>CM056817.1:44686148-45886148 GCA_029852735.1 Persea americana
CTAGAAAGAGACTATAAAGAAGGAATTGTCACAAATGTCTATGAAAAGAGGCTATGACCTATTCTTTGAAATGTTACATTCCCCATCCACAATGGAGGTGCTCCATGGTCTTCTCTTGCTCAGAAAGGGTGCATCAGGATTCTGTACACACCACGTCCCAATGCATGACCCAGTGATTCCTCCAAAGATTAAAACGAGCAGCATATTACATACATGAACAGTTGAAAGGGAAGGGAGGGAGATTGGCAAGTCCTTGGAAAGGTGATCGTGTCCGTCTCTCAACCATCAAGCCCATAGTCCTCCCCGAAGTATTTATCTACTAATCCATTTGCCATATTTCTCAGGTCTTCATTCTCATGAAATTGGAACCTTTCCATGGCATCAATACCATCCCCCTGCTCAACAAGCTTTGGACCCTCCCCATTGGGCAGCCCCCTCATGACCTGCATGGAGATAAACCGTATGTCAGATAGATTGTCATTTATCTTTGAACTTAAACGTAACACAATAAATATCAAAACAGACAATTAGTGGAAAAATATCTCAGCAGCACTTCAGCTATACCAGTAATAAAAGATATATTGGTCTATACACATTATATAAGGTAGCACGTGAACAAAGCTATATACTCATATACAAGGAGTTGGTAGTGAATATCAAACTATCCACAAAGCTATACTCATATACAAGGAGTTGGTTGTGGATATCAAACTATCCACTGTCAGCGGTAGCAAGGATCCTTTTTACCCGTTTTACACAAAAACTCCCAACTTGAAAAATAGGGTGAAAGTGCAGGGGCCTTATATAGGGCTCATCTGACAATTAAACCCAGATTCAGGTCCACAATCATGGACCCATAGACCAATCATGTTGGATCCATATCCACAGCCGGTTACCCAAGCCCCAAGGTGTACAGATTACATCTATCCTCAGACCATATAAATAACCTAAAGATGGATATAGACCACATCCACCCTTCTGTTAGCCGAACAGGAGAAATCATGTATTACCCTACTTTGGGCCTGTTTGAAAATTGTGTCCAGCATTGGGCTCAAATTGTGGACCCATCGAGTATCAGATCAGACTCATGTCGCTAAAAGTTAAATGAATCTTCCGAGAACCTGGCCCATTAACATCCCCACCTATGTATAGGCACATGGGGGACATGCCGTGGATAGGACCAATGGCAGAACTAAGCAATTTTCCTTGGTGGGGCTAAAAGAAAAAAAGTTGGATGTGTGGGGTGGGGTGGGGTGGGGGAGGATTTTATATATATGAAATAAAATTTTGGGGGTTTTCAGAAAATATCTGGGGAGGCCATAGACCCCTCTTGGTTCCATCCCTAGATAAGACAATGACAAAGAAAATACATGTAGAAATGAAGTATCATATACAAAATGAAACAGATACCTTGCCTATTTTTGAAGTATCCAAGTATCATAGCTCTAAATCATACATCCTTCTATCCAAAACCAAAAACATGGCTAGAGATGATTTAATCTCAGCTTTTGAACTTAAGTAAAAGCAATAGTGACAAAAGTACTTATAAATTTACGGCAATATGGAAAGGCATAACCTCTATAAAAGCAAACTTTATGCAGAACATCAGATACCAGGTATGCTTGGGGGAGATGATTCTTTTTTGGCAAGATACATGGGTAGGTGATGGCCATTTAGCCTCTGAATTCCCAGATTTGTTCAATTGCACTTTGGAGAAGGAAGCTAAGGTAAAAAGCTATTCCAAACAATCAGGCATAAGGGGACAGCTCATTTGGTGCCCACTTTTCAGAAGGAATTTGAGGGAGCATGAGAGTTAATTTATGTCTCTCCTAAATCTTTTAAGGGATATTCAAATTCCCGTTGACGGGGAAGATGTTAGGTTTTGGAAAGCCTTGAAAAGTGGGTCCTTCTCTGTCACCAACTTTTATCCGCCTCTCTCGACGAGGACTAGGATTAGATGTCACTCAGCAAGCATACAGAAGTTTAAGGCTCCACCTGGGGTAATCGCTTTTGGTTGGATCATCTTCCAAAGGAGAATCCTAACTTTAGACAATCTTAGAAGAAGAGGAAATGTCGCTGTCAATGCGCGCCTTATGTGCTTGGAGGACAAGGAAACAGTAGATCATCTTCTCTTGAGTAGAAGGCGTGCTGTGAACATATGGAATTCTGTTATTAGCTGGTTCAGGTGTAATTGGGTTCTGCCAGAGCTTTTTCAGGACCTTTTTGAGGTGTGGAGATTTCCTATTGGGTCTCCAAAAGGGAAGTAGATGTGGAAGCTTTCCTTTCTTTCAGTCATTTGGCACATCTGGAAGGAGATGAATTCTAAATGTTTTGAAGGAACAACAAGAAATGAAGAGATACAGAGATACTATGTGGCAAGATTAACTTTTCAGTTGCACAATGGGCGAAGATGAATCCTATATTCAAAGACTACCTTGTTGACCAAATTATGTTTAATTGGAAGGACATAGCCTTCTCTTAATCAGGGTGTCAATTTTTATTTTGTTTCTTTTTTCTGTCTTTTGGGTGCCTGTTTCTTCCGGTGGTTTTAGGCTTTTGTATCCCGATTTTGTTTCATGTCTATGTTTGCTTTTCCTTGTCAGTATAAGCATTTTTGTACTGGTAAGTCCTTCCAATGAAAGTTGTCATTTAAGAAAAAAATGTGACAAAAGTACTTATAACTTAAAACAGCCAAAGCAACCAACTAAAATAACACACTTAAAAAAATGGGTAAAGAAACTGATAGATAAAGTCATAACGAGGTGAAACGTCACAACTACTCAGAATTTAGAGATGGCACATTCCACATCCAAGAAAAAAAGCCGCTTAAGGGGGCAAGTGGTGTGGACCATGTTCCTGGGTGGAACCATAGGTGGGATCTTGTCTAACATGGGCCTGCATTCCTCTGTTAGACACGGTGACTTAATTATGTGCATCAATAACCCTAAATTGGGATGAGTGAAAAAGTAGAACTCAAAAGGTAAACCCTGGATATCCCTGAATAGATCTAATAAATCTTCAGTGATGAATTATGTGATATTCTGGTTCTAGAAAAATGAGGACCTTTGTCCAAAAAATACAGGGCACCTTATATCATGAAAATCAAATGCAATTCGTGACAAAGAAATCAGGTGAAGAAATGCGGTAGGGAATCAGCTTACCAGTTCCAAGAACTGAAGACCTAATCTTGCAGCCTCAATATCAGGAGACCTGACCATAGTTATGAATCCAGGAAGGCAACCTGCCTTGACAAGTGCGACTAAATGTTCCAGAATCACATTTGGCAGCCCAGCACCTTCCACTGGAGCAACACACAGATTTCCTAGTGTATACGCTACTTCTTTTCTGAGGTCAAATGGTGCATTTGAAAGAAGACGCAATAACAAAGGAATGGCCTCACTTCTAAATAATATTTGCTTGTGTGCAATGGATCCTGCTGCTATATTAGATAGAACCCAAGCTGCCTCCTGCACCACTCAAAAGAAGATAAAGTGGGAAACATCATGACTTGGATTTTGAGATGAGACTCAAAGGATGAGCATACCTTTTTCAAGACACGATGCTCACTTTTCAAGCACTTTATTAGAGCAAGTATGGTGCTACCTGGAAATTTCAAGAAGTTAGTAATTCTATTGAAAAAAATGGTACACATCAATGGAGAGAAATCAGTAATCTGCTAACCAGTGATATCATGTCCAGCAACAAGAACAGCAGAAGTTGTGTGACTGTCACCAGCCACAAGATTGCCTAAACTTCGTAGAACCTGTGCGCGCAAAGCAACTGCTCATCAGTATAGAATCGCTTAACTGAAGTTTTTCCTTCAAAAATTAAAATCTAAAAAAAAAAAAAAAAATGTATACATTAGCTGTACAAAGGTAAATTGATAAGTAGGTGCGTGTAGCAAATTAGCATTGCATGGACACACATGACGTAACAGCAAGAACCACAACACGTGCGCGCGCACACAAAACAACCCCAGAAAAAGAAAAAAAAAATCCACCCAATAAACACACACAAACACACATGCACAACTGATTCAGACATCCTGTGTGAGCCAATACTAATGATCTATTTGTGTTTCCAACATCCTTCATGCCCCCAAGGCGGCCAACATCTGGAAGATGGTAGTCATTCCCAATCAACTCCCATCAAACTTAGCTTCCACATTCCTTCCCATGAGCATTGCCAAACCTCAGCCATCTTATAATGATTAGCCAGTCTAGAAATACCTCCACCAGTTCTTTTGAATGGTGGGAGTGGGAAATCCCTATAAATAGTTTATAAAACAAGCCCATGACGATATATGCTTTAACCTTGACAAAAATCTTCATTGATAACGAATAAGATCCTTCAAAAACCCTTGTTTTACAATCTGTCCATGAATCATAAGAAGCTGTGGAATAAGATGACTCTGAAATTAACACAATATCTTCACTAGATCGATCTTAAATTCTATGTACTTCTTAACTCATTTTTTAGTAATTTTATATGTTAATATCTATTTATTTTTTCCATTTTTGTGTGTTTTTACGAGATTTCCCCATTTATATGTCGAGAAAACTCCAAAATCTCAGGAAATTCCCAAGATCTTCACAAGACAAGAAAATGCCAAGAAAAAGATCTGTGACAGTGGGAAATGAAAATTTTATTTTAGGATAAAGTCTTAGAACAACAGAACTGAGTCATTTGGAAATCAGCAAGTTAATTTCTTAAGCTGTGAAAGAGCAGCAATAATTAATCTATTGTTCAAACACTTTCTGGAGAAAGTAATTCACTAATCAACAAATCCACTAAATAGTTTTTTGAGAATTATAAAAACCAGAAATGGGAATTTTGCCGTGTCTTGAACAATGAAAATTCTATCTGTACAAGTTAAATCTATGGAGTGACTAAAACAATTGTAGCTTTGAAGTATTGTTGGCGACCACATTCATTACTGTTTCTTCAACAATAAATACTTTATTCAGCGACAAACTCGAGAGTGCAGGAATTGCATCCTAAGTAAATTGAACTGTTGAGGGACATTAATAAATTGGGACGAAAAAAAAGAAAAAGAAAATAGCTTCCAAGAGTATGTATGTTTCCAAGATTATCCATGAAAACCTTCCTGGTAAAAACAAAATAAACCGTTTAAAAGATTTACAGTTACTAAAAGAAAATCATTTTCAATCTTTAACGTCATTGAAATAATAATAGCAATAAATTTTATGCAGTGGAAATAAAAGAAATACCGTATCTGATAAGTGCTTAATTGTTTGCAATCTAAGCCCTAAAACTCGATTTATCTTGTGCTAGTCATAGTTATTTTATTTGATTTTATATAGCTTTGTTAATTTTTATACTTAGGTCAAAAGGAGCTAAAAAGAGAAGAAATCATGAAGAATAATGGGCGTGAATCACCAAGAAGGATCAAGATGGGTCCCATCCAAGATGTTTCAGATTCAAAGAAGACTTTCTAATTATTTGGACAACTTACAATTCAAGTAAAGAAAGAAGAAGGAAAAAAGAAGGCAACTCCAAGTGTCATACAGCCAAAAGGGGCCCACATCCATTGTAAAAGTAGAATTTCAGAATTTAGAAAGTCCTATTCAAGTTAAAGTGGAGCCCAGGAATGAAGAAGAAAAGGGAGAAAATGAAGGAAAGTTTAAAGGAAGAGTTTAGCCAAATTAGAAGTCTTAATAAGGGGTCCCACAATCAATATCCACGCACCATATGGGCCCACTTTTATTCTCAAGTTTCAGATTTAATTCCTTACAATTAAAATTCAGATTGGTGGGCGTGAAGAAATTTTTAAAAGATACAAGTGGGACCAGATTTAGAAAGTTTTTCTAAACAAGAAAGAAGACTCCTAATTCATCCTAATTAGGAAACAGAATTGTAAAGAAAGTTGGAGATCTAAATCTACAAGGGAACTACTTACTAAAAGATGTTGAAATAATTATAAATAGCATAGAAGGGGTTGGACGTCCAGCATGCATTCAGGCACATCCCAGCCCCATCAGTCCATAATTCCCACCATATCCCATATCCGAATTCCAGCCATCTTCCAGCCACCATATAGCTGCCGTACAAGCACTTTTGGAGCATTCTTTGGAGCAGTTGTGAATAGCTCTTGGCGGAGGAAAAAGGGGAAAAAGCTGCTGGCAGAATTATTCTTCTTCTTCAATATTCAGAGTTCTTCTTATGGCTCTATTTTCTATTTTGTTTTCAATTCCAGACACGAGTAGCTAATTTTTTTAGAGCTAGGGTATAGTTGAAACCCTAGCCTAGTTCTATGTAGTTTCTTTTGGCATCTTACAATTCAGATTTCAGTTTTATTAGTTGAGATTCTAAACCATGTTTTTAATTGATGAGTTGTGTATATGCCATGCCAACTATGTGATGTTCAATTAATTTTAAGAGTGGCTAACTTAATTTTGATTGATCTTGATGTTAAACATCTAGGGTTTAGAACCATGAATAATCTAAGTATATGCCATGCTTAGACCCATGCATTTATCATTCCCATTGTTTTTATGCATTATGTGTGTTTTGACTAGGACATATGCCATGCTTAGTTTTGCATCATAATGAACAATTCAAGTAGTATGCCACTCATGAATTAGGGGAATAGTAATCTAGATACATATGCCATGGTCTAGGTTAATAGAAGTCGCTAATAATTCTGATTTTTTATTAAAGGGTAATAAGAGACATGCATAGGGTTGGTTTGAGGAGTAGATGAAACCCTAGTTCATTCATTATTACTGTTTTTCAATTCTAATATTAGTTGTGTGTTTTAGATCATTTTCCATTTAGCTTTTAATAGTTAATTTACTGTTTTTAGTAGTTTAATTCAACCTCTCATCATTAAATTGTTTCTTTTAATATTCTGATTTTTAGTTGCTTTTGACATTATTTTATCACAAGTCTTCGTGGGATCGACCTCGTACTTACAATTCACTACACTACATAGTGATCTTGTGCGCTTGCGAGTTTTAATTGTGTGCATACTAGTAGCCTATTTCTAGGTTGCTTAGTGCATACTAGTATCCACGGCCAGAGAGAATCTATAAATTGTTCTAGTAAAAAATTCATTGTTTTAGCGATCCAGATCACTCACCAGGCGGATCTGATCATGGATTAGTGATGCCCCAATTAAGATCTTTGACAGGTTGAAACCTAAATTACTTGTCACGTATTGACATGTAATTTCTAATATCCATCGCAAATATTTATTAATCAATTTTTTAAATGCTAACTGATTATTTGATCAATGATCGACAAGTGCATGCAGTGTCATACAGGACACTAAGAATACAAAATCTAGAGAAAGATAGCATCACCATTCCAACTACTTCACCATAAATCAGGAATGGAGACAAGGCTAAAACCCCTTGGATGAGATCGCCCAGGAGATGATCAGGGATGCACTTTAATTGCAACCTCTCTCATAATCTAATGGGCTTCTTTTCCTTACTTGCATGTTGTCTGTCTTTTTGGGGTTCAACTTTCCGGTATTTTTCTAATGTTTTTCTAATGAAAAGTAAACTATCTTTGGAGGAGCATTTTTTTTATAAATAAACAAGGAAATCAGATTTAATCCTTGTTGTTACCAACTTCTCATTAAATGTTTTGTAGAGGAGTCCATTCGTATACAGATGCCAAACCCCCAAATCATTTCCTCCAAGAATTGAAATATTTTGTACATGGCTAAGGGCATCGCATATGGACTCCATTTCTTCTTCGTTGAGATTTCTTCTAAATATTGGAGACCATACATGCATACCGCCTACATGAGCCAAATGATCCACAAGCACACTAATAAGATTTGTAGCAACGGAAACAAGTAAAGGGAATGCCTCCACCAATTGTCTTTAGCACATCAACCCACCACAAACCATTACCCAACTTGCATTTATAAGGCAGAACAAGCCTCCACAAGCTTTATTCTCCATTCTTTCTATTTATTTATTTATTTTCCTTTCTAAATGGTATCAGTAATTGTATCAAATAAAATAAGAGTACAGGCCGAATGCTAAATTCTTTTTCATCGATCGGCTTCCAAACTGTTCTTGACCCATTATCTATAGAATCATTACATAAGAAATTAAATTGAATTATGAATATGCTCGATCCTTTTTAAGTGATGTTACTGGGACACTGGAGCACAGAGAGAATATAGATTGGGAGAGTTGCAAGAGTTGACTTAATCAAGGTAATCCTTCCTCCGAATGTGCGATGACGGATCTTCAATGTCGAGAATATCTTTTTAGATCTATCACTGGGTCCATAAAGCTTTAGATGGCATCCCAAAGGCCATGCCAATATTTATTGTCATATACGATAAAGTTCACACATTTGAATCTATGTGTACTTAAGAAGTATGATGTGGACCAAAGTACCATGTGGACCAAGGGAATCAAGTGGCAACCATCGCTGAAGCCTATCTCAGTAAGCCTAACCGTGCGGGAGGGAGAAATTTTCAGCTGTATGTCAAATGGCCCAAGGTGGGACCTATGATCTTGTGGCACTAATAGGACCCCATAAGTGGAGCGCACCGCACAACAGCTCAAGGCCACATGGATAGCAGGATGTTTCATTCCCAATGTCCTAGCATTTTTTTTTCTTTCTTTCTTAATTAAATAAGCAACAACTTCAGTTAGGAGAGTATTTCAGTTATTATACCTTTAATTGAGCTTTGTATGGTAGTTATTTAAATATCATGCCATTTTTAGATCAACAGACTCAATATGTTTTAGTGATCTAATATGCATCCTGAATATATAAATAAATGTGTGTCAGAATATACACTTGCAGAAATCCCCGTTTGGGAGATTTTTGCACATCAACAGCTGAGGTAAGGTATGCATAACAACTTGATTTTATCTTTGAAGTTTTATATCGAATTAGTCTGATTGACTTTCATCTATGCTGTTGGGCTATTGTAGTTGGTTGATTGATTGGACCAAACCTTTATTTTAGTTAAGTTCATAATACGTGTAGCTAAATCAAAGTAGAACTCACAAGCCCACCCGTATGGAAGATATAAACCAATTAGTTAAATCTTTGTATTTGGGTACTGAATTGAGACCCAGGTAGACAGTGAATGGAAGGGATGATTACATATAAACCCTAGCAAACATAGCCATGACCATTAGATATCAAGGGTCGTAATCTAAGATTAGAATATGGATACACAACCCATACGAAGATGTAAACATGACTGCAAGACCCAACTCAGACGCATATGAAGAAGTGTGAAGTACACTATATATCTTGCATTTACATTTTAACAAACAGATATAAAGGAACAGTTGACACAAGTAATTGCATAAAGGATGAACTCATGAACAAAATGAAGGCAACATTAACTTTTTTTATATCAGTTCACATGTTACCGGGATGAGTAATTGCAAGCTGTTGGCTGCCGCCAATGTTTGCACAAGTAGTTGAACAATATCAGTTTTTACAATTGCAGCAGTAGCGGTGTTTGAAAGGGCTGAAAGATAGACAATGACCCATGCTAACTCAGTGGCCAGCTCCTCATCCCTGAAGTTGAATGATTTAATCAGTTTGTCTGCTAGAATAAAACCTCAACATGCAGCACATTCTACCACCACCAAAGAGCACTAAAAATATTGACCAACAAAAAATAAGAGCACTAACAATGAAAATGGATGCTCAGTATTAACTGGGAAGTTGAGAAAAATAATTTCATCAGCATTTTTTATTCTTTTTCAACAATATTTTTAATCAGCATGATCAAACGCTCAAATGATCTCAAGGAAAGCATTAGTCGTATCTATCTGCCAATTCAAATTCATTCAACTGCACAGATAATGTTCAGAGTTCAAAGGTAAGTACTTTGCTGTCAATATGCAAATAAGGACAGCATGATATAATTTTATATGTTTAAATATTAAAATATAAAATTCCCATTATCAAACTCAACCATGTACGTGTGTGTGGTTGCAGTGTCCAGTTGTAAATCAGGAAGGATTTGCCAACACACTCATGGTTGAGTGGTGTTGGCGCCTTAGCGTCACACACATGCCGAGGGATTGATCCCTGGGTCCTCAAGTTAAAAGTATAACTCCTGATCAGTCCAACGTAACAAATAATAATAATAATAATAATAATAATAATAATAATAAGGTTCAGGTTTAGCCTGAATGGTACCAAAACAGGCTGATCAGTCTAATGTAACAAATAATAATAAGGTTCAGGTTTAGCCTGATTGGTACCAAAACAGGCCAATGCCATTCCCAAACCCCCTCCTCCTCCTCCTCCTCCTCCTCCTTCCCCTCCCTCTCCTCAGCCATGTAGGTCGAGTGTTGATGCTGAACATCTCATTGATCAGATCAAAGAGACTCTGAAGTCAGTCCAAGACTTCAAAATGCAGCCCAACAGTATAAGATAAATGCGGACCTTCACACAAGAAACCAGAAGTTTAATGAGGGTGACTTGGGTATGGTCTATCTCTGCAAAGGACTGCTTCATTCAGGCTTATACAACAAAACGACACAAAAGAATTGTGGCCCATGCCACATTCTGAAGAAATTAATCCAAATGCCCATCGCTTGGAATTGCTACCTACATGGTCAATTAGCCCTGTGTTCAATGTTTGAGATCTGCTCTCTATGTGAACAGAGTACCAATTCCTCAATTTATATTACATCATACATCAGTGAGAACTAAGGCATTAGAACATTCAATTTGAGAAGAAAATCTTACACTTGCGCATTCCTTAAGTGCCGAATAATTGAATCCAAGACCCCATCGATTCTGATGAGCTCTGTAGAAGCCTCCGGATCAGGTCCCTACAAATAAAAGACAAGATGATCTCAAGTGAATTAAACTGAAAAGTTTACAAAATTAATCATATTCACCAAAAACATGACACATTTAAAGAATTTCCCTCCCGTGGGGGCCAAATGGGATACATTTAATTCAGGGAGGTAGGTTGTACGAGTAGGAAACATCGAGGATAAGGACTGGGCCAAGTATCACCTGTATCAGCTATTCCTAAAACTCAAGTTGGAAGCCTCAAAGTTTAAATAATTGTCTAAGTAGATTAACGCGGCTGAATCCAACCAGTTGATCAGTATCAAATTGGAATAAATTCCAATTCATGGGCAGTAGGTAAGTGTAAATGGCTTGGATATGTCAAGGCCCAATACAAAATAAAGAGGACTGAAAAGAGGTTTAAACACAATTGGGTTGATTTGGAAAGACCCATACAAGGCAATGCACAGTTCTCTTTTTGACCAAGAAAGAAAAAACAAAAACTTTAAAAGTTCGACACAAGACAGTTGTACGTTAGCCAGTGCTCAGTCAAGGAGCCAGTGCTCAGTCAAGGACCCGCCAAAGATGTTAGCTAGGATTCTCCAAACAGTGATGGAACAAGAAGCAAGCATTGAACTTCGGTTTCCAACAGTAAAACCTAGCAAAATACATGTTTTTCCCATAATAACAGGCTAGTTCTAGCTGAAGGAAACATAGGTTACACTAGTGCTACTATTTGTATATAGCATTTTGTAAAGCGAGACCTGAAACAAACATCATATTCATTAAAAGAACTAGATGAAATGACTTCCTGAAGTAATAATGATCACAAGAAATGGAAGCCGATAGTTTTTAGTGATGCCAATGCAGAACACACATACCATATGGACCTTTTTTTTCTGAACAGGTAAAAACTTGGGTCAACAACCTCATGGTCATGTCAATAAGCATTTTTCAACTGTGCAACTGAGTTGTGTCTGTTGCAAGCTAAAGTTCAGAAATCTATTTTGTACTCAAATGTCGCATATAGAATGGCAAATAGCCAATCAGCAAGCAGTAGTTATATCAATAGACCAAAAACCAAAAAAACATTTAGATGCAAAGGTGGAACACCACAAAATAAACTCCAAACCTAGTTTTACGTCTTATATATCAGCCGTGTAATCTCCATGCCAAATCAGCCATGGAATAATCAAATATCTTAACAGCTATACACAAGTGGCCATCTAAAATGCAAGCTGTCCAGGACTTTTTCAGTGCAAATCAGATTCTAACCTAGCACTGGTCAGCACATTCATGAACAGATAAGCCTTGACTCTGATACCTGGCTCTGTTACTATTTTGTAACAACTTGGGCCCACTGTCCACATATATGTCATGCCTGTGGCCCCCCTATAGAAGGGCGTTGGGTCCCGTGGACATCCGCCTAGAGAGAGAGGGCGGGGGAAACTCTAAAAGATTAGGTATGCAGTGGTGTACAAGTCCCACATCGGAAACATGCTAGTCCTGATCTTGCGTATATGTGTGTGTGACCTGACCTTAACCCCACATGAGGCCTTTTAAATATGTGCAGCAAGATTGGGTTAAAATCTCATTAGCCAAAGCAGACAATATCATGTGGACAGTAGGCCTAGGTTGTTACAAATGGTATCAAAGCCAATGACGGCTCTGTTTTCCAATGGAGGAGTATGTCACACTTGTGGCCCCATGTAGAAGGGCATTGGGTCCGGAGAGCATCCGCCTTTTGGGGGGGTGGGGGGTGGGGGGGGGGAGTCTAAAGGATTGGGTATGCAATGGTGCATAAGTCCCACATCGGAAACATGCTAGCCCTGATCTTGGGTATATATGTGTGTGACCTAACCTTAACCCCACATGAGGCCTTTTAAAACCGTGCGGCGAGATTGGGTTGAAATCCCACGAGCCTGATCTTAGGTATATATGTGTATGACCTGACCTTAACCCTACACGAGGCCTTTTAAAACCGTGCGGCAAGATTAGATTGAAATCCCATTAGCCAAAGCGGATAGCATCATGTGGACGGTGGCCCCAGGTCGTTACAACAATTGTTATGTGATGTGAATCTCATCAAATATCAAAGAACAACCTATGTGATATAAATAAAAGGACGGTTCCGAGACTGAATAATGAATGATCACAGGTCCTTAAATTAAGGGATGCTTGAAGAGAAGGTATGTGCCCAGATCTTCCCAATCTTGGACCTGATCTCTCGTTTGGCAAGGAAGGGCTTCACAAGCCTTCACAGCTATAAAGACTTCATGCCCAATAATGGTTCTTATACAAGGAGAAAACAGGTCTCCCAAACTTGGCTTCATGCAAGAAACAAAAACAAAATAAAATAAGAAATTTTGGGCCAAAGCCAACTAATCCATGGGCAAACAGCATTACAATTAAAATATAGTTCCAACCATAAAAATCAAAAACCTATTTTAGATAATTCATGGTAAGGAAATATTCTATCCTAGCCATTATAAACTCGTGACAGAAAAAAAATAAAATAAAATACTAGCTAAACTATGTCTCCTAATTCTTAACAACAAAGCAAACTAAAATAAAAGTTCTGATTGGAAACATAAGGATGTTCCCATGTGGGAACCTTGAAAATGAGGAAGTCGCAATCCCCTGTACATGTGGGTCACAGGAGAACTGGGTCCCAGAATATGAGAAGAATCACCATTGGACACTACAAAATTCCGACAATTTGGGCATAATATGCATTGCATTGCATCTCTTTTTTCTTTTTTTTATGGTTAATTTCATTGCATTGCATCTCTAACCCTAGGATGAGGGGAGGCTAGCAATATGGACATAAGCCTTGGCCAAACCTGTACCATATCGCCAAATACCTACTTTCTTTTTGTGGTTCAAAACTCACTGTATTAGAAGTTCATTTTGACCACCTTCTCTATTTTGCTATTCTATTTACATCTTAAAACACTTAGAAGCAATTAAAAATGTTTTTTAATGAAGAAGAGGGTCTACCAATCCTTGAGTCCTTGACCTCTTTTGCATCCTTCTAATCATGAAACCATAGAGATACAAGGAAGATAGGTGGAATTTTGTAATTTTTTTTATTTTTAATTATTTGTGCTTTTTTCCGTTTTTTTATCTAGTAAAAATGGGTTGAAACCAACCAAAATTACCAGTGATATACTGAAATAACAACCAATATGTAAAGGTTTCAGCTTCAGCTTGTTCTAAAACCACAGCTAGCACCAATGATCCAGCTTCTAACATCGGCCCTAGGTTATGAAACAAACAGTACCTTCAATCTCTTGCTCCATACCAAGTTGGAAACTGGTATGATTAAGGATGATAGAATTGAGTGATGAATGCCCACCAGCAATCCCATTGGGACCTGGCCCCAAAAACTATGTGAGGAACGCAACAACCATCCATAATTCCAGCTTGTGTGAATCACAAGTGAGGTCCGCTTTCTGAAGAGTAAATTATAATGGGTCCATTTGTATTTATTTGGAAAGTTAAGGTTTTCATTTGTTTAATGTTATGACTTCTACTAGGAAGTAAAGGGCCTGTTTGGCAACGTTCTGCGTTGTTCTTGGTTTTGTGTTAAGATTTACTAAGATTGGGTTGTGCTGGGATTGTTCTGTGCAGAACTTGCTTGGCTACATTATATTAGATTGTTCTTCCCAGAATTTGCTGTACGGAAGTCGTTTGGTGACAACCAGAGTTCTCAGTGTGTTTAAGGCTCTAGGCAATGTTGCCCCTACAAATTATGCAGACAGAGCTTCAAGGCAAGGGCATCAGAGATGGTTTCAGTTCCAGTATTTGCAAGCAACCGTGCATCCGTTTTCATTTGAGAAGCCAACACTAGCAAATACATAGTTGAAGAAGTCAATTAATCAATCAACATCTCAACAAGAAAAAGGGCTTCGGAGGAAGGGTATAAGGGAGTTCTTCTTCGGACTTTTTTTTATAACAAGACGATTCTCTATTATGCATACCACATAAGCGCACAATTCCATAGTCCTAATTGTAGGTGATCTGATAGCATGATTTCAACAATTTGATTTTGATCACTGAACTGGAAACCTTGACCATTAGTATATATGGACATCCATTTGATGACAACTATGTGAGTCATGATGATCTGACTTGAGTATCTTATCATCCATCCATAGCAACGCAAGCACTTGGACTATATGGATTTGGCTGCATTAAATTCATAGTAGGACTCTTTGTATCAGTCTAGAAGAATTGTGCGAATCACCTATGTCCCCTTTTCGTTCATATATGAAAGAAATTACGATATAAAATCCAAGAAAGAGGATGCTGATAGAGTTGCAAAGAGGACCATAGGAGAGCGAAAGGGAGTTGCGTGGAGAGAGAGAGAGAGAGAGAGGCTGTAGAGAGTTTGTAGGGAGAGAGGGGCCGTGTGGTCTGGGCGGAAGACAGTTTACAGGGAGGAGAGAGGGGTTGTGTGGTCCGGATGGGAGAAAGAGAGAATTTGTAGAAAGTGAGAGAAGAGGTCATAGTTGCCACCGAGAATTTTACCTATAGCATCAAGTGCAGTGAGTTGTTTTTTTTTTTAAACGATATCAAATCGCTCCATAGATCTTGTTCCACCAGGCCATGATTTTGGGGATCGTTCCAAAGAACCCAACTTAGAAACGGCTATGAATAGCTACCAAAGCATTTTCTATGTTTGCATCCAGTGGGAACTTAGGTACAACCCAACAGCACGAGGCCAAACAGGCCCAAAGAGTCCCAACTCCCAAGTAACTTCATTAATTATATTTGGATAGAGTGGTAACTAGTAACTAGTTCCTATATGGAAACTAGCCAAAAATAGGAGTCTTATGAGTATGTGGAGTACAAAACATGTGCTTCTCAAAGTTTTGAGTGCCCAAAGATATCCGGTCAACATGAAAATAGGTTCATTTGATGGGTTATTCAGTTATCGATCCCACGATTATAAGTTACTGTCCAACTTGATTCGGGAGCCATTTACAGATGAAGGATTGTCTAGTGACAGGATTAAGTCTAAGTTAGGTAGTTCTATTCTGTTTAGAAGTTACGGCTACACCACCTATAACTATGTGTTGTCTATCTTACTTTCAGCATTTCAATATTCAATCAAAGTTCTTCAGCTTTCAGTTTATATGATTGCATATTTTTAAAGTATTCAATTCTTGAGTACTAAATCACAGATCAATATCAAGCTCGGGTTGGGTTTAAATCTTCAGATCCATTCTACCTTCAACTACACCATTATTGGTATCACAGCGAAGAGCCAGGAGTCCTATTCTACTCATCTGCTGGGTGCTTTTATTTTGTTTAAAAGTTAGAACCGCTCGCTCCCTCCATAAAGATGAGCCATGTGCTTTCTTTTCAAACATTCAATACTAGATAAACGTAAAGCAGTTTTCAGTTTATGTGATTCCATATTCCAAGTCTTCAATTTTTGGGTGCTGAATCTCAGATCAACATCAAGCTTGGCTCCATTTTGATTGTTTGATCCGTTCAATCTTCGACTACACCATGGAGAGATAGAAAGGATCAATGAGAGAGAGAATCATGTAGTTGAATCTACCTCGGCCACTTGATTGTCATTTAAGAAAGGATCACAAAGCACAACTAATAATAATCAAAATAACCATAACCAGTTATACCCTATAAATATAAGAAAACTGAAAATAATACTAACTAAACAATAATTGCTACAACCACAAAGAATGACAGCCCCGCCTCCCATGTTAGGTGTCGAGTGTCTTCTCTTCAGAGTGATCGTTGGAGGTCCTCCCTGTGCGAAATGGAAAGCTTCACTGTAGCATTCATCTTCCAAAGCAAAGAGCCCTTGTTGGGAGAGAGCAGTTTCTGCATTAAGATTGAGTGAGCTTTCTCCCACCCCAAACCATTCCCACCACGGAACCAAAAACTCTCTTCTTTTATCTCTATTTGTCCTTTTACTCCTCCATTTTTTGAACTATCATAGGCTTTATAGCGAGAATAAGAAACCACACAATCCATGGAAAGAAACAAAGGAGACATGTACTACCTTCCTTCTACATCACCATAAAGTGATCTGTATCTCTCTGTTCGAGTCATCCTGGGAGTCTAATTTTCAAAAGAGAAGTCCAGATTTTGAATTGAAAATTTAGCTTCATATGTTGTTTCATTTTGAATTGAAAATAGTCTAATTTTCCCTACAGGAGACCGTTTCTGTTAGGGCAACAGATGCATGTGCCCCTTTGTGCTTCTTTTTGTTGGCTTGTCCGTTGTCTTGGACTGCTAATCTATTCTTCCTTTGAATTTATTTTGCTGCCTTTTTCATGGATGCAATTTTGCCTCCTCTTTCATTAGCAAATATGCGGGTGTTAATTAGAAAACTGTAGAGCCTTTAGATGAAGTCTTTCTTAATTCTTATGAAGAAAAGTTCCAAACCTTGATCAAATTTGACAAAGCCCAAGCAGCTGTTCTTGCCGTCGAACTCTTATTTGACTGCATCATCCGCGCAAGGGAGAGTAAAGCTCCTTGTGCCAATAAAATATTCCTCAACTCCTCACATTCACCGGCAACATTTCCCAACGCCCAAGCACACTGCTCAGCTACAGGCATGGAGCTCTTCTCTGCCCAGAGGAACAAGATATAAATGGAAAATTAAATAAGAACAAATTTAAGAAATCAGAAAGTGATGTGAGCATATAGGGTGAAATGATCACCTTCAACAAGACGAGGTTCATTGGTTAGGCACGCCCTCCTCCATAAGGGAAGTACATGGTTCCAATATGGGTCAGTGGTTCTCCGGTAATTCTACCCCGTGCATGCTAGCCAATGTGATCAGGCTACCCAAAAAAAATGATCATTGTGGTCGGATCATACATTTGATCATATTATGTGTGACCACTTACAACCAATGTAACATGTTGGATTTGGCCCACCCTTGGGAGCTAAGATGCACCTAGATTTCACCATTGTCAAAATAAAATACACTGTTGGATTAAAATAGCCCTAAGATCAAAATGGTAGATTAGGCTCCCTTCGTGTGCTCACACGTGCAAACAACTTGCCAACCCACTTTTATTTAAGATAGAACATGGATCTAAACCTTCATCCAAAAATCCACTCTCAAGCAAAGATCACGCCAATCAGCATGTTCACCAACTGATTGTATCACCTAAATTTTTTTAATAGGTATTGCATCACATTAACACTATCAAACTACTCTCTACCATGGTTCACATGTACAAATACCATGTGGGGCCCACTTCTCTTTAAGATAGACCACTGGAACAAAACCTAATGCCACAAGTTTACATGCATCCAAAGGTCACTCTGATCAGCATGATGTTCACCATTGAATTGAATCACACATTTAAAACAGCCATTTCAGGTCCCTGAAATAATGCCTATCATCATAAATGATGGTGTTCAAGTAACCTTCAGAGATAAGTTTTTTCTTGTAGTTCTTTTTTCTAACAGTAATGCTTTCTGGCTGTTCTTTTTTCTTTTTTGCCTTCTGTTTTAAGGGACATATGTGAGGCCCCACCCCTGGTGGGCCCTCGGTTTGAATTAAATAATAATTAATAAGGTAATTTCTATTTTTAATATGCTACTTAGTAGGAATTAGTAGATAGTTTCTAATATTCCTAAGTTTTAGAATTAGCTTGTTTATGTTTCTTAGTAGATATTAGGTGCTTTTTGACTAATTTTGGTAGGTTTTGATTTAATTAGGATTTGGCTTTCATTAGAATTAATAGGATGGGCTAATCAGAGTGAGAACATTCTAAAACCTTACCTAATTACCCAAATACCCATACCCAAATACCCATGGCCCCATTTCATTTTCATTTGAAACCAAATTGCCCTTTTGGTAATCAGCCTAAAACCCTAAACTACATAACCTAAGCTATTACAACATTAGCCTAAACCCTAATTGCCTCTCATTTCTCTCAATTAACCTATCTTCTTCCCCAAGCAAACCTAATTCCCCCAAAATCCCAGCACAAGGAGGCTAGAGGCTATCCCAATTTCATCTACAACACACATAGAAGCTTGGATTTCTCCTCTCTCTCTCTACACTATCACCAATTCTAAACTAAGGCAAGTACCCTATGCAATTTCATTAGATGCATGCTCTTCTTCCTTGTTTCTGTAATTACATTTCAATTTGCTGATAATGCTAGTTTAGATCTCCTCTTGAGCTTGTTTTTCATGGAAAAATGGCCACTGATGGATGGGTTTCTCCATTTGGAAGATCAATGGCCCGGGTGGATGGTAGATGGAGATTGTTGGAGTGTTTTTGTGTTTGTTCTTGATTATATGATGTATGGAGGAAGTTTGGATTGGATTGAATGAAAATTGGATCGAAAAGGGAAGAGTCCCAGAAATCTGGATTTCAGCTTTCTACGTGTACCCGGTCGACCCTGTCTCGGTCGACCGGGCACACTAAAAACTGTGAAATGCAAGTCTCAATTAACTTCCGTAAAACTGCACAGGCAGTGTACCCGGTCGACCGGACCCTATACCTGGTCGACCGGATACACGGGAATCTGCAGAAATAACTGAGAACTGTAAATTCTCGTACAGACAGGAATCTAGTGTACCCGATCGACTTCACAGCCATGATGTCGACCGGATACACTAGTTTTCGTGCAGAACCCCCCAGCTGCTTGACACCAGGTTTCAGTGGACCCGGTCGACATCACGGCCATGATGTCAACCGAGGACACTGCAAGATGTTGACCTAGGAGGTCAACATCCAATTCACCCCGTCGACATCCCAGGGTGTGATGTTGACCGGGCAAACTGTGAACAGTGAGATTTCCATACTTCAATATTTTTTATGTTTGATCAATTGTGGGGTCCATTGACCATCCAAATAGCCTTCCATTAAGTGTGCCACATACGAATCAATGGCATGGCTCAGCCTTGACTCGTGGGGTCCACCAATTGAGGTTTTAGGATTCGAATCATCAATGACTCGAGCCTTAATTGTAGTCCATGGTGTCCACAACTTCAGAAGCACCAGATTTACCATTTTTGACACCTGAGGCTACAGTTAGGGATCCAATCATGTGATGAGGCCTGAACCAAGAGTGGATCACTACCTAGATTGGTCCTTTGTCTATTTCCATTTGATTCCATGTTTTGAGGATTCTTGTGTTATTCTTCTCTCTTGTCCTTGTTATTGTCTCCACCTATTAATTAATGGAAATTGGAAGACCTGAACCTAGGATTACTTAGAGGTGACCCTATGTTGTGTTTAGAGATAATTGACCCGTGTCTGTGTCTAGACGGGCCCTCATACGGCCTAAGATTGGGAATGTGGAACCGTAGATTGGAGATGTTAGTCTTTAATGGTTTGTTAGCTCATTGAGTATGAGCATGGGATGAATACTTGTGGAATGGACATGGTATGGTACTTGTGTTACCTCAGGCCACGGTTGTGAGCCTTGGAGTGGATCCAATGACGTTGGACTTGGACTTGGATATCGGACTGTGTCCCATGTTGTTGTACTATAACCTTTTAGAGACTTGGTTAGGGCCTTGCTCACGCAAGATAAGCTTAGACAGACACAGACCCGTACTTGGTTCCCGAGTCGACACTAAACATTCACTCAGTTGTTCTAAGCTCAGCCAGTTGACTGATCATCGCTGGTAGGAGCTATATATATTTATTGGTTACTTAGAGCTATCATGCTGAGCTGTGATTAGACGGACGGTGTGATACCGCGTCCGGGTTAATCTGATAAAGGGATGTGATCGGTGCGATAAAGGGGTGTGATCGGTGTTATGTATATTATATGTTATAATTATTTCAGGGCTGTTATCCCTTGCATGGTTATTACCCTTTCCCCACCGCAAACTGTTTATAGTATGGGACATTTACAGTACGAGAGGGCCGCGGCATAATATTTCGCGGTGTATCTAGCTTATGTGAATGTGCCCTTTGTTGTCTGATTAGATTAGTGTACTTTACATTTCTGACTCTAAACTGCTATTATTGCTCAACTGCTTAGATCTTTTACCTTGTTACTCATATGATTATGTACCTGTCATTACTCTCTTTTGTTGTGTACATCTGGTGTTATCTGCATATGATGCCTTGACAGATCCTTGGATCTAACACATCTTTGGTGCTTAGGTCCCGACCATGATCCCGAGGGTGACGCGATCCACGAGGCGCCTGTAGTTGGTGACTACGGGTAGGAGTCGGCTGACCAAGTGGTCGAGCGGGAGGATGGAGAGCCTACACAGGGGGTTGAGTGCAGATTGTTTTTGGGATTTGAGAGTATTTTGTAGCAAGACTTGGGTAGATTTACAGATATGTATAAACATTTTGATAACTACACTTTGAGATTACTACCAGGCTTCCGCACTTTTACATCTGATTTATTACATGATACTATTGCTTCCGCTATCTTTTATTACGCTTCCGCAATATAACTGTTGATTATAATGTTGTTTAAAAAGTTTTAAAATTTGACCTCGCTGTGGACTACGATCTTGGAAGTTCTCGGTTTTTCTGGGAAGTAGCGCGCCAACTTCGGGTACCTTAGCGTCATCTTCGGTATTCGGAATTGGGGCGTTACAACATACCATGTATTTAGTCACAAATTAAGTCATCAATATTTAATAACAATAAAATATCCCACATAGTGACTGTTTTCCTATACTAGAATTGCATCTCCGTTGCATCTTCAATCCATTGCGTAACCTTTCTACTTGCACCCGCCCATCATATGTATACACATGCTTCGATACTTCATGCACACAATGTTCATTATCACAATCCACTTCCACACTCCACCACCCCCCACGCCCACCCTATCTCCTGCCCTTGCTCTACTATCCAGTGAAGGCAAGCCCAACCCCCCAACCCCCCAAAACCCAACAACAAAACTCACCCATGGAAAAAGAGACTAAAAAGAAGATGAAGAAGAAGAAAGATCCTTCAGCCTCTATTGTCATGACAATACATGTAAAGCTGGACTCCCATTATAGCTGCCATATACCGATATAAAAATTAACTGATGCTTAAAATTAAGATCACCTAATGATAAAGCAAACAGAAACAGATAATAAATTTCAAGCTTATTACAAGAAAAACCGCAGTATGAAGTTATCAACGACCAACCCCCAAGATGAGCTACAAGCAGAGGTAGCGCAGGCAATAAAGCCTTCGTTTGTTCTGGTTCTCCTGCTGCTATGTTTGTTAAACACCAGGCTGCTTCAAGCAACTGCAAAATGGCGAGATAAAAAAATTGGGGCATTTTTCCTGACTGATCTTATTGATATATAAGTTTAAAAAAAGTTCCATGCAACCATTCTTTAGCCTAGATGCAAGCATCCACTAATCCAACATCAAGGAATACGATGTGTTAGTATCCCATCAAAAGAGAGATGTTCAAAAAAATTGGTCGGAAAATGGAGTGATGCTCATGTCTTCCACTTCATATGCTAAAATGACATGAGAATTACATCAGGTAATACATAAACAGTGGCTGAAATTTCCAGACCTGTTCATCTGGTGATCCAAATGAAAGGCACTGTGCAAGAATAGGAATTGCTCCAGCTTGGAGAGCAGCTTCAATAGGAGGTATCTCAGACCTCGATAATAAACGCCTCAAATCACGAAGTAGATCTACCTTTTTCTGAACAGCACCTTTTCCCCTAGTTGTTTCACATAAGTAACGAGTAAATTTAGAACCAGTCATGCGTCAAATGAGAAAACCAACAAAAACAACTCAAACATGTATGAGCCTCCCTGTTAAACTATCAGCATTCTTTCTACAACTATATTGTTTTTTATGCACAGATATCATTAGTATGTGTTACAAACATTCCTTGAAGATCTTCCAATAAATTGCAACAAGAATCTGTATAGAGTAGATTTACTTGGGTTAGTTGAAGCATTTGCCAACTGTTGAACAGAGACTGCAAAGCAAGTAAGGATGGCCCTTCAAAACTTGACAGGCTACATACTGGATACATAGCGGTCATAAAATAAAATATAAAAATAATACATAATGGATATTCAATAGATTTTAAAAGAAAACTTCATGAAAAACAAAGAGAGCTGATAATATATTCCAACTCCAGAGCCGTTGGGAACTCAAACCATGGCCTTCTTTCTCTTCTTCTCTTTTCTTTTCTCCCCAATGGTGTTATGGCATAAGATCTCTAGGGCAAAGAGTAGTGGGTTTTCATATGAAAAGACGATGGAACATGGAAGTCATCAGTGAGGTTCTTCTTTTCTATTGAAAGCTAATTATAACTTCAACAGGAAGACGAAAAAAACAAAAGAATAAGCTGTAAAAAGGCTACGCCAACACTAAGAAAGAGTAAAACAGGAACTACATGGAGCAGTAAAGGCGATGGAAGTCATCAGTTAGGTTCTTCTTTTCTACTGAAAGCTAATTATAACTTCAACAGGAAGACGGAAAAGACAAAAGAATAAGCCGTAAAAAGGCTATGCCAACACTAAGAAAGAGTAAAACAGGAACTACAGGGAGTAGTAACCCCCCAATCAGTTCCTACTTAGTGCCTAGTATCCCATATGGAACCTAAGTTCTGGAGCAAGTGTATTCCCCCCCACCCGAAAAGCATTCAAATCACATAATAAAGACATGATCTCATTGATGAGAAAAGAGAGATTCCATACTCCATAGGCCCTTAATTCGTTAGCTACTCCACTTTAATAACACTTCCTGAGTCACTTTCAAGGATCAGATTCTCAGTAGAAGTGGCAAAATGCACCAGAACCAATGCTTATGCTTTGTTTAAGTTCTCAAAACCAATCATCAGGAAATAGGGATAAAATATGTTGATAAGAACAAATTTGTGACACAAAATGGCAGCCAAGGGCTCGTTTGGCATCATTTCTTTTTAATGTTTCCGCATGCCAAGGGATTCAAAAATGATGAAATGATGTTTGGATAACCATTTCAAAAAAAGATCTGTTGGAGGAGCATTCTAGAAAAGACTGGCCGTGGAAACATAAAAGTGAGGAAATTTCTGAACTAGTGTTTTTTTTTTAAGAAGAAGAAGAAGAATACCCATTGTTCTATAACCCTTTTATAGTAGGATATATAAACGGTTAATACCCCCCCCCCCCCCCCTCCCCTCTCCTCTCTCCAGCTGGGTCCATTTTTATTCTCAAGTGGAAACCCAGATATGATGGGCCCACAATATTGACGGATGATTATTGTGTTTGTTGATATACATTGTTATGACATTCACTAATAACTCGAGCTTTTGGTGTTTCTGGTTATTAACATGGTATCAGAGCCAGAGGTCACAAGTTCGAAATCCCCAGGAAGCATGCTACCTCCATCTGTCTGTCCAGTCTATTCCGTTCTGTCTGTTTGTTGGGTTTCAAATTCGAACGGCCTCCCGTTCGAGGGGGTATTGATATACATTGTTATGACGTTCATTGATTGCTCTACCTTTTGGTGTTTCTGGTTATTAGCAGTGTTAAGATTTAAAATTGGGTTTTGACTCTGAACTCACAACTCAGCTTTAAGGGGCAAAATCATTATCCAACAGCAATTATTTTAAACTATGGGCTTCACCCATTTGAATTTTTTACAATATTGAGTAGGTTAACCCACGATCAACCTCTCCTTTTTTATTTGAGTAAGTTAACTCAAGATCTATTCTCCAATTTTGTTTTTTTGCAGCAGGCCCGTTTATAATCAATCTAGTAAGCCAGCAGCTTCATACTCACTATTTCCTTGTGCATCAATTCACCCTTAATGATATTTATCAATTGATAATAATAGTGCCTACATGTTTAGCATGACTTTTAGAATCTGGATTGATATGTTAACATTTCCTTTAAAATCTGGAAGAATCAAGTGTTTTGATAACCTTGAGGAAAAGTTACAAATGTAAATCCATTTATATCTATTAAAACTGTAAAAAATCTCAAATTAGAATTATTATGTTCTCCAAATTCTGATAATAGATTTTAGAGGATTTAACCGGAAAAAACACTTGATGTGCACATGTGACGCGATCAAACACTTTAGATGGTGGTGCACCAATGAGAGCAATTGGGCGGAATTTTCATTTTTTTTTTACCTATTTGGCACATCATCGATGCCGACATTATTTATACTACATAAGGTCGGTGCCGACCTTGTCCGCGAACCCTATTAGGGTTTGAAACCCAGTTTCTTCTCATTCTTTTCTTCTCTCTTCCAGTATACCGCCGAGACCGACCTTGGACGAGTGCTCCTGCATGGTAGCTCCCATTTCCGCTTGCACCAAGCTTCAAACTTCCTCCTCAACTGCATCTCTTTGCTCCCGATTAGTTTTTCCATCGTCTGTTGTTTCCATCTTGAATGCAGAGGTATCTATCTCCTTCCATTTTTGAATCTTTCTCTATGTTTTTGTATTTTCCTTCCTTTTGGTTTTACCGCCATCCCACATACAATATCGAAGTGCATGGTACATGGGCCTCAACGTCGTTGTGGGATTCGTAGATTGTTCATTTTAATGGACTAGGGTTTGTAAGATTCCGAATTTGGGGTTTTCTGAGTTGAGAAGGACAATGGTTCCGGAGCAGTTACCGTCTTTGGCATTTAGAATGAATTTGTTCTCCTTGCTCATTTTTCTTGTTTTGTGAAATGGGTTGAGTTGATTTTGGTCCCAAAGCTTTAAGATAACAAATTCATTCTAGTTTTTTATGTTCAGTCGGATCTGTAATTAAATTAAGATTATGGTTTGATTAGTTTCCTTTTATTTGATTGGTCTTTTTATCTGTTGCCAAAACCTGCCTCATTGATGCAGCCCAAATGCATGAGATCCATATGGAAAACATGTCTTAGTCAAGTGACCCAAAACTAGGCCATTTCGTGTTCCACAAATGGTCACTAGTTTCTTTATGAAACCACATTTTAGTTGAACCATGTCTAAAATTGTTATCAGAGAACCACCATGGGATCAATAATGAAACTCTTTTTAATCGAACTATTTATCAAATGAATGGTTCATATATAAAGATGAAGGTTAAAAAATAAAAATGTTAGGATAATTTAACTAGAATGATATTGGTCTCATACTTTACTAGCAAAGAGAAATCTGTGCCAAGCACGGGCAAGCAACCAACTAAATTTGTAATACAAAAATAGTAAAGAGAGTAAAAATTAGAGATGTACCAATTTTTTAGTGCATATTTTATTTTGACAATGCAATTAATAAGTAAAATTAACAATATTAACAAATGTAGTTGGTTGCAAATAACTGATAATACATCCTATACTTCCTAGCAAAATAAACAAGTTACCCTTCATGAACTTTAACTATTGTGGTGTTAGACAAAGCTGTTTATCTCTTACTTCAAGTGGGCGTAATCTATCTCTAATATTGAATTGTTATGAAATGTACATTTTTTAGTGTTCACTATTCCATATCACCATGAAATTTTTAGTGTTCATTATTTCCGTCTTGTGAACATTTTTTATGTATGCTTGCCTTCATTACATTCAATGCTATTATGTCTAATTTGGATGTACACAGATGTCTAAAGATAATACAAGCAATGATGAATTGCCCCGTAACAAGGCTAGTACCTCAAATGCACAACCAGTCCAACTTTTGTGCAAGCAAGGGCATCACATTTCCGCCATTATCGAACGCGGTTTGGTATACTCTCTTCCACACAACCACTAATCAATTGAACTTCCTTTCAATCTATAGCTAACGTTATTCAAGCTGTCATTTTTCGCATGAGTGGTTATGTTTGAGTGCTTTATCCTAACCTCACTCCACTCCCCGTCTTGCCGCCTGACTTGAAGTGAACCTCCCCCTACATTTGTTGTGCTATATGTGTTCTTGGACATTGATCCTAATGTAACTTGTAATTGAAGTGGTTATGTTGTGGATGCTGTCAATTTGTAACTTTAAACTTAGAAAATGTGCAGGCAATTTAAGTAAATGTATATGGGATGTTGATAAATTGTTTGAATGTCAATTGAATGCATGAAATGTTTTTGTTTGTATTTAAATTCATAAATGCTGTATTTGAAGCACATAGGGGGCTTTTGATGTAAATCTATTGGTCCCTTTCCTTAGGATTTTTTTTTTCCAAATTTATATAGCGTCATCACCGACGTTGTATCACTAATTTTAGACTGCTAGGGTCATCACCAACCATGACTTATAATTTTTGCTAGAGAATACCTGAAAAGTCACAACTTTTGTTCAAAAAAAGGGGAAACCTACGTCAATGATGACCTTATTTTACACTGCTAGGGTCATCACCGACCCTAACTTAAAATTGTTTTCCCGAGAACGCCTGGAAAAGTTACAACTTTTAATGTAAATAAGGTCGGAGCCGACGATGTGCCAAATAGGCAAAAAAATAAATAAAAAGAAAATTCAGCCCAATTGCTCTAATTGGTGCACCACTATCTAAAGTGTTTGATCGCGTCACACGTGCTCATTGAGTGTTCTTTCCGATTAAATCCTCTAGATTTTAATTGTAGGATTATTTATTCCTTTTTTGTAAAATTATTTATATGATTCTGATCCTTAAAAACAATACCGACAAAATGTTGCCAAACATATTCTGAACAGTCAGCTTTCAGCACAACAATTTGATAGAATGTCGCCAAAAGTTTTCCGCCAAGTCCCATTGTCAGCACAACTCATCCTCAGCACAACCCAAACTCAGCACAAAATCTTGGAATGTATGAGAATGATGCCAAATGGGCCCCAAGCTGCCAGACAATCCCCACATATACAACAAATTTTTGGATGAAAAGAAGGAATTGCATTTGCAAACCCCCCCTTCTTGACGCAGTCCAGATCAATAATTTCAGCCAGAGTTGATAATTATCCACAAACCACATGCATACAGCAGCAATTTAAGGAAGAAGCACAGAACAACATAAACAATGGTTTAGATTCATGTCGAGTGTAGAAACATGCAAGAAGGCCCAACTCTATATCAAGTCTTCTTCTAACAAAACTCAACATAAGCCGGTCAATTTTACTTTTTTATGACTTGCATATTGCCATTTGCAAAGGGGAGTGGCAATGTACTCACATCCAATTGATATGTTGGCTTTCTGCCATTTACTCTTCTTATCATCTTTGTATATTTCAATGGCTAAGTCCGTCCAGGTGTTGTAGAGACCTCTCTCCAACACTAAAAGGTTGCAAAGTGCAATGAAATGAAAGGTCATGAAAAAAAAGTTTGGAGATCATAAGGTCGCTAGAATGAAGAAGCTCCTATACATAGGAAGCACAATTTGGGACGTGCCAAGCTCAGGCCCACATGGTCCACCCCACAAAAAATATCAAAGTCATAATGAGTACTTTCGCTCAGGCTCGAGCCTAGTTTTTTAAACCCAAGTAGAATTATGAATTCAAACCAAGCTCATGGTTGGGCCTTCGGAACCCAAGTGCCACCTGGGTAGGGTACCTGAAATCAAATATATATAAAGTTTGTATAGATATGATACATGCAAGTGACTAATACGCTTGTAAAAAAAATATTGCAAAAGAAACTGTCTATTCGATACTCTCTTTCATATTTGAGCAAACCTCTCTTTGAGTTACCTTCTCTCTCTCACATTTCCCTTCCATCATTTTTTTTTCCAGTAACTGAATTATATTAAGATGAAAAGAAGGTACGACGAAGTTTAACCAAAAAACACTCCACTTTCCCTTCCATCTCTCAAACCCGAATCTGAAAAATCCTAGAAACTCCAACCTCCCTTCCAAATAAAACTTAACCCTATAATTAAAATGCTAAGGTCAAACCAATGGCATCTTGTTGAAAGCACAAAAGAAAGAGGGAAAAATTAATCTACTCAATGTCCAACGTCTCTCAATTTCTATTGTCTGGGAAGAAGAATCTACTCCCCCCCCCCCACCCGCCCACCACAAATAAAAAAAAAAAAACTCTCCTCTCTCTCCCAACCCTCTTGTCTCATTTCCCTTCAGTTCTCACTCTCTCTCAATTTCAATGCGTGGGAAGCATCTGTAATCTACAACCCCCACCTCTCTCTCTCTCTCTCTCTCTCTCTCTCTCTCTCTCTCTCTCTCTCTCTCTCAACAGTTTGAATTTTTACACATTTCAGGCAGGGGATCTCTTCTTCTTTTTTTATTTTTTTGTGTGTGTTTTTCCCCCTTTATCTGGGGGCATTTCCCTCCACTGCACTTAACCTCGAGCTCAGATTTTGACTTTACAGATCGTTTTCCTTTCACCAAGTGATAGCAAAATGTGAATTACATATGTAGATGCTACATATGTAAATGTTACAAACGGAAAACACATTACCATGCTTGTCAGAATCACCATTTTCACATGAGTAAATGAGTGCATTCAATAGTTTTAGATTTTTTTGGATTTTTTTTTTACATTTTTCACAAATTTCCCAAAATCCATGAAGAATTAAGCTACCAAGCTAAACGTCCTGATAGGCTTGGGATTGGGCTTACTCATGTGCAATTAGGGCTGCCCTTCAATTAGATTTGTACTTGGCCCAACCCACCACAATTGCAAGATATGATCATACCTAGATGCAGATGGGAAGTCTAGGTTAAGCATTCTAACAATGAATTTACGAAATCTAATTTGACCATCTAAACTATTTCAAGCAATGTAAGATATATCCAAAATGTTCTACATTACTTGTTAGTTGCAGCCACATTAATTCATATACTGAAAATGCACGCCCCATTAGTTTACAAATTTTCAACAAAAGTAATTATTTTTAACACTAAATACTAAATTCTATCACACTCATAGATAGAGAAGAAGTATTTGACATTATTACTTGTTAGTTGCAGCCACATTAATTCATATACTGAAAATGCACACCCATTTGTTTACAAATTTTCTGCATTTTTAAAAATTAATACTAAGTTCTATCACACTCATAGATAGAGAAGAAGTATATGACATTATTAACTAATTACATAATATAATCATTCAAAAAAAAAAAAACTAATTACATAATATAGAAACAAGCAACCAACAAAAAAACAAAAAAAGATTAGGAAAAGAAATGTACTGGTACAAGACAGATGATTTTAATTCTTCAACGGTGCGAGTGGTTTGAGCATCCAACTCCGCCTGCTCTTCGTCAATGATCATTTCTCTATCTGAAGAGTCACATTTTTCAACAAACCCATCTCTACAAAAGCGTTTTGTGCGCACTAATGCTTCTCTTCTTTCTTTTCCAACTGAAACAGCATGTTGTCGTCTCCTCATTGATGCGATGTTGCCAACTGAAAGACACATATAGAATGTTAGCTGCTTAGCCGCCGCCCCCCCACCCCGCCCCCCCCATCTCTCTCTCTATATATATATATAAAGAAAAAGAAACGACCAATCAAAAAACACACCAAAAATTGTTTTTGTTATGAAAAATTTTGTTCTGTTGCCATTGTGCAATGCTTCAAATACCGCATCTCAAGAAAATCTGTACAATGACCAGATCAATGCTCACTTCAAAGTTCAAGCGGCAAAAAAAAGGAGGCTTGCCATGTGATTCCAGAAAATTTTGGGACAAGCTGAATTATGAATGCAGAAAAGGATGGGACAAGAACAAATGAATATTTCAAGTAGCTAGTTTTTGGTTTGATCTTGTACAGGACATATTTGACTGCAATTTTTTTTAACAAAAATTTGTAATGTCAAGATTCCAAGTTCCCTTCAAAAGATGTTAGCCAAAACCCATATTCAACAGGATGATTACAAAAGGCAACAGGAATTTGTTTAGGCATTTGGCCTTCTTAACCTTTAGACTTCTCTTAAATCCAGAATTTGGAATGCTCATGAGACAAAGTAGTGAAGTCTTTTGACCTGTTTGGTAATTTTACTTTTAAAATCAAGTGAAATGAAGTGAAGTAAAGGAGGGAATAAAATATCAGCGGGTTAGGATAGTATTTTGTTTTTAGTTGTTTGGTATGGAATCTTTTTTACTTTTTGTATAGAAAAGTGGAGTTTTTTTTGTCTTTTAGCAGATAACGGTGGTTGCTTTTTTACATTTTTTGAAAAAGATGGAGGGAATTTTGAATTAAAGTGCTTTTAATGTGACATCTTGTCTGAAAAATGAAGGCTTTACTTGACTTTTATTATTCTAGTAAAATACCAAACGGACATATCGCATCATGTGTAATGTGCAAATATAAGTCACAATCATTTTGGGGTTAGTGTAAGCATTATAAATGGAGGTCTAATTAGTTCACTGAAATCCCTACTTATTGAAGAAAGGGAAAGCTTCCAAATAATTTTGGTTTATTTTAATTTCACGGCTCTATTTCTACATACTTTGCAGTGTACATTATATGATTCTGTTAAAAAGCACTAAAAGATGCCTGATGTAGTTGATGGCACCTAAATACGCTGTGTTGGGATGGTGGTCATGAATAAATCGAGTGACAACAAATCCATTCTCCCATACATCGACATGCATCATGAAAAAGGGGCCCATTAGTAACTGTGTCCCATCAAACAACCTTCTCTGCCTGCGTTTTTTCCCTTTTTTTAACATTAGTACCATTTGGCAGCAAGGGCCTGCTTGTTTGCATGGAATTTAATTCTTAAGAATTCTTTTTTTTTTTAGCTATAATTCTTAGGAATTCATGGTAAAATGCATTCCAACAAAGGAATATTAAGACCAGTTTATGCAGCTGCACTAATGCATAAAGGAAGCAGAAAATGCATCAGATTTTCCGCACTTTGGGTCGCATGAGTGTTCGGTGTGCCAATTATCATTGCAGAAAATGCCTTTTGTAGTTTCGTGTCTAATTTTCTGCACTTCCAGGGATCTCTGTTTTCTACCTCCTACGTTGGACTCAGCTTTCCACATAAGAGGAAACAGGATTTTCTTTTCCGCGACAGCCGCACAGACATATTCTAAAGAAAAAAGGGGTGAAGGAATAGAGTGGAGATATTCATGACACCCTAACTTTACTAAGATTTTATTTACTGGGGAGATAGCTGAATAATCAGTTTCCACCAAAGGGTATATTACTGGGGAGATGGTTGAATAAGCCGTACAAAGGCAGAATGTATGGATTGTAACTTCAATGGACATATAGAAAGAGTTGAAACTATTGTGAGAATTGAAGACCATGAGATGCCACAAAGTAATTCTTTCTGCTGCCTTGGTTCTATAATTAGTAACGATGTGGTGATTGATGAAAATATCGAACATATGATATAAGCAGGACGGTTGAAGTAGACACTTACTTCTGGAGTGCTTTGTGACCGATGAATGCCAACAAGATTGAAGAGAAAATTTTACGGTAAGCGATTAGACCAGCTATGACCAGTAGAGCATAATGTTGGCCGATCAAAAAGTAGCATATACACAAAATGGATGTAGCAGACATGAGAAAGCTGAGGTGGATGTGTGGTAAAACTAATCAGGATAAAATTAGGTAAGAGCGCTTTCAATACCATTTAGGGGCAGAGGTTGCACTATTGCCACGGAATTCCATACTTAAATAGGGTAAATCCAATACCCAAAAGCTTTTAATTCAAGCTTCTCCACAGCTCCATTTCCTAATTAAGACTTGTTACTATTTGACAAAAAACTCACTTCTCTTGCAAATTCCAAAATATATATATATATATATATTATAAGTTCAGAAAGTCCAGAAATCCCATAATTTCAAAACCGCAGAATTCCTACAATTCCTAATTCAAGGTAATTTGTTACAGCGGCCCCACGCACTTTTCTTCAATTTTTATGTAAACAGATGAAACCCCTGTCTAATTTATCGAAGGAAAACATTTCTAAAAGCAATATCATGATGCTGTGTTGCTAGGAAAACATGCAATAGTAGACATAACAACAACAACGACGACGACAACAATCGTGTGAAGAGTAAAATGGGAATAGAGAGATAATGAGAGAAAGTATCAAATAATACATGCCTGAGGACTTGATGGGATCTCTTCTGTGAGAAATCAGACCCTCATCTGCCATTTCTTTTGGAGCTTTGTACATAATTCTACTTTTCAATATCCCAAAAAGATGTAACTCTGATTATGCAAAAGATATGAGAGATGAGATTGAGATTGCAGCAAACACCCACTTGATCGATGATCCAGCGATGGGTCGGTCGATCCACTTGAAAAGATGGCTTTAGGTTTTAGCTGCTGCTGAGAATGCTCTTGAAACCGGAGAGGGTTTTAGACTAACTAAAGAGGTGCAGCAGTTTGTTGTTGTTGCTTCAATAAAAAACAAAAACCATAAAAGAGGCCGAGTCGGGGTCCAACTCGGAAGAAGAAGAAGAAGAAGAAGAAGAAAAACCCTTTCCGAGTTCCCTCCTGTTTTGCGCCACCGCCCTTGCAATCTGTAATTTTCCGTGAAAGTTTGGAAACCCCGCCCTTTTACACGGAAATGTATCTTGCTTATCCGGGGGGCCCACAGTGACCCCACTGGAACTGCATGTGAAGTTCATTCTAGACTAGATAGTCCCCGTTATTTTATAATACTATATCATTATGTATGAAATTAGTAGAATTTAATTTTGAAATTGAGCTTCAGTTTGCAAGACTGGACTTCAATTTAGGTTTTAATTTTGGCCCAATCATTACATATTATAGGTGTAGGATCGGATTTTTGAAATTGGAGTATTATATTATATGTTATAGGTATAGGATCCGATTTTGAAATTGGAGTCCAATTTTGCAATTGATTGAGCAATTGGATATCAATTTTGCAATGGATTTGATCAATTAGATTATTTTATCCAATTTGAAGAGTCCCATCTAAAGAGGAGGTTCTTTTCAAAGAATCACATCAAATATGAGAGTAACTACCTTATCAAGTTAATATAAATAGAATTTCAATCAAATATGAGAGATTCTAACTTATAAGTTAATCTAAAGGGCTTGTTTAGCAATTAACTAGTTAAATTAATGTGAAGTGAATCTAGACAATAAAATACAATGGGTCATATTAAAAGTACACATTTTCAAATTTCACACATTCTTTTTCAAAAAAAGTAAAAAAAAACAACCTCCTTTCTTCACTAAAAGACAAAAAAAAACTCCACCTTTTAATACAAAAATTCAAAAAGATTTCATATCAAACAACTAAAAATAAAATACCATCATAACCTCTTATATTTTATTCTCTCTTTATTTGACGCTTCGCTTCACTTCACTTTACTTCAATTCACCATACATCCAAACATACCCGAAGAGAATTTCAATTAAAATCTAATCATATCTCTTCCTAAAATCTCTCATTTTTTTTTCATCAAGTGTTTCATACAGATGAGGTCCATCTTTCATTGATCCAAAGTGTTTAACCAGTGGTTCCAACTATGGAGGAAGAAGATAAAAATATTTACTATTTTAAGATCAAATTGTTAAGTTTAAAACTAAATTTGAACAGTTGGCAATCTCTTTGACCTTCAAATTCTATGAAAAATATCGGATAGCAAAAGACAATGCCCTTTAGAACCCATGGTTGTACGGCCCATCACGGTGGGCCCTGTCAAATGTAAAATGTTGTCACTTGAATGCATTTTTTTTATAGTGACTATCGATCAGACCATGGCAAGGGCCCATTTGAGATTTTTTGTCCCATGTATTTTATAAAAACTCACATATATTAGACGAATTTCTAAAATACACCTATATATTAGAGGAAATTTTATGCTTTCCTTATAAATGATCCCACCCAATAAATTATTTCTATATAATGGCACCCCAAGGAAAATTTTCCGATTCCGCCACTGGTCTGGGCCTTTAGTTTGAAACAGGACATGACCTGGCCCATTTGGCCTATAAAGACAACAAAACAATAGTGCGCGTCGTTGTAACTTACAAGACCTATAGTCTTAGATGACCAAGACCTAACCCTGCCTCCCTTATCTCGTGCAATCTCACCATGGTTAATGACTTTAGATGAGATTTAATTGAATTTAGACTCTTTAATATCTCTTTAGTCACATCCTTCAAATTAACAAGAGTGAGTGAAACATGAGGATCCTCACAATAGCATTTTCAATGATTTTTGCAACACAATGTGTCAAATTTCTTTCCTTTCTTGTTTTCTTTCCTTTTTATGTATTTTCTAGTGTCTTAATGATTTTTTTTCTTTTTATCATAGTTCTATTTTGTTATTTCCTTCGCTTTTTGTGGTTCTTTTAGTTTTCATGGCGATAGACTTTCATGGATTTATGTTCTTTTTTTTTAATTCTAATTTTTCATTTTTACGCATTAGATTTCTATAGGTTTATTTGTTTCTTCGAAGTTGTTTTCATTATTAGATTGTCCATGAACTTTTGTGTTTCATATTGTATTTTTACGATGGTTTTATCAACTTTATTTTTTATTATGAGTTTATTCTTATGGTTTCAAAAGAAAGTATGAAGCAAAACACCTTTCATTTTAAAATTAGCTAACCATATTTCGTTGTTATTATTTTGATAGGTTTTACTTTTGATTGTAATTTTTACTATCTTAATATAATTTAGATAAACGTTATTTGAGATTTTATTATTTTTAAGATTATAATGGCATTAAGTTGCCCATGCTTAGCACGAGCATGTTTTGCTAGTTTTAACTTAAGAGAGATTTTAGGGATTTTAGAATATTTAGGCTTTTTCAGATATCCAGCCTCTTTTTTACATCTTATGCAAGCTAGCAAAAGACTTTGATTTTGATGTGAGGGGCAGATTTAGAGCCTGTTTGGTATTGTTGCTGTATTGTTTTTTATTTTGTGCTCAAATCAAGTTGTGTTGAGGTCGTGCTGTGCGACACTTGTTTGACAACATTGTGTTTAAATATTTTGTTGATAACATATTTGACAACACTTTTTTTATAACTTTATAAACAAATTATTCAAATAAACAAAAACAAAATAATTATGATATTTGCAATATGGAACCCACATTTTTTTCAGTTGCAATGCTTTATTTGTCACACATGGGACTCATCTTTATAAATTACAAGCGGTACCCACCTTTATAAATTAGAACATGTGACATGTATTCATATGATTTACAATGTGGACCCACGTTTTATGACTGCGATCGTGTGACTCGCCTTTAGAAATTACAAAGACGGGCCATCTTTATTTGTGTTTGTGAATACATAACCTACCTTTAGAAATTACAACGTGATACCCACCTTTTAAAAATAGAATATGGGGCCCACATTCAAAAGATCCATAATGTGATCCCCATCTTCGTAGGGATTGTCATTTGGGGCTATGCTTTATTTTTAAAAGGTGATTGTAAACATGAGACCCACGTTTAGAAATTACAACACTGTGCCCATCTTTAAAAGTTAAAATACGGGGCCCACATTCATAAGATTTACAATGTATGTCCACCTTTTGTAATTGTGACCATACAACTCACTTTTATAAATTATTACAAAATGGGGTCATATTTTCTATAACTGTGGACATGGGATCCACCTTTGGAAATTACATAGCGGTGTCCACTTCTTGAAATTAGAACACGATGCCATTCATAGGATTTATAATATGATATCGCCTTTATATGATTTAAAACGTGGGGCCACCTTTGTGATTATGACCATGGACCAACCTTTATATTCTACAAAGTCAGACCACCTTCTTTGAGATTGTAAACACAGGGGCTACCTTTAGGATGAGCGATAGGATCTTGTTGGAGAGTGGGCTCCACCAAGGAGAGTATTGAAAAGTATTTATGTTGCCTCTGCTAATGTCTCACTTGAAAAGTATTTATGTTACCTCAGTTAATACCTCAAGGCTTTTATATAAACAGTCAGCTAACGATAATAGATTTCGGGTCCTCTTCAAATGGGTTTCTTTATACGGCAAGAGATAAGCAAAAAACAAATGTGCAAACAAGTTGTTTCTTAAAAAAGTTTTTTTTCCAACTTTCTTATGCCAGTGAGTTAAGATTTGAATTTTTTTTTTTAATGAGATCAAAATTAAGAACAATGATTTACACGTGCCAGTGGGTGTTTCACCACACATGTGTATTTTAAAATTACATTTGCCAGTCAAATTTTATGATATCTTTTATTGATTTTTTCGCGAAGTTACTAGAAAAACTCATTTTGACGATTCTTAATTCATGAGGATTTGGTATAAGGTCAATTTATTTCCCCACCCTCAAAGAAAATAAAAGTGAAAGCTTTTTTTTGTGGGTTTATATATCTATACAAATTTTTTCGTAATTATAATTATCAATACACATTCATGGCAATGTGAAGTCATTAGTTATATAAAAGCCTCAATTATGATTCATTGTTCCAAGGGGTGAGGAATCTATAAGGGCAATTTTTGTAACAAAATATGTGGTGAAAAGATTTTCTATTTCCGCTATTATATGTTATATCCAAGTTTGGCAGCAGCAAATCATTGATGATTTTTTACTCATAAAATTTGCGATTGATATGATTTTGGGATCCAATCTCTCCCCATCGGATATGCAAATCCAAGGTGCAAAGGGGTGGATATAAAAGCCAAAATCCTACCCCCACCTCCTACCGTCTCGACCTCTCCCACAAACTCACATATTGCTATGGTAGATTGAATGTTTTGAGAGATAAAGGGATCAAAGTAAAAATGAAAATATAAGATGAAAATTCTCAAGATTTATTAAAATTTAATATTAGGATTCCGGTTTGAAATGATTTTAAGCTACACGAGTGATAAACGACACATTTTATTGCACTTAAAATTTCACAAGTTGAAAAAAATCCAGAAAGGAGAAGACCTACGAGTTTAGACACCCTAAAAAAAGACATATTGCCATTACTATTAAAACAACTTTATAAAATATTGACTATAAGGTTGAAATGAATAGGTGAGTTGCTTATTATCCAAGGATTTTAGTGTTCAACACCAAACATGAATTAATGAAATCCTCGGTGTCTCTACACTTACAACCAAATGTGGAATGCAATGAGTCACTGGCTATGCAAATCCTTGGGAAGAAGTTTACTTCTCCCTTTGAAAAGAAGAATCATAAGTCATGCAGATTCCTTTTTGGTCACCAAACGTCGATAAAATTCTTGTAGATTCCTCACTAGTTACCAAATGTGTCATAAGGTCTTGTTTAGTGATGAGTTCACAAAAGATACACTTTTATAGCATTATTCAATGAGTTTTCAAATATAAAAGAACTCAAAACACCATTTTTAGCATAAAAATCATAAATTTTCTCCCCATCATCCTTGTTCATATCTTTCCATTATGGATGGCCATTTGTATGTATTTATATAAATTCTAATGGCTTTCATACAAAATATGTTCGAAAATACCGTCAATTATATTAATTTCTCTTTGTAAGTGTTAATTGAAGATTAAAGTTGAGATTCATGAGTTAAAGAAAGTAATGATAAGTTTGGAAGGCAATTTGATGAATAAATGACAATGTTAGGCCAATAATAAGAAGGAACATGATAAACCTAGGTTGATATTTTGACCATATCCTTTTACTCGGGTGTCTGATTAAGATGATCTCAATCGTATTGGAAAGCTTGTTCAGAGATCCACAAATCATATTTCACAATATTTTTCCAATTCGGACATTTCAGGGGTCAAAATCGCACATGGAGACTGTTTTCTAACACGGGAATCACATTCATATGTTCATATTTCTATTCTTGTGAAGTCCCACATTGGAAAGAGACCAAAAGAGAGCAAGGCAAATGCTTCTATATAAGGAGTGGAGCTCTAGGTATTAGATACACAAGTAAGGAGAACCTCTTTCTCTTTACTTACTCTATTCATGTAATTGAGAGCAATTGTAGAGAAAAAGTGAGGAAAGCCTTGTAAAAATAAAAATTTTTGAATGGAAATGAAAGCTCTATCTTATCCAATAGGTGGCTAATCCCTTTGATTGGATCTTATAAGTGACGCTAAGTTGATCATATTCATTTTGCTTATGCTCTTTATTTTAATTCCTTTGTTTATGTGCTTAATATGTTATAGGAGATTTTTCTTCATTGCACTGTAAAACCTTCCATGCTTAGTTTCTATATTAGCATTCTTTTTACTATTTATACTTAAGTTTGATAAATCATTATTAGGAGTTAATATCTTTTGATGGCTTATGCTTACTTTTGATAGATAGTAATTATGAATCTTTTCGTTTATGAAGGGAATAAAATATTGGCTATTAGATTGTTAATTTATATCTTAGAACTTTAAAGTTATATTTTCCAAATCCAAGCATTGATTTGTAACTAGATTTGAGTTTTTTTTTTTTTTTAAGAGAAGAGCATTAGTGTTGGATTAGTGTTACTTAATGGATTTTAGATGATTCAATCATCCATTAGTATTACTTGTTTCTTATTTTACTTACTTTAGTTTGATTCTATTCACATTCTCACACACTTATTCACTTGTTTTAATTCTCACACTCTATTTTTCTATGCACACCATCAATTCCACATTTGATTTTACACTACTTTAGTATATTTCTTTATCTTTATCCCCTCATTTTTTATCTTTCACTTGTTATTTTCACACACTTATCCATTTGATCTATCTAACATTTCTACATTGTTTTTGTATTAATCTTGTTATTTTTTTATTGTCATTAACTTTGTTACTTAGCTTGTTCTTGGTTTGTTCTTACTAAAGTTTTTCTATTTTTACTAACATCTCTTTGTTATCTAGTTCTTGCTTTCTTTTTTTTATTATTTTTCCTTTGTTATTGTTTTGTTTCTTGTTTCCATTGTTTTTATTATTTCCATTTGTATTTGTTAGCTATATTTGAGTTGATACTCATTTTTATTGATTATTGTTATTTTCCTTGTAATGATCATCGTGTGAACGATGTTCGAACTTCAATAGTCTATTTTACTCGAGACAACCGTATACTTACGGGAATACGCAACATTTAGCAACCACATCCTCCCGGATTCTTTACCCTTTTTCATGATGATTTGGAAAATTTGTACATTGTAAATCCTTGAGAATTTGGTCCCATGAGAATTATCATTTTTTTAATTTTATTTCAGCCCAACCTTTTTTTGTGGGATTTAAAATTCATCAAATTTGATGATTCATGTAATGATACCAACCCTTTTCAATTATTTTCAATTATATGCATCGATATTGTTGTGAAACCCTCCGCTATACAAATTGCCGTCGATAAATAATCAAATATACTGAAATAATGAATCCTCAAATTTGCAAATTTCACACGACTCATTGATTGTTGTCAAAATAAAGCACCTCACTTGAGAGAGAGAGATGAAATTTGTTCATTTTTTGTGCAACCCATTATTTTGTTGTTTGGTGTAGCTTAGTTTTCATGCGTTTTTGTTGAGTTTAATTGAGTTGTTAAAGTATGCATAAAATTGACATTGATGGCTATCATGTATAGTTTCAACTTGATTTTAGAAAATATAAATTTTGTTATTTGCGCTTTCTAGCACATTAGCGTGGAGGAAAGTACATGAAAAGCAGTGGATTATGAGGTTTTTTTCTCACCCTAATTTTTTTTCTTTCTGTTTGGTGCAATAAAACTCTTTGCATTAAACATAAAACTTTGAGTACTTTTCCTTATAAAAGGAGGAAAGTAAAGTCCACACCCCTCCCCCGTGAACTTCATGCTGTGCTCCATCTTCCACAATGTTACTCAAACAAGCCCTTAAGTTTACAATCTTAAGTTTGCAATAAGTTTTTTAATTAACATTCAATTATATTAAGAAAATAAATATACACACTTGAATAATGATTAATTATCCACCAATAATGATAAGAGAACTCACTAATCAACGAAGACTTCTCTTCATTTATGTTTGCAAGTTGATATGAATTTAATTTCAATTCTTTAATACTGCAACTGCACAACTGTCTTGTCGAGACAGTGGCAAGTACGGGTGGAATCCATATTGAGCACTATTAAAAAAAAAAATACCAGAATCTGTTTTTTTTTTTTTTTCCAATGATAATGACAGGAGAGATTTTAAGAAGTAAACAATAGTAGGATAAAAAATTCAAGATCTAAAGTGCGGAATTAAAATATGAGAAAATGCATATCATAATGTAATGAATCCACTAAGTAGTCCCACCATCATTCTATGCAATCGATAAAATAAATTTATCCAAAAAATCATTCAAATAAAAAATAAATCAATGTTTTTGATTCGTAAATAGCACAATTTTCACAATTTATTTAATGCAAAAATCTCATTCACCTAATGAAATTATGAACTTAACTAAATATCACATATTAATCAAAGATAGATTATAAAAGAATTTCAATATAAGAATAACTTATTTGGAAGACATACATGATTAAAGCATTGTTCAAATAAAAAAATTGAATAACAGAGATTGTCAATGACAGAAGGCAGATTTATTATTATAATAAATACGCAAAAGACAAAACTATCACATAGAATAACAATGAGAAATACTTAACTGCATCCGACACTCTGATCCATGGATCTACTCATCCATTGCAAAAGATGTGATTTTCATTGAAAACTTCGTGGCAATTACAAATTTCTCTCACACTTTTCTAATCTAGTTTTGGAATGGGGCTTTAGAATTCCCTTAAATGTTCTCTTTTTTTTACTCTTTAGAGAGAGAAGATAGAGAGAGGAAAAGATGAAGTTTCTTAATGAAAGAGGGTTGTATGTGAGATCCCATGAAGAGGCCATTGGAGGTCTAATATATAGAGTTGCTTGCCATCTGTCACGTTGGTCTCCATGCTATAATAACTGCAAGTGTGATTCACTTCCTTGTTTGGATAGAAGTCTTACTAAATCAAAATCTTTAATTGGCCACCAAGACATTCTCCTTTTTTCATGGTCCACCGATCATGTGAATCTCCAATGGGCATTTCCATATAAAATTCCATGTGTAGATGATAAAGCACATGATTTCATTGGACCACATGGTCATGCATTGACTTCCTTGCATTCTTAGTATACTTTCCAAGTCTAGGTATACTATCCAATGTGTCCTTTTAGCTTTATAATTTTAGCTACCCAACTTTATTATACATGTGAGCCATGTAAATAAAAGTGGGCCCAAATTTTGCACTTGCAACATAATGTAATAACACTGCATGGTCGTTTTTTACTTGGTTTTCCTTCTCTGCGAACACTTGCCTCCCAATTGGATTTGGTTTGTATCCAAGCAAATCTCCCATCTTAGGTAAGAATTTACATTTCAAAATATTATTTGCTAAGGATAGGGTATTGATGTGCAAGCCTTTCCAAGTTGGGCTCCTTCAAAATCTCTTGTGATACCAATGACAAGCTTGCAGGGAAATTTCTAATTTCACAAAATCTTTGAAGCTTCCCTATGTATGGACGTGTAAAGCCATGTGGACCCCATTTTCTTCAATTGAGTCCCATCATAGAAGTCTTCTTCAATTTATACTCAATTTGGGTAAAAAAAAAAACCCTGAAGATTCCCTACAAGAAAAAATATAAATAAATCAGCCATAATATGTATAAAGTTCATAAATGTCATGCATGGGACCAAAATGAGATCATGCACATGAACTCACCAAACTAGATGATTTTCCATGAACTAATTGACGATGCAAGAATAAAAAAGCTAATTGGCTTGACACTAAGACAATGTAAACCAATGATTTCATAAAATTCATGAAAGATTTATGATTTTGACTAAAATTCAAACTTTAATGCTCAAATGCATGAAATTATGAAATTCTAGGAAATTAAAGGAAAATTGTTTTAATTAAGTCAACAAAGTCATATAAAATGTCGAATGAAAACTACAATTTTGTGGACTTATCACAAGTAAATTCAAATGAGAATAAAAGCAAAAGCTGAAGCAATCAAGGCCGAAAAAAACACAATAAAATAATGAAAAAGTGCTCTATTTTTAATGAACTTAAATTTTCTTCATTTGGCGTGGGTAGTTTCCGATGGGGAAAGGTACCTATTTTTTGTTTTAGGGCATGTTTGTGTAGCCCATTTCCCCGGAAAAGTGGTCAGTTTTCCGCGGAAAACCTACTTTTCATGCGTTTGGTGTGGTAGTTTTCTGCGGAATCACTTTTTTGCTACATCAGCCTTTTCCTTCCTTACCATGGAAATGGACTTCCTATGGGAGGCATGGGAAGTCTATTTCCATATAAAACTAGCCCCCCTTTATAAATTCCATTTTCTACCCATTTTTTATGAAAAACCCAACCCATAGGAAATAGTTTCGTGAAGCTCCAATGCCCATCAAACAATAACGCTCTTCTGCCCGTATCTTTACAAAAAAGAAAAAAAAAAAAAATCCCTGACCACCAAACAGTAAACACTAGTTTTCCATAAGGAATCCGTAGCTGCACCAAACAACATTACCACCAATTCATCGATGAATGTTTTTTTACACCAAATATGAATTTTTAACTTCCCCGGAAAACCTTTTCCGAGGTATTTAAAAACCATAGAATTTGATAATGTGGCAAATTATTCATTCCATGGAAGTTACACATACATAAACGTGCCCTTTTTTTTTCTGCACAACTATGGAAAAGTCTTTCCCATCTCAGTGAGTGGGTGTGGACCCCATGCAATGACTTGTTGTCTTGTCAAGTCTCCTAAAGACTTGTTTGGTGGGGGGGATTTTGTGGAATTTCACGATGAGAGCAGCTACTTGCACACTACAAAATACTCTCCACACACTGCATTTAAAAAAATAAAAATAAAAAATTCCTAAACTACCCCTCTCCCTGATTCGTTCGGCCACATGGGACCGAACAAAAAAAAAATATTTGGCCCTATGTAGCCGAACAAACTCGATTTGTTCAGCCATGTGTCGCCGAACAAACTCGATTTGTTTGCTCCCGCGAAAGCTAATGAGCAAAATCGCAAAAACACATTAAAAATGGTGAAAATTGATGGTCTGGTATTTGATTAACCTTTTGTACAAGAGAATGAGTGAAGACGAGAGAGGAAGAGAGAGGGAGAGAAAGGAGGAAATGGGAAGAGGGATGGGGTTGCTGGAAAGGAGGAGATTGGGAAAGGGAGAATGAGAGGGCGGGGAGATGGGTTGGCATAGGGCGGATGTTGCGGGGTCGGCGGCTGGCGAGGGAGAGAGATAGGGAGAGGAAGAGAGCGGGAGAGATAGGGAAAGGAAGAGAGCAAGAGGGAGTGGAGCAGGGAGCAAGGAGAGGAAGAGAGCAAGAGGGAGCAGAGTAGGGAGCAGGGAGAGGGAGAGAGACGGGAGGAGAGGGAGAGGGGTAGTTTAGGAATTTTTTAATTTTTAATTTTTTTAAAATGCAGTGTGTGGAGAGCATTTTGCAGTGTACAGGTAGCAGCTCTCTTTCGCAATTCCTAAGCTGAGAGAATTCACGGATCTTCGGCTCATGTTCATTGCCAAATTTTCAAATCCATACATGCAACTTAATATCCATGAGTTTGTATCTGGAAGGTAAAAACTGCCATTCCAAATGCTTGCAAGAATTTCATTAATCAACAAAAGAAGTATTGGGAAAATCACAGACTATGATAAATATCCTCCGTATAGATTTTTAGTTGGGAAATTATTGAAAGTTATCTTTAGTAATGAAAATTTAAAACATGCATTTGACATGACAATTTTGACCGAGATAAATTTTCCATTGTGAGTAAAATAAGCCCCTATGGACTTGACCATGGGTCAAATGATGTGCTTATAACTCACAAGCTCCATGAAAGAAAATTTTGATTATTTGATTTTTTAAAGAAAAACTTTATGGGACATTGCTTGCAATCCAGTTAATGGCAACAATTTTAGTTTTTCACCGCCACAACTATCGTCGTCATTAGTACCACCACTAAAATATATATTTAAGCATTTGATCGAACAATTAAGAATGTACAATAGAGTCAACTCATGCTAAACATCTAATCCACAAATAACCTATTATTCTACGAAGAAATATGAAAGAGGCAAGTTTTGAGTTAAGGTGGAGGAGCATGTGACGCTTTCGTAGAATTTGGTTCACTAGGTGATGCCTAGCTAATCGCTTCTCATTGACGGGGAGACTGCTCGATGGAAATTTCAAACCCTCTATTAGGAATAATCTCTTTAGAATCCACTATATTATATGTAAATAATTAAACCCTTGATGACTGTGGAATTCCGTAAGCTTACTGTTTGATCATTGGAGTTGCAGAGCAAGTGCACTTCACAACGAAATATTTGTCCTCTTAATTTATTCAAGTTCAAGTTCATAGATCTTAGGGGCCTATATTGTTTCGTGTAAGCGACTTTCTAAAAGTTACAAAGCTTGTATATATGACAAGAAAAAAATTCAAATTCACCCACACAAGTCTCGCATATAAGTTTTTACAAAGGCAGCAATATATTTTTTAATCTCCAACGCTAAACAAAGTGAGCAGCTAAAACACTTTTCAGAATAACTATTTAAAAACGACTTCAAGTTTAATGGATAATGAATCAAATTGAGATGGAAAATTAATGCCTAGCCATCATATAGCAATTTAAATCCTAATCAAGCCGAGATTCCGTTTACCTCATCCCCCATTTATAAACTCTTCAACAACCATTTGTTCAAATTCACTCGATTACAAGCACCCCATGCATTTAACTCCATACAAACAAATGAGCTCCAGTCGAAGAAGACAAATTTTAAAGAATTCGTTGAAAATATGATTTGGACTATTATATTTGTGTACCCGATAGAAATTCTCCAAGTTTATTCAACAAAAATAATCCAAAACATAAATAAAAATACGACTCAATAGAAGTTTTTGAAATTAATTATTCTATGAAAAATCAAAATTCCCATATAACTCTTTCTTGCGAGAGAAAAAGTGAAATTTGATCCATCCACACTTTGGTAGCGGCCTACGTAGATAATTTCCAAAGTGCTTGGAAGAAAATGCCTACTATCCAAGTTACCTTAAACAACTATCCAATTTACTTTAAACAAAACAATCAAATGATGAAGCGATCCAATCACCAAGAGTCCTCTTTGGCAAATTCCACACAAGAGGGCCCACTACTTTCATTTTTGGCCATACGCATGATTGGCGTGACGTGTGCCGTCAACAGCAAATTGCACAAAAAGATCTCTACTTTGTGAAAGGAGACTCACAATGCACCGGTCCAAAACGCGGACACAATACACACAGTTATTCAGCGGACGCCGCTTGAAGCTCAAATCCGATTCACAGTCCTTTGAAATCCGTCCCTTTATTATTATTAAATTTCTCTCCCAATATCTCATCTCACGCAACCATTTTCTCGTCCAGCCCTCGCTACAAGACAGGTAGACAACTCCATAGAAATAAAGCGCGGGAAAGAGACGAGCATCACAAGAAAAGAACAACACGGACGGTCCAGATCTCTTTGCTTCATCTCGTCTTTCCCAGATTAACGGCTGTTTTTCGTCCACTCCTTTAGGGCACAACAAGACATCTCTCTCTTCCATTAGGTCAGAAGATTTCGCTACCTCCCTTTCTTCCTCTGCTTTTCTTCCACCACCTTCCCCTCTCTTAATCTTCTCCGTCGCCTCTCTAGGGTTTTTGCAGATCTCGCTCGTTGCCTCCTCCATCGACTCGCTAGGGTTTCATCATCTTCTACGATTCTCTCCCTCTGCCCATGCTATTTCATGCCTCCAGAACACTTTTCATTGGATCGGAAGGATTTCTTCAATGAGAAGAAGTACGAGAGGTCGGGAACCCTAGCTCCTTCAGCTGCCAGATGGCGCCGAGTCTCCGCCGGCGAGCCTCGACGGACTTCAGGTTCGATTTCTCAATCTCTCATCGACTCATCGATTCCGTGTCGGTTAGTCTAGGGTTTCGTCTTTATGCGAGATTCCTCTCCTTAGATTGATTTTTTCTTGATGTTTTGGTGTCTGTTGATGTAGGAATGCATGGATCTGAGTTTGATTTTTGTTGTTTGATGTGTTGTTTTCGATCGGGTTGATTTGGCGTGTGATTTTTTTGCTGGTTTTTTTTTTCTATAATCTACTGAAGGTCTTTGTAAGCAACGGAGTTATCAGATTTTTACTGAGGAATCCGATCGTGGATGCTCGGCGTCTCAGTCCAGTGAGAGGACGACGGAAGGCGACGCCGCCGCCGCCGCCGCCGCAAGGCCTTCCGCTGGTCGCGCGTGTGAAAGGAGCAGCAGTTGCAGTAGCAGGATTGAAAACAAGGCGGCGGCTTTCATCGGTTGCAAAGATTGGAAAGGGAATTCGCATCATCCTCGTCCGCTGGAGAATTGCGGTGGTGATGCCTCACCTGGTCCGAATTCATCCGGTGACCTGCAGCAGTGCGATGCCGCGACAACGGATCAGGGGTCAGTTGATGATCTCCCTGTAACGCACACCTCGCATACTCATTCTGACACCGAGAACTCGCTTGAATCCCACTCCAAAGATCGGCACGAGAAGTTAGGTGGTGTGGATGGCTTCGGCACAGGCGTCATGTATGATAAAGACCACTCCTTGGGTTCAATCACATGGAAGACTCTCAAGTGGACGCGGTCTGGTAGTTTTTCCTCTCGCTCCTCTGGTTTCGGCCATTCGATGGGTGCGAAGAGTAGTAGAGGGGATAACAATGACGCTGGGTTCGAGTTACTGGCTGGGAAAGAGACTCCAGTTCGGTCGTTGTCTGGGGACGGGGCCGAGGGTGCGATGACAGCTGCACGCGTTGAAGGTGCATGCCCGCAGAAGAAACAGCGGCTTGGATGGGGCCAAGGGCTGGCAAAATACGAGAAGGAGAAGGTTGAAGGTCCTGAAGATGCTGCTGGCCGGGGTGTATTGGTCCATTGTTACAGCAACACAAAAAATGTTCAAAATACTGGTGCATTGATTTCGCACGACAAAAGCCCTAAAGTTTCGAGCGCTTTGGAATGCATGTCGCCTGCAACTCCGTGTTCTGTTGCATGCAGTTCATCCTCTGGTAAGTTTACAATGCCCTTTAGTCTCCTCTGCATCCTTCAAGAAAACCTTACTTATGCATATGTCCTCTGCATCCTTCAAGAAAACCTTACTTATGCATATGTGCTATGTGTCGTTTTATCTCTGCCTTCTATAGCTAGAAATTAGAATACAATGCTGCCTTCTATAGCTAGAAATTAGAATACAATGCTGCCCTTTGCTGAGATGAATGCGATGCATTTAATATAAAATTATACCCAGTGACCACCCCGTCCTCTTTTCTCTCCCCAAATCGAGTACTCGAATTCACTCACTTTTGCTCCATTCAGTGGGGGCATTTGGTGTCCCTAACCTTTTGAGGACACTGGTTGCCTATGGCTCGTTTTTGTTGTTCAAATATTGATTGCGGTTTGCTTGTTATAAATTTGGTTACATTTGCTTATATATCCTTACATTGGTTAATGGGTGGTCAATTGGGTTTCCAGTAAAGGTGATTTAGTCCTATTTAGCCCCATCTAGAGTCAAAACAGTATTTTGGAATGGTTATTGTCAATAGGATTTTATGGTGCAGTGTAACATCACCACAGTAATGCTGGCAGCAACAAGCTTCTGTTGACAAAGGGAAAGTCCCTTGCACATCAGCAGAACCTGAGCTAGAAGCAAGCAATACGTGCAGAAAGATACATGCAAATAGAAACAGTAGGTGCCTAGGTGGTTCCCATGCTCTAGCTTTTGACACAGAAGGAGAATTTTGTTTTGGATGCTGACTTCAGATTGAAACATTTCAGCTACTTTGCCATTTCACGTTTCATTTTGGATTTTTTTTTGGGGAAAGTATTGACAATTTAAAAATGCACATATATTTGAAAAGTAAACAAGCTATATGTTTAAAGCAAAAAAGCATGCCTTCACTTTAGTAAACTAAATCCCAGTAATATAAAGTACGTAAATCTTGAACTTTTTTTTTTTTTGGTGGGGGGTGGGGGTGTGTTCTAGAATCCCCCGTCCCCATTCAGAAGAGACCAAAAAAGTGTATTCACCTTTTGTCCTTAATTGAGAGCATTATTGTCAATAAATTTGGAATTAAAAAGGAAAATGTTTGCATGGGATTTGCCTGGAATTTAGAATTTTTGCATGTTTTGGCTCAATGAATGCGAAACTAAAATGCAAATTTTGATGGAACAAGCCCAAGCTTCGGGCGGAACAGCGTAGCCGCAGAGGGAGACTGGTCACAGGCAACACAATTGGTGATTAGAGAAAATTAAAGGTTGGAGGGGGGAACAACCAGAGGCATGCACCAAAAGAGACTGGAGGTGCACATGCCGATAGAGTAGATGTTTTTTTTTTTGAATGGTACCTAGACAGTAGATTTGACCAACAGTTTCAAGAACCCACACACTTCCATTATTTTTCTACAGAAGCATGTGGACCCACTAAAACAGCAATACAAAGACACTGGAAAAGATAACAGCATGGTTACCTGCATATATTTTCAAAATTTAGATTAATACTAATGACTTTTTAAAAAATCCCTGTTATACTTAAATTTTTTTTTTTTTTTTGAATGCTTATTTTTTACGTTTAACATTTCTATTCATTCTGTGTTTTGACAGGTTTAGAGGAGAGGTCTAATGTCAAGGTTACTAACAGTTATAATGACATGAGTCATTTCAGTGATTCAACCAGTCAAGGGTTCCAAAGGTGTCCTGAGGAGCTCTTTGCTAACATGGAACATTTAGAGCTTAATCCAATTAGCAATATAAGTTTTCTGCTTGTTGGCTTGCTATCGTCTCAGGATGCAAGCTCTGGGGATTCTGATTTTGTGCAATCTACGGCTTTGAATAAGTTGTTCTTATTAAAGACTGATATTTTGAAATTGTTGGAGAAGACTGAGTGTGACATTGATCTCTTTGAAAATGAACTCAAGTCTTTGGATTTTAAGTCCGAAACAAATGCTACTTGTCCAACTGTACCTGAGTCCATACAAACTGTTGCTATCTTGAAACCTTTGGAGAAACAAGCAGATTCTGCTCCAAAATTGCCTGTGAAGGAGCAACTTCTCTGCAGTGATCCCTTCATAGCAAATGCTGAAGTTGAAGAGGACGACATTGATAGCCCTGGAACTGTTACATCTAAACGCACTGAGCTTGCTTCCCTTGAATACGAGATTTCTGCATCTGTTGGAATAAAGTCTGATGACCATGCTGCAGATTTTGAGCCATCTAACTCTTTAGCCCTGGAAGGTCAGTGCCCTGGGCCCTTTGTCTGTATCGAAAAACCAGCAGCTTCATGTGATGGTGAATATAGGAATTGCTTAAATGTTAGCAGTGCTGGTTCTCACGTGTCATCTCTAGTGAGTCAAAATGATGAAGCATATGGTTCTCTGAGGGCACTAATTTTTTCTTCGAATAAAGAGTTAGCCGAAAAAGCCCTGGAAGTATTTGATAAAGCATTGCCATCTAATCTACAACGATTTGATATTGGCAAAACAGATAATAGTGTATGTAGTGGGAAAAGCTATTTGAACATTAAAGAAAAGCTCGTAATGCACAAGCGGTTTCACAAATTCAAAGAGCGGGTTCTTACCCTCAAATTCAAGGCATTACACCACTTATGGATAGAAGACATGCGTTTGAATTCTCTAAAGAAGAACCGGGCAAAATCGCAGAAACGGTTTGATTTAAGCTGTCGCTATTCACATAGCGGGAATAAAAAACATCGTGCTTCTATTCACTCTCGACTTGCTTCACCAGGTGAGTTCTTTTTTTTTTCTTTTTCTTTTATTTTTTAATTTTTTGAGTTATCAGGCATCAACATTCATGATATCAGATAAAAAGAACTTAACTTGGGAAAGTAACGTCGTAAACAGAAAATAGTAGATGAATTTGTATGAACTAGGCCTAAGATTAAGTACATAATGGAGCTATTTAGAGAATGTTATTATTATTGTAGAATGTAGACCAATGATCATAAGCATGAAAAGTAAACAGTAAAGAGACTGATAAAAAATAGAAAATTGTACATGAATATTCAAGAGAACTTGGCCTAAAATAAGTGCATCATGCAGGCATTTGGGTTGTTCTTACTAGTTGGTATAATTGTGGTTGCATTCCATTGCAAATAGTGAGTACTTTCATGTATCAACTTTGTTTGTTATTAGTAACTTAAAAAAAATATTCATTTGTCATTCCTTTTAGTAATAAATATTTTGGGATCATGTTGTTGACACTAGATCAAACTCTTCTGGATCTTTGTGCAATTACATCTTGTGGTACTCCCAACTAAACTAGTTCGGTGGAAGACTATCATATCATGTTGAATGTGTCCAGAGATGGAAAATGGGTTGGGTTAAATGATGGCTCACCCCAATCTGCCCCTATCAGGGGTGAGCTTTGCAGTGATTTTGACCTGGTTGGGTTTATTGATTTTGACCCAAGTCGGGTTTAGGGTGGTTTTGTTTTTCTGCTTTGTTTAATTACTTTACTTATTTCTTAATGGATTATAATATATAATCTGTGTATCTTAATGGCTTATAATACATAATCTGTGTAGTGCTGCTGGTGTAGCCATAGGAGATCTGAATAAGGTTGGAGTGATGAATCTTGATTTCCAGTCCTCTTACATGCAAGAAAAATATATGATCTGATCTTGAATGCTTTTACATTTTCAATTAAAAATACCGGTACCAAACTTGACTCGATTGATACCCATCACAACACAGGGTGGGTTTGATACAAATTACTAACATTTCATGGGTCATTCTGCTCGTTCGGGTATGGGGCGGGGCAGACATGAGTTGGGGAGGTTTCAGTTTAGCCCGACTTGTACCAAAAGGACCTTCCACCCCTAGATGCATCTAGCCGTAATTGTCAATTTCTGCACATTCGTCGTCAGTTGTAGCCTAGCTGGTTAGGGACATCATCAAGTGAATGAGGGTGCACGAGCTCGAGTCTCTAGTAAACCCAATAAAAAAAAAGGGTTCATTTTGAAGGAACTAGCCGCCCAAACTATTCAATCGAGAGACTCTCCAATTTGGTTCGGAATTCGGAGATTTCTGCCGAAAAGGTCAAAATTCTATATTTATTCCAAATTTTGATAAAGGCTCAGATCTTTGCTTTTTCCTATTATGTTTTTGACCAATATGCCCTGCATCAGGGCTGAGTATGCATTGTTTTTTGGTCTTGTCATTCAAAAGTAAGGGCTTTTAGCTCTGTTAGTGCCTTAGGCTAGAAGTAGTTCCCTTCTTTCCATTGCTTCTTTGTTCGACTTCTTCAATTGGGCCCTCACTACGAAAACTCAGCTGCTCCTCTTCTTGTTTCTTATTTAATTATTTATTTCTACAGGGATTGGGACTCATTCATTTTATGTAGATATGGCATTTTACATTTTTGATTTAGTAAAATAGAATATATGTAGTGTTTATGCTCTGTTTTCTTTTAATATTTTTCAATTTTTAAAAATTTCTATAATTTTTAAATTTTTTTTTAATATTCTGAAACATTCTTCGAAATGAAATACCAAAATGCTGAAACGGTTGGAACGTTTCAGTTGGGAGTTGAACCGAAGTGGGGTACGAAACGAAATTGACAACTATGATCTATTCCATCTTATTTGTGTCTCTCTACTTTTGTGCCTTTCTTTATTTTGATGCAATCATTTTAATTTTTCTGTGGCTTTTCCATTTACGTGGTGAATTGATATTTTGGGTCTCATTTCAGTTTCAGAACCAAGCAGCTGTTATAATCTGAATGCGAGTCAAATTTCTATCCTAAAGTTGCCATATTCCTTCCAGCTTGTCACTATATACAAAGTTCTATACAACTATATGAATTTTGTAGTGTGACTATTTTGATTGATATGAAATAAAATGGGAGTATGATATTACAGAAATCCTTTCGGTCCCCTCACTATGGAAAGTGATTCCTTTTCAGCAATTAGTTGTTGGGTCCCAACAAAAATATTTTTTTGGGCTGTCTTGGAAACTCTGTTTCATTGTTAATGATATCAGGTCTTTGTGTACATTGCTTGAAGTTGGAGTTTCATCATATATGAGTATGGTAGCTAATAAGTAGACCGATGCCTTAGCGTAGGAGTGGATAGGCCTTCTTTCGTCTTCTTTGGCTGTTTGCATTGTGGGAGATGTCAGCATATGCTATGATACCCGGATGCTTGTACATGTGCAACTTATCCGTGTTGGATTGGTACAACACTTGTATTGGTACACGATATTTCACCGATACTTATGGGGTACAATTTAGCATATCCTACTTATCAAGTCCATTATTTCATCTTCAATTAGTTTTCTTACTTTTCAATAGAAAAATGTTTGAAATGAATGTAAGCAATGACATTTTCATTAATTCAGAAGTATTCTAAATAAAAAATTAGGACAGCCATATCCGTATTTGTGTCCTCAATTTCCGAAAGTGCAGAGTTGTATCCCCAATACTCTTGTCGGTGCTCATACCGGTATCAATATATGGGCATCATAGTGTATATTGCTTGTATAGTGTATTCCTTATTTTTGTACTTTGTTGTATTCCCATGTTGAGTAATACAATTTTCTTGTTGCTGATCACCCAAGAAAATAGAAGAATATGAAATGAAACATGATTTTGAGATTTGGGAACACCACAGACTCTGCTGATGATAGCCAAATGAAAAGGGAATCACCATCGAGAGAATTTTCCAAATTTTTAACTGAAGCACATAGAAGAAGACCTTTGTGCTTTTTGAGGAAAAAGAGGGTCTTATTTTTTCTGCTTTTTCTCCCTTTTACAAAGTACTCTTTATTTGTATCTGAAAATTACATAGAGATCGTAACCATATGAATTTTAACCTGCTCCATTATATTTGATGTTCTATGCATTTAATAGATATATATATATATATATTTTAGTCCCCTTAATTTGTTATTAGATCATAATTCTGAATAACAAATACCATTTGTGTTTGTCAATACTTTTTTCTTACGTGGACTTCTTTAACTCGACACCAGATTTATGGTGAGGCTAAGATGATGATGATTATGTTGAGTCATTGATCTGTGGATTTCTTTTATCTGTCTATTCTAGCATTAGTGTTGAGATTTAGTCATTGTATTTTTTAATTATTTGAAACCTTTTTTTTTTAATCTATTTTTTAATGTAGTTATATTTTACTATGACTATTTTGTTTTGTATGGTTATTTATTTATTTATCTATCTCATCTTGCATGCCTGCATTGTTGCAACAGGTAATTTAACCTTGGTTCCTACAACTGAGACTACAGATTTTACTAGTAGCAGGCTATCATCAGATTCCCAGATCAAGCGCTACAGAGATGGTCTGAAGATGCCTGCTCTGATTTTGGGTGATCAGGGGCATTCAAGATTTATTACAAACAATGGGCTAGTTGTAGATCCCTGTGCTGTTGAGAAGGAACGAGCAATGATTAATCCATGGATGCCAGACGAGAAGGAAGTTTTCATGGAGAAGCTAGCCACTTTTGGGAAGGATTTTGCTAAGATTGCCTCTTTCCTGAGCCACAAGACGACAGCGGATTGCATTGAGTTCTACTACAAGAACCATAAATCAGAGACCTTTGAGAAAGTAAAGAAAAGGTTGGAGCTCAGAAAGCAGTCTAGGTGCTACCCCACCAATACTTACATGGTAACATCAGGTAAGAAGTGGAATCGAGATGTGAATGCTGCTTCACTTGGTTTGTTGGGTCCAACATCAGCAGTAGCATTGCATGCTGGTGACATAGTGACTGGGAAGATGTACACTGGAGGTTGCATTGAAAATGATGGTGTGTTGGAAAGGATAACCAGTGTAGAAGTTCCAGGGAATGAGACTGAAGCAGCAGCTGCTGACACATTGGCTAGTATATGTGGCGGTCTATCTTCAGAAGCCATGAGCTCTTGTATTACTAGTTCTGTTGATCATTGGGAGGGTTGCCAGGAGTGGAAAGGCCAGAAGGGAAAGTCAATGGTAATGGAGAAACCATTCACTCCTGAAGTTTCCCAGAACATTGATGAAGACACTTTTTCAGATGACAGCTGCGGGGAATTGGAATCTACTGACTGGACAGATGAGGAGAAGTCTTCTTTCATTGTGGCTTTAAGAACTTATGGCAAGGATTTTGCAAGCATCTCCAAACTTGTCAGGACCAGGTCAAGGGATCAATGCAAGATCTTCTTCAGTAAGGCACGTAAGTGTCTTGGTCTAGACCTGATTCATCGAGAGCCTGAGACTGAAGGAACACGAATGAGTGATGCTGGTGGTGGAAGAAGTGACACTGAAGATGCTTGTGTTGTGGAGATGGATTCAACAATGTGTAGCATGCAATCATGTTCCAAGATTGACGTTGATATGCCCCTATCTCTGCCAAACAGATGTGAAGAATCTGGGAATGCAGAGAACAAGGATGAGGTAGGCAGAGCAAATCCAGAAGAAGATACTATGAAGAAGAAACTGGAACCCATTGTTCAGACTGGGACTAATTGGGGCCGGGCGATTGGTGGTGATAACAGAAAGTTAAAGAAAGATGATGGACGTTCTGGTACAGTCCCTGAGGTTCTGCAGATGAATGCAGGAACTACTGTTGATGCTGCACTAAGTTGTAATATGTCTGTGCCGCTACTTGCTGAAGCCGGTTCTTTTGTTGATCCTGATAGGAAAGTATATGAAACTGATGGAACTAGGTTGCATGTTCAAGTAAACTCTGTTCATACAGAAGTTCAGCCGGAACTTGCCCACTCCACATCATATGTTGTGGTTAAGCCCAAACAGGAGGAACAAAACCAATGTAGACCATATTTCAGTGGTGAGCCCAGACAGGAGATTAAGCCAGGCAGTTGTAGTGGGTTACTTGAACCCAAATCAGAGCTGCCACAGCTTCTGGTGCCAGAAACTGCACCAGTAACTGGTCTGGATGATACAAGGGTCCCAAACAGAGGTGCAGATGCAAATGGATGCAATACCAGTTCACAGGACTTACCTGATTCAAGTGCAAATAGAAACTCATCCCTCCAAGAAGTGGATGCATGTCCAAGTACAACTTCTCTTCCTGACCATCAGTGTCAGACTTCGTTGGAACTGCTTCCTTCTGTGCGGAAGTTTCAGACCATCTCATGGCAGCAACAGGAGAATTGTCCTCATGGGGATGTAAATTTGGCAAATTCAAGCAACTTCAATAATGATCTGAAGCCTATATTTGAGGATCAAGGGAATATGCACCATCAGACATTGGAAAGTTCAGATAGTTGCCAGCAGTATCTGCCTTGGCAAGTCTTTAGAGGCTATCCACTGCGAATCATGAATGGGAAAGAGATGAACAAGCATTCAGATTTGATTATTGAGAAGTCTGTTCAGAAGATTTCAAAAATAAGCAGAGATTTCCGGCCGAGTCAGGCCTCTGTGCAGGAGAAATTTGATGGTTCTAAATCTCCTGTTTCAGTGACTGAACTTCCACTTCTGCCAAAGAGCTGTGAACGATCAGAAGAGCTGCTAAGATCTGGTTTGAGGGGTCTGGAGAAGCAAGCCGAGGGAAGTAAACCTGAGTCTGAAGAGAAGTCACTCCGGACTGGTGATGTCAAACTTTTTGGTCAGATTCTTAGTCATCTCTCGCCTTTGCAGAAAGTAAATTCCCCACAAGAAAAGAATGATATAGTCGCGTCTCCTAAATCAAGTCAGTCATTTGGCTTCAAGTTCTTAGAACACGGCCGGAATGGAAATTCTAATGGGTTGAAACCGGAAGCAAGTAGTTACTTGGGCCAGCAGGAATTCCCAGGGACAGGTTTTGGACTCTGGGATGGCAACAAGAGAATGCATAATGGTCTCCCTCTGTTGTCTGACTCTGCTATGCTGTCAGCAATCAACACATATTCACTGCCTACATGCCAAATAGATCCAGGGCCACTATCTGCAGTCTTCAGAAGGAATGACCGAGTTTTGGGCAATGTGTTGGGTTATCCGACCAAAGATGTTAGTGGCCATGGTGGATTGGCCAATCATCAGGTGTATCAAAGCTACGAGGGGGCGAATGTGAAACCATTTTCGATGGATGTGAAACGGCAAGATCACAATGGGTTGGAAACATTGTTGGGATTCCAACGGGGAACTGTGGCTCATGGAACCAGCAGCGTAGGTGGGGGGATTGTGGTTGGAGGTTGCACTGGTGTGTCAGATCCCGTGGCAGCCATTAAGAAGCATTTTGCCAATGAGGCACATTCTGGTGCTAGGTCTGCTGATGTCATTAGGGAAAATGAGTCATGGAGTGGAGATGTAGGCAGGTAGGAGAGAGTAGGTGGCTGAAAGTGTGGTTGGTGGATTTGCTGGTTTTGGGTTGTGGGTATGAAGAAAGGTCACGGCATGACCCTCATGTCGTCTTGTACAATAGTTTCATGTAACCCTCAATTTAATCAAACAGAAGTAGATCACTTTCGGTCCTTATTTTAGTTGAGCTTTGTAATTTTCTGCTCTGTATTTGTTGTATTGATGAATATAAGAATAGAGAAATAACATGCAATTTGAGAGAGGTTGATGCTTGCATAGAGTCATCTATTTGTATCCCTCCTGCAAATATTACAAATAACGGGGATTGACTTGTTTGACTTGCATGGTACTACTTTTTTCAACCTCCCCTCAACAAGATACATTGGATTTAGATGCTGAGTATATACTTGTTATTTTTTTCTTGGCTTAGCCTTGTTCTTCGCCAGTTCATGACATACATGGATTTTCTGGCTACTTCCAGGTGCTGATCTCTACTGCGCCCTTTTACTAGGGCCCAGGCTGATACATGGTGACGTGTACTGACACATGAGGAGAGTTTCTAGAGTATGCTTCTCTGCTTTAGCCTAATTTGATTTTACAGATTTGATGACTGCAATCTTCATGCTAGGCGTCAGTCTGCTGGAACAAATAAGCTAATTCAAGGAATTGTGCTGAAATAAAATTTATGGACATTGTTTACCGAGATAGAATTTAAGGACATTTTTTCCATTCGACTTGCATATGAAGGATTTGTCATGTATCTAGATTTCTTGTTGGGGATGTCGCTTCTTTTTAACCCCTCTTCCTTGTGGGTCGGTTGTCCCTGCTGAAGCTTAAATAATGGGCTAGAACCCAAAGGATGTGGCTGGAATTCACTTTAGTAGCACTGAGCTGCCTTATATTCATCCAATTTGGGCGTTTCTGCATAGTGGGAAGCCAGTTGTTTTAAGTAGCCTTTCATGCTGACGCATGAGCCTGTTTGCTGTCTCATGAACCAAACAGGCCCTTACAGCCCTGGGAGGCTTGATAATTTATGTTATGTGGGTGTGGTCCTCTCTGTGGGTTCAATTCGCACTACCTTTTGACAATTCAGGATGAGATGGGAATGTTCAGTCATAGATGAGGTGTGGATTATGACGGGTGCTATGTAACATTGTAAGCTGGGGATGGTTTTGTCCAATGGTGAATGCAGCTGTTACTGGAATCACGGATAGGACTGTGTACTGGAATCGAAGATAGGTCAGTGTCAATATACGGCAAATAGGTGAGTGTGGGTTGACTGGACCATCATAAAAGACTGCCCATGGCTTCTAATGTTATCATTTTCTTCGTAGGCAGAAACAATCCTGTGAAGTGCAAGAACCGAAAGGGAGAGACCAAAGGCCTTGAATATAGCTGGGAAAGACGTGTAAGAGTTCTAAGAGTCGAAAGGAGCATGACTTCGAAAGGAGCAAGTGCAAAAATTGATCTCACAGAAGGCTGCATCCTTTCAGAGTAATTTCTGATTCTTTTACAGTGGCAGAACCAATGCTTAATAACATTAACAACATTAGGTAGTAACTACTAGTAAGGTACAAGGGTGGTTGATGGGAGCTCATCAGGTGTTACTTTTTAGGGGATATGAGTACGTAGGATCTTAATAATTCATTTTAGCATGTTTCTTTGTCTAAGATTCTTAAAATATTGCGATATTTTTGTTATTTGGCAGTTAATATGTTTAAAAAAGGAGTTTTAAGATGGCGACAATAATTTGAAGACTTCTATTGGAGTAGGGTTTGTTATTAGATAAATCACTTACAAAACACTTGTGCATAGTTCGCCTCGTCAAATCACCACCAACTTCACGATTCTAATCATCATTTTCCCGGCCAGCCTCTCTCCTGTAGAAACTGCCTTGAAGAGACTCTTGTATTGTAGGAAGTTTTCTTTAGGGGAAGCGGTAGGAGAAAAATTATTCAATTTATGAAAGAAAGAATGTTTTCTTCTTATTTCTCTTGCATTGCCCAACAAACAAGTGTCCTCAATTTAGATATTGAATGTTTTCTTGTGTTTTATTTTTCTCACCCAAACAGGCCCAAAAATCTTACATTGGAATGCGTAACAATGGTTATTTAGTATTGTGTGACGATGGTGATGTTGATTACTCAGTGTTGGGATTTGAATTGAGTATGGCTTATTATGGTGGACTTGCTGACCGGTCTGATTCAGTGATTTGTTGAGTAGACAGGCAGTGAAGAGAGTGCCGAATCAAATGGATGTTCTGTTTTTTCTGGATCAATGTATTTCAAAACAATTGCGGGCTTTCTTATTTGCTGCATGGTGAACGAACTCAAAACCACATTCAGAAATCTCAACTTGATGCCATCACCACAAATCAAGGGTCAAACAGCCTCGACCATAGAAGGTCTCTTTAAGTAGAGAGAGAAAAAGGGATAGCATATGAAAAAGAGAAGCAGATGGTTCCATTCCATAATCCATCCTCTCCTTTCATATTGATTATTCAAGACACTGGAGAGGGTTCCATCATGGCAAGAGGCAATTAAAGAGGGGGCCCGTCCATCCCACTGCCACTAGTAGGCCTGTGAATGAGAACTTTTTGGATTTATCCCTTGAAGTCTGATGGATTACATACTGTTCACAAGCATCTGGCTGTGTTTCTATAAGAATTTTTATTAAAATTATCAACTTCTGATATATATATATATATATATATTTATCTCTCTTTTACGGAGTTGTTAATTGTAGCATATATTCCTCTTTCTAATCAAAAGAGCACGTGTTAAAGCGCATTAAATGATCACAGCATCATTAAATACCTTGGATCAGTTTTACCTGGACCCTCTGTTTTGATGCTTCAAATGACTGTTAATGGGTCTCATATTATTACGCAGGTGTGTGCATATATCCGTGTTTTTATATATTTAAGTTTTTATTTGAGAAACATTATTGAAAAGAAAAAAAAAAAAAAATACCGTTAGAGGGAGATTGTAAATTTGAATTGGTCGCATATTTACTTTGATAGGTCGCCATATTCACTTTGGCCAATTCAAATTTACTTCTTATGACCGGAGATATGTCTAGCTGACGCTTCGAAATTGGTTGGACAACTCGATCATCCATTTACGAGAATAGGATGTACAACAAAGTGAGCTGATGAACTTAAAATATTCACTTGGCCTGCTCCTACCCAATTTTTAATATATATCTTTAATGTGTACCTCACTTGAAATATACACAAATCACTAAACATTGAAAGGGAAACCTGGGACCAACAACCTCTAGCTCGTGGTAGGCCATCCTCAAGTCGCATTATAGTATGACAGGTTAAGCATCTCTCTCTCTCTCTCTCTCTCTCTCACTCTGATCAGATAACACAACCAAAGGAATTCCATGGAATAAATTATGAATTCATGAGCTTTATATTCAAGAGATTGGATCACTTGAGATTGGGCGGCTTTAATTGCTCAACTCAGATGAAAGCAGTTTAATAGATCTTTTTACAATCACGACGGAACAAATACAGTTGATCTTTATGATTATACAAAAAAGAGAAGGCAACTTTCCAAATGAAGATCAGGCTCGCCATGTGGGGCTTTCTACCCACCTCCCACCAAAAAAAAAAAAAAAAATGTTTCTTTTCTCTCACTGTGGCAGCAAATAGACCAGCATATTATATTATAACCTGCTGTAATTGAACCGGAAGGGGTGTTAGTATTGGAGGGTTTTAAATATGATTAAATCCAGGTGCTACAATGGCTTCTTTGGATGCATGATTCCATACAGAAGCCAAGGATCCCATGGGATTTCCATACAATTTCTGGCAGGATTCGTAGAATCCTCATTTTATACCCTCCTAATGTCCCAAACAAGGTTTACATACCAGCCGGATTTCCATGAACCACATGATTCCAGGCATCCAAACAAAGCCCTTCGCCACCGATGAAGTGCATTGAGCTCACCATCAGAGTAGGCAATCTGTTTAGGCTACAGATGCTCATGCTGAAAAAGGAGAGCAAACTTCTGTAGTAACCGTGCTTGCATGAGAAAGCTCCCATTCAACAAGTGGGGGAGACAAGCCTGTTCTTTCAATGTCCAAATACTGACAAAAATGAAATTATTGACAGAGGAAGAAACAAGTGATCACCACAAACCCATTTTAAGCGCATATGCAACAAGCATGCTTAGGTGGGTAGGGGGCTTGGTCAACTCCCATTTCCAATTGATGGAGACCACAAATACCCCCATGCAGTTGCACTCCAATTGCCTACTCAGAATCTGTGTCTATAGAAAGATACAATCGTGGCCGCACAAACCGTTGCTGTGCAGACCGTGGTTGGCGAGGATGTGAGAAAGGACCATCAGACCTTGGCCGCGTTGAGGTTGCCCTGGCAGCCCCATTATCATTCATGCTTAGGAGCAAAGCAGCTGCATATCACGAGAATGTTGTTCACATCTTAGCTATTCAAATAATGTAAACATAGCGAGGGATGGAAAAAAACATAGGAACTGAGAAAATACATGCGGTTGGAATCATAGAACTTAGGTGGTCAGCTAAATCATAGTATCATATATTTTTCTCATTCATCAAATATTAGAGACTCATCTGACAAGATCAAGGGTGTCTTCAACTGATGGGTATTTGATGAGATCAAAATATAGGCCTGAGAATATATGCAGTTTGCTTGGGCATTTAATCTGTATGAGAAGGGCTCAGGAATTTACTTCAGCCTTCAATAGCGCAATGATCTAAGGATTTCATTTTGTTTTGGTGTGGACTCACTGAGCTTTAATTCAGTGAACCGAGTGACCGAGATGAAGTAAGCCACCATGAATGAATCCACCAGTCAAGTAGAAATTTGTGGACCATTCCAACTTTCTTATCTGCCCATTTGCTAGCTCCTAATTCAAGGGTCTGTCTTCTCAAGCTGGCAAATTATTTTTTTTTTGGCATAAACTGTATACACTCTTTGATCAAGCATGCTGGAGCTTTCATCTCAAAGGAGTATGAAGTAAGTAGTTGGCAGGTAGTCAAAGAAAATTATATCCTAGACTCACTACAAAAAGTACCAAGCATTAGCTGTCAGTGTCATACAGGAACGCACCGGAATTAGTTACTGAATCAATCCTCGACTCCTCGGTAGGAAATTGGATTCTTGAATGTAAACCATCTGTGGATGGAGATTCAACACGGCAACCCCCACCACCAAGTCTAAGAGATAACAAGTCCTCAGTTCGGCCACCATTTGATGCATCAGTGTGATCTCTCATATTTGCCTGGACAGATGCACCGACGGGTCCAGTGGGAAGGAAGATCTGCAATGAGGGGTCTGCCTCATCAAATGCCAAGGGGTTATCAACTAGGCCTTCATTTATTTCGGTGTGTGGCTGACAAATGGACAGATTCTGAGCCTGTGACGTATCAGCAATGACATTAGCGTCTGTAGCCAAACCAAAGCCATTCATTGTCGAAGGACAAGGAATAGAACTGTCCTGTGCATCGACTAACACATCTGGGTCATTTGTATCTGTGCCAAATAGCTGGAAACCAGATACCTGACATGATGGTAAGTGCCACATTCCATACTCATCACCATTGGCATTAAAAAGATCAAGTCCTGTGTTCCCGCCCGCACCTAGTCCTGAATCTTCAGGATAAGAGTCCATAACTCCATGAGTGGGAATGGGAAAAACATTGTCCCCCGCTGTGCCAACATCATAGCCAGTTTCAGGGGAGAGAATATTCACATTGCCATTGTCTTCTGAATCACTGAGGACAATGATTTCTTCATCTGTTAGTGGTGCTGTAGGAATTCTATTAACATTACTGTAAGTTGTGTCGACGTTGAGAGAAATTGAGTCAAGCTCGTTCCCATTGTTTGTGGAGAAATCAAAATGTCCACCACCTTCCTGATTAACACTTGCATCTTCTCCATCTCTCCAGCTTCCAGTAGCACTGCTGCTCATAGGCACAACTTTCTGGCAATGGCTTTCAAAATTTTCTGTTGCATGATTTCCAGATGATAAAGCTCGCATATCTTCAGGTTTGCTGACTTCCCAGATTCCATTACGGTTTCTCTTGATTCCTAGTTTTAAACTTGTCTGGCCATCTGAAACACCTTGTTTAATCTGTCTCAACGTTTCTTGGTCAGGTTTTATATCAACCTCTGTAGCGATGCAAAGAGAACCATCAGGGAAGTGCCACTGAGCAAGATCCCTGTTATCATTTTCGTTCTTTGCTCGCCAAGAACCATCAGGCTTCACATCAATCTCAGTTACGTCCTCTCCACAATTGTGCATCTGATCAAATTATTCCAGAGTTGACGCTCAGCACATATAATGATATGGAAATAACAAAGTAAAGTTCAAGTTGAGAATAGGCACCTACCAAAGACACAATACGGTTAAAGTAGGGATCGATGATGATGTTCTCTAAAGAGTAATTCTTCATGCAAATTGGGCATTGCCACTACAGCCAAATTGTAAGAATATTCATATCAACAAAAAGAAAGTGGATATACATACATACGTGCACAGATATATATGGAGGGTATGCAACAAATGTAGTGCTTACTTTCCTAGAGCGCTGATTAAGTTCCACAAAGGTTTTGAGATCAAAACAACCCATGTGAACACAAGGTTTGAACCTCCCGGCAACCTTCATTCTAGACCCACTCATCTGCCAACACAGAAAATGTTTATGACAATCTGCAAAGAACTAAATGAAAACTATTGGCATGAGAATTGCCACTAGCAATTGAATAACATTCCTAATTCAACAACTACCATTTTGACCATATTTAAAATAGCTATTTAAACAAGAATGAAGCTGAAAAGGTGGCCTATGTGCTACTGGTATGGCAGTGTTCAGAGTAGGTTCAACCATGACACCATAATCGAATAACTAGTTCTAAATCAAATGCAATAATTTCTTGAAATACTAGGTTACAAGTTGTTACAATGAATAGAAGATACCCAAATACTACACTATTAAAAAGCAAAAGTAGCTAGAACTCATTGTTGCTTGATCTTTGATTTCAATTGCAAGTTATTACCATGCAGTTGCAGACTGCAGTAGAGCCAAATAATTTGATGCGAATACATAAATAAGGAAAAAACTAAACACCAAACTTACAGGACAGCGGAGATTGACAGTAACTGAATCTGCCACAACTTCCAAATCACTGTCACTATCTGCATTCTCTTGAGCACCACCACCAGAAATGCAACGGCAAACACGAGCAAGAGCCTCTTCAAAGCACTCGCCATCTGTTTCCTTTGGAATCAAGTTAAGGACCTGGGCATTAAGTTAAACATAAGAGATAACAGACCATATATAGAGGCCGTGAGCAAAACTCCTAAAACCTGCCATTACTTTTTACAGAGACTGATGAACTGATAAAGAGAGAAGATCTACTAAATAAGCAAACTGTTAATATTTCACACCTCTCTAACATTGAAATAGCTGGAGTTTGGCTTATAGGATAAAAAATAAAAATAACATATTATAACATATGATGGAAAAATACTTCATCGACCACTCATTTGTCATCCATGCAGTGTGCAGTTTTTGAAATCCAACCTAAGACGACTATGCATTCATATAAACAGCAGCAGCCATATCTATTGGTTCCAGTTGTTATAAGAAGGATTTTTAATATCCTGATCAGCCTATCTTCCCTTTGGCTCATATCAATACCAATTACCTTCATCATGACAAGGCAGCCCAAAGTTAGGCCAGAAAGTTATTGCACATAAGCCAATATGTAAGCAAATATTTTTTTGTTGTCGTCGTAGTCGTCATTGCTATTATTATTGCTTTTGAGAAGCCATGCATTAGCAAATCCAATCAACCGCTTTGCAGAATTGTATAGTTAGATACGAGGCTACTTGTTGGTAGTTAGGGAATCATAACAGCTTCAAGCAATTTTTATATGGCCATGCTAGGCACAAAGATAAAGGTAGCTGTTATATTCAATTATTATTATTTAAAAAAGATAGATATTTCCTAAGGACAACCATTAAATTGATCTTGTTCTTGTGTTAGGACTAGCAGATAGATGAATGAATATTCTAGAACAGTCTGAGAGCCGAGAAAGGTCAGATGAGTTGTGAACCAAGGTGGCCTATATCTTGAACTTGCACAGGGATCTTGTTTTATTAGTGCATTTAAAACCTTAAAAACTTGGCGGTCCACCCCTACTTCAGATCAGAATATATTCCACCGCGCACCATTGATCAACATGAATTCATGTGGGCTCCACAACCAGGTTTGCATATATGGATGGTGACTTGCTATGTATTAAGTTGTAACAAATTCATTTAGTGGCAAGGAAAAAGTAAAAATTGGATTATTTCTATGTTCTAATTCCATACAAAGAAAATGGTACCTGCTGAAGTGTTCGCCTCCTTGCAATTCTGACACCCAAGCAGAAAATACGTGCATCACAAGCTGATAATGAGATCTTATTCATTCCCTCCCTGCTGCATGTTGTGATCTGCCGTGCAATTCAGTTAATAAGTGAAATTACAGTACCATGGAGAGGAAAGCAAGAAAGTCGAAGTTCATGAATGCAGGTGCAAGTTCCAGAAATGGACCAATAATGTAGGGTAAGATTTTACACCAAACCAAAACATTTTGAAATTTTCAATTTCAGAAAATAATAGAAATTAAAAAATTTAAAATTTGAAAATGTTAAAAAGTGAGAATAACATACAAACTATATATGTTTGACTCATTGTATGAAACCCCCTTACTAAAAAACAACTAAATACATAAAATAAAAAAATAAATCAATCTACAAGAGCATTAATGCAATATGTTGTACATATGTGCCCACCTCAATTGCACCAGAACTGAATTTTGAAGGTGAGAGTATTTAAATGAAGAAGCAAAAAGATGCAGCGGCTGAAAGAAGGAACTACTTGGGCCAAAGGCTCTTTGTGAAGACCAAAAATAACATGCATGTGGTACAAGACACATTGGTGGTTTTGAGGGTGGGCCTGGGGGTGGGTGGGGGTGGTTTGGTTTAATAATTTTAGGGACTAAATCACACTCATAAATACAACAATACATCAAATGAATTCGCAAAGGAAAATATGGGGTGATAAAAATGTATTCACATATTTTCCATCCAATTTTTTTTTTTTAAATTTTAAATTAAAAAGTGGATTCTTTTATATGTAAATAATTTTCACAAGAAATATATAAAAAACTGAATAAAATGATCTAGATTTAACTGTTGGAAATTTGGAAACTGCAGAGTTCAGTTTACTGGACCCAATGTTCAGCTAACAAAAGGGCTAATAAATGAACACAAATATGGCTGGCCAAATCACCGGAGTTTTTAATCTGGGAGAATGCTAACACTTCAAATGGTGGCTGGTAAAGTCTATGATGAATTCATTATGCATATGTAAAATCCCGTCAATGCACCCAGCCCAACACCACTCCAAACACACGCACAAAAGATGTGAGAAACTATAATGATACCAACAGCAATTGACCAAAGATTGAATTCGCCCACTCTAGGAAAGCATTAAATGGATAGGCTATCTGAGGCAACTCCATATTATTGGCCCACTCGAACCAATTTAAAGATCTGAGCAAAATGTATATGTTCTCAAGTCAACTACTGAATTTGTGATAGATTAAAAAAAAAAAAAAGACTCACTGCTGGACCATCATCACGGCCATGAGTTCCAAGTAACTGAGAGCCTGGCCTATTTGTGGTTCGGATTGGCACACCTATGAACACATTAAACAAAACAATTATACATATAAGTACATGTAACTACAATATAATCTTATTCAGCTGATAAAAATATCACCTCTTTCAAAGTTAAAGAAATAAATTTGTTAATTTGGTTAAGTATGTTCCAAATAATAAGATTTTTAGGAAGAAGCAGAAATGGATTCATCAACCAATTACATGAGTAACAGTACGAACTTTAAAATTTCAACCACTATATGGGCCCGTTTAAGAACAATAAGATTGATAACAAAATTAGAGCATATCAGCTCGCTCGCACGCTCTCTCTCTCTCTCTCTCACTACAATATTAGAGCATATCAGCACTTATTGCATTCTTTATTTTCATCTTGATATATAGTCAGTAAGGACGTCATGATTAGCCAAAATGTCCTCCTTGGTATTAGCCTTTTCTGTATGTTGGTTGCGACCCCAAACACAGATTTTAACCCAACCATTAAACTGAACCTGACCCACTCAACGGATTTTGTCGATCTTCATACCAAAAGCCTTTGTAAGGAAGAAAAAACAAAGTTTCACATACAAAAACTATAACCTAATCAAAATCAAGGGACATGATTAAAAAAAGGTGGTTAGCCCAAAGTGAATGGTTTGAGGGTTTCTTCTATGGATGAAAGAGAGGTTGTTTAATCAATAGGGAGTGATGAGAGTGAAAATAAGTGCAATGGTGCCACCAAGGGAAAGTTAAACGGAGTGAAAACATGTTATAGATTCTGATGAAGATCTGGCTGTTGATTGGATCAATAGATTTTGTGTCAGATTCTAATCTTGTGGCCTCATAGTAGCAAACAATGCAAAAATGCTCAACTCTGGATCAATTAATCATGAAACAAGCACACACATAAACACCCAGATCTCACACGGTACTAATTAAATTAAAAAAGGGAACACTACCCAAAAACTTTTGAGAAACACTTTCTTTCTTGAATCTAAATAGGCATTACTATTATGGGAAAAAGGAATAATACTATTATATTAGATTTGGGTTCAGGATGGGTCAGCTCAGGTTGCCCAACGCCTCAACCCAAGCACAACCCATATTCAAATTGGCTTCGCTTATTTCAACCTGAGACTGATTCAAACCTTAAGTAGCCCAATCCAACCGCTAACAATATGGCAATGTCAGGTTTTGTATAAGTCAGCGCAAACTTGGAACTGGCCTGATTCGGACATGTTCCACTCCAGTACATGACCTGGCCAGTAATGAGGGTTGTAATTTGTGATACCAGTAACCAAACCCTCACCATGATAGGTACTGGTCGTGCTGGGTTTGACGGTGGGTTATTTTTAAATTTTTTTACTTCAAATATAAAGTTAAATCACTCATTTCTTGCACGCTGAGGACTCAAGACCTATAACTATCAACTGCCTTACAGAAGTTTCGTAATCATAATATACTACGTTTGTCAGTCATAAACAGGGCAGGTAAAGCAGGTCTGGGGAAAGCCAAAACCTGAGCCATCCCCGAAATAAATTACTATTTCAGATTAACATAGTCAAACAGAAACCAACCATACCATTGACCTGCAGATCTACATATTGTGGCCATTGCATCCTGAAAGGCACTTTATCATTGAGAAGAATACACCAAGCCTGCACAACAATAAGCCATTATATAGAGAGAGGAACTCAAGGAATTCTAAGAGAGCATTATTTAGAAAGCTCGCACCCAAAAGGCTTGCTGTGCAAAAGATGAAATCAGAACTGTAGTAAAAAGTCTTAGGAAAATTTGACATTCAATTTGTAAATTCAACCAAAGCAAGGTTAGGTAACTACTTTTGTAAAACTCACTTTCAATTCAAAACTTCAACCAAGTCACCAGAATTTTATATATATATATATATCTCCATACACCCACACCTATATCCTCCCCCAAACTCCCTGCTTGGCCAATGAGTCCACAAGAACATTCAAGCTCCACTCAAGTATTAGGAATGTCTTTGAGCACTGGATTACATTGTGATGTTCTCTATTTTATTTACCAGCACAACATTCCTTGATCCTTTTCCTCACCTATCCATCTCTCATTTTCAGCCCTTAAAACAAACATCCTTCCAGTATATAATAACCAGTCTGCTACCATACAAATAATCCTCAGACAACAAAAGAATGCTTCAGCAACAAACACCACAACGAAACTAAAACCACTCAAAACATGCACACAGTTACTCAATGCACATCACCGAAACCATAAAGGTACTAATAAGATAAAAACCAACCTGAAGATCATATTCTTGTTTTTGTAACAAGTCCCTGTCTGCTCTAGTCAATTGAAATGTTTTTTCCACATTCTGTACTGGGTTTGTCCTGAAAGATAATGCAAGCAATACTTAACATACGAAAAAAAGTTAAAAGAAAAGAAAACAGCCAATGGAAAAAAAAGCTGCAAAAAATTTAAATATAACACTGAATGCAGCATCCAGTTGATCTATCACAAGATAATCCTTTTTATATATTCTTACTGCAAACCCTATGCTGAACATGTGTCCTTCAGAAGTAAAAAATATAAGGCTAACAAAAAGAGTGCAAGATCTTTCATCTGACACTAAGGTAGAATAAAAAAGACACTAACAAATGTAAGCCAATCCAAAGAAACATTCTCTCTCTCTCTCTCTCAACAAAAAGAGTGCAAGATCTTTCATCTGACACTAAGGTAGAATAAAAAAGACACTAACAAATGTAAGCCAATCCAAAGAAACATTCTCTCTCTCTCTCTCTCTCTCTCTCTCTCTCTCTCTCTCTCTCTCTCTCAGGGGGAAATATTCAACTGCTTCTATCCCTCACCATAGGCCGACTTAATGATCTATCCAAACTTTCCACACACATGGTACCCCCTGAATAACCCTATTCGGATCAGACCGTTGGATCGAGGGTAAATTTTTCTTTAATATAAAATCGTTAAATTTGTGGGCCACAGATGAATGGGTTAGAGCATAGTTGTCAATTCCGTTCTGGTCACCATTCTAATTTGACCCTGTAGTGGAATGTTTGGCATTCCAGTATTCCATTTCGGAAAAGACGCGATTGAAAAACGAAAAAAACAAATATAAAAGAATACCTAAAATTGAAGTTGAATGCTAAAATAATACTAAATATGCATACTTACATCATTTAAATTAAACTACTCTACAACTGACCATTTTCTAATTTTCGCTATATATGAATGGAAGTATGAAACATTGGCCGGAATGGAGTGGAATTGATACAGAATTGGGACAAAAACGACCAGAACCGACTGGAATTGGGACTGGAAATTTTTAAGGGGCCATTCCGTTCCACCCAAGGCTAATTCCGGAATGTTCCAGTCATTTCCCGCTGGAACGGAACAAAATTGACAACTATGGGTTAGAGGCATAAGGTTGACCCCAAACTTGATAAATAGGCCCATCTAAGATGTCTCTTTCCATCCCCCAAATTCCATGATCAGTGGGGCCCTAGATGGGCCCCATCAAGTTTGTCCCTCACCATATGGTGAGGTATGGATGCACATGAATGTCTCTATATATATATAATATAATGGGCAGTGCAAAACAATGCCCCTCCTAGTTGGGCCCACTGGGATGCATGATGATCATGGAAGTCCATTGGATGAACTCATCTATATGAGACCTACCTATGTGCAAAAGTTTGACTCCATAAGATCATCTCAACCCTTTGATCCATGGCCCATCATATCTGATATTGGATTTTTCATGTGTAAAATCTTTGTCCTGGCCGTGTCCCTGCGTATCCATGCCATATCTGGGAATCATAGATTTTAAGAGGTTGTTTAGTGATTTAAGGAATCATTTAGGATTAGAATTTAAGGGAACATGGGGATGTCGTAAAGAGAAACAAGGAACTGGGATGCACTAGAGTGCTTGACCATAGGAACAGGTTTAACACAACATTCTTATTTTATGTTCTCAATTTTTTTCAGAAATCATTTCTTTAACTTAAGGAGACTTGTTTTAAGCATACAACAATAATGATTTTTCTTTCTTTTTGAATTTAAAGAGAACATTAAATTGCAACTGGCTTAATTTTCCTGGGAACTCAGGGATGTATTAAAGAGAAACGACAGAAGCTGGAAGTAGCCAGTCAAAAAAAAAAAAGAAAAAGGGATGCACTGGAGTGCTTGACCAACATTCTTATTTTCTTTTCATAAATCATTTCTATAACTTTAGGAGACTCGTGTCAAACATGCAACAATATTTTTTTTCTTTTTCAATTTAAAGGGAACAACAAATGCAAATGGCTTACTTGTCCAAGTAATGTTGATTTCTTAAATATTTATGCAACTATTCACATACATTCTACTTAGTAAATGGAAATGTCAATGATGTTTATATGATCATCACAGGATCATATTTGTCAGTTTATAGATACTACCATGAATGGAATGGGAATAGCGATCTTTTTTCTTTTTTTACTTAATACTAATTTTTCAGTTTCTATAAAAAGTTAGATAAAAAAATCATCGCGAGATGATTTGTATGGATCAGCCCCTCAAACCATTTGTGACAATATATTGATTTTTAGAAAAATGAACCAGACTACTATACCATCCCACAATTTGTTATCTTACAGGCAGCAATGCAGATCATGGGTTGGTTCTCTATGGGTGAAATCTAGCAATCTACACAATTCATGTTTAGCGATCTTTCGTGTGCACCCATTTATGCATATACGCGATTGTTTGCGCTCATTTACACATCACTTACGTAAATGAGATGGTGTAAATGAGGCCATTTTCATATGAAAAATTTACACCTGAATAGGTGTCAAAGTGTTAGATTTTAAACCTGCCTCCACTCGTAAATTTAACAAAAAATAAAAAAGAAGATTATATCTATGACAACACTCGAAAAATATGAATCTTGCCCTACCCCAGAAAACCGGGATCACCAAAATAAACAAACAATGAACCAATTGCTAATTTTGATCCAGCAATCCATGTGCCATGGACTTCAGCCACTTGATTGAGTTCAACTCCATGGTTCAAGATCATACAAATCCAAATGCTACGATGGGGAATCTCATCATCATCAAAGCCTTGTCCCAACTATGTTGGCGATAGGTACATGAATTTTGTTTCGCCATTCTAGTCTATCTGGACCAAATCGTCAAATAGGTTGCACATCTTTAGTTCCATCCCTATCTACTTCCATCCATGTCTCTTTGGCCTACTACTTTTCCACGAGGGGCTATCAACTTGCATAGGAAACTTTTACCCCACCAACGCCATTGTTGGCCAACACTAGACATGTCAAAACCATCTGAAACAAGTCTATTGTAATTTATCATCTATTGATGCTAACCCCAAATATTATAATAAGATATATACCATATGTTTTTGTAATAATTATGTGTACTTAGTTGATTATTGGTACGGACAAGGCTCAAAAGATTGGACCAAGACCTCAATAAATATAATTGCCCAAACGTTGATATAGCTAAAAGCATCAAAGTCGGCACAGGAACTGGATTTATTCTTCTACCCAAACAAAGGAACTAGATTTATTCATTGCCTTAATGGACTTTTCCTTTCTTGATTTTAATATCCGTTTTCTCTAGTGCATTATTTTAACTTGATGGATACAGCCTATCATAATAACTGCTAGTGAGCACTTTGTCTTAGAATATTTCAATCGAGAAGTCAGCGACCAAATATAAGTTTTTGGAAAAAAGGTTTAGAATATGGACACCAAAGGGATAAGGCTAATATTATGGTGGTGGTGTTAATGACGATTGGATACTACTAGTGGAAAGTTGCACAGCTAATATCAGAAAGACATAAGCATTTTATAGCTGAAAAATAGAACTCAAATAAAAACATAAGAAGCTAGTAAACTCGGTATTATGAGCTATGATACCCGGATACTTGTACAAGCCCAATGTATCCGTATCGGACGTATATGATACTTGTATTGGTACCTGATACTACACCGATACTTCTAGGGAACAAGTTTAACATATCCTACTTGTAAAATCCTTTATTTCATACCATTTAAAAAAAAGGTCCTTTATTTCATATAGTTCTTTTAATATTTTTACTTCTCACCATAAAAAAAAATGCTAGAAAGGGACAAAAAACAAAGATAATTTCATTGATTCAAAAGTGATCTAAAGAAAAAAAAAATTAGAACACCCGTATCTATGTCCTAGATTTTCAAAAGTGAGGGATCGTATCCCCCATCCCTGTATCAGTGTCCGTATCCATATCCATAATTGGGCATCATAGATTATGAGAGTAATGTCAACAAACTCAACAATACAGAACTCCACCCATTAAACAATTTGACTGGCTACAAAATAGCCCGTGCTTGGCAGTTATTTTCATTCACTGGTATACTAATTATCTTATAATTCAAACCCAAGAGGAAAGAACATCTTTTGGCAAGCTCAAGGAGGACAATGTACTCACCCATCTGTTGGAATATTTGAAACTGTCATCTTAACAGGAGGCAACGGATGCGCCAAAGTCACCCAAAACCTGTACTTTCACAAAGAGAATCAGCTTACTGCATATCTTTACTCCAGAGATGCAAAGTTAGTTGAAGTGCACAGATCGCGACAATATACCAAAGTAAACAAAGAATGCGCAGATCTTCCATTAAACAAAAAAAAAAAAAAAAAAACCCTGCACAGATCATGTTGATACACCAAGTAAAGAAAGAATGCAATATGAATACATTAAAAAGAGATGATACAACACAATATTTTCTTTCTTTTTTTTTTAGCGGATGCCATGTTTTTTTTCCAATGGCACTTTAATATATAAGAGCAATATAACACCGATGAGTACAATGAAAAACACCCATGAGAACAGGGGGCCAAATGACAGCCACTGAAACTCAGAAAAACAAAAAAGTGCAACGAAAAAAAGAAGAGAACAGCTGATCATAGGGATTAAGGATATCGATCCAGAAAGCCAAAGCTTCAAACAACACTACCTCTTTGGCTAGCCAAACTGCCTCAAACTAAGCACTTTGCTTGACATGATCCAATATTCCAATGCAATGTTCCACTGGATAATCGGGAATCCAATGCATTACATCAAACCCACCACCCACGAGTCGGTAGGCATTCACTGCTCAAATGCACATATGATTAACTCCGTGAAGCAAGAAAGTTAGTCAGTCATGTTTTCCCAATGACAAATACCACTACAATATTGCAGTGTTTGGCTGACAGCCAAATTTCAGAGCAGTTGTTTGAAAGGGTTGGGTTCATGAGGTGAGCCGTGAGCCCCATAGTGTGATCAATATTGTACTCCACCTGTGAAACAAACAAGCCACAACCCCCACCCACCCCCCAAACACACACACTAAGCTATATATATATATATATATATATGGGAGATGCTCCTATGAATTATCCTCACCTTACTATTAGAGTAAGGGTGGGGGCCCTCACATTCATATCCAATGCCAACAGCCTAAATGCGAGAGCCCCCACCCCTTACTCCTTACTCTCATAGTATTGTGAGAGTAATTCTCACAAGAGCATCTCCCTATATTATAATAATAATAATAATAATAATAATAATAATAATGGCACAAGAAGTAAGCGTAAACATATCATTTATATCATGGAACATATCGATTATTGCATAACATATGTAATAGTACAATACATGTTATAATATGAACAGAACTTGCACCATTAGATTAAGGCACCTACAATACAATTCAAGAGTAGGGTTTGAGAGAAGTAAATTAGTTATTTGGCAATTAAAACTATTATGCATCTAAACAATCAAGACGGCATAAGCTTTGCGCATTGGTAATGAACTGAAATTACAAGCATTAAAATACTATTAGAAATGGGAAGAAATAACCGAGAGAGAGAGAGACGAAACATACGGATCTGCTCGGTTGATCCGACAGATTTCACAATAAAATTGAGTGGGTACTTTTGGTAGAACACCTTCTGTAGGCCTTTCAGGAATAATAACACAACTTATATGCTGCCAAACATGACATCTTGGATCCTCACACTGCAAATAAAGAATATGAAAAAAAGCAAAAAATTTAAAATATAAACATAAAAGTAAGCTTTCACAAAAAAAAATAAAAAAAACCAAAAATTTTTTAAAAAAAATAAAATAAAAGTAAGCTTTCACAAAAAAAAATAAAAAAAACCAAAATTTTTTTTTAAAAAATAAAATAAAAGTAAGCTTTCACAAAAATAAAATAAAATTACATAACTAAATAAAAGAAAAAACCCATTCCATGATGCTGTCGAAGATACAAACAAGGACCGCCATGCAGTTAATGAGTATACGCAATATTAGCAGAAAACCATCACAACATGCTAGATTTAATTTCTGACAAACAGCACAGAAATTAAAATAGATCTCAAACCAGATCCCAGGGAAGAAGACTGCGTTTACCATTAAAAGAAGAAGAAAAAGACTGCATTTAGCAAAGATCCAATTTGATTTTACAGCGAATAATAACATCATTATATTACAACAAGACAATGATCCACAGATCAAAAAGAGAAATAGAAAAAGGTCCAGGGATCATTTTCAATAATGATGGAAGATGGAGCTGAACAGACGGTATCATCCTAACCCAAGCTGCAATTCAAAAACGCCAATTTCAACCCAGTCCAACCAACAATTGCTCTCTCAATCATCCATGCTAAGGCAATTTAGGCAATAAAATGTAACAAGATGCATGCTAACAAACCCCATAACATCTTTTCCTTCTCTAATTTGTGTGTATAGTCCTGATCAGGTGCGCGCACTGAGCATCCAGTGCAAGGGCTGGGACTGGGGTTTTGGGTGGGTGGGTGGGGCCCTCCTCTCTACATAAAACCAGCTACATCCAATCATCTGGAGCCCACAAGTTCAGTCCATTTGGATGGGTGTACAGTTGATCCAATGGTCCAGTCCGTTTGGATGGGTGCAAACACATGGGATGTGTGATCTTTTTTTTTTTGGGTCGTTGTGGTGGTGGGGTCCAGTCAGATGGACCATTGGGTGGACCCCACTATGGGTGCACATGGTGTGCATAGGATTTTATATATATATTATTATTATGGTGTTCTCTTCCAAAGCAAGTTATATAAGAACTAGAAACTCAAGTGTCAAATGAGCAAGTGCCTTCCATAAAACACAATGCTCTTCTAGATAGCCCATTGATTTTTTCTTTTTGTTGCAAAATCTCTAAATGAAGAAATGCAACATATCCGAGGATTTGGCTCGGAATAGATCGAAATGGAGAAACATAATTCATGTAGCCGACCCCAACATAGTTGTGACAAAGCTTTGATGATGATGGTTGCAAAATCCATAACAGGCAGTTATTTGAGAGAGGAATGTTAGGCAATAAACTGCCCACAACTCAAGAAGCTGTAGACCTGGTTGCCCACTTTCTTTCATTTCAGACAGCGGCGCCAGGAGGCACTGAAAATCCCCTCTAGATTAAGGGTTGGCCCCACATGGATAGAGTCTGATAATCAAGAACACATGTTTAAGGGCAATTATGAAACAAATAAACTTTATCAACCTTCAGCAGATGGTCGTGATTATCAGATTATAATGCCTCTGCATGAACTGCCTTTTAAACCAGAAAGGGACACGAATCCCACTTGGTCCCACCGACCATCATGAATTAAAGTGGACCCTAAGTCCCTAACAAACCAGGTTCCCCACTTTTCTCTTATGCTGCGCATATTTTGGAGCTGAAGATTCCTCTAGTTTATAATACGCTGAAACTTTAAATGGATAGAAACAGGGGAAAAATAACCATTGAAGACCGATACAAGATGAAGAAATCACCTTTATCATTGAATCATTTAGCAATGAATCAGTTAGCAATGAACTTCCACAGGGGCAGCGAGCTTTCCTATCCAACTGATAAGAATCATCTATTTCCTCTTTTAGTTTCAGATTACTTGAATCAGAGCCATTCTGAAACTTTGACGCTAAATCTGTCGCCCCATGAACTTGCATTTTTCTACCAAAGGGGAAAAATCAGTAATAGATAAAGGCAAGAACCACTAGTGGGTTATGATGAAAGAAACATAACACTTACCATGCAACTAATAATATACATGAAACAAAAGTTTACAAAATGCAAAATAAATGAATCATGACTCTAGTTTCAATAAAAACCATATACAAAGAGATTGGCCACTGTATGAGCATCGGCATCTTCACTAGGTTAAGAATCTGCTATGTCATTTGACTCGTAAAGAACATTAGATAATAATAGATCCAGATTACATACAAAATCAGGACCTGTCATCTCCTCAAGATTACATGCAAAAATCCACAGGCCTAGTTTTCCCCAGGAGTCATTGACCTTCTATGAAATATAACCTACACCAATTTATTGCTTAATAAGTTGAACAAATACAAACCTTTGCACCAAAAACCTAGCCTCCACTTCCCAGGAACCTTGAAATTCAATCCAGGGAAAGCAAGTAATCGCAGATCCCCCAAACGACATAAAATCAATTAGATTGAACACTTCAGAAAGGCACAGCTCCAACACCCACCTTTAAAAAACATTGCTAACAAGAACTATAACTACTTAAAATTCATTCTGACAAGAGCACAGAGGATATAGATACAAAGAAAACGGAGATTCTTTCGGAAATTCAAGGAAAGCATCATCACCAATGATTTAGTCAATCCTCTATCAACAATAATGCTTGATGAATCCATTGCTTCTATAGGCATGATGAATTATATATTTGTTTCCATCACTCATAAATACTGTAAAGATTTTTCAGGAAAACAGGAGTAACAAAATGACAGGACTTGCTCAAGAAAACATTTTGAGAAACAAAGCTCCACATTTTCTGGTAAAAAAATAAAAATCTTAATGCAGCCTCCAAGGAGAACCGATACCCTGTTTGATCTTGTCATCAGTATTCTTCCTAAAAGTAACATTATGCACAGTCACAACCCAACTCCCATAAATCACGATCTCCAACATACTCCAAAAACCCTTAGATCCCAAATACATCATCCACCGACAAGATGGCCAGAGAACCCATAAAAAATCCTCCAAAAACCTAACTCTTTCCTTCGCCACCATAAACCTAATTATCTGCAAATATAATGGTGATTCACAACTCGAGCTAACATGATTCATTTCATTATCTGCAATTTAACAGAAGGATCATGCTCAAACACAGAAAAGCGGCTTACAAGCTATGAAAAAAGAATTTTGTCAAATCTAACTACCCTATATGCCTTAAACATATTTATCAATACAAATACAAATAATATAATGGTTTACCTGTATGTATCATCAATTATTTTAGTTACTGCTTCCTTTCCAATTGAAGTTTTCTTTGTCCCGCCATGCAACTTTGAACCTGCAGAGAAAGGCCAACAGGCATATGGAATGCATGTGCATACTTGTCAATAATGCCTCAATTCATGAACAAAGTGTACTGCACAAAAACCACATCTTAAATCTCGGTTATTTTCCAGCAAGTTACTGTATACATGAATTGATACAAAAATCTAGGGAAGGGAAAAGTGTTTGATACCAAACCAATGTAAATTCTAGCGTTGAACATTGTAATCACAAGGAAATAATTACTCAGCAAATTCCCACAACTATGAATCACCAATATATTTTGTATATGCCCAACCATTAATGTCAGACACAACATGATGCAAAGCCAACACAGGTAACAAAATATCAGGCAAGCAGCACGTGTTTTTTTTTTTCTCTCTGGTAAATACTCGTGAGCATATGCATACACACTACACAATTCTTTAACCAACGGGACTGGTCTGGAATTGAAACCCTGGCCATCTGTGTGAAAAGAGAGCTGCCTATCACTGAATCATCAGCAGATAGGCTACAATACAATTTAACTCCATGGTATAACAGTATTAGGTTTATTTGAATCCAAATGCAGTGCCCTCCTCTTGATGAACATTATGCTGACCCTCATTTCTATCACAGCATTGTACGTGATCTACAATACCCACATTTACAAGACCTTAAATGTAACAATTTCCAACAGTGTTAACTAGCTTTGTCAACATATGCACTTGCCCACCAACTTCCATTTTCAACTTGTCAAGCAGATCCTAGGATGCTTTCATGGGACCATGGTTCTCGGGGTGTGTCTTCTTTCACAAAATCCTCCAATGGTCTATAAGCTTTGAGATGCTGATTGGGCTGGTTGCTCTCTTATTAGACAATCTACAACTGGCTATTGTATCTGTCTTGGTGGCAGTTGCAAATCCTAGAGCTCCAATAAGCAACCCGCTGTAGCACGATCCAGCACTGAGGTCGAGTACTGTTCTCTTGCTTCTGCTGCTGAAATTACATGGATCTCTTTCATTCAGCATGACATTAGACTGTACCTATCAAAACCACCTATACTCTTTTGTGACAGCATGTCTGCACTTCATATGACCATCAATCTGGTGTTTGATGCTCGAATGAAATGTATAGAGATTGATTACCACTGTCATAGAAAAGGTGGCCGTTGGTTCACTTGTCACTCGATTTGTTGCCTCTCATTCTCAAGTTGCTTATATTTTTATTAGCATCTCTCACGGACTTCTTTTGAAGCACTATGGACCAATTGGGGCCATGGTCTTTCCCCCATCCCAATTTGAGGGTGGGTAGAGACGGTTATCATCAAGCCACAAGTGGCAACTCCTCAAATTGCCACGTCTCTCATGCAAACAAGCAAGGAAAGGTCCCACACGTCCTATGTAAACAAAGAAGGCCAAGGGTCCAATGTAATCATGGAGAGATTCATGCAAGATCTAAATGAATCAAAGGAAAGGTGCCACAAGTTTCATGTAAACAAGGCAGGCAGGCCAAATGTCCAATACAATCATGGATGGATTCATGTAATACCTTTGTGAATCATGCATGCAAGCAAGGAAAATCAAATCAATATTGTAATTATCTGGTTGTTTCAACCAATTAGTCAATGGTTTCCATAACAAACTGGGAAACCATTTCTCTTACAACTGTAATATCTTTTAAATACTCTCCTATGGTTGCTTCATGTTCGTAATATAAGAGGTAAAATGATGTGGAAGGGGATCCTGCAGAAAGTATTTGTGTTACACCTTAGAAAGAAAGAAATGGATGGGTCTCATACAAGGTGATTCAACAAATGAAATCAGGTGGACTCTAGGTGGCAGTAGGGAGCCTATGATGCGTTTATGCATAAAAAGGATTAAGTACCTGGATAACACCTTGCATGTTAAATTTAGGCACAGAAAAGGAGAAAGCTAAATCAGGCGCAGTTTCTTCAGGAAAGGATGAGATTGGTAGAGACAATGTTCGTAAAAAAGGAAAAATCCGTAGATTCACTCACCTAAATTATATTTCTCAACAGCAAAACCTACCTCAATGTCCCTAAAAAAGGCCTTGATAAACTGAACATATTAAATAAATGCAATCTGAATTTACTTTTCAAATAATTAGTTATCTGAATTTCTTATTACATGTTATGGGAAGACATTGGATAACTTGAAGCCAACATAATTCACAGATCAAAGTCGTTCAGCATTAGGGATTTGATATGTGGACGGAGAAGTTAACATAGTACTAAATAAATACAAGTAAAAACAAATCTAATAAACAAAAGATGCCACATCATATTTTTCAGCATTTATCCAAATTAAGAAAGAGAGGCAAACTCCACCTTCATCAGAAAGCGCTGCTAAGATCCTGTCCACAAGGTCCTACAAAAATTAAAAAAATCATCATGATCATCATCAAAGCCTTGTCCCAAACTACATAGATTCAAAAATAAACAAATAGATAAAAAATAATAATAGAGAATAAGCTCAAGATGAACTCATCAAGTGCAGCTAATATCCTGTGTATGAGATTATACACAATGCAAAATAGAAAACAAGTTCAGGATGAAATCAAGAATTAGCATATCAGAACAGATGAAGCTCGAGTAAGAAAAAGATATATGAAGATGCCTTATCTTTTCATTCGCATTATCAAATTTATATCTTGTTTCAAGGCTTAATTGCCAAAATCACCAAATGAGCAAATGTGTTTTCTTACTCTATTTCCTAATGCTGATAAAAAGCAATAAAACTGCCAACATTTTCTCATGATTCCGTTCTTTGAACTTTGGCAACTATGCTTATAGGTTAGAATTTGCAGTTTTATTACCAATAGAAGCCCTTCGCATGGTTCATCCGTCTCCTGATTGGGCTTAAAGATTCGCAAGGATTAACTAGACAGACCTAGGTAAGCAACAGAATCCCAGACAGTAGCACACCAAGATTTCAACCCACCAAGTTAGAAAAGCACATTAAAAATCTTGGACATAAATAAATGCATGCACACAGGCATCCTAACAAGTTACTGATGTAGGACCAAAGGCATACGAATGCATTTTAGTGAGGCTAAAAAAGAGAGCCAACCTAGTGATGGACAAATACTAAGGGGTCCTTTGTCAATTTCACATGTGAAGTGAAAATGCTTTATATATGTAAATGACTCACATGTGAGTCACTTGCATATGCAAATGAGACTCACGTGTTGATGTGGGTCAGATTCCACTGCTTGTTATTATCACAGCATTTCACATGCATCGATTAACAATCCAATGTAGCAATGGATTTCACAAATTTCTCAAAATCTATGATGAGTTAAGAGCTGGAATTTTACCTCATAGCCAATTTTGGCCTTCTAAAGAGAATCAACTGTTCAGATCATAAAAATGGGCCACAAAAGTCCAGAATGGCAGATTTTAGGCCTTATTATTTGCGCAAATATCTCAAATCCGCGCAACATCAATGGATGAAATTTGGCCTCCTGGCCCTTTTTGACCTTATAAAGAGGATAGATTGTTCGGATTAGGATTTCGAGGCCCACATAACATAATTAAAAACTTGAAAAAAGGGATTGGAATTGTAGGACGTTAAAAGCATGTCATTTACATTAGGATTAATCCAACGGTTGTACATTTTTTGAAGAAATATCAACATCCATGATGAGTTAATATGTACGATTTGCCCTCTTAGCCATAATTTGCCTTCTAAAGAGAATCAATGGCTCGGACCATGAAAATGGGGACCTCAAAAAAGTCCAGAATTTCAGATTCCAGAATTTCAGATCTTTGCCTATGGACTTTTCTGTAAATATCTTCTCTTTTTGAATGGTGACTTCTCTATAAATATCACAAAATAGGTGATGAATCAAGGGCTGAAAATTGGACCCCTGGTCGTGTTTGAGCTTCTGAATAGAATGAATGGCCATGATCATAAAAACGAGTACAACAGAAAGCAAAAATAAAAAATAAAAAAAGGGGGACTGGTCCATATTGCACTGTACCACCTCCTGTCTACAGTACCCTGCAAAAGTGTTTCACACTCCCTTGTGAAAATTCTGGGCTAAAAAACAGCCCTTTTTCACACCATTTTCATATGTACTTTACACATCTCATGCGCAAATCGGCTAAAAGCCCCAAACAAACGTGATTGTGCGTAACCATTATGCATGCGAACCATTCACATATGTAAATGACTTTATACAAACAACCCCAGATAACCACTTCAAGAACAAAATGTCAAATAAATAACCAATTCAATAACAAAATGCCAAATAACCAACCACATGAACCACACTCACAAATACTAATGGGAAAACATGAGTCTGGGCCCAGAAATTTTTTGAAGAGAACAAGCTGGGCCCAGGACTCAGCCTGGGACCGCTGCTGAAAAAAATATTTAAATTAAGACAGCGCAAAAAGAACAAAGGCCAATCAGTCAGAATCTGGGCCAACTGGTGGCCCTCTGGGTCAGCCCTACCCAAGCAATTCCAGAAAGCAACAGGGATCCGTAACTATGCATATACTAATAACAAGTACTAGAATTAATAACAAGTACTAGAATGAAATCAATCGGGATCCAACACAAGTGAGATAGACAGGAGCACACAACAAAACAAAATGCTTCCAGACAAAGGCCAAGAATCTTTATCTTTGGCACTGGCAATCTTTTATTCTACAAACCTGCTTTTTCCCTTGCCTCACAAGACCAAGCTGATTGAGAACATCCTTCAGCTCCTTTATTCTAAAGTATGCCAACTTGTCCTGAAACATAAGTTTAGTTAGAATATATAAAACAAGGGTACTGATCATCCAAATATAATCAAATCAAAGATCCAAGGAACAGGAACAACCACCTTCTAGGAAGTAGCAATATTTATTAATATTTCATGACATTGTTATTTTGCATGTTTTTGGGATGTCAGAGTCAATCAACACCTATATCCTGCCAGTGTCTGCTTTTGAAAGCAAATTTCAGCAAAGGTTCCTTCACTAGATAGGCAAGACAAACTATTGCTGTCTTTTATATGAAAAAACACCTTCTGTGTATGTTCAACTTGTAGTTATCTTACCCACCTGGGAGTTGTTGGAGTGACATAAGGCATGGATCTCCCCATGTCTTGTGTTCGAAACCTGTCACAGATTTGCCTGGTGTGCGTTTGTGTGGGTTTAGCGGGCGCTACCCGGGATTAGTCCTCTTGGGTCAAAGACCTCAGGGATACCCATGTGAAAATAATAATAATAATAATAATAATAATAACTGTAGTTATGTTATCGCAAACATAGTCTGTTTAGTTAATTGGTACAGTGGATAAAAGAGATCTGACAAAAGCGAGGCAATAATTGTCTAAAAAAATAAAGAGGTTTTCATAAAAAAAAGGCCCCTTCTATCTTCAAACATCCTCAAATGCCCCTATCTTTGTGTTTACCAAAAGGCTCCAAATCCAACTGTAACAAATGACTGCTAATTTTTTATGGATAAATGACAGAATGCCCATTGAGATTAGCAAAATTCACTAACTCAAGTTACTTTTAGTGGGGCCCACCTAGATGTAGGATGACTAAGGGAGGCATGGCTATGGAAAGGCTGGGATGTGGATTCGAAAAATATGTAATATCAAGCCATTTGCTCCTAGCCTTCAGTATCAGGTCCTCAAAGTTTAAGGGGCCAGAGTGTCGTTTTATCTTTTAACTCAAGGGATAAGTCACTTGAGTTTTTATAGGGTAAATTGGTCAAAACAAAAAAAAAGGAGGGTCAAGTTACTTTTGTACAGTTTGACTGCCAGTAAAGCGATGCTTTAGTAAAAACACAAAATATAAAGGCCTCTTTGAGGATGTATGAATATAGACAGGGCCCTTTTTGTGAAAAAAAAACCTCAAAAAATAAATGAGGATGGAAACACAAGCCACTGCATATGCATAGCTTTCTAAAACTGGAAAAGAAAAATAAAAGCAAAAAAAGTTCAATCACTGGAAGAACAATTATTTTTTCTTACAAAGAAAGATAATCAACCACATTCTTCTCCTCCTTACAACATCCTATTTTATAATTTCCAGAAGGGATATAATTTTTTCTATAATACTTATTATCGTGACAACCCATAGAGTAGGAAGAAAAGAAAGTGACACAATCTTTTTTCTTTTCATCTGAACTAATAAGAAAATGCAAGTTTCGTACATACAGAATTAAGCTTAAATTGATTTATGCTTTGTAATTTCTAAAATCTAAATCTACAATACCATTGGTTTAGATTAATTGCTATCAGCCTCCCACATTAACAGTGCTTGCAACAATTGTTCTAAAAGATTGATAACTGTATTGCAAATCATTCAAAGGGTTGAACCAAGTTGTATCGAGGATCGTATGATTCTTTTATTTTTCTTGTAAAGAATGAATTAAGAATAAAAAAAATTAAAAAAATAAGAAAAAAGTACTTATTTATAATCCATCCATAGTAACATTAATACAGAGAAATATAGGACTACCATACAATGGACACTATTAACATATATTAATATATCACAAATGATATGTGTCTAACTAGTTAGATATGTTTAAGTTGTTAGTGTTACTAGGAAAATAAACAAGTTGTGGCATAGGGGAAGCAGGTTGCATGAAAAAATAACCAGCTCAAGTGGCTTATCCAGCTAAGGCTGTGTTTGGTTGGACTCATTAAAAGTCAACTGTGCTTTTCTAAAAGTAGCTTTAGAAAATATACTTTTCTGCAGCTTTTTAAGAGAAGATGCTATTTGGTTAGCTCAACTTTTGCAATTATTTTTTAATTGCAAAAGCCTTAATGATTGTTTAGTTGGACGTACAAAATAAATTTTTGGTCCTTTGCCGAATAAGAATTAAATAATATACATTAACTTGTATAAAAATAAATTACAAAGTACACAAGATCCTTACAGGTAAATAGGAAGGACTGGATAAAATCATAGATGTACAATTTTATGTGGATCCCAACTAAAAGTCAAACCACTCAGATTTAGCAATCTTAAAAAAAAAAAAAAAAAAAAAAAAACCTGAAAAAATTAAGATTCAATAACATTGCCTTAAATTCATCTAAAATAGTAGAAGACATCTTATGTGCAAGTGTTTTTGGAATAGGGAAAATATGCATTGATTGCTTGGGTTGCATGACTGCTTGTGGACCCCATAATTCACTGATCGTTGTCGGTCGGTATTATATGCCCTAACATATAGCCAACGTGCAGCAAGAAAAACCCAGATCTGAAAAATCCTTGCCAGTGTGGACCATTCACTTGTTTTCTTTCTTAAACGTTTATCTACTGCCCATCAATTGAAGGGCTAGGATCCTTCCATCCAAGAATTGTTATTGGACACTCAAAATATCATATGCTAGAAGGAAAAAATCCCGGTCTTGACCTACCCAAATAGAGAGCAATCTTTCTCTCTGGAACTCGTGCACGCACATGGAACAGTAGACAAAGCTCAGCCTGCTGCCACAGCCGCTGCAGGCAAGACCTGCTGTTGTGGTTAATCGGCTTGGCTTCAGCTTAGGCAACGGGTTGGGCTTGAGGCATAGGTCTGCCTTTACTTGCTTTCTCTTTAGTGGTGAAGAGATTGGTGCGGCAAGGCTCAAAATAGATTTGCATAAATCGAAAGAAAAAATACGACCGAGAAAGAGGAAGACCGCTTGCAGTTGTCGTCTTCTTCATTTCTATGTTGCAGGAGAAACAGAAAACCCGAGACAGAGAAAAAGAAAGACGTCCAGATTTAAAATATATATAAAAAAAAAACCCTTCACTCCCGCAACAGTTCTCGCTACTCTTACACTGGCTTCCCACAAAAGTAAATAAGCTCGTCTTCATCGTGAAGTGAGTTCTAGACTGCTCACTCAAAAAGGGAGTTTTAACTTATATTTTTCTAATAGTCCTTTTAAAAGTGTGATGACCAAACAAACTTCAAACAACTATTGGGCTTTTTTAAAGTAAAAGGACCAAAAAGCTCTATTAGTGAGCCCAACCAAACACACCCTAAGAAAGAACCTCTCTACATAAACACACAGTAAGAAATCCAAGGATTATCTCAAGTACTGACTGAAATGAGATGCATGCATCACACTTAACCATATATGTATCAGACCCCACAGCAACATAAACGAGTGTATCAGACATCCCATAAATCCACAAGTATACAGGCTGGAATATCTCTCTATTGAACATGTTACATGTGTAATAGATGGCACATTCCAACACTATACTAGGCGAAAGAAACATCATTCGTTTCTCTCAGGAAAAAGAACAATGACGACAGCTGGTATGTTGCATGCATTGACTGAAATCACTCCATAAATGTATCATCCCCCATAGCAACATACAAGGGACTATGGCCATCCCATAAATTTTCACAGGTATATAGGTTGGAACGGCTCTGTATCAACAACAATGTATGTATGTAAAATGATACAGTTCAACCCTATACCACAAAAATCTATTACAGGCTTTAGCAACATCATTTTTTCCTTTCAGGAAAAGAACAGTTCACCATGACAGCAGGTATGTTGCATGTTTTGACTGATGCATTTCATTCATTGACACACATGGTTTTTAGGGTCGCCCACAACCTCTTTATAACCATCTACCCAAAAACCAAGGGTTTTATAATCAGATGCCCAATTTTTAGCCAGACATAAGAGCTGACCAAGATGGTCATCAAGGAACTTGAAGAAAAAGAATATAGACTAGCAACAGCAAAACACGCTTAAAATGTTAAGCAACAAAACAAATATTTTGCCCGAATCACATGAGCATAAGAATAAAACCACCAATTCACCATGTTTGAGTGTCATCACAAAAGTCTAAATAACTCTGCCGATAATTGGTTACAAACTACAGATACTCTGCCATAAAGAACCTAAAAAAAAATAAAGACAACAATTCCTCAGCTAAAATAAGTAAACCAGCCATAAAGTGGAGAAAATGGTGAAGTACATGATGCCCAGCTATCACTTGGAACTGATGGGAGTGTGTAGAAGCACCGAAGTTCCACAACAAGTAACACCAATGAGACATCAATGAACTATATAGCTCAGACAAAGAGCATATCTTAATCTCCATGCTCTCACAGAAAATAAAACTATCCAAACTTTGCTACCCAAGATTACAAGCAAACCCCTCAATACCTCCAACAAACATCATGTGAATACCACACAGCCTCGTCAGATGAGAAAGACTCAATTAACTACAACTGACCCAAAAACCCAAGCAGATTCACTCTATAAGCCACAAAGCTACAGACAAACCCATGATCAAACAACCACAATCTATTGATTATTCTGGGATTACTAAATTGACTATCATCAGGGAACCACCTAAACCTTACAACCGGATACGCTGCGAATTCAATTACGATACTAACTAAGAAACCATTACCCATGCATTGCAACAAAAACAAGCAATAGATTTCAACATATTTGCATGTAGACAGAAATTAAAATCCACAAAAACCCATACTTTCCAAAACAAAAATAAATTAACATAAAGTCTAGGTAAATCATACCTTGCAACTGGATACCAAATCCATCACGGCGTAGTAACACCCACGCAGCGAACACAGAAGAAGACGACAAGACTACTACTAATAAAAACCCTAATCTACAACCCTATCAACAGCAGAACCCCAGCGCTTCATCAATATTGACCGAATCCGATCACGAATTCAAACAAGAAATAAATAAAAAAAAACAATTACGAATGCGAAAAGCCCTAGATTACTACATCATACGAATTCCGATTGCGGCGGCACAAGAGGGAGAGACAAAGAACGAATACGACCAAAAATAAGGTCTTGGAAACCCTAATCCTATTGGAATCGGGACGGAAAGGAAAGATCTAATTCTGCATCTAATCAGCAATCAAAACAATAATAAGAAGATTACAAGGCACCAATCGAAGAGATCGAAATCGAATGAGAGAGAACAAGTAGAAGAGAAGAACGGTTTCTCCTCTCTTTTCTAGGGTTTTGATTCTGCTCGATCTCGCTCCTACTTTTCTACCGACCATAATCCCGAGCCACAAACCAAGGGAGAGTCCCGTTTCTATACGATACCGAGACCAGAAGTAACGGACGCGAGGCTAGAGTTCCATTCCGCTTCATTGCCATTTTCAAGTCCGGCTCACGATTTATTGTCCTCCTCTCGCGTTCGGGATGACGCGGTGAGGATAATGGGCCTCGCGCGCATGTGGGAGTGGGGACAGTGTTGTCGTGGACCGTACATCTGATGATTACGTGGTAGAATCTGATCCGTTGAAATAGATGGGCCTCTGTCATTAGGAGAAGCTGATGAGGAGATGAGTGCATGAATGGTGGAGATTACATTGTGGCCCATCATGCTTGATCGTGCAGAAATGATTGATTGATTGATTGACTCTCTCTCTCTCTCTGTTAAGATCCTGATGCACAGGTACCGAGACAGAATAGAGGACTTTTTCTGGGCAGGTTCCCCTTTGTCAATGCGGCTCTGGCTTTACTTTGTGTAATTACCATTACGCCCATTGACCAACTTTCTGTACCTACTTTTGTCTCTCCCACCAGGGCCCACGGCCCAGTAGTGTTATATAGTTTTGTGTCCAGTTTAGTTTTTTGTGAGGGTTAACCCTAATGAAGGCAGTCCAGGGTTTGGGCTAGCCATTTTTGGTTTTAGGGTTTACATGTCTAACCCAATTGATAAATAAGATGGCTTGGGTTTAGTTGGTTCTTGGTGTTTAACCTGCCAACGGAAAAAAGACCCGGCCTGTCAATATTTCACGTTGTCCAATTTAGTTAATAAAGGCGGTTCAGGGTTTGGGTTCGCCATTTTTGGTTTTAGTGTTTAGATTTCTAACCCAATTGATAAAAACAGCCGGGCTTGGGTTTAATTTGGTTGTTTGTGTTTAACCTGCCAGTCCGAAAAGACCCGGCCTGTCAATATGCCAGGTTCACCCATTTATTTTCTGAATCGAACCGAGGTTGACATTTTTGTATTTTGTATTTGATCAATGAATGGAAGGGTTGGGTTGGGCCGGGCCTATACATGTTGTTCACAGTGTTTAATCCAACCCAAACATCATTCACTTTCCCGCTTTTGGCACAAGATCTTAATGGGTTGGGCCTAGGCCTTGTGCGTAAAGACCTGACTAGATGGTCTAACTTGACTTAACGAATGAACCCAAACAGGAATACAATTCCCAAAACTTATAGTTGTCTCTCCTCTCCAGCATTCCCTACCCCTTGCTCTTAAAACTTAGTGGGCGGACATGCCTCTGCTAAGCTGAGTTGTATGTGCTGGTATTTTGTAACTAGTAAATAACTAAAATGAATTGTTCACTGTGATTCACATAACAGCATGACTGTTCTTTCCAAAGCTTGGAGTAGAAGTACATTTATAACACACAATATATGTTGGTTTTTACACAGCAGAAAGCATCATGGTGAGAGGTCTGGGCACACTAGCAACATATCAAAGTACCACTTACAACATATCAACCATGCAGAATCTCAAGTAAATTCAAAACGCATAAGAAGCTTTACATTCTTGAGCTTTTCTCCCTTTCGGTCACAGAGTGGGATGGCTCGGATTCCTGACCTCAATTCCGACACCGGCAGACACGTCTGACCACCAAAGTCATCCTTCTCAGACATATCATACTCATGAACTTCAATCCGAAGCAATGCGAGCTCTGGGACAGTCAATGGAAATATAAACTCTTCATTCCAAACTGGTGCCCAGTTGTCCTCGATTGCTTTTGTTTTCTTCATTACGCTATCAGCCGGCACTCCTGCTATCCCAACCTGAAGATGGACAAAAACCCATGATCAACAACAGTGTTCTTTTCATTTCAACTACCCTATATGTCGTGTTACTTTGCTTTGTGAGGTCTCTCTCAATTCAATATTATAACGACGCTCATACAGCATCATTGATCATAGATTGGTTTGGTTGACCATTTTTTGGATCCGTATTAACATCATTTTTACCCTTGCATAGAAGTCAGGTGGGGAGTATGTATCAAAGTGTGTGTGGTGGAAATCCAAACGCCATCCATCCCCCATAAACACTTTCACCTGTTTATCATACAGAAAGCCATTATTAAACAAGTTTGAAAAGGGAAAGAAAATAGTGGCAGACTCATGATACTCGGTACGAGAGAAAATATTTACCTTCAAAGTTTTCTTCACATGTGAAGTTTGTCTAGGATCAAAGACCTCATTACCTGGTCCAGTTTTCATCAGAAAGTCAGGTTTCTTCACATAACCACACCCTCCATTGGCTCGGAACATACCATGCATCAACCAGAGCGACCTGCCATATCCCTGTCAAAAGAAGATTCACATGGATTCTAAACAGCGGCAAGATTTTTTAGCCATGTTGAATAAAAGTTAATTAGTCGGAGCTAATGAGGTACAAGGAGTATGATATAAGCAAAAAGCTATATACATCACAAAAAATTCCAACCCTATGATTCAAAGACACTTACGCAGACATTTTGTTGTTAGACCTAAGACACTAATTATTAGTAAAAAAGGATGCTTTCCGTTTTGTAATTTTCCTGTGAAACAAGTTTTCAGTAACCAACCGTGTGGACTTCCATGTGGATCCAACCCCTCACACCCACTACTAATCCCTTGAATGTCACATACCCCTGGTTTTTGACACCCATCCGAATGGGATTGACCAATGGATTAAAAAAAAAATAGTGCCTTCTGAAACCGTTTAACTTAAGGGTCGTGGATCAAGGCCTTGGGATGATCAAACGGGCTTGAAATCTTGCATACAAGTAGGTCTCACTAGAGCTTTTGATCCTCCACCTCCCCCATGATTGATGTGGCTCCAGGAGGGCCCCATATATATATATATATATAGAGGAGATGCTCATGTGAGAGTTCTTTCACGGTACTATAAGAGTAAGGGTGGGGGCCCTCACATCCATATCCAATGCCAGTAGCCAAAGGGCCTGTTTCTTTACTAGAATTCTTAGAATTCGAGGTTGTCTGGGAATTCCAAATGTTGGAATTCTAAAATGCCACTGAATTCTGTCACTTCTAAATTCTACATTTCATTTCCATCTGACTTCTTGCATGAGAATTTCATAAAACTCCTGCTTCATTGCTACATAAATTCTAGACTGAAATTACACATTTTATGCATTGTAGTACATGGGACCCACCTTTTGTTGTTGTGAACTTGGGACCCAACCGTAAGAATTATAATGTGGACTCACCTCAGGTATATGGTACATGGGCCTATTTTTTAGAAACGAAAGTGTGGGACCCAATTTTAGAAATTTGAACATGGACCCATCTTGATAGGAATTGCATGGGCCCAATTTTTATAATTGTGAATATGAGGCCCACTTTATTGTTGGTAGGAGAGTTCAAAGTTGGGTGCCGGAGTTCCAACCAAACTTATCGGAGTTCCAGAAGTCTAAAATGCTCTTGGAGGGGCTAGCATTTTGGAATCTCACCTTTCTGGCATTTGAGAATTCTAGTTGCCTTGAATACTGAGAATCTCATTCAAAGAACATTGAATTTCTAACAGGAATTATTGAATCCACAAACAGCCTGAATTCCTGTCTGAAATGCTTGTAAAAAAACAGGCCCTCTCATAGTAACGTGAGAATAACTCTCACAAAAGCATCTCCCTACAAATATATATATATATATGAGAGATATCTCTCACCTTATATGAGAGATAGGGGCGGGGGCCCTCATATTTAAGTTGTTGGTATTGGATATGGATGTAAGGGCCCCTACCCTATCTCTCGTATAAGGTGAGAGATATCTCTCATAGAAGCATATCCCATATATATATATATATATATATATATTTAAACGCGTGCGTGTTTACGTATACATATATGTATATGAATACAGGGATTAGCAAATCTTTGCAGGGCATCCCTGGCGATGGGACTTGTGAGGATTGGAAGATCTAGGCGGGCCCTACTGGTGTATGAAATTGAGGGCTCAATAGATCATCCTAACCCATTGATCAACAGCCCACAAGTGAAACCCATTAAAAAAGGGTGCACAGTCACCCAACAATCTAGTCCATTCGAATGGGTGCAAACCCAAGGATCCGGTGCAATACAAAGAGGGGGAAAATTTGGGGAAGAGGTAGAGAGAGAAGGGAAGAGAAAAGGAAGGGAGGACGAGAGGGGGGGTCCTTGTGCATGGTCTATTCGGAAGGACCATCAGATGGGCCCACTATCAGTTGCACACCAAAACACCCAGGGAAAATGTGCAGACATGATAATTCCCGTGTATACATATAGTGGTCCCATGCACACCTCATTACGGGGCTCACCTAGGGATAGGGCTAGGCACCTTAAGAAGATTTGGATGGGCCCTACTTGTGTGCACAATTTGGGGCCCACCTAATCATCCGTCAAGCTTTATATTTTTTAAAAATCCAATCAATCCAACAGCCCAATCCATTCGGATGGGAGCAAACCCACAGGATCGGTGGAATTCAGAGGGGTCCCTGTGTGTGGACCCATCGGATTGATCATCAGGTTGGGCCATCATCAGGCGCACAACATTTGCATAGTGTGCACCTGATAATTTCTATATGTGTGTGTATCACATCAGTGCTTTCGCTTGATGTTTACTTAGAGAGGACGTATATGAGAGAAGTTGAGGAAGTGGGAATCAGCTGATTAGTTGACAAACTTTTTCTTCCCACTGTTTGGTACTAACTTCATCCAGAGAGGGAGTGGCTTCTAAGGTGTATGTTGGGATACTAATCACCTTACAAGTTATATATTAACATAAATAGCAAATGTGTTGGTTTCTTTAAATAGAATCAACATCTTAAGTCTTTCATTGAATTTTGTCGGAAAAGGTTCCAAGATGCCCCTAGCCTTCTTATAAGAATTCACACATCCACTGAAATTCCTTATCCTAGAAATGGATTGTTGCATGAAACACAAGACTGAGAAGAAATTTCTCGTTAAGAAAGAGAACAAACATACAAGCAAGCTTCCTTGTAACTTTCAATTGCATTCACAGAGAGAACAGATTAACGAAATTGGGAGAATGAAATAATGAAAATAAAGTTATAACACACTACAATATCTAACCTGCATATTAAATGCAACCATCTGAGCTCCATGCATCCACCCAATCAGTGGGTTGTAATTTGAGGAATCAACACGTATACCCTTCGGGTATACCCTCAATAGATTCTTCTGGGTGAACCTAAAAACATAAAATCACCAGATCAAACATTCCATAGTCCAAACAGATTAATTGCAAGACAAAGAAGCACAAATGATGACTGGAGTCATATGGTGAAGCTGAGACACGCGTTCTCTTAAAGGCAAAAAATATAAGTCATGACGAAAGCTGATTTCAGGGTGCTCACAACAAATTTTTACATGTAGCTTGAAACTGTGCTGTGTTTATCTCAACATTAGATCATTCATCTGATTTTGAACGACATACATTCAAGCAAACACCTAACTGCACTTGAACAAAGTAGACAATATAAATATATTGACCCTCCTTAGGAAAATATTTACCTGACAATGTCAGTTGCTTGAGTTAATGAAACCTTCTCCAGCTCTTGTTCGCTCAAGCTAAGACGTTTGACTTTATCTGGATCCCCTCTTAGCGCCTCTTTCAATCCGCCCTTTGGCTTCCCAGCACTAATTGCAATTAGACGCTTATATTCAGGAGCAGGATTCTGGGATAATTTATGCTCATCATCATCAAGATCGTCCTCATCTTGATGTTCACTTTGATCATGATCATTCTGCAGGTGATTGTGCCAAATAAGATCAGCATTTAGGTATAAAGACAACAGAACAATTCCATGAATGTTATTCACCAGCGCACCTTATCATCTGCTTCAACTGCATCTTTAAGGTCAGGAACCTCCTTCCCCCATGCTTCATCATCAGTGGAAACCTTTCCCTTTTGAGCTGAATCTTCTTTATCTTTAAAACTTTTAGATTCAAGGTACTCTTTTGGTGGTTTGGTTGATATAATAATCCTTTTTTTCATTGCTGCTGGTGAAGGGAATTCTTCCAAGTAGTCCGTCTTAGGATAGAACAACATTTCTCCAAAAGTTTGAGCAACCATCTACGAATGAATTTATTTACAGTCACAAAATTGATGATTTATAAAGTGAAAGGCAAATATCTATAAAAAGAAAGGCAAATAACTATAAAATTGATGATTTATAAAGAGAAAGGCAAATATCTATAAAAAGAAAAATGAAAATTCACCTCAGCCACTTTAGCCTGGAGATCTTGAGTAAGGTGGTCTTCTAGTGTTATTATGACAGGATATGGAGATGCAGAAAAGGCATGCTCTTTAATGGACTTCAAACACTTGATGAGCTCCACTGGAGTAGTCAGTGTCCTAGAGAAGTCAAGAAACCAAAATCAGCTCAAGCTTTCAGACATTTTGGTTGTGTGATAAAGAAACCAAAATCACCTCAAGCTTCCAGACATTTTGGAGGTGTGATAAAGAAACCAAAATCAGCTCAAGCTTCCAGACATTTTGATGCATGCATGTTTATGTGTGACAAAGGAGCCATTATCCATTTTAATTTACCAATTGGAAACACCAACCAAGGTTGATATCAGTGAGATTGTGGGGCATTAGTTTGATTTCATGAACCCAAAGGATTCCAATGTGGGATACTCTCCTTGCCGCTGCATCTTCACCAATCATACATATGGAATCATCATACAATGCTTGGTAAACAATTTTTCATAAATATAAGCTAATATCAAATTATCAACAACAATAAAATATATATAAACCAACTTTTTCTCCTTTTTTGATTGGTGATTAGATTTCACTAAAGGAGAGGAAATTGCAGCTGGAAGGAATGCAGCTTCCCTCAAAATATGATAGAACTCCACCAGTACAGAAACAAAATACGAAATATCTCTACCATGATAAAGTGAAGCTTTCAAGGATACCGACATCTATTAGAAACCCACTCATTTGCGTTCAGAGGAAACGGTCTCAATAATAAGGTTCACAGAGAAGGAATGGGAGAACATCCCCGTGGCTCTTCTAATGGCCTGCAGTTCATCTTCATTAAAATCTTTAACCCCCGTTGGTCCCGAAAAGGAAAGTGAGGATGAGAATGTCACCTGAGGCATTTTACAACACTCCACCATTGCCAACCAGTTTCCTTTGGTCACCCCTCCCACATACAAGAGCAACATCCCAAAGGCGGACACTTCCATTCAGATTTTTCCCTCTTTCCACAGCTCCTGCACAACGTTGCTGCCTAGTTTTGCAATATATCATGTAGAATTAGGCTCTTGAACTTCTGACTCGTCAATGCCAACTTGCCCGATCTAATATTTGTCACACTCTTCTCGTCTTCAAAAGTCGCTTCTTAATACACTGAAAATTTTGTGGATTTTTCCCTTTCATGTCACCAAATGATTGCAAAGAGCATTGATCTCAAAATTCTCCCACGCCCTAGGAAAGGAACTCCATGCCATACCTCCATGGGACTTGGCCATCTTCAGGGAGAGAGGTGGCTAACGGTTAGAGGCATTCATGGGCTGGTTCAGGCTAGACTGAGACATATCTAGGCACAACCTGACTTTAGAAACACATGCCCGTATCTAGCCAAGCCCAACATAGGCAGTAAGTGCCAAGCTAGAGATTGGCCCGCCTAAAATATATCAGGCCTGACTCCTGAGCCTGCCCATTTAATTAATCAGGTAGGTCAAGCTGGGCTTTCTATCATTTGTTTGGGCAAATTAATCAGTGATACTTATTCAGGCCAGGCCAGCTGGGCTTCAGGCTTTCTATCACTTAAAACCAAGCCTGACCCAAATATTATATGGTTTCAAATTTTAGATCCAGACCTGGGTACAAAACCCAAGCTTCAACCCAAAGTGAGCTATCCAGCCATGAGAACTTTACTCACCACCTCAAGCCACACCCTTCTCATGAACTCACAAGTCTCTATCAATATATAGAAGGGCACACCAATAACACTTAGGGGCTATTTGGAAACTCTAGCCTTATCTAATAAGAGCTAATTAGATTAAAGTCAAACAAAAACTCTAATTTTTTAGTTCTAATTTACAATCAATGTGTTTGGTAAAATTATATATAAGAAAGCTCTTATTTTACTTTAGTGTGTATGATAAACATACAAAAAAAAGTGCTTACTAGAGGGCATTTCTTCGTCATTTCCACAAAAAAAAAAAAAAAAAAAAAACTAGATAACAACTGGTGTTGGGAGAAATAGTCAGGGGCACTATGTCATTACAAAATATTTTAAGGGTTACTTTTGTCAAGACACACATAAGTTCTTAGGCTTCTAACTCCTCCCGCTTTAGCTAAAAAGCTCTACTAAAAAAGTCAGGCCCCCTTAACATTTTTTTAGAGGCCAAAGCTCTATTTCAAACAAAATGAGAAATACAATAAGAGGCTTGCCAAATGCTCTTGTAAAGAAGATATATATCATAAAATAAGAGCTTGTCCTTAGAGTTTCCAAATGACTCTTTATATTTCTAAAAGAATAAACATGAGTAGTCTGATTTTCTTCATTGGTAACGTGAATCAAACCTGCAACCTCATGGTTGCGATACTGAACACCTTGCAAATGTGCTATGGGATATTGAGAAAATCTTAACAGATAGAATAGTTAATTGAAGGTACATAGAAAAAGCATGGCTTTTGGTGACTAATTCTATCACCTGCTTTTGTTTCTCTTTCCTCTCTGTGTAGCTGATTTGGCTTGAATAGATGGAGTGATTCAGAAATCTATTCTTGAGTTATTGCACATCTGGACCTGGAGGGGTAAAATTTCAATCATGTTGAATTTTAGGTTAAAGATAGTGGGGGATATCAAATGATGGCCCAATGTTGATAACCAAGGTAGTAGTCCTAGAAGTTCAAGTGTTTTCTGCTAGATACTAAGGCCATTAATAACAAGAATTAGGGTCCGAGGCCTGCTTGTTTCACTTCTGTGCTGCCTCCAAAACTTTAAGATGCAAAGTTTGAGGTTATTTATGAAGAGGGACATGTTGTCACAGGCTAGGTTGGCAGCGGAGCAGAGATTTCAGATAGTATTCTGTACCCAGAAGAACATAGATGAACGTAATCGCATCAGGTGCATGACAACTGATAACAGCTAGCGAACCACGAGTGATACTGAAATCTTTACCGTATATTGAAGGGGAAAGAGCACTATGATTGGTGGAGGCATGTGTTTGGTTGGTGGTTGCAGGGAGGGTGTTAATGGTTGATAATCTTCAAGGAGAGGCATTTCTTCAGGAAGCATTTCAGATTTTTGCTCTTTATGTGGGAAGGAGAGAGGTGATAGATCATCTGTTTCTTCATTGTGATGTTGCATCCTATCTTTGGTGTCATTTCCTTTCTATATGTGACCTCCAGCGGTGCTCACCGAGATCTTTGTGTGGAATGTTGAGGCATGAAAGCTGGCTCCCTTTAAGAATCAAGCTCTCTTACTTTGGAAGATCATTCACTTTGCTCTCCTTTGAACTGTTTGGAAGGAGAGGAATGAGAATTGAGAAGGTATTCAATGGAATTCTACACCAAACAAGGATATCTTAGCTTTAATCAAGAGGAGGCTAGCGAGTGGGCAGCAGTGAGAAAAGAGGTCAATGAGTTTACTATAGACAACATTTTCCACAATTGGGAAGCGTAAATACTACACGGCCCTTATTAGAAGAGAGACAACGAACATTGATCTCCTCTGCCTTATGGTATCTACTATCTTGAAGTATTCTTGACGAGGCAGTTACAGGTAAACCGGGTTTAGCAGCCATCAAAAGTGTTCTTTGCAACAGTAATGGGGATGTGTTGTTTATGTTCTCTAAGCATGTGGGCAGTTTAGAACCCAATGAAGACAAGGTCCTAGACATTTTGGAAGCAGTCAGAAGTTTGGTTACAATCACTCAAAGGAAGCCTCATTGTGGAGAGCGACTATTCTGATGCTTTTTAGTGGGTTTCCTCCAAACAAAGGCCCTTGGAAGTTCCACTTTCATATTAGGGAGATCAAGTTCAGAGCTTCTTCCTTTCAGTTTAGTTCAAAGCATGTGAGAAGTGCCAATTGAATGACAGATTGTCTCAGTAAACAAGGGGTGGACAGAGTAGTTCCTTTGTCAACTCGCACTTTGTAGTTTGTTGGTGGTCAAGGATAATACTCTCATACTAACAAACACAGGTTTTCAGTATTCTGTTGATTCTTCTGTACTCTCCTCTATTTAATATAATCCATTTACTGTTACCATTAAAAAACAATGCACTATTTTTGCAGTGTTTAAATTCCTCGCTTGACTTATGGGAGAAAGCCTATTCAATGTAATTCTACAGCTCACTAGAGGTACCAAGACCAATCACTTAAACTAGTAGTCCTCAGTGAGAGTCAGTTAGTATGCTCTGGATTTGTGAGGCAGCTGGATTATCTTTCTTGTCCAAAAATTGAGCAGTGTAACAATGAGCTGATGCAAGAAAATCCCATGGAATCAGCAGGCTGCACCTTTGGGGTTCTTCTACAGGTTAAGGCACAGGATTCGGCATCTAGGCAAACCTTGTAGAGATAACCAAGGTGTTTCTTGGAGTCGCCACCAAGAGGAAGTTGGAGCCATCATCAAACCAAAGAGAAAAGTAACACTAATTGAATGAACCTTTCATAACTGAATAAACTGCAAGTTGATGTTTGTGTTTTACGCAAGAATAGAACAACAAAATAATATATGACCAGTATCATTAAAAAAAAAAAAGAAATTGATTGATCCGCTCAGAGACATTTCTAAAAATAAAATTATAACTCTTTCGAAGACCATTATCAACAATCTAACTTAAATGACATTGACTGAGACTTTGAAAGGGCATTAGCAATATGACTTAGGTGTGTGTAACTGCCATATCAGTAAACAGGCCTTATCTACTTCAATATTCACTAGAACGGCAAAGCCAAGGACTTGTTAGATGCACCTAAATTTGTGTCATCATTTCACACATGAGAGATGCCCATCTATAAGAAGATGAAAATTCCAATATAAACACAGAGAGTAACATCAGGATGCTATCTCAGACCCATGATTAACTTGTGAGACCCATCCATGTTCTGCATCAAGAACAGTTGGACATAACAGAATAGGAATATGTGCAGTTAAGGAGAAACTGACTTCATAAATATAACTGTCGCCATTTAATTTGTTTTGAGACAAGATTGGAAATAGAGCAAGTGCCTAAATAAAGGAACAGGTTTCACAGATTTGACCAATTAAAGAGAATATGTAGCATCAAACTTTTGAAAGACCTTGATTTCTCAAACAAGAGACTCACGCATTCACTTGTATATATATATATATATATATATGCATATGCATGTGTATGTACAGTATGGAATTACATAAATTCCCTTTTGCCGTGTATTGTACACAGTGAATATCACAATAAAACCGAAAATATGTTAAAGCACTACAACAAGTATAGAAAATTAGCATTAACATGTTGTTAATGAAAATACCTTTTGTTTCTGCCATTTCATTCTGGAATATTTCATCATCGTGCAAACCAGGATGAAGATGACAATTAATATCAATCTAATTTGTTTCAGCATAAGGCCAAAACTCTTGTCCTACATTGACAATTAAAGCAGCATGAATGTGCAATCAACAACTGTCCACCTCGCCACAGGGGGCTGAGCTCTACAACCTGAGACGACACCAGTATGACAATAACATCTATTTAGTTCACTAGGTTTGAAGCCAATAACTGCAACACCGATCTGTCAACACCCAGTAAACAATCTGGTTCAAGCTTTAGCCCCTGCTCCCGAGTATCTAACTGCCTTCTTTACTATAAAACACTGATCCATCCAGGTCAAATGGTTCGTTCAAACACTCATTACGACAGTTTGGAAACCATACAGCCTAAACCAGACTTTAAAACTTTGCAAATTTTAATTGAAAATTTGAGATAAAAAATGGATTAATGACACCAAGTGATAGACCAAGATGTCAGAGGAAGATATATAATCAGAGCAAGTCCGGCACAAACATGTCATCTAGAGCATATGGTTCACTTTGGGTGTTTGAAAATGAGAAATCCATATAAGAGTGACGGGTTAGTGTATTGCTAGCATATCTCCAAAAGCTATCAAATTGCAGGAAAATAAGGACAGTGCCTCAATTAAAATGGCTTTCTCAGGACAGTTCCATACCTTCCATGAAGAACATTAACATTATCTTTGGTAGAATTTGGCCAAATATCCAGTTCAATTACTCGTACACCTCTCTTCAATGCCTTTATGATGGGGACATCACTGCAGTCACTGCTGAGTTGATTTCCAGTTAAATAGGAATTGTGGCCTGTATATATATAATAATGGGATAATGGAGCATTCATGTCTTGGTGTGCCTGCAAGGAAAGACACACTGTCAATTACAAACTGCACAGATGTCCATAGTTAAAACTTGACACTGTTTATGGGTAAAAGAAAAATCCTCACATATGAGAAATACCAAAAATAAAATCACAAGAGATAATTAGGTATGCCCCGGTCATGATTGATCCAAGAAAGGAGGGGAAAAGTAAACTGGACAACAAAGAAATTATAACCTAAAATTGGATAGGATTCTCTTAGGTCTATTGGTTATCTCCAAAATGTCAATGTTGGCACCGTCCTGGACACAGTGTTCTCTCCTCTTCTTCCCTGAGTGGCTATTATGTTCTCTAGATAGACTACAGGTATATATGATCTTCTGAACAAGTGGATAGACAAATGAGTTAGAATAGTAGAAGAAGTAGAAGACAGTCTTAATTTCTTTTACCCCAACTAACCACTCATTAGTGAAAAGTGATAGTACAGTAGTCCATACTACCTATAGACTAAAACGTAACCCATGCATTAAATTACTCACCCACAGACTGATGAGTGCATATTTTCATCACATACCTTCAACTTGTGGCACACCATTTTCCCTTAATTTACTCAACCATTGAGTGCTCCGAGCAACCAGAATCCACCCCCACCACCCAGAGAAGGGAATGTACATTCACATTCCAGTAGAATGGTTCAATTGAATATTACAGATTTTATACATCATGAGCAATTATCTTCCTCTTAACCTCATACCAGGGGCGGACCCACCTTATGATGACCTGGGGCGGGCGCCCCAGATCAATCTTGCGATCCCTAGAGCTTCGCATGGGCCTTGGAACCATGCCCCATATATGTGTAAAGGTCGCCCCACATATCTAAACAGTCCACACCACCGTGCACACTGCATTCTACAATGCATTAGCGTCTTTCTCTTCTCCTCATTTATAAATCATCCTAGTACCTCTCTCTCCTTACAGTGCATTCAAAAAAACCAACATGGGTGTCGTTATTCCTCTCTCCCTCAGCATTCTCCTATTGCTATCAGTCTCCACTCTCCGGTCCAAGCCTAGCTTCCAAGGACTGTAACTTTCCTGCGATGGCCACCTTATCAGACTTCATCGGTATTTATTATCTATGTTCTCTTTTCATTTATGTATTGACTTTGAATGACTATTTATTCAGAGTCGATCACATGGGGAATGTATGATGATGCTCATATGGCTACACCAAAACAGCGATCAGGACTACTGCACATCTTTTGGATCTTACAAGATGTTTACTATTCTACTCCACTTAAAAAATTGATATGACCAACCTTGTACTCTCCAATAGAAAGAAGACTTTCCTAGGACATTGCAGAATTAGAGTTAACACAAATTATGTGACTATTGTATGGTGGGATTTTCCATTTACACACATGGACCAGCAAGTGCTGGAGATGAGTTTCATATCTTGGATTTTGAGAAAACTGAAAAAAAAAATATTAAAAATATCCAGATAAATCTAAAACCGTTGTATGTACTCACTTACATGCAAAAATGGTGGTTTCGACAAATGCAGTAATGTGTTTAGCAGAAGTCAATATATATATATATATATATTTGTAGTGTTAATGTGAAAAAGGTCTAAAAAAGTTTAGCAAAAGTTTATCCCCACCTAAATGAAAATCCTGGGTCCGCCGCTGCCTCATGCATTATTACCATTTCTGACCTTGATTTGTCTTTTTGTTGAAATGACAATCCATAACAATAGCATCGTCGTTGTCCCTCAGCTATAGCTAAGCTAGTTAGGGGCTTGGGTGTTTTGAGTAGAGGGCGTGAGTTTGAATCTCAGCAAAAGGGGGAAAACATCATGGCTGTAGTTTTGACAATCCCATAAAGGTTGTTTTGAGTTGCAATTCCAACAACATTGCTAGCTCCAAATTTATTACTCAACATCCAAATCGAGACTGTTGGGTATTGACAAAAGATGAACCAAGTAATCAACGATCTAATTGCAGAAACAAACCAAATTAAAAAAAAAAAAAAAAAAACATTTTTTGAAGCTACTGGCTTTCACTTTATTTTCAGATCCTAATACCGAGATCAGGACATTTAAAGTTTATACCCTTTACACCCCTAAAGTTCAACTGACAAAGGGCTCTCAATTTTAAGCAAAAACTAGTTCCCCATATCTAATTTCGTAGTTCCATTTTCTCATCCAGTTTCAAAGCAAAGCAATAATACTATTACCACAGACCCACTACCCAATTGGGTTATCTTGCTTTGTCTATATATCATGTTCTTCTTCATCCCCAACATCTGATCCTTAACCCCATTTGAATTCCCCACTTATTTTAATGAAAAGGCAAGGGCTTTCGTCCCCTCCTTCACTGAAATGCATTGCAAAACTCATTTCAGGCAAAACCCATTTCCCAATCTCTGATTTTAAGCATACCAAATCCAAACGATCAATCATCTGGGGAAGGCGAAGGAAAAAAAAAAAAAAGAAGGGAGCGTACCCCAAGAGAGGGAGCGAGAGGTGGGTTGTTTTCTCCGAACAGATACCGAAAGAAGGCCTCCAAGTTGAGACCTTTGCGCTGGAAGATGTTGAGATGCTTGAACTCTCTGAGGCTGTCCAGCACGGCCTGGGCGTTTTCGGCCGTGGCATTCGCTTCTCCCTGGTACTCGACGAGGAAGCGTCGAAGGTGGTCAATGCTCATGATTCCATTCTCGGAGTACCGCTCAAAGATTGTCTTGATATCTGCAGGTGGTTCTGTAGACCCCAATCTGAACTTCCTTCGAAAGCAGAGGCAGACCCTGTATGTCGTCATTCAAGCAAGTACAGAAAAAAAAAAAAAAAAACACCTTGAATCGACCCTACTTCTTCTTTCTCTTCTTATTCTGGTTTGCTTCTTGTTCTTTCTGCAAAAGGAGGCTTACAAGGGAATGGAACTGTGAAGGATAGGATTGCAGTTATGGCAATGAAGTCACGACAAAACCCTGGAGAAGCCAAAGAGATACATACATGTATCTATCTATATAAACGTTAGACAGTAAAATTATGCTCAATTGGGTAGAAGTAGAACATGCTTGAACCTGGAGGTAAAAAATCAAAAAATAAAAATAAAAAATGTTGGTTACTTGTAAATATATCACTTATATGTTATTTGAACAATAAGATATATGAATAAGATTTAAAATTTAATTATTTCCGATTGGTCTACCTACCCATGAGTCAGGTGGTTGGCATAGGGCATAGATTTGCTCCCTATGTCGTGTGTGCTCTCGGCCGGTGCATGAGTGTATTGGTTTTGTACGCGCGCCCAAGTGAATAGTATGGTTGGGTCATGCGCCACAGGAAAAGACCCTTATAATAACTAAGAAAAAAAAAAAAAGTGCCTTTGATTGATATGTTGGTTCTTATTTGTTAAAATTGGAGACTAAGGCGACTTACATTTAAGGTTTTATCTTTTTTTAAAATGGCTTTGAGGAAGCCCATGTGGGAGGCAAGCTATGGGGCTGCCCCTTTTAAAGTTATACCAATATTCAACGTATTCATAACAACTAGGGAAAACTATAGGAAAAATCCTCATGGGACCTATAGGACCGATGAAGACCCAATAGCATGTTGAAGGCAGGAGGGGTATTTTGACATTTTTTGTAGTTTGGTCGATATCGACCATTTTGTAGTGCTCATTCCGGTCCCTTTTCCTTCTTTCTTCCTTCTCCTTCCTCAAACTCACCTGTGTTGCATTTCTTATCCCTGCTCTGTGCCTGCACCACTACATTGCACGCCCGGCCATCTCCTTCATCCTTCTTCCTTTTATTTTCTTTCCTTTATTTCTCCCTTCATTTCCTTCTCCCTCTCCGTCTTGTCTTCCTTCCTCCCTTCTCCCCCTGCACTCATTAACGCACTGTCGCTACGCCTGTACTACTTTCACTCCAGTGCCGCACCTACTCTCGTTTCCTCCATTCTCCATCATAACACCAGTGCTGCCACCTTCACAGCATTGCCCACCACTGCGCTATCACACATACAACAACACCACGTTCGTAACCCTATGACGCCCACCTTCACTCATAGCCCATTTGAATTGCCTTCCTACACTCGCACCCCGTTTGCTCATGCTACACAGCCCCATACACTCATTTACTACCCTCTCGCTCTTGGTACTATTTCAGTCATTTTGTCGAACATCCGCTATACGTTCTTCTCGCTCGCTTGAAGAAGAGAAAAGAGTGTTTATTCTTCTTCTTAGCTCTAATGGTCGATATCAAGTTCGCTATTTAGCTCTAACGGTCGATATTGACTACTCTGTCGGTCAGATTTTTTCCAACCTATAACTGTCTTATTTGTCGAAAATGAAAGAATGGTCAATATCGACCTTTACTACTTCCTCCTGATGGTTGATATTGACCAATCTGTCAAACATATTTTTTTCCAACATGTCTTATTTTCTTAACACTACAAAATGGTCGATATTGACTATATCGCAAAATAATTAAAAAAAAGACTGAAAAGGAACTTGAGGATCCTTCCCATCTTCAACATGCTACTGGGTCTTTATCTGTCTTATAGGGTCCTATGGGGATTTTTACGGTAGTTTTCCCTAAAAACTAAAGTTATCTAGTGCTTTTAAAATAGGTTACAAGGAGTAATTTGTGAGGCCTATTGGCTTGAACGTAAAGAAGGGTTTGAAGATTTGGTCAATCCAATATGCGTATCAAAAAAATTGTAACGGTATATATTTATCCAAGTCAAATTTGATGCTTATCAATAGAAGAGTCTGGAATATTAGGAAAAGAACTAAATATTTAAAATTTTAAAAATACTCTCACAAAATCAAATATTGATACTTACAAAAAAAAAAAGAGAGTATATAAATAGAAAGAAGATAGGATCAGTTGATTGTCCTCCTTATATCCAAGGTATCTATCCTTTTCTTATTACTATCAATAGATAGCTCAGAAAATTGTTTTTTTAGGTTGTTTTTTTTTTTTTTGTATGATGCACGTATCCTTGAGGTCTTTAACCGAATAGAACTAATCCACTTAGGTGGTGTCAATTAAATCCATACAAACACACACCAGTCAAATTTATGATGGTGAAAATCTATGACAGTTTCAAGTACAAGACATGGGAAGCTAACCTGTACTTTATGCGACTCGACCAACCTGCAGGAGGATAAATTTCCCTATAGGTACAGACGTACTTTTACTTAAGATATTACACAAATATTTAGAAGTAAATAAAATTCGGCGGCACTGAGCAACTTTGTATAAGATTAAAACTATATATATACATATTATTTGCTTTTAAATTTGGTTGACTATTGAACACTAACTTTGTTATCAAGGAGAGGGAGGTGTGAATTAGAATACAAAATATAGACTGCATGGTAGAAATAGACGGAGATAGGAAGTCAATAAGAAACACATATAAAGTTGCTTGTTTTAAAATAAACTTATTGAATCTCGAGGGGTAGATTAGTTGATCTAGGACTAGGGTTTGCTCCTGGAAGTTGATGATTCGAAACTGTACTACCACAATGGAGTTAAAGGGGACGGCTCCCCCCGCCCTGTCAGGCTCAAGAGATTAGTCCCGCCCCCTCTGTTAAAAAATATAAAAAATTTACTGAAGCCAAACTGCTGTGAGTCAAAACATTCATTGCAAGGACATGCTTCTCTATCCGATCAACCCAGAAAGGCTCCCATTGTTGTGAATGCTCCAGGTGAGAGTCAGTATGATGTACTAGATTATGAACCTACTCATTCAGGTTCCAGATAAAAGACCGAAAAGAAAAGAAAAGAGAGTGGCCATCATTTGACAGCTTATACAGTAGACTTCTGTATATATAGCGTTTTAAAGTAGAAGACAAATGGAGGGCCTGCTCGACCCACATAATAAAAGGCCACATATTAGATATGATGTCCACCAATAATCAAATTAAGTGGACATTGTTAAACATGATTTGACTTCATACATTGATGAATTCAGTCAAGACTCTCTTGTTAAATATAGTGGTCATTCATTTAATGATTTTAGATTAGAAGGATAACAATATGGCCTATTCGACCTACAAAATAAGATGTCGTATGTTTGGATTTGCTATCTGCTAAAAAATCAAATTAAGTGGAATTGCTAAACATGATCATCTAACTTTGTTACATTGACAATCTCAATCAAAATCCCCTCATTAAAATACATTGGTCATTCATTTTATGGTACTAAATTAAAAGGAGAACAATGTCTAATTCATCTTGAAATGTGTGATATATATATTTTTACTGACTAAGGTGTCCAGTGCCCTCTTCTAATCTGACTATTCTTTCGGACATATAAAGTGTTTACCTCCTTGCACATCGGATAAGTCAGGCTTTTACTAGAATAAATAGTTACATAGAGAGGGTGTGAATTAAAAACTGCAACCTTGGATTTCTAATCCGTAGTCCTAGCCTACCTTACATGTTAAGATTCTCCTTGCATATGATGACAGTTTTTTCAAACATATATGCTGGAAAACAAAGCGTTCTTTCTTTTGTTCCTTTTTTTATAATGAAACAAGGAGGGTGCATGGTGGGGATGTATGGTTGGGGTAGGGGCCTACCTTGCTTTATGGAGTTGGGTTGGAATAATGGTAGCTGATGGAGAGAAGAAAAGGATAGATGCATCCTATTCCTTTTTATTTATTCTCATGTATGGTGAGAGACGTGCGTACTATATACATGCTATGCTGGCACCTTACAGCTGTGTGCACGTTGTGCAGTCACGTAGTCATCTATGTTCTATCACTCTTAATGAATAGCATTAACAGGTTGATTGATATAGGGGAGATTGTTCTCCAGCCTTATATGCAGTCCAGCCTGTGGGTTGTATTTAGATGCAAGTTCATCAATGAGAGATTGGTGGATATAAATGGGCCCTCATAGATAAGGGGGTCTGAAAAAAATCAGCCCGGCTAGATTATCTCAGCTCATCATTTAACAATAACAAGATTTAATGGTATTTTAATTATAGATTTTTTAAAGATACAATCCAACGGTGAGTGAAGTTTAATGAAGGCAAAAATAAGTCTGATGATGCCATGACATGAGATGAAAAGCAAATCAAAGGGGCGGCATTGATGAAAGACGGCCCTAAGTGGGTCCCACAGGGGTTTCCTGCAGCTGCATTTGCTAGGAGAACATTTTCCATTAATAGTGACAGATGGCCAGGCACTTTCAGAAAGGCAGTCACTGGATGAGTGGATTTCGACGTGGATTAGGGCTGGGGCCAATCAGTCTAGTGGAAGAATCATAATATTTAGTTTCATGGCATCCAAGCTTGGGGCAGATAACTTTCATTTGATTGTATTCTTATGGGTCATTTGTCTTCAGCGAAAGGGATATGTAAATGAGTTTTACATATGCAAATGTTACATAGATGAAATACATTACAATATTTGTCAAAATATCATTTTTACAATTTTATCAAAATTCATTAATTTTAAGATATGAAGTTAAACAGCTTGCTGATGCTTATCATTCATATGAGAATATTGAACAGTTCAAATCATGAAATGGAGGCTCACAAAAATATAGAAACTTAGAGTTAAAGGTCCTTTCTTTTATTATATATTTTCGGAAATTACTCAAAATCTATAAATATTTAAGATCATGAAGTTAAAAGTCTTGTGGTATAATAGTTCAATAAACAAATTGAATCTTTTATATTACAAATGTGGAGCCTAGGGAATGAAAAACGAAAAAATAGTTGATGAGCTTTGGTCTCGTGACCAATTGCATAACCAAAGGTGAATATGCAATCATGGCCATCAAATAACTTTCGTTTTAATGGAAATTGAAACTAGGAGAGACAAGAAATACATACCAAGCCATCATCCTAATAATTCAAAATATAAAAAATTCAAAGTCCTAATTACACCACAACACCTTATGTCCTCCACACCTCACCTCTCCAATAATCATTTGGTAGAGCTCATTTAACCATGAATTTCTACATATTCTATGCAGAAATATATATATAGAGTCTCTTAATGTTTTCTTAATTTATGTTTTTGTCATCAACTCAACAGAAGACAATAGTTAAATCACTATTGAATTATGATAAATGATTATTCAACAAAATAGGTGCATGAGAAGGGATAAAATTGGTTACAGGGGCGCTCATATATATATATATATATATATATAATGAAAAGTATATAAGACAACCAAAGTTTCTGGGAAATTGGGACATAGCCTGCACAAGTGGCAAAAGATGCCATACCCAAGATTCAAACCCTAGGCTGTAAGGTGAAAACAGCAGCCACTTACCGACAAGGTAAGTGGTTATTCGCAAACGAGACGAGTCATATCAAAATTAAAGGCCATTTACATGTGAACATGGATTTCTCAACTTGTTTGGTAAGTACCTCCAGCGTGAAAGAACCATATGAGGAAAAAAACAAAGGTATAGATCTGTTTTGGGCCCAATAAATAATGGGTTAGAGTCCAGTCAGATCTACACATGCTGTCATGTATACTAGCAAGAATACGAACAAGCCCACCTAGATAGCAAGCCATCTCATATCACTTCAATTGGGTTTGGACTGAAGTTTGGATCAATGTCTCTAGGGCCCAACTCAATTCAGCTTGATATATACATGTGAGACATAGTACATATATTTTACACTCATTAATAGAATTATATTTAAACCATTTTAATTTAATGGGTTAATTTTATTACATGCAAGAACAAACCTACAAAGGAGATACATTAAACTTTAATTTTCTTAAAAGCAAAAGGATAATAGCGCAACTGTGCCATGTTTGCGTGATACACGAGAAACAGACATTTTATAAAAGTAAAGATTTACTAGAGACATTACTGATCACCTGACGTGACATGTGATGTGTTGTCTCGCCTGTTTAAATATCACATACTTATCCATGATGGGCATGAGACATCCAATGTTTTTACGTATAATCATGGGAGACACTGCAACCAATAATCAAGATCCTCGCGGGGAATTTACGCAACCTTGAGTATGCTGATCACGGTCTGTTTGCCGTATCACTATTGGCAATTGCCGCATTGGACAGTAGTAGACTGTTGGCCGTAACCTGACGGACCGTGATATGACAATAACTAAGGAATTATCTTTATATCTCCATTGTTGGTTTGTCCTTATTTTTAATGAATTGAGTAAACAAAGGACAATAACAAATAACACACAATCCCATTACCGAAAACTAAGAACGATTAAGATTGTAAGCTACCCAATCCAAAGTGTTCATTCCCTTTCTTCAAGCAATCTGGCTTTCAAGAGAAACTAAGCTTAGCAAAAAAATGGGTAGCTCCATTGAGATTTTTAGGGCATGTTTGTATAACATTTATCTGCATAAAAGTGAATAGTTTCATGCGGAAAATTCATTTTTCATTCGTTTGGTGTGGAACAAATCCACGGAAACCCTTTCTTGTCCTGTCAGTATTTTCTTTGCTAATGCTAAAAATGAATTTCCTATGGAGCTGTATGAGAATTCCATTTCCTTAGAAAACTTCTCCCTCCTATATATATATATATAGTTTTATTTCCCCACTCTTTTTCTAACTGATCAACAAAAAACCTTATCTTCATCGACAGTTGCATTATGATTTTGTTTTATTTGATTAGTTGTGTGTATGTATGATGATTATTTTTGTGATGAGTTTATTTTTTTGATTGCTCATCTGATTATCAAAAAGGAATCCACAGCCGCGCCTAACAGCATTAGCACTAATTCAGTGAGAAAAATTTTTTGCACTGTCACATCCTAGACCCCAGAATCCCCTGATTAGGGTGGTTCCCAAGGTGTGACACGCGTACTCCGGTAAACTAGCACTTGTTCCGGACTAAGTTCGAATTCACGAAGGAGAAAATTTCACTTTTCCCGTGTGAGGATTACTCACTGATACCTGTCAAAGAACATTTATTTGCGAAAACAAGTATATCATCAATAACAAAGCCATGAGCAATCTATTAATCAATCCATTATATTATCATCAGTCTATACCAAAGCTAATAATTTAAACCTTCAATGCATACTACTTGTACGTACTCCAGTGGTCAAAGCCAACCATTAACCTTACCGATCAAGTTTCTAATCTGAAGCACTATCAATTATCCTCTTCAGTAACTTAGAACCCTGTGACACCAAGTGTAGCACCATGAAAACAACGATTCAACAATGTATGAGCAATTAAAATATATCACATGTTATACCAGATTTGAATTATTGACAGAAGATTAAATGATGTCAAACAATCGGAAAACTAGGCACATTGTGCAATTAAGAATAAATCATGCTTTATCGAATCACAAAACAAATACTTACATTCTAATTTGTTAATACCTTAGCTCAATCCTCCCTTAATAGAGAGCACGCATTTTGGGATGTCACCAGGAGCCTGACCAAAGGTCCTCTTAGCTATTCGGGTTCTGGAGTTTCGGTACTCCAGGTTGTCTACTGCAGTGATATATACAAATCTAAACCAAGACCTACCTCGTCGAGTATCATCCAGTTGAAGCTAAGTAGTGCCGACTCATTTGATTCAATCAATAGAACTTAGTAAGACTTATACACACAATTCATTTCGAATCTTTCGATTCCATTATATTCATTTCAATCAATCTAGTCATATGTACTCAGTTCACCATTCACATCAAATCACGATACATTTATAGGACATTTGCAATACTACTCGAGAAGTAATAGGAATAATACATATAAGCAATTATTGAGACATTTGAGGGCAATAATAAAGTTAATAACAATATGTAAATGCAATGCAATTAAATAGAATCAAAGAGATTTACTAGCCAATCTAATCTATTTATCCGCCATCTCTAACCATCCATTCCAATATAATTTTAGGTCGTTCGATGCACGTGCTACATTTTTATTGGTGTCACTTGTGTATATATGAGGCACATTGAATTCCTCTAAATCAACACCCATGGCGAAGTTCTAGACGAGACGGATAAGCATATGAGATAATCTCAGCCCAAGATTCTCATGTGTTACAATTTCCATTGGACTATGATAATTGGTGATGGGTACCATTCTATGGACCTATAAAGTCAATCCTTTACAACCTAAAAACCTTATTGGTTTAGTGTTTATGTCACAATTATCCTCAGAGATTAATTATAAAGAGTTTAAGCCTTTGAAGTGGGATTAACTCCCTTAAAGGCCAATGGTCCCAACCAAGGAGTCCAACTAGATTTAAAGTCCCTTTTTCCAAAAGAGATGGGGCCCGGTTCAATTGTCCAAACATTTACTTTCTCTCCCAATCTTTGGTCATTAAGTAGTATATACCATTGGATTCCACACTTCAATAGCTTTCCAACGGTATATGGAATTCTAAAATCCAATAAATGGGTAAAAAGTTATTGCCATTCGAAGTTGGCACTGTCGGGCCCAATGGGCCGACCCGCATGAGCGGGCCCAATTCTAGGCAATTTCTGAGTCTGAAAATGTGAAGTTGCAGCCATTCTTCTCCCATTTCAATTATCAATCATCCTTAGACCACGTTAGATATATAAGCTATTTTATCAACCCACATCCATTTCATTATCCATTAATGCTCATAATATAGAACCCATTTCACATTATGAATTCCATTCAAATAAAAAAGCTGAATTCTGATATCCAAGAGAAATATAGCATTCAATCACATAATCAATTAACATGTATAAATCTAATTTGCTCATACTTGCCTCTTGTTGGTGCATTTCACTCTAGTCTCTTCCTTCGGCCCAAACAAGTAAAATCCCCAATCTTTAAGCTCGAATGCAAGCTAGCTCAATCACAATTTCCTACAATGGTAAAATGCAAGTGATGAGACAAATGAAGGTGCATGCAAGTCTATATAATTGAAAATCACCATTAGAAAGTAAGGTGGAATAGTATGGAGGTATAACTCACCCAAAGAATGCTTATGGAGAAGATGATGATTTTGGAGATGGGTGATCCTTCCCAAATCATCTAATCCAACATGCACAGCCCCCAAATAGTTTTAGATCAGGCTTCACAACAGGGGAAAAGATATGGAGATGCGTAGCTCCACCAAGAAATGTGTGGGGAGGTGAAAGAGATGAAAAGGAGTTGGTGGAGAAGATGAGATATGAGGAAAAAGATGAAGTTGCAGCTCCAATCCCACAACTCAGCTGCAAGCTTCTTGAATAATGAAAATGAGGAAGGAAGAAGAAGAGAAGGAGCAGTAGAGAGAAGCTCTCTTGTTCCCTCATAATCAGAATGAAAAGAAATAAAGAAGGTGGAAATCGTTGGGATGATTGGATTATGAAGGGCAAGTTTTGCTCCTTTGCATGCAAACCCAAGGTCTTAAGGGATATTTGGGAACAGGCCTTCTGATGGAAATGGGCTTGAATATGAGTTGGGTTGGGTCCAACATGGAGGTGATGTAGGGAAGATGCTTGATATAATGCACATGAAAGCCCACTAATACACATACAAAATCAACACTATTAAAAGGTCATAACGCTACTTTACTGGGCTTAAAACCCCACTAACCTACTAATCCAACACACAACCATCCAAAACAAATATTATACACCTATTCAAAATTAATTAGGGATTGAATACACTTATGCGGGGTCGGGGTCTAGCACGCACCAAGCATGAATTTATAAATTCCACCGAAATTCCTTTCCGAGGTATCTATTTATATAGAATTTGCGGACGTGGCAGTTTTTTTTTTTTCCGCAAAAAAGATATGTACACAAACGTGCCCTTAGAAATATGGAAAAAAGGCAACAGGGGGTAATGATCCGGATAAAAGCTTAATGCCCAACATGATAAAAGTAGACTAGTCTTCTCTTCCACCAATACCTTACAACTGCTTCCAAAGGAGAAGAAAGAATCATATATTTTGGTGTCACCTTGATCCAACGGCTTCTTTAAAGCTTGGAAAAAAGAGATTCTTGGTCCATCAAAAGCGTCTAGAAGGAAAACAGCACCATATGATGAAACCAAAATTGGTCCTCACATCAGCCACTCAAAAGCCAACATTAGCAAAGACTGGGACCACATAATTAGAAGAGTTCACATTTGGTCTCAGGTCTGAATAGGCTAAAGTCGCATGCACCATTGTCAGCTCTAGTGATGAAACCACAACAAGCGTACTATTGGCTGCATTTAAAATTTTGGTAGGGTTGATAGAATTCCCTTAGAAAACAAAAAACCTTTGGCTGTCCATAAATCTCACCCAATAACGAGAACCCAAACCCTTAAAATCTATATGTTGTTTCCGCCATTCCAAAAGTCTGATATGAGTTTTTTCTTACAGTAAAGAGCCTGTACCAAATTTGGATTTTGGTGTAGCACGGAGAACCGTTTTAGCAATCCTCACTTTTTTGTGTGGAAAACTGGCCACACAAACATGCCTTTAGCATCGAAGTACGGATTCAGGACAGTTTCTTACCGCGGGAGCGGGTCTTTTATAGAGGATGGAATTTCTTACTGTGGGAGCAGGTGTTTTTTTTGTAAGGATAGAGTCTTTAATGGGTCCCAGCCCTTCTGCTGGGGCTAAAAACAGGAAAGAAAGAAGAAGATCGCCTGCATTGGTCTTGATTTGAATTCTGTTTCTGATTTGTGGGCTGTACCTGATTTTCTGGTCTGATAGTTAAAAGGGCCAAGCTTGAGCCTACATGTGCTCCAAGGACTGCTTCATCTAAAAGTACTCAACATTGAGAATATATTAGCAAATATTATACATGCCATACCCATTGGAAAAGAGAAGTGCATTATTGCATTTCATTTCAAGATGAAGACAATGATTTAACTGGCCTTTCTGGAGACAGTTTTGGACATGGGAGTATTTAGTTGTTGAGAGAAAGAATGATGCATGGAGTGAGGCCCAATATAAATGTGCTCTTTTCTTTTCCGACCATTGTGGGCCTGTGGCCGGGAGCACTAGCTGAATACTTTGCTCCAACTATCAAAACAAGACCCACAATAAAAGATAGGTTTAAACTTAGTGCGTGTCTAAAATGGAACCTGCATGATCCAACTTGAAGAAAAGTAAAATCTGGGTTGGGGTTTGTTCAGGCTTGGGCTTAATATTTGTACAGGATTCGTGTGTGGCGCTGGCTTTAAGCTTTTGAATTTTGATCCAAATTTGACCTGGATACATACATACATGTATCTTATCTAGGCAAGACCTGTCCAACACCCAAAACACAATTGTACAAAGCTGAGGATATCTCGGTAGTAAAGAAAAGCCTAATGGGTTTTTTTAGGCCTTTTTTTGCAAATGTCAATATTTTATTGTTTAAAATAGTTGTTTTCCATGCAAAAAGAGGAGAGAATTGAATTATTTTTCTTTCATTTCGCAAAAAACTCTTTACTTCATTCAGAAGGGGTGGGGATCATTTTTTTTTTTTTTTTTGTGGCATTAGAGAAATGATATCCACAATTTCGAGGAATTTCATTGTTGTACAAACATGCCATGAAGGGCATGTTAATTAACAAGGGATGAATTAGTGAGAAATCCACAAATTTGAAGACACTGCCCCTATAAGTGGATTCTTTATTGAGAATTTATATAGCTGAAGTTTTCACATTGATATCAGCGTATATTAATGCATGTAGCTTAGAAAACTCAGTTTTGGTACGTAAACCCATTAAAGATTTTCAAATCCCTTGTGGGGATGCAAGACTTGAAAATCCTAAACGATGAGGATTTTCATTTGCTAAAACCTTCAAAATTTACAATTACCAAACATAGATCTTTCACGATTATCTAGAAAGCCGGTAAAGAATCTTTGAGGATAGTGGCGGACTCAAGTTTTTTGTTTGGGTGGGGCTAAACTGTTGCTCAACTTTGCTAACTTTTTTCACATGAACACTATCAAAAGAGAAAATTTGTTGCATTTAAATAGACACAAAAAAAGAAAAAAAAAATTCATGCCCAAATCTCCCCAATTGAAGGGTCTTCCCACTATCTCTCCCAAATTCAGGTGACTATCAATTCATCACCATCAAAACAATATATGAGATAATATTTCCTTTAACGCTAAGTGTTTGGATGCCCTGAAACGGTGATTTGGGTGAGATTACCCAATTTGGGTGCCCAAAGGGACTTTATTTGGATTAAGAAATTTGGTTGCATGTACTTACCTTAGCTGTAAAAAATTTCTCTATAGTTGGTCATGGGCGCATGACAAAGAAGACAAATTATCACTTACATGTAACTCAAATGATCCAAATATATGAACTCTAAGACCCGATTTATGTATGAATTGGAAATTAAAGTGTGCCTAATAGTGATTTGGTTATCTTCAGACTTGTAGATATGCTCAGATTTGGTGATTTACGGCTTAGGGTTTGGATTAGTATTTAAAAATAGGATATGGAGATTAAGGTTCAAATTTAGGTATAAAATGATTAGGATTATATTACATCTAAGAAGAGAGGGAGTTTACTTTATTTAGGATTATTTGGTGTGAGAGAGATTAACCGTGAGAGGATTAGGGACGAGAAGCTTGATCGCTGCGAAGAGGATCTTGTACTCACCGTAGAAAGAAGATGTCGAAAAAGAACGGCGTGAAGAAGATTCGGTGCTTTCGGTGGGAAGAAGATGCCGAAAGAGAAGATGTGTGTTTGTAGCAAGGTTTTGTGACGTGGGGCGATCACAAGGTTTAAACGTTGGGTGACTATTTATTATATATATGTAGGACAAGTCGATGCCCATTGGAATCCCAATCAATTTCAAAATTGACGTGGGGCAGTGGCCCCAGGTCACCTACATATAGGTCCGCCCCTGTTTGAGGATTTGATTACCAAACATGTTCTAAGGTGATGCCAAGTATACAAGAGAGGGCTAGTAAGATCTCAATGTGAAATGACAACAAAGGGTTACTCAATTGGTTGGCAACCCCATATATCGTCTAGGTGCCTAGGGATCTACTTTTTTTTTTTTTTTTTTAATTATATAGAGCAAGGTACACCCGGGAATGAAGCCCTCCGAAGTGGGAAGAAAGCCCAGCACACCCGTAAAGAAAGCCCACCGAAGTGGGAAGAAAGCCCGGCACATCCGGAAAGGAAGCCCACTGAGGTTGGAAGAAAGCTCGCATATACACATGCAAGAATATATAAGGAGGAGGTGTGGGTTGAACCCCTTACCTCCCCAATAAGAACCCAACTCCTTACCAATGGGGTAAGGAGCGGTTCTTCTAGGGATCTACTCTTGGTATGCCACTCTTCCCACTTTGCGGGTTTCTTCTTTCCACTTGTGTAGGCTCTTGGATCCCAGCCCATCCTGGCTCCTAAGCTGGGGTACTAAGGAAAAACAGGCAAAGAGTTTTGGTTGAGCAGAACCTCAATATGTAGCTGCTCTGGTTCACCCAGTCGAGCAAGTGATCTATTTTGTTTTTAACAGCAGTGATATAACTAGTATGATGGAAGATGACAACATACTGTGCTTTGGAGACCACTTAGATAGTCGCAAAGGTCTCCTTAGGGGCAAGGGTCCTGCAAAAATCAGTCCCCTAAAAGGTTCAATGCGCATAAATTTGGACATGGTTTTTGTGTGGAGAGATAAGGGCGCAAAAGGAGCTGCACTGATCAAAAGTAGGCCCAAGTGGGCCCCGTAGAGCTGGACTGTTCTCTCACTTATAAGAGAAAATTCTTCCTAGTATGATGTAAGGGTGTTCATGGGCTGGGCCGGGCTGCGGCAGAACTAGGCATGGACCAACTTTAGAAACACAGACCTATATCAGCCTGATGCGGGCTATAAAAGTAAGGCTTAGCCAGCCTATTCAATCAATCTGGCTAGGCGAAAAACCCGGCTTTTATGAATTGTGCTGGCTCTCTAAATATTTTTATCAGCAATCCTCATTCGGGGGAGGCCGAGCCAGGGTTTGGGCTTGCTACCACTTTATCCAAGACCAGCACAATTATTAAACGGGCCCAAATAAAATATCCAAGCCTGGCCCCAAGCAGACCGGGCCAGAATTGGGCCTGTGCTGGTCCAGCCCATCAGCACCCCTGTTTACGTACCACTTACGCTGTACCAGGGCAGTTTCCGGCTTTCGGCTGAAGCAGGTCCACATAGAGTTTCATGCAGAACTTGGGGCACCCACTTGGGTGGATGCAATGGATAGATAGTTGAAGTTTAACTCTCAAAATGAATGATGGGTCATGGGTGTGAAGAAAAGTAGGCCTGTTGATGGTGGGTAGAAAATGTTGTTTATACCCTCCAAACAAGAATGGTCCAAGTCCCAAAACAACATTGCCCTCCAAACTGGTCTTGGGTGGGTCACCTCAATATCCAATCCAACCTGCCAAAATTGCATCCTTGTCACAAATGATTCACACCTCAAGGGAACATGTAAACGAATTTATACTATGATGAGAAAAATATGAAAAAAGGCGACCCCAAGTTCAATGTTTGAATAAATATTGCATAGGAAGTGTCTAGGCTCTCAAGGTCTATCCATTGTGCTAATCATTGAGACACTCATTTGATCAATAGGTCATGATGGAACCTTCTACACAAGGACAATTGATCAATAGGTCATGAAGGAAACCTTCTACGCAAGGACAATTCAAGCCAATGACAACAACATGGATGGTATAGTTAGATGGCTGGACAATACTCTTTGGATGTCTTGAGACTTCTAAGTTCAATCAAGAGAAGTGATTTGAGAGAGAGAGAGAGAGAGGGGCAAATCTCAGAAAAATCTTTGGGGTTTTATTGAGAAAATATCTCAAGAAAAATAGATTTTAAACAACTAAAATAACAAATTTATACAAAATAAGAAAATACAGATATAACTGTTTTAAGTAATTTTTTTAAAAAATAAATCCATATTTTATTCCAATATTACTGTAATTTTCTCGTGATCTTTTCAATCTTGAAGATATGTTGAAAATCACAGAATTATTGAAAAAATGCCACTAGCAAGGGACAAATTGGACACCTTAGATGCGTTGAAGAATTTGGGAAATTGTATAGCCCTCTGATAAAGAGAGCAGTCATTTTGGACTTTGTTGTTTTTCATTTTAACAATTAGAAGAAGACTAGGTATGACTTTGATGTTCAATAAATTCCATATGATTTCGTTTAATCCATCTATTTTGACGGCCGTTGGTCAGATGTTCATATCTATTACAATTTACAATTATATATAATGAAACGAACATGATCCAATTGCCAATTTCTTACGAGTTTTAAATTTGATTTTGACCTTGTAACTACTCGATAGTAATAGGTAATCAAAGTCAACTATTTGAGACAGGTTATAGCATTTTCATTCAATTTATATAAGGCATTCATTTCGCAGTCTGAAAGAGAGATCTTAGTTTTTCTCTCAAACTAATTAATTGGATTGATGCAGGTTCCATCTATATTTTGAAAAGCTGACATAAGTTTCAATTTTGGATTTATTTCTTAGACTCAGCTCAATAGTTGGACAATATCAAAGAAGGGTTAAGTCGTAGGTAGATGAATGGTCAAATTTATACCAAGCCATCTAGACAATGTGTCATAATCACAGCACAAGTGGAGTGAACATACATAACAAAAATCTTTCTTTATGATTTTTATTTTTCTGCATGAGAAGTGAAATGAAATAAAATTAACAGTCAAATCAAAAGTAAGAGAAAGACGAGGGAGTCGAGAGTAAAATCACTAAAATACAAAAAAATTACTCCTTCCCTTTTTTATTATGTAGTGCCCTTTAAAATCAGTTTTTTTTTTTTTTTTTTTGGTTATTTAGTGCCTTTTTAAGGGTGGCTTTTTTGTCAGTTTGTGCATTTACTTTCAACCCTTTCCTTTTACTTATTTTCTTCATTTGACCACTTAATTTTATTTTATTTCAACTCTCATGTAAACAAATAGGCTCAAATAACTGCAACATATCAGGGCTCTACGTTTGGGTTTATCACATTTTCCTGATCAGTTCAATTTGGTTCAGCTAATCATGTATTTAGTCTTATGATCAATCCAATGACGGCTACCACCCAAATGGATATCATCCTAAATTCACACCATTAAATCTCTCGAACGAGCCTCTTAAATCTATGTTATCATTGTAAAAGATTTTGGTCATATCCAGATGTCTACAGGGAGTTTCTATGGAGGTGACCTCTAGTTTTACTTGGGACCCACTTTTGATTAATCCAAGCCTCTAAAATCAGATGCCTCCTTCCCCTACAAATTGTCCAAACTTCATCACATTTAATTGATGACTATTGGGTTCAGTGGAGGACCAATGATTTTTGTTTGGGTGGGGCTAAACTTTTACTATACTTTGCTAATTTTTTTACATTAATAATACCAAAAGAGAAAATATATGGCAGCTAAATAGACACAAAATTTTTCCATGCTCAGATCTTTGCCCAATTGAAGGTTTTCCCCAGTTCCTCTTCCAAATTCACATGATCATCAATTCATCATCGACAAAACAACTTAAGATAACATTTTATTTAATCCTAGGCATTTGGATGCCCAGAGACGATAATTTGTGTGAGCACCCAATTATCCTATTTGGATTTTTATTTGGATCTAAGGAATTTGGTTGCTTGCACTTACATTAGGCGTAAAAATAATTACCTATAGTTGGTCGTGGGGCTACTAGAAAAGAAGAAAAATTGCCACTTAAATGTAACTCAAGTTATCCAAATATATGAACCATAAGGCTAGATTACTTTATTTAGGGTTATTTGGTGATAGAGAGAAACTAACCACAAGAGGCTTGATTGGCGTGAAAAAAGATTTTGGACTCTTAGTAAATAGAAGATGTCAAAAGAGAACGTTTTGTAACGTGGGGTGATTGCATGATTTATATATGGGGCGATTGTTCATTAGTCATATAAAATGAGATGTCTAGGCGTATTAAAATCTACAATTTCAAAATTGACCTGGGGAGGCCGCCCCAAGTCCCCTCTATAAAAAAAAAGGTCCGCCACAGGTTGAATTGATCAATGCATACAAAAACAGAATTAAACTAAATATTTAGATTCTTTTTTCATTTGAAGTAAAATTTAGATGCTACCCCTTTACTAAAGGCATGAGATGAGCTTGACTTAGATTAATAAATGCATTATTTGGTATCTCTACTCTTAATCCAAGAGAGCAATCCAAAATAGAGCAATTAGAAAAGGTCTAAAGCTCTTATTTTTACAAGCCCATAAATGGGGCATTTCATTTTAAAAAGATTTGCCTCTACTTCATTAAATTGGATAGAGGAATCGTATGCTAAATGCTCTTATTTTTCAAACCACTGTCCAATTTAGACCTTTACACAAGTAGAGAGTGGGAATAGAGATGGAGCATGAATAAAGATCGGCTAACAAGTAAAATGGACTTTTCTGCGTGGAAACTTAGGAAATTAAGCTCCAACTTGATCACCAATCACCATCCAACAAGGATGGGTATTAATGCCTCGTGGTCTACTGTGAGGATCTTCCTATGACATCTCAACTTGTGATGGGAACAATCGCACGTGGGCCCCACAATGAGACATCGACATCCTTTGACCTAGATTTACTAGCGTCATGATTGAGTATACATTTTTAATCTCCCATTAATTTGGATCTAAGGTCCATCTATCTGCATGGAAATTAATTCCTTGAAATTCATGTAAAACAGGTCACAACGAAGGATTTTTCAAAACGTGAGAAGAAGCATACAAAGTAATTACGTATGTTTTGATTTACAAGAATGATGCATGGATATTCATTTTCAATCCATCCCTTGTTCGTTTTTCATTTAACAAGAGACTATTTGATGAACACTCATAGATCTTCACCTTTATTTCTTTGATTTTCGTTACTTTTTTTATTATATTTCTTTGAATTTTTTCAAATTCATCCCCATGAAAGCCAATTAGCCATATAGGGATCTTCACCATTAAATGTTTCCAATTTTTGCCACTTTTAGAAATTACTTATTTTGTAGAAAATGTAATCATTTTAATATTTCTTTATTAAATTTCTATCCATCTCAACGTGAGCATGAAGGGAACTCCTGGACCCCCAACGTCATAAAGGCACCTATCACCACTTATTCATTAGAAGGTTTGTGGGGTCAATGGTTTTGTGGGGCCCACCACATCATATTGAAGAGACCGGATCTCCTATTTCAACGAAACAGAAAAATATTGTTTTGCTCTATTCCTCAGTACCACCTGTACAAAATGCCATTTTCATTTCAATGAATAAGGGGATCCCGAGTCCATATAGAATGGTTCTTCACCATGCCTCAAGGCAACCCTATTCAGAGTGTTGGCCCGGGACAAATGAAAAGACCGACCAATGGAAACACCCTTCATGGCGACACAATCAATGACTCATACGTGAGGGTAGGAGCCTTGGAGGGCCCCCCCTAGACACGTTCTATGACTCGTCTTTCAGGACTCGGGCCCTAAACCAAGTACTTTACCACGTTTTGGGCATACTCAGATAGACTTGGTCAAAGTTGAGTCTCGACTAGACTCAGTTGATTTGGCCAACACTGTCACATAGGTTCATGACCAACTAGAGTCAAGAGGTCAATCTATCACATTGATTGTGAGAGATTTGGGTGAGTTTGTATGATGTCACGAGTATTTATCAAAGGAAAAAGAAAAAAAAAGAGAAACGAAAAAAAAAAGGAGTTTCTTTCTATTTTTGGTTTTTTCTCTAGACTGCATTTCTTTGACCATTCTAGAATACTTGGTATGTGGGACCTACTTGGTACATTGGGCGGGTGGTGGTTTGGGGGGTTTGTTTGTTTGTGTTTGCGGAGAATCTACTTATTTGATTTGAAAGAAACACTTTTTGAAGCACAAAATTCGTCAATACAACATTGGATAATCAATTGAATATAGAATTTTTTTTTTTGACTTTGTTTGTTCGCTTTTAAGATATATACGAATCCATTTTGAAATAAACACTGCATGGGCAATGACGGACATGAGATCACGAGAAATGAATGATATAAGGTGGAGGTGTAGATAGAATCTTTACTTTTTCATGTATTAATTTATGGGTATGATAATTAGGTATTCATCCGTCATTTTTTTCTATTTATAAAACAAAAGTTACTTGATCCTAATTTTTTAAAATTCACGATCCTCATTTTAAAATTTAAACTACTTGTATTCAAGCCAGAGACTATATATACTTGTGGTGGCCTGGAGCTCGACTTCTGATATCTGATTTCTGCATGCGTATGCAAATGTGCAGAGTTCTGATTTCTTGATTCGACCAAGACCGGTGTAGACTGTAGTCTCCTTGTTGACTTAACCTTATGATTTCTGAGATGAGTCGAGTTCTGTAGCTTTTAACAATTATATACACACAAGTATCCAAGCAAGTATCTTTTGCCCCATCCAACGCTCCCTACGAAAGCAACTCGGATGGTCAGGTGAGCTTTGGGCCGATCCCACCCTAACTTAAATTCCAAAGTGGTCAACTCAAAAGCCATCCCAAAATTGTCTCAACTCATGGTACAAGTTAAAACCCAATTTTACACATTGATTGAACTTCTTACAATCTGCCAAACTCCAACATAATGTTAACCCCAACTTCAGCCCAACCACAACCTAACCTGAATCCGAAATGGGTTCTAATTTTCAGACCATAGTGACACTGACATAGTCCTACCAAAATACACAAAAAGCCCCTCTTGGATTTTGGTTTGGGTCGGGTCGGGCCACTTGGGTTCAGGTTCGGTCAAGTCCAAGTTGCACCTACCCCACATCCTTAAATTGGCATGGTGATCATGTGGTGAAATGTTGGCCCACTTTTCCTTGGAATTTTTATTCTTCTCACATATAAACAATTTTTTTTTTTTTTGTTGGAATTCTATTGGCACCACAAAAGTATCTCTCCACACTGCAGAAAAAAAAAAAAATTCTATTTTCTAAACTACCCCTTCCCTCTTCCTCTCCCTCCACCCTCTTCCTTTCCCTCTTCCTCCACCCTCCCCCACCCTTCGGCGGGGAGGGATCCTCGGCCGGCAGCTTGAGGCTGGCCTGCAGCATCCCTCCTCCCTCCTCTATTTTCTCTCCCTCTCCCCCCTCCTCTTCTTCTCTCTCCTTCCCCCATCCTCTTCCTCTTCTTCTCTCTGCCTCTCCCTCTCTCGGGAGAGGGAGTAGGAAGAAAGAGGGAGAGACGGGGAGAAAATAGAGGAGGAGGGAGGGAGGCTGTTGGCTACCGGCCGGGCATCTCTCCCAGCCGGAGGTTGGGATGGGGGAGAGGAAGAGAGGAGGGGTAGTTTATAAAATTAAATTTTTTATTTTTTTTATACTGTGTGGAGAGACATTTTTTTGGTGCTAATAGAACTCCCTTTTTACTTTTTCGGTTGGGAGTGGTCTCACAAAAGTTAAGAGAGTGACTAATTAACAAGGCTGCCGTGGGTCCCACCTAACCGACAACATCTTATACCGTGTCTACAACGCTTAAAGTTCGTAGGGGCCCAAGAAGGAATTTCCTCCGAAAATAACACGAAAGTCACACCGCGTTAGAAGTCAAGCCAATAAGAGAAACAAGGCCTATTAAAAGGTAAATTTATAGAACAGCAACCTCAAGTTCTCAACTATAACAAAATACCCCTCCATGATGGGGAGTAACTTCTAACAAATATTTAGAACCAGTCCATTTGCTTGATATTCACAAAAACATCCTTGACCAATGGAAAATGAGCTGGCTAACCGGCATTTTGATATCATTGGTTCCTTCATGTGAGGATGAAGAGGTTTTTAATAAAAAAAGGCCTCTATATCTTCAAACAACATTAGAAAGTCTCTTGTATCTAGCATTTTTACTATATCCTATCTGGTCTTCAATTCAAGTTAGATGTGACCCATAAGGATGTATAATGACCCAGGGAGGCAGGTAGACTGAAATGTTTAAATGCATAGTAAGAAACTGTGTAATATTAAGTTGATCGAATTATCCCATCCCTTCGTTTTAGGATCTCAAAGATTAATAACTGTACATTGTGCAAACTTTTTGTGACAAATTTCAACAGTGAATAGTGTCCAAAATAGTGTGATATGGGTGCAACTTCAATCAAGAGTCCCAGTGTGTAAAAGTGGGTTGGGTTGGACAAAGTTGTACAAAGGTGAGTTCCTATATGAAAGCCCAAAACAGAGTGTTTGTGAAAAGGAGGATTTTGGCAAAATCATTATTTGAATTATTTGAGTTTCTTAGGGGTAAATTGGTAAAAATAAATAAATAGAGAATATAGATACTTTTTATATAGTTTTGGTCGTTGTTCAAGGAAGTCTTTCATAAGAATGTAAAATATAAAGAGTCATTTTGAGGTTGAGAGAAAATGTAGGGTTCTTTTTTCTTTTTCTTTTTATTTTTTATTTTTTTATTTTGGTGTTATAGACTCCCTATTGCAAAGCTGCTTTACCTTATTTACACAAAGTTAACTATGTACAGATCCACTTACCTACTTACCCAAATCATCTTGTTCATCTACATGGAAATTACTAGTTAAAGATCTTACACATCTTACATAAATGGGACTTAATATTTCCAACCTGTCTTTGTGCCCGTCTACATGGGAAAATGGTATCCATCATATCCAACTCATCCTTCTTTCTATGTCGGACCCATTGGTTAGATTGTATGATATTCAGCTAGTGGGTTGCATCTAGATAGATGGATTAGTCAAATCTAATGGGTCTCATGTGGGCTCCACATAAATAGATAAAATGCATAAAAATACATAAAAGGGTTTCATTGGAGAGGGTCCACCATCGTTGTATTACTTATACGATCTCACCATGATTATGTGTATTTAGATGGGCCTACATTAATTCCATCATTTAGGTGGACCTTTGTGGTGACATCATTGACAGTAACCCTCTCATGTGTCTTAATAGGGAGAGAGACGAAATGTTAGCACATGAAGATTATATTTATCTATTTTTTTGGGAGGTTTGCCAGGTTTGATTTTTGACTCTGTCAAACAACATTGTTATGAAAGTAAGAGAAACATGAAGGGTGTATTTGCAAATTCCCTAAAGTTCCAGTCTCCTCAGTCCTCTCCCCTAAATTGTTAACTGGTATACTCGGACTCAATAACTCGATTTGATGTTGAATATTTTATGCAAATAGAAACTTGAGATTGTGAGGGAAAATAAAGAAGAAAGGGAAAATGTGTAATGTCCCTACACAGTTGCCACTTTTCAGTGTAATAAACACCAAAAATTTCTCCTAAACGAGACTCCCATATGGGCGGAGTATGATTTTCGATCCCCATTATCTACAAAACAAAATCCTTCTGAATTAAAAAGTAAGACTGTAAAATGAAAACAGTCCAAGTAGCTGATTAGCCGGCCAGAGGACATGAATTGAAAATAAATTCCAAATGGGTCCAATGTTTGGGGCCATTTTTAATTTGAGTCCTTTGGGCCTATTCTATACTGCCAAAAAAAGAAAGAAAGAATGATCTGGTCCACATCTTCCATATCTCAGGATTTGAATCACAACCATTATATTATATATATGCGTACATCATACGTTAAATATATAATATTAGTATTTAAGTATTTGGGTCCCATTCAAGTCTAGGCTTGACTTTCAACTCAAACTCAAACATAAATAAGGCCAGACCCTAATCAAGGACCAGCGCTCAGTATTCATGTACGAGTTACTTGCTAGTAATACAGTCGGGACCCTCTCTCACTCGATCAGTTCTACATTTGGAGGCAGGCTTGCTCCATGTAAGGCAATTACTTTGAAATGTATGTGAAGCTAAGAAGCTGAGTTGAGTAGGCCGAGTCTACTCAAGTTTATTGAGTCTAAAAACATGCATATCCGTTTATACATGAAGGTCTATAGTAGGACATTCCAATCATGTAGTAATAGTTATTACGTCTACGCGTTGCAGGGAGCTTTTCATCTTTCCTCATTCAGTTTAGAAAATATTATATGCAGTTGGACTTGGAGTGAAAGTAGGTATAGACTCTAAATAGAACAAAAATATTGTATATTGTTTTGAGATATCCACCAATACCATACATGCGTAATTAAATACCGACAGTATTGGAATCACCCTCCTTATTTTAGATAGAGTATAACTGGACAATGACTTGGACGATTTTTTAATAAACATGATAGTATGGTAGACCGAGTGTGGGTCATGATCACTAATGGTGGATAAGAAGGTTTTATCATATATGAAGTTTGACTAAGAAAGTCTTAATTACTAAGATTTTTTTTTAATCTTTTCAAATGATAATAACAAAATATTTAAAGGTCCAAGTTTTAAGAATAAGCTAAAGATGTTTCTGTTTGAAAAACAGTGAGTATGAAGGATATGAATAACAATTGCCAAGCCTGCAATTACATTAAAAATTTCCTAGCCTGCAATTACATTAAATGAAAATGATCATTTGCAGTTGGCATGTACCTTGGTATTTTCTAAATAAATAACTGAATTTCATATATTTATTCTCCATTTAATCATTTGGAATGGTATGAAATCTGAACACTGTATATTCATTTCCTAGAATTTGATATATTTATTCTCCTTTTAATCATTTGGCATGGTATGAAATATGAACTCTATATATTCATTTCCTATGTATTCTATTCCAATGCAATCAAACAGGCCCTTCGAGTAATTATTTACAATTATATATATTAAAGTAAATGAAGAGGTGGGCTGTGAGGGGTGCCACCTCACCCCTGAAACATCTCTCCTTTCAGAGAAATGCAAAAGAAAACATGAAATTGTTTGCCTTTAACGAATGGTGAGATGGTGAGATGGTTTGGCTTTGATGATTTGATGGAGGGTCAGATCTTAATCTCAATTCTTATTTTGAATGGAATGACCCTTATCTCTCTCAAGATCACCAAGAGAGGAGGTTCAACTAAAATCTCGCCAAAGATTACTATATTAAAACTTTTAATGAAGATCAAAATTCAAAACATTAGTCAAACTAAATTCCTAAAATATCTCTACTGAACCAAACCTTTAAAGATAATGGAAATCAAAATTCAAAACATTAGTCCAACTAAATTCCTAAAATCTCTCTACAGGACCAAACCTTTAAAGACCTGTACATGTATGACCTGGATTGTTGGTTTTTTTTTTTCTTCATGAGACTTCGGTAGCCCATGGCCAAAAGATGATTATGGGACCCATGTAAATCTATTTGAACATGAATCTTATATGCTACGGCCCATTTAACTATTCAATATTACATACTATGGGACCTATGTAAATTGAAGTCATAGAGCTCATGTACTATGGTGCCCATCTAACTATGAAGAATGTTCAATCCAATGCAGTGTTATATGCTATAGGACCCATTTAATCAAATATCCCAAATGTCATAATATAGTGTGGAGTACAACTAATTGTGCAAAGTCCTGCATACAGTCATAATGCAATACAATATCACTCATTAGCTCATCCATCTGACTAAAATCGAAAATCTAATTAATACACCATGGGGCCCATCTAATTGTAAGGAATATCCAATGCAATCTAATGTTATACGTTTTCGGGCCCATCCAATCAAACGTCTTAAATCTCAAAGAAAACACTACGTTTAAATATTTATTTTTTATTTTTAAATTTCAGTTAAAGGTTTTTCATTTTAAAATCAATTACTTTTTTTTTTATTAAGGTCCAGATTTCTTTACAAAAGTGCTAGATATTTAATGTAAATATAATAAATGCTATAAATTTTATTTTCCATAATCTTGTATTCTAAATTTTTAATTTAACTTTTATATATAATTTATATATAATGTTTTAGAAAAAAATAAAGTATTCTAAATTAATGTTATTTGGAGGCCGGGCTTAGCGCGGACGTTTGTTGCTAGTTAAATTGATAGTGATTTCCATGTCATGATATTGTCCAATGAACAATGGCATAATCGGACTTACCCAACTCCCCTGATAGATAACCTGATTCCAAAAACTGAAGAATGGATTAACTTAGACAACGGTAATTGATCCTATTTATTCAATTATTCTTACTCAACTCAAAAATGATTTTCAATGTTGATTTTTTTGTTTTAAAGCCTTCATTTACTTGTTTGGTGTCTCCTCCACTTTGCTTCTTCAATTGTTTTTTTACTCTGCCCTTAAAACTTCACAACTATGGTACCTATTGAATTATTTGTTGTTGGGGAATTTCTACAAATACTTGATAGCCAATGTGATTCTCCAACATGAATCACCGATGAATTGTTATGGCATTGTAACTAACGAAAATAGACACCAAGCCACCCATCATGTAGAGAATAAAGCAAGATAAAAAAACACACGACACAAGATTTAATGTAGTTTAGTCACAATGTACGACTTACGTCTATGAGAGAACAAAGCAAAGCTTCCTCTTAACCTTCAATAGGGATTACAAGCCAACTATCAAGTTAAGGTATAACAACCCACTTACAAGTTACATGCTTTCAAAGTCTTCTTACTACAAAGGAATGCATTGTCATTCTCTTTTCCCTTTAGGACTGTCACGCCCCAAATCGCGTATTTAACTAATATACTACCAATTACGCAATAATAATAATAAAATAAATAATATATATTTATAAATAATCAAAACGTCACATTCTCTCCCCCTTAGGACATTTGGTCCTCCAAATGACTAACATAACTCTGAAAGGAGATGCGGGCACTGCTTCTTCACTGAGATTAAAACGGTACCTTCCACGATGCCCGTCCAAGCATCTGCATCCTCTTAGGTAAAAGCATACACCCTGCCACGCTGGGTTGGTTCTGTTGTCCTTGCGTTAGCCCAAGTGGCCTCTGTTGACCCCTCTGCTGACCCTGAAGTTGCCTCTATTGCTGTGGAGCTTGTCCCATAAATTGTTGATTCTGAGGAGCCCTAAATTGCTGTTGCTGCTGTTGTGGCACCCAAGGAACATGCTGACTTGTCTGTTGTGGTCTCTGCTGAGGTGCTGTCCTCCACTGCTACTGTGAAGGCGCATGAGATCCCGCTGCTTGAGATGTTGATAACTGACTACCCCCATTAGGACAATCTTTCATCCAATGTCCAACCTGCTTACAGTGGAAACATGCCCCTAACTGCCTGTAGCACTGCTCTGTCGGGTGATTCTTTCCACACTGCTCACAATGAAGTATTGGACTGGTTGCGGGTGGACTTCGAAATTTTTGTCGCTTTGAGTTATTCTGATCGTTTTGACCTGCCGACTGCCTTAACTGATTCTGCTGCATTTTAGCTTGTCGTTCCATAGCTCTCTTTTTTAGCGCACCCTTCGCCCAATATGCACTTTTAACAACATCTTGAAATAGTGGGCGCTGATTATCCCCAATCATCATGTAAATGTCAGCTGAGAGGCCATCGAGAAAACGCCTGATCTTTTCTTCTTCCGGGGTAATGAGCCTAGGGGCATAATTAGCCAACCTAATAAACTGTTGTTTATACTGTTGCACTGATACATCACCTTGTTTCATATTTTGAAAATCATTCTTCCACTGATCTTTGAAGTATTTAGGAATGAACTTATCTATAAATTCTTCAGTGAACGTTTTCCATGTATTTTCTTCTGTCACAATGTCTGCTTGGATTACTGCTTTAACCGAAATTCCACCATTCGAAACATGTAGGCTGACAGACTAACTTTCTGCTTTTGTGTGCATCTAAAAACTGCAAATATCTATTGGAGCCGTTTTATGAAATTGTCAGCCACCATGGGGTCTTCTGAACCATGAAATTCTGGAGGAAATCGCTTCCTACATTTTTCATAAAGGTCATTCGGATCCACTTCTTTAGGAGGCATAACTACTTGCACTAGCTGAGCTGCCCGATTTGTCAATTCCAGAATTTGGGCTTGAAACCATGCCCGATCTAAATTAGCATGTGCCATTTCTGCAACTCGTTCTTCTTTTTCTCGCTGCCTCTCCGCAGCCCACTCTGCTTCAGCCTGCTTTTGCTGCTCGATTTGATTATTTTGTGACTGAATAAAGGCTTCCATGAGTCGGTTGAAGCAATCATCATTAGAGTTCGACCCACTTCCATTATTATCTTGTGAGTGAGTTTCTTGGTGTGTCATTTCCTGCAAGAGGGTGTTAGCAGTTGATTCCTAATAATAATCTAACAATCAACACTATAGACTTTACAGTTAGCACGTAAAGCCTATCTAACGAGATCGAATTCCTCACCACATTCTAATTGTTTCTATCTAGTTTTAAGTTCCGAAAAACCTGCTGGCTCTGATACCAACTATTACGCCCCACCCTATACATATGCATGATATTGCCTGCTTTGGCGCACAGGCCTCACGGTTTTGTTTCTAATGGATCAGAACCCATCAAAAGGCCTTATGTAAGTTAAGGGTGTAAGCTCTATATATAAACCTATTCACTTTTCTATCTATAGTCGATATGAGACTCCGGGGCGTCACAAGGACTTTTTTAAAAGAAAGAGATTCTACAACCATTGGATTGACTAAATCTTATGGCTCACATTTAAAAAAGCTAAAAGAGAGATTAAAAACTGAATAAAGAAAATTACAAGGAGGATAAGTGAATAAAGGGGGATTTGGTTTTGCACATGTGTCTCACACACATTACATATATATATATATATATATAAAACATTGTTTGACTATATACAGTTTGGTCCAACTAAAATGCGTCCTTGATTTTATTCAGTGCAATCTTGATGTCGTAGTTATAAAAATAAAATAAACAAGAACATAAATACTAAAAGCAAGGGTCCTCGGAGATGCATTTAGATGAAGAAAAGCTGTCATGTCTCTCTCGAAATTAACAATTCATAGAATTCTCACTAGAACGATATAAAGAAAATCTTGTCATTGGAAAAAACCTAAATAGATAGGTTTAATTAACATTCATTGACAAGCCACTATATATTTTGATAAAAGATTCCCAAATCAATTCAAATAAGTTAAACAGTGGATTCGTTGAAAATGATGTATAAACCAATTAAACTTTGTAATATTATGAAGTAACCAAAATAGTTTTGTGAGCCATAAATTGAATAAGACTTTAGTAAAAATAGAGAATTTTATTAACATCGAGAATTTGATGCTTAATGCAATGTAAAACTCTTTTTTATTAGCATTTTACATTCCTACTCACCTTGCCACATAGTGTTGAGGTTATCGCTCACTCGTCACATGCACATGAGAGTTTGGACGCTATTTAAATTGGGAGCATGAGTACTACTTTTCTTATTTAATTAAGCTTGCTTCTTATGTTTGTGTTTTCTATTTTGATTAGAAGTTTACTTTCCTAGATTTGTTTTTTGTTTCCTACAAATTAGTGTAACGATGCAATTCAATTTTGTAGAATGCAATAAATAGGGTTTCCTTATGTTCCCCTTTCATTTCCTCCCTTCTCGCTCAACGTCTCTCAAAAAATTTAATTATACAAATGCTGATTTTGATGGCCGAATCAAAAGCTGGGTAACTCAACTTCTTTTGATCCTATGCTTCATAAAGATGTTTGGAAACATGGTTCGGTCCACATCAATCCTTCAGGGCACGTTTGGCAATGATCCAAGCAGTGGAACCCTTGCCTATTTTCACACGATCGTGGAAAACCCACTGTTGGTAACAACTCTGATCGTATGAGGTGATTTCTCAAAATACCTCAATTATCCTCACAAGCAACGAATTTGCCGGTCAGACCACCCCCCCTAAAATTCAGCAAATCCGTGCATTAGCAAAACCGCGGATGAACAGTGCACATGACGCTAACTTTGGGGTTATCCATTAAACCCACGTTTGGGTCCCATACTTACAATTCAAACCCCTCATTGCATTAAAACGATAAAAAACGGCTCTGTAATGAAGTTTCAGTCGTTGATGTTTTATAGTTTGTCAGATATTTGTAAAACACCCCAAAATGTTGGATCATGAGATTTCAATTTTTGTGGGCCATATATGTGCAATCGGAACCATCTAGTTTGTTAAGAAGGCCCAAATCGGCTATGGAGTGAAATTCGGAACCATAATTCATCATGGATAGTGAGAAAAATGTGAAAAACGTAATGACCATAGATCACCCCAAAATGTAACATTTCCTGATAGTTTCCGCTGTTGACAATGAGAATAAAGATTACGCACACAGGCGATAATAGACTGGAAACTTTATGGGCATCGGAAACTTATTTTATGGGGCCCAAAATCACAATCTGAACCCTCTATCATCTTTAGAAAATTCAAAACGGCCAGCATACCAATTTTCAACCATTGATTTGTTATATTGTTTGAGATATTGACAAAAATGTCCACAACTTAAAAAATAAATTTTAAATTTTGTGGGACCCACAATGAAAATCTAAATCATCCATCATCTCTGGAAGGCATAAAATGGCTAGGAATTCAAATTTTAGGACATGACTCATGGAGGAATACGAGAAAATGGCAAAAAATTGTGACCTTTGGATGTAATATATGTAAATCCATAATTCTCCATTGTTTACCAAACATGGATTGTCGTGGATTTTCTTCATGAGAAATCCGCATGGAGGAATTCATAGTATAATAAGAGTTTAGCAATCCTCTAGATAGAGGATTCCGTTCTTGTTACCAAACGTGCCCTCAATGATTTTTCAAAAATTTAGAAGAGTCTTGATCGTTTTTCTGCTCGTAAATTAAGGGGACGTCTTTGGTTGGGCCAAAAATGGATCTTGTCGATGTAAGTCCATGTAAAAAGCTCAGCCCATCTTTAAAACAATGACCCAAAACTCAACAATAAATATGTAAAGAACTTTGACATGGACCGCAATATAAGAAAACACCCAAATATTGTTTAGCATGTAGATATGTGGCGTGTATAGTGAAAAAGAATATTTAGTATTGAAAGAGTCAAGTAAAGTGAAACCCCATTTCTCAAAAAATATGTTACATTAAAAATGCTTTAATTCAGATTTCCCACCATAATAATAATAAAAAAAAAGAGTAAAAAAGCAACTTTCATTCTCCACTAAGAAACAAAAAAATCCACTTTCTATACAAAAAGTCAAAATTTTTTGACACTAAACAACTGAAAATAAAATACCATCGTAACCCATATTTATTTTATTATTTCTTCAAAATAATATTTACTTCACCCAACTCCATTAGTAAAGTCCCAAATATCCCCTGCCCGTTTGATAATTTTATTTGTCAAGTAAAGTAAAGTTAAGCATCAAATGAAAAGCACTTTAATTCAAAATTTCCTACTTCTTTTTTAAAAAAAGTAAAAAAACAATTACCTTTATTCATTAAAAGACAAAAAGTTCTATGCCTCCATACAAAAAGTCAAAAAAATTATATTTCAAACAACTAAAAATAAAATATCATCGTAACTTACTTATATTTTATTTACTTTTTTTATTTCACTTCACTCTACTTTATTTTAAAAGTATGTTGGACTTAAACAATTTAAAGAAAACAAAAGGAATAGGGAAAAAACCCATAGAAATTCAAATCGACGGCATGTTTTGCAAAACAAGTCGTTACAGACGTGACCTTTCTCCACGACACTAGCGCGTTCATTCCGGTCAAACTAATCCATTGAGCTGGTCAAGTCATTTTAGGCTTCCTAGTTTTCTTTCGTTTATGCATAAATAACCCACTTCTTTCTTCTCTGTACCCAGCTTTTCCTCTCTCCTCAGTCCTTCCTCTCTATTCCTCCATTTACTTGGTTAGTCGCTTGCTTTCTTTGGATTTCCAAATACGGAGTTTCCTGAGAGAGTAAAATGGCCGGAGGAGGATCAGGCCGCTCTTTGCAGGAGACGCCGACATGGGCGGTCGCCGTCGTCTGTTTTGTATTGGTTGTGATTTCCATCATCATAGAATCCATCATCCATCTCATTGGAAAGGTAATATATATGCTCAATCCCATGCCTCACCAATCCAGGGTTTCGGCCTGTAACGCTCAACCGAAACCATTACGTAACGGCCCATACAACACCACTAACTAACCATCTGCTCTAAGCCCCTTCATTTATTATTTTTTTTATTTTTTATATAGAAATTTAGTCATGGTAGTTTGCATGACTTAAATTCCATGCATTTTGCAGTGGTTAACAAGGCGTCACAAGAGAGCACTCTATGAGGCACTGGAAAAGATCAAACAAGGTATTCCATTTCTCATCATACATAGAGAATTTGATTAATTGAAAGTATCTTTGATTTGCTGATTATTGAAATGGGATACTTGTTGTTGTTATTGTTGTTGTTGTTACAGAGCTTATGTTGCTTGGATTTATATCCTTGCTCCTGACAGTAGGACAAGGGCCTATATCAAAGATATGTGTGTCCCAAAAAGTGGGGAATTCCTGGCATCCCTGCGATAAGAAGCAAGAAGCAACTGATAACAGCACCGATACCGAAACGAGTTCAGATGACAACTCCGATTCTGACGATATGAGCCACGCTCGGAAACTGCTGTGGAGTTCGGGTTCTGAGAGTACTTTTCGGCGAATTCTAGCTGGAGCCAGTTACGACAACTGCGAGAAAGAGGCAAGGCCACTCTTTAATCACTATCTACCTTTGCAGATTTTCTTTTTTCCTATTCTTCTCAGTAACAGTTTTCCAATACGCGTCCTATGCTAAAGCTAGGATTATAGCCAAAACTGCTATCAAGTACCCATTTTACATACCCGTTTCGGAAATTAACAACTGCCATCAATACCCGTTTCGGTAAAAACTGCCACCGTTTTCTTTTTCTAAGTAAGTTAAGTTTGTGCTATAATTTTGTGAGAACACCACTCAGCTGGATATTACTGAGTTTGGATCCCTGAGTTTCTCGCTCGCACTTCTAGAACTCTACAGTGAGGTCCACTCGTTTTAAATATGAGTCACTCAAAATGAACATCCTGTCTTCATCATCAACTTTTGTACCCATATGAGTTAGTCCCACTATAAAATCAAATATATAATTAAGAATTTGATTGATGCAAATAATTAATGATGCCTAAGATTGTGTCAAGCAGATCCTTAATTACATGCTAAACCTTATGATAAAACCAACACTTATTAAGGGAAGGTCATTGACTTTCTACTGTTTGGATTTTCAATAAATGGATCCCATTATACACTCCTTCCATTGACCAGAAACAAGAGATTACATGCCCAGGGGCACAAATTTGTGTACATGTGTTCCTCCTGAAAAGCAAAATTGGACAATTTTTTCCAACTTCGTGAAAAGTATTTTCAAAGATCGACTGAGAAAGTAAACGTGCTCGTGGGGGGATCCGTACTTGATGTTAGTTTTCAGAGGGCCACCAAAATATACACCATGTGATGTGGGTTTGAGGAATTCATGTATCTAATCTCTACTCTATTCAATTTCTGTTGCTGGGGGTCAATATAGAAGTTGGAAATGATAGCAGTTGACTATCATATAACATGTGTAACGAATCTGTGCTTACCTGCAGCGAGGCCCACCTGTGGGAAATTGAAACACGATCATGTTAAAGTCAATTTTAGATGATGCCACCATTAAATTGATTACATAATTTTCCATTTGACGGTCTCTATTCCATCTCCTTCTTTCTAAAGAAAAGAAACGTAAATGAAGTTTGATCACTTGTTTAAGATTAGTCAATATAACGGTGATCATCTTCTTGATTTCAGGAGAGTTTTATATGTTGCTCTTTACAAGGAATGTAAGGACTAAGGACACGTCTATAGTTTAATAAGCGCACGTTTGTGCACGTAGAGTGGAAAATCGGTTTTGCTGAAATTTTTTTCAGCTCCCATAAAAAATCACAAATGATTTTAACTCATTTTTTGCACCAATATATAGTGACTGATGACATATTATGGACTAATACTTTCACCTTCTTCCGAGATGAGCATGTGTCCCACATGCATTAGATTCTAGATCATCACCCAGAGCCACTTGCAACACATGGTGGATAAGATTTAAGTTTATAATATTTACAGAATCTGTACACGGTCGTGAGAGCCAAAAAAAAAAAAAAAAAATACAAACAATTGCTGGCGCTATCATAGATATAAAAGAAAGAGATTCGCCTGTTCGGGCCTGTTTGGGGGAATCTCTTGATGGCATCATGTTGTTTTCATAAAGGGAAAACCAAAATTGCTGACATGTAGAAAAATATACACTACTAACTATTGGATCATAAATACTTATTAATACTTCCCTTCGGGTGAAATAATTCGTTTGGATGACCAATTAGATTGGTTCTCGTGTCATATTAAATCTCATCTCTTAACCAATCCTATCCAAATCTAGTAATGGCAACACAAATACTTTTTAATACTACTCCTTGAGTGGAACCTGAACAAGTTATAATTTTATGAAAGTAAAAACATGATTGGATATTCCTCATAATTAATTTCTAAAATCTATATAAAAAAAAAGAAAAAATAATAAATGGGTGATTAGAAAAATGGAAAAAAAAAAATTTCTCTTCGGCAATCTTTCACAGCAGAGCCCTCAAGGTAAGCTGTTTGTATCCTCACATGACATATGCCTTGTTTATCGGAAAAATGGAATAATAAACTGTAGAAACTTGGAATTTCTTTTACAGGGGAAAGTTCCGTTGGTTTCATCTGATGGCATTCACCAGCTCCATATTTTCATATTCGTGCTGGCCGTATCTCATGTGCTCTATTGCATCACAACCATGGCACTGAGTCGAGCTAAGGTAATAAATACTCGACCATCTTTTATTTATGGGATTTTGCTTATGCTAAACGGGCTGGAACCTAATCTAATCCACTGTTTGCCAATTTTCAATTGGGCCTAGTGTTTATTACAAGATCGAGTCCACTAGTCAACCCGATTTTTAAGGGCCCCTTTCTTTCACAAAATTCCTGATCGAATGCTGCAATTTTTATTTTATTTTATTTTATTTTATTTTTGCTAGATTTTGAATTAAAGCCACCTGAAAGAATTCAAACTTTCTTAGTATTTCTGAATCCTCCAGTGGAAAAGAGAATTCAGAGATTCTACTAAGGGAACATCTTTTGGAGAGTTTACGAGTTTTCCCGGCGTGAATTCTTGAAACTCTTCGGAATAAATAAGCCCATTTAGATACTGGACTAACCCAAATTGTATTCGACTCTGTTCATCTCTTCACACTGTTTTTGTTTGGACCGCAGATGAGAAGCTGGAAATCCTGGGAAAAGGAAACAAAAACCGTGGAATACGAATTCTCGCACGGTAATCATGAGTAAAATGAAAACAGAGAAAAGTCTAGGCCTGCTTTCACTTGCCATATTTCCTTCTTTCCTCTTTTCAAAATTTTCATACTAAACCATGCTGACGTGTGCCCGTACCTACTGTGGCAGACCCAGAGAGGTTTCGGTTCGCAAGAGAGACGTCCTTCGGCAGACGACACTTAAATTTCTGGGCCAAGTCTCCCATCCTCATCTGGATTGTAAGTCCCCCCAAAAAACTCTTCTCCCTGTGGTCACACTCACAGATGTCTCTTTTTCTGAGGCGATTCAATCTATGACGTCTCTGGTTACTTCATCGAACTTCTGTTTAAATTTAAAGCGAATTGTGGCCCAAGCCATTGTATGAGATGACTGATATTTCTAATATGATCTAACATGTCAATTCGAAATAGAAACTTGGAATATAGACTCATTGTACCTCGACAAAGACCCCATGATCAATCCACATCGTGGAGTTTCTTGCCTCCCCCATGCATCTGGTAACCAATTAGTTCGAGAGAGAGAGAGAGAACACGAGTTTGAAACCTCAATCTTCAGTTTTAGAGAAGTGATCTTAACAAACTACATAGCCTGTAATAAAAATAAAAAAAAAAAAAGTAGGATGGGACATCCAACGGCTCTTTACCATAGAAGGGAGTCGACTGGATGTAAAGATCTTCTTAATAGGACAACAATAATTGCGTAAATGAAGTGCTAAGTTTGCAAAGTCTGAAAGACATTTACGGGCAAAGACTTTATAAGAGAAAACGACTAAAAAGAAATTGCCAATCAAAAACAGTTGAGGCTTGAATGTCAAGTGAAGACTTATAATAGCATTGTTATTGCTTTCTTCAACATCGTCGTCACATTGCTATTATTTAATGTTATTCTATTAATCATGCCGTGCTTGTGCCCAAGTTGGGAGAACTGCTTTTGAAACTGTAGGGGTAACCACAGGGACAGTTTACTGGGTGGCATTGATAACAAGCTTCCGAAATTTAGAAATAATGAATCTCAATTTTTTCCCCAGTGAAATCGATTTTTTAGATTTAGTGTCACCTCATCATAATTCAAAATTCATTTTCTTCATTCTTATAGCTTTACAATTAAATATACAATTTTAGTTGTGTTGGTAAAGTGGAATCCTCTTGTCGCGAAAGCGTGCCCCCTTTTTTTTTTGCACCCTTGGTACAATGATTTCCTTCATGTTATACAAAAGTGTATCCAAAACAATCACAGAGTTCAAATTATTCTAAGATTACTTGGTAAAATGCATATATAGTTCTTACTCATTGCTGTTCAATGCTTTTGTTATAGTCATGCTAATAAAGCTAGTGATCCATTTTCACCAAATTCAAATCTGACCAATTCCTTTCCTTCACATTTCATATTCAGGTTTGTTTCTTCAGACAGTTTGTGAGGTCTGTTCCTAAAGTGGATTATTTAACCCTGCGGCATGGATTTATCATGGTAATTTTTGTCACAGAAGTAAATTTTTTGCTGCTTATCTTCTAATTGTTCATATAAATTTAACTATACATATATTCATTTCAGGCACATTTGGCTCCCCAAAGTGCTATTAAGTTTGATTTCCGGAATTACATTAAAAGATCACTTGAAGAGGATTTCAAAGTCGTTGTCGGAATAAGGTCTTGATTCTCAATCCTTTCTCTACTCTAATTGCTGTTTGCTGGTTGTGATTGTTAAATGAAGATTAGAAAGCAGTTCTTAAAAACAAGGGAAACCACAAAGTTTCACCAATGAACTTATTTGTATCCCTTTTCACAATTGAATCATTTGTCATTTGGAAACTTTATTTCCTGCAAGATTTTCACCAGCAAGATTCCAAACAGGAGAAAATATGAAAATTGAAAATCCCCATTAGAAGATTCTTCACCTTCATATCCCTCTACTCTCCCCACATAATTGGGAATCTCCCCTTTTCACTTTAGTTATTTTATATTCTTGTGGCATATAAAACTTTCCCATTTCTCTGCAACTACTACCAACATCATGGGTTGAATTGGAAAAAAATTAGAGATGTTCATGTACCGACCATGGACTTTTGCTGTTCTATTGTGGAACCTGGCTTAATTAATTTTTCTAATTCTCCTTTTAAATAACCACCACGTAATTTCTTTTAACACTTAATATTTTCATTTAATCTTTTGATCATCATTTTAGAAAAACTCATTTTGACTTGCTGAGCCTAAGCTACTTGGAGTATTGGACCTGATAGATCTAGAGTCTGAGTGAGTCAAAATGACTTGAGCAGAGTCAGTTAAAATACTAGATTCAAACGACTTTCTGAGTTGGTTCAAGTTTTTGCTGTTTCAAGACAGTGGGTTGTTTCAAACAGTGCTTTAATAAGGCATTTAGATTTTACTTTGTTGTGATGATGATTATTTGGCCTGAAATCAAGTTTCCTATTTTTGCAGCCCTACTATATGGTTCTTTGCAGTGATCTTCTTGCTCTTTAACACTCATGGTAAGCAGAGTTCATCATAATTATCATTATCAGTATATTTGCTGTTGTTTGTTACTAAATGAATTGTCAAATCTGAATAGGATGGTACTCCTACCTGTGGATGCCTTTCATCCCTCTAATTGTAAGTGCTCTCTTGCTGTTTCCATCTCTATATTTAGATTTCTGTGTGCAAAAATGTCTTCTTGTAGAAATGATTTTGCATTTCAAGATTTTGTTCTCTTTGCCATGCCAAATGACTCTTTTCTATTGTAGTATTGGAAATGAGAATTGCATGTTCATGTGGCGCGGTTTTTATTACAGATCATTCTACTGGTGGGAACGAAGCTTCAGGTCATAATAACACAGATGGGGCTGAAAATTCAGGACAGAGGTGGTGTTGTTAAGGGTATTCCAGTCGTCGAGCCTCACGACAACCTCTTTTGGTTTAATCAACCGCGTCTCTTACTCTACCTCATCCACTTTGTACTCTTCCAGGTACTTAAAACTTCATTAAACCCCACTAGTATGAGACTTGGCAAGTGAAGTTGTTTTTTATTTGGTCTCATCTTGCATGGCCTGTTGGCTATCTACAAAGAATCAGCTCAATCTCATTCCTTATTACTATTTCTAACGCCGTGATGTTGAGTCATTCATTGACTTAGATTTTGATACCTCTATTTCAAAGTCTTAGACCAGATGAGTAGAACTGTTGGACAGTTTTAATACTTTGTAATGAGCAAGAGATGACCACCTTTTGTATTTGGTGGGTTGGAGCCTAGACAAGTCACTTGATCAGGCCAAGTAATGAACAGATTGAATTCCTAAGTCACTCCAAGCTTGAGTTTCTTCTCTCTCTCTCTCTCTCTCTCTCTAATCAATTTGGTGACTTTCTTTTTGGTTTTTATTTTGTAGAATGCTTTTCAGCTGGCCTTCTTTGCTTGGGCATGGGTATGCCATATTTGAATCACATATTCACACTGCCATTTGATACTTTAAAAGATGAAAAATTACATTGGTTTTCGTCTCTAACTCTTCCTTTTCAACCATTGCAGTATGAATTTGGCTTGCGTTCTTGCTTCCATGAGAAATTGGAAGATGTGATTATCAGAATCTCAATGGGGTGAGTAGCAAACCACACAGAGTTGTTATCTGTTTCCTCTTTAAGAATTTATTAAGCCTGTAAATGGTTTCCTCTTTAAATGGCCAATTTTGAGTAAGGTCCAGTCAAACCTGGACCCAATTAGTAATCCTTTGGGCTCACAGGTTAATGGTTTATAACAAAAACTATCACATATAAATTGGAAAAGCATACTCTATGTTGGACTGCAAGTGGGGTCCATTAGCAAAATTCTCGGACTACTGCGTATTGGGCCTTGGACCTTGATCCAACATATCCTGTCTAATCTTAGACCTAGAATAGGAATTTCTTGAGCCGGGCTTTCTTTGGTGATGGGTCTGACCCAAGGCCATTTACCGGGCAACTCTTTTGGATAAACAAATTATTAATTAAGCAAAACATTAGTTGATCTCTGTGATAACAGAATACTTTTTCTTTGGTATCAGGGTTCTCATCCAGTTTCTATGCAGTTATGTGACTCTGCCTCTTTATGCATTGGTAACGCAGGTAACAATCTCTCTCTCTCTCTCTCCTTAGTGAGCTATAAACTATAGAGACCAAGGCCTAAAACCTCAAATGTGTATGGATTCTTATACAAACTGATGTTTTTAAAAACTTATAACTCCACTCAACATGGAAGTCACAAATGAGACTCAAGACTCAGTCTGACCAAGATACATTTGACTCCCTCCCAACTCGGTAACTCATCAAGTTGACTCGAGCGAGTAGGATCATGCTTAAAAACATTGATTATTGAACTCAACTTATGACAATTTGACGCACCTAACATGGTCATGGGGTCAAGTAACTCAGGCAAGTTTGACCGAGACTCGTTGACTCACCTAACTTGGTGATTTATCAAGTCAAGTTGACTCGGGTAGGTCAAACCGTCTTAAAAAACAGTGATGCAAACAGGACTCATCTAAATCTTAATCTCATCAACTGCAGATGGGCTCCAACATGAAGCCCACCATCTTCAATGAAAGGGTGGCCACTGCTCTGAGAAAATGGCACCACACAGCCAGAAAGCACGTAAAGGATAGCCGACGGTCGGGAAGTTTTACACCATTGTCGACAAGTCGGCCGGCGACCCCCACGCACGGCCTATCGCCTGTTCATCTCTTGCGCCATCACCGGAGCGATGCAGACAGCTTGCAAAATTCTCCGCGCTTCTACAACTCCGATAACGATAAGTGGGACCCTGAAGACGGCTCTTCCTCTCACCACCACTTCCGCCGGAGCTTGGCGGAACAAGATAAGGAGATGGAGGAAATGTCTGCTCCTCCAATGCCACAGATGCAGCCCGACAATGCTCAACATGATATCAATATAAACCCAGCTGCTTTCTCATTTGCAAAGAGATAGTGAGGAAGTTATGTCTATTGAGCGAGGCCACACTATAATTCTCTTCTCCAGTCATTGGTGCAATGACACAGAGCACAACATGCATAGATATCAAGTTGAGGGGTAGTGAGAATAAGCGGCCTTCTTCGCTGTAATAATGAGTTGTAATTGTTGTCTTTTGCCAAGTCATAGAAGCATTGATTGTTGTAATTGAACCCCTCATTTGTTTATTCTCATGGCATCATTCTTGATGTAGCAGGCAATCTCTACAATTTTTTTCCCTCAAGACCCATATGGAGCCCATACTTATGCCTATGTTTTGGGCCATTTGATGATCTTAATCTCTTGTTGGCGTGATACACTTATTACTCCTAGCCATAGACATCCCAAGACTCTTTATATATGCATATAAAACTATCTATCCACCTCAGTTTCAGAGTCTTTCGTTCCTTTTTTCTCTTCAAATGGGCACCACCTACAGCCAATCCATGCTTTAGTATATACCTAACAAAGATTTCAAGATTTTTATATGATGGTCCAGATTTCAAATTATGAAAATTTGGGTCACTAGAGGATCAATACTCTAAACCATAAAAGAAATGGATCTGAACCAAAATCTTACATATTTATCTTATATTGTGATTCATAGAGAACCGCCCCACCCACAATCTGGATTACTGCTACACGCTCCCTCACTCACGAAAACCCTACTAGAGGATTCATCATGATTGATGAAGCAAGGCAATTTTCATCATGATTGATCAAATTAAATATCTAAAAGGGATTCAGAGTCTCTAGTAAGTGATACCACAGAGAAGCTGATGTACCTATTACGTACGGAAGATAATTTGGAGAGCAGTCAGATTAAAGAGCACCTCCATAAGATATGGTTGAAGCTTAAATGGAAGTTTTGGACTCCTGGAGAGTTCAGAAATCACAAGTCATATGCTCTAATTCTTAAAAAAGCCTCAATTTCATACGGACACAAGGTTTGGCAATTACACCAAGGGACCCTGAAAAGGTATTATCCTTAATTTAAAGCTCTTAAGCTCACTCAAGATGATACGGTTGTTTTTTATTTCAAGGGTAAATTAGCCAAAACTGCTTCAGATTGGTCTTGTAAGGCCTCTATCACAAGAACCTTTTCTTTAACGCCTATAGTCAATACAATAGTTAATACAGCTGAATATATTTTGGCAAAAAGTCCTTTAGCATGCTCCATCGGATATTTTTATGACTGATTTTGATTTGTCATTTCAATTGTTTAGGTACAAAATTTTAAATCATTCATCCTCCCTCCTCCGCGAGTCCTCTCGAGCTCTGCTACCCAAAAGAATCCCCCACTCCCCCACCAAAAAAAAAAAGAAAAAAAGAGAGGCTAGGGTTTTCCCAGGGCCAGGGCTTGAATCACACGATCAAGGGCAGAGATCTGGGTGGGTTATCAAACACTGCGCAGATCTGGGACTTTTGTTCCTGGTTCAGCAGACCAGACCGCCAGTCGCTCCAGAGAGGGCTCGGAGAAGAAGGATCCGGATTTCGCAAGCGGAGAAGACTCCGGAGTTGCAGCGCTGTGCTTAGAGAAGGAAGGCGATATCGCCGCTTCCTGTAACAGATTCCAGCCATCATCCGAGCAGAGAGGGGCGCAGGTGCTGTGCGTGTGGAGATGTAGAGGGCAGGGTTGCCAAAGCCATCGCTGCAGCAATAACAAAGACAACCATAGAGGATCTTATTTGCAGTCGCCGACCGGTAAAAATCTCAGAGGATTCGGTCGCCCTTCTCAGGAGATCGAAGAACGTAGCGATCAACGCTGCTCGGTGACTGCCGGAGAAGTGGAAGAAGGCAACAGAGCTGCCAGTCATCTGTTGCAGAAACAAAAGGAAGGAGGAAGAAGACGACGTTGCCCGTCATTGCTGCAGAATCCGATTGCCTGCACCGGAAAGCAGAGAAGAGTTGCAGAAAACAGAGGAACAAAGGAACGATTTTGATTTGTGATTGGCTGACGCAGACCGTTGTAGAAACGCACAGGATCCGGATCTTACAGCCAGAGAAAAGGACAGGAATAAGAGGATTGTCCAGTTGTCGGACACGTGTGTCCAGTCATAGGTTCGTCTCACCGAAGAAGACGGATCCACACTTGTTGCCGAGGAAGAAGGCCAGAGCCTTGCAAGTTCTGTTACAGAACAGAAACAATCGAGGATGTAGATCCTGTATAAGCCGTGAAGTTTATCTTGAGTTTTGTTAAATTTATTTTAATTTTTATAAGTTTATCTGAATCTTTTATAAATCTATCTGAGTTTTTTTATAAATTTATTTTAGTTTTCAAAAATTTTATCTGAGTTTCCGACAAATATATCTGAGTTTCTAACAAATTTATCTCCATTTTGAAAAATTTATCTGAGCTTTTGGCAAATCCATTTGAGTTTTTGGCAAATTTATCTGAGTTTCTCGCAAATCTATCTCCATTTTGAAAATTTTTACTAACTTTTCGAACAAATGTTTCTGTGTTTATGGAAAATCTATCTAAGTTTTTTTTTTAATTTATTTGCATTTCTGAAAATCTATTTGTGTTTTTTGATTTGATTTGTGTCTTGTGAAATTTATTTATATTTTTTGAAATAAATTTTATTGAGTTTTGGCAAATTTTTCTGAAATTTGGAAAATGTGTTTAACTTAGTTTTGGCAAATGTATTTATTTGTACTTTTTGAAATTTATTAGCGTCTTTTTAAATTTCTTCGCTTTCTTTTGAAATTTATTTGCGTCTTTTAAAATTTCTCTAGGTTATTTTGAAATTTATTTGCGTTTTTTGAAATCTATTTGTGTTTTTTTTTAAAATTTCTTTGAAAATCTAGCTAATGGAATTTCATTAATCGTGGCCAATTAAATGAGAGTTGACCATTATTAATGGTATATCCCACTATAGGATATGATTTAAAGAAATGGTAACTTGGAAATTTTAGGTTTTCAAAATTGGAAAAATAATAGTGCAAAAAGATTATGGATCTAAGGCCATAAAGTGAAATGTTCAGGGACTTCCCAGTGAATGCCCCTTTTTAAAACCCCTGCCAAGGAAGCTGGACCTAAGAGAGTCCACACACGTGCGGAGAGATCCACACACGTGTGGAGAGATTTCCTACATAAGTGGAAAGAATAGCATAACCAAAGATCAAGCCATAGTCAGTTAAGTGAAAAATAGGATTGCCAAATAACCAAGCAACACATGTACTCATTCAATAATGTGTTTCCAAGCCTCCAATGGGCTCCAAGTGAATATGAGAAATGTACCAAAATTAAAAAGCAGTGAAGATTATAATGGTTTAAAAATTAATTGAAGCCCAAAGGATCGTTTACGAGCACATTTTGTTGATAAAAGGCCGAGTGACTGGTGTAACAACAAATATGCCACTTGATAAAGTCTCTGAATAGGGGGACTCTCTGAGTGCGGAACTACGGATGCTCAGGGAAATGCAAATCTTGAGTTTTGAAGGAGTGAGATTCTACCGCAGGTCCCAAATATTGAAGATTTGAGAGAGTCAGCATGAACACCTTCCATGTGCATGGCCATGGGGTATTTCCAAAATCTACACCAAAAGGAAATAGTCCCATGTAAGACATGAGTAATCGAGTTCAGATCGTCTATTGCACCTATTACACGGGAACCATGTAACACTTTTATGGAGCTCCATTGTGGCCCAATTAGAGATAATCAAGACTGTCCAAGTTGAATGTAATGTCATCCCCTCTAAACACATACCCCAAGTCTCGGCTCAAAAGGAATGGGTCCCGTTGTACGGCTAAGCATCATGACAAAAAAACGTGATTAACACCATATAACCAGCAATCCCACGTCAGCACCTAATCACATTTTCGATTATGGTGCTCAATCGGGCGATGAGAGACCCACTCCTTTTAAGTTGAGTTATAAATAAATAATTTTAGAGCCATTAAATTTGTTTGGTTTATGTCTTGTATTCCGGTTTACCGGAGTGGTCAATTGGGTTGGTCATGGACCGTGTTCATTGTCAAGGGTATTTTGGTCATTATACTAAAGCTTTTTTAGAAGGGGAAATTCTAGAAAACGACCTACTTTTTAAATGCCCCTTTTTTCGCCTTTTTTTTTTTTTTTTTTTTTGTCGTGAGGCCTATGTGAAGTCAATCACACAATACCCTCCCCCATGAATAGTTATAAGTCTAAATTTGACACCCATCCAACTTTTACTCACTATTAGATTGAAATTATGATAAAATGATGTCTCTAGACCATTAAATTTTAGGGCTATGGATCAAAATGTTAGGATGATCTTATGGACTCAAGATTTTGCATATAGGTAGGCATCATATGTATCTTCTATCTAATGGACTTCCATGATCATCGTACATTTCCGTGGGCCCAACCAAGATGGGCATTTTCTCCTAAAAAAACACCCCCACCGTAGATATAAATCATGCAATCTCTTACCCAGTGTCAACATTTGAGTCAGTACCCTCTTGCCGTGGACATAAGTGAGTTGGCCCAACCATATAAAATTTTGATCTCTCTCTTATATAGGTATTGGCTGTTCCACGCGCACACGCAGACCAAAATTTAAAAAAAACCACTAGAACCATGACTGGGTCATCTTAATGGAATGACCTACCTCACAGCAAATCCACATCCAAGTGGTCTACTGCATATATAGAAGAAGAGTAGGAGTAGAAAACTTACAATATAATAAAATCGTAATAATTAAAAGAAAGCTACATTACTCCCTTCCTTACTCACGTTTTCTCTCCTTGCTTTGTTGTGTTTTCCTTTTCCTTTTCCTCTGAGATCCGAATCATCCATCATCCCCCCTCGAAAACATCGATGGCAAGAGGCACTTCTCAGTCCCAGTCATCTTCTTCCTCCACCTCCCGACCGGGAGCAGTCGGAATCGCTCCGCGCGGGACGCCTGCGGCGGCTGCCGGGATGCGCCGACGGAGGCTCGGCGGCGGAGCTGGCGCTGGCGGCGCCTCCGGCAGCTTCGGCGGCGGGGGCGGCAGCAACGTCCTCAGGTTCTACACCGACGATGCTCCCGGCCTGAAGATCACGCCGACGGCCGTCCTCGTCATCAGCCTCTGCTTCATCGGCTTCGTGACCGCCCTCCACGTCTTCGGAAAGCTCTACCGCTACCGCTCCGGCGCTGGATCTTGATACAGATCTAGATCTTAGACCTGTTGACTAGATTTAGGGTTTTGATTTCGCACGGTAACTCTCTCTTTCTCGCTCTCTCTCCTGCTTCCTTTGAATGATATGGTTTCTTTAAGGAGGAGGAGGTTTTGTTTTTCTTGGAACTGATAGTGATCTTGGATCGAATTAGAGGATTTGATTGTGTCTGCAGGTTTATTTGGATCTATGTTCTTTGTTAATTATCTCTAATTGGGAATTTTGACCGGGTTTCGGTCACTACACACATCATCGTGTTGCTTTATCTTTGATGTGTTTTGTGAGCTTCCACATGAGGTTGAACTTATATTTGAAATAGATCTGTTTTCTTCATGACTAGTGTAGATATCCCGATCTTGATTAACTGGATTGCGCAATGAATTGATAGTGTTATTTGCTGTCATGAGAACATGATGATTTGGTTTTTCAATATGGAACAATTGGTATGTGCTTTTCAGATTTCCATATGCGCAGTATCGGTTTTTAACTTTGTTCATCTCATCTTCTCTCTGACCTTTGTTTGATGTATATTTTCTTTCTTCCATCATTCCTGTTTAATTATTAACTCCTTGAATTCGCGGTAATCAGAAAGTGAAGTGTTTTAGACCACATCTGAAAATAATGTTCTCTTTGGGAAACTCAAGTTATAGTTTTTTCCTCATCTACTTCAACTTCTGTGGTTGTAGTTTTATGTGCATCAAGGAATTCCACAAACTCAATGAATGGTGAGGCTGAGAGGGGAAATCCGACTTTGATGGACATGGGAGGAGCATGATTAGTAAAATCACGTTAGTTAAATTGTTGTGGAGTGAGACCTTAAAGACAACTGTGCATATTTGATACACTGTTGTTGTGAGTCCATTCAGAAGCTCTTTTCAGTTGTGGTGAGCCATGTAATGTGGTGTTTATAGACAATTGCTGTTTGTTCTGGAGGATTAGTTAGACATTCCACATAAAATCGCCAAGCACAATGCCATGGGACATCCTATAATGAATGGACCACTCCATGAAGAATCAATCACATAAGAACTAAATTTGGAAAATCCAATTAATGTTCAAGATTTGGGGATAGAAAGTTTAAGCTCTCAATGAAGGGATATGATATCCCAAATGGTTGTGGTTTACCTACAATAATATGCATTGAGGACTAGGCTTTAATGATGATTAATTATTCATGATATGATGGCATTTTCATAAGTTACCAAATTGGTATGACTTTATTAAATTGATCAACACCATACAAGATGAGTTAAAATCCAAGGATGATGGTAAAGTTTGTGAACTCATTGACTTGCCCAAAGGTTGGATGCTTGAGATCAAACATGATTCTATGGGTAAAGTTGAGCAGCATAGCCAGAGTTCTTTTAGAAGGATTCATCTAGAGAAGTCATCTTCTATCAGGCGACCTTCTCTCTAGTCTGTTTGGAAGGATTCACATCTTGGCATGTTTAGCTGATTTTGATTTAAATTTATCAAGTGGATGGATGTGAAAACATCCTTTTTGAGTGAGGCTTTAAAGTGGTGGCCTATATTTAGTAGCTAGAACACTCGGTGCAACAAGGGAACCAACATCTAGCATGCTAACTTAAGGAATCCACATAGACTCTGACATGCCTCTTGGAAGTGGTATATAAGGTTTTACACCATTCTTACCACCTTTGGATTTGTGGAGAACATTGTGTACTTTACATATATGAAGATCAATGAAAGTGCTTGTGCGGGTGGTTGTTTGAGCTACAAGATGTCGAGCAAATGCTACCTGAGATGGAGTTACTAATTTAAGCTGAGATGGAGTTCTTATTCTTTTAAGAAAAGAAACGCTACCTTTCCTCTTTTAAAATTCGTCGTGGGATCACTTTCGCTTTCTCTACTTGTTCTCGTTCTCTTCTTTTAAAAAAGGTAGTGAGTTACCTTACAACTTTCCATCTCAAAATACTTGAATGCTAGGACTTCATCAATGGGGCTTTCTACTTAGAATGATGTGCTAAATCATATTAATACTTTAATTCCTTACAATTTAGATTTTGTAAGTGGACCCCTAGTGGATATATAGCATTGCTTTCATGGCCACATGAAAAATCCGTTAGCCTCTCTTATAAAATTCAAACTGCAAAAGAATTTGTTTTTAGCCTAATTGTGATTGAAGTGAAACATGGCTTGATGCTAATCCACAATATGGCTATAATGTTAAATGGTTTGGATTTTTAGATGTAGACCCGCACTGTTTGAACTTTTATAGGCAGGCTTGCTAATGGATTTATAGCATTTCTTCCACCCAAAAAAAAAATAAAAAATCCATTGGTGGTCCTCTTATAGAATTTAAACAACTTAAAATCACATTAAGATTTGGGTAGTACCATTATATTGATCATTTGTAAAACACGCAATTCACTCCATTCTTGTATTTCAATTACAAGCATTTGTCAGCGCCATATCTACTGGTGGACCTAAGTTTGATTGAAGTTGAATTCTGAGCAATGCTAATCACATGGGAACTGTAATTTTAAGCAGTTTGTTTTTTTATTAGCAGGCTGCTTATGGATTTATAACAATTAGACTTATGCCCACAAATCAATTTTAGAAGTTTGAATTTTATGAGAACATCATTGATAGATCTTTAACATTGCCATGAGAGGATTGAAGTGAAATTTGGCTCCATGCTAATTCACAGGGGAACAATAATTTTAAATGGTATGGGTTTTTTTTTTTTACATGGGACTGCTTATGGATTTATGGCAATCAGACTTGAGCTCATTGATGATTTTTTAGAAGATTGGATTTTATAAGGCCCTCTAGTGATGGGTTTCTAATCTTGCCATTTGGGCCCTCTTATAAAATTTAAAGTATTTGAAATTACAGTTACTTGAATTAGCATCGATCCAAGTTTCACTTAAATCAAACAAAGGCTTCACCACCGAATTTTGTAAGAAGGCCCCACCCATGGAGTCTTCATGCAAAGTAGTTTGAGATGGAAAGTTATAAGGTAACTTACTATTCTGAACAAGAGAAAAAGTAGGAAAAGCTAAGATGATCACTTGTTGATGTTTAACAGAGAAAAACTAACATTTATTTTCTTCAGAGGATAAGAGTGAGTTCCACCTCAGCAACTTTGGAGGAAAAACTCCTCTTATTCATCAAGTGGAAAGGGTGGTTTTGCACTACAAAATGCTTAGACATACATGAGTATGTGCATGACAATTGGCTAGCTAATGGTGACTTGAGTCTTCTACACAAGGCCAAACTGCTCCTTTTCAATAATTAGGTGAAATTTATGGGTGAGGCATTTCTTTCTGATTTATATTGATTCATCTAGAAAGAACTTGTTGATTGCTTGGGTTTTTATAGAGAGCACTCTACAACAGAGTTATAAAAGATAAAAAAAAATAAAGAATTATTCACTGACTGATGTGCCAATTATAAAGGGAGACATGCTTAGTAAATATCAGTGCCTGTGGTTTGATGTTGAATAAGGACTAAGAAAGGACATGCTTTGCCGATTATTAAGGGAGACATGCTTAGTAAAGATGAGTGCCGTATATTGATGTTGAACAAGGACAAATAAAGGATGTCCTTTATTCTTCATTAGTAGGGAGCTAGATGTACACATGTACATGCCCCTATCAGCTGGAGGTATTGAACGATCCTAATATCGATTATAAAAAAATGGTACATGCAAGAGACGAAGGGCTACATGTTTTAGTATAGATTGCGATCACTTGGAGGTCATTGGGCACAATACAACTCTTTGGATGCCTTGTAGAATAGAACACATTATACTGTATATTTCTGCTAGTAAGCGCGGTTATTCTGTGGGAGGGTGCAAAATAGTAGCTCGTTGCTGCTGCTGCTAGGAGGCTAAATTTGTGTCATCCTTGAGTTGAGATAACACATTATGATTGTAGTAGTATAACACCATTATGAGGCTGCTGAGAATATACTATGATAACATTGTGGTAGCATTTTTCTTAAAGAATAAGATTCCAACATATCTAAAGCATATAGACATTAGATATTTGGTGAGTAGAGATTGGTTCCAGATCATCAAGTGTCATCAAGCACATTCATGCAACGCTCATAGTTGTAGACTTCATGACCAAAGCATTGACCCCAATACCTATAAGGGACATGTATTGGAGATGGGACTTACTGAGATTTTTTAAATGTACTTTGGTTTCTGTAACTATGATAATCTTGTATTTTCTTGCTTTTCTATTTTTGTACACATTTACCATATAGAAATTGTATGGAGCTCAGTTGGGAACAAAAAAAAGCTAAAGCACATGTAGCTGAGATGTGCATGCTAAGATCCATGTATGGAGGTTACAAGAAAGGATTGGATTATGGATGAGTACCAAAAGAGGAAATTTGTGGTTAGCTCCATTAGAAGTGAAATTTGAATAATACTGTTTGAGATGGTTTGGGCGTATGCATAGAAAAGATAAAAAAGTAGCCTTTGTATGATGTATTGAAAGGTCGTCAGTTCAAGGTATAAGGGCCGGAGAGTACCAAAAAAGACCCTAATGAAGTAACGAGGAAAAACGTGATAGATCGTGGAGCATCACTTAAATTCTATAGTAAATCATCGTTGTCATCATCATCAATGAAGCACTATCTCATCTATCATGGGGTTTATTACTCATAGTCAACTCACTAATAGATGGGATATGGCTTTGATGGCAATGATGATTCACTATAGAATGTATGTAACCAAGAACATCAACTTCAGGACATTGTTTTGACCATCATAGTAGTAGGCGTTATGTAATCCAGTCTATGTTTTTCCTCATACAATGGTTTGCTACTGTTGTAATCCATTGAAGGGAGTATGTTGATAAAATGGTGTATGACCACATTCATTAGCATTACTGGTTTCATCTACTCAAGGAGGTTAACGTTGATTGTGAATGATCTAAATACTTCCAAAAATCGCTGCCACTTTGAAGGTTTTAATATCAGTTGAATCTAAACCGTTGTTGTTTCGTAAGGAGACTTTAGGAAGAAGAAACCACTTAGGAAGAATCATGATTATAGTCGTATGCGCGAAGACGCTTAATTTCATATGGTCTTCAGTGTACTATATTCTCAAGTGCGTCATCTCTATTTTGATTGTACCCCACGTACAAAACATTTTCCTAGACTCGAGTAGGTAGTCAAACCTTGTTGTATTTATGTAGATAAACTCATATATGGGACTCCATTATAAATAGAGTGGAGCATTAACCCAACATGACTACTACTACAATTCTCTTGTTCTCTTTTTAATTATTTTAGTATGGACCAAGTGGGAGAATATTAGATGCTTTCTGGTGAGGCCCACATAGCCTCATGGCTTAGTTGTGCATAGCCGCCGGATTTTCCAAACTGTTTCTTTAAAGCTTGGATTTTATTTGGCAATTCTGATCAGTTTAAGAAATATATTATGGCTAACCAAAGAGGAAACTTGCATTGCAACTCCAGGCCCCGTCATGTGCAAGTAAGTTTATTTTAAATATAGAATGCGCTCATGGTTCTCTCTCCATTCTCGTCTATTTCATGCTTTCGCTTCCCTTTGATAGTAAGTACTAAACGAGAAAAGGTCAGTGGTGAAAGCATGCATGTTTTTTGATTGTTGATCAACGCCTAATGTGACCATGTGGATATTAAAACCATTGATTTGATTTGTGAGTTCGCACAAATAGAAGATGAGATACTCTCCTCATCTTGATTGTGTGAAAATTCGAGGTGAGAAATTTACATTTCATAGTCAAATAGCTTGTTTTTTAATTTGTGTGGTTATGATTTGAACTGTGCATGTGAGTATTGTGTGTTAGTGGTTCTTTGTTTGGTAGATTGGATTTGAATTGATATCACACAACTGTGCATTAGCCAAAAGGAGTTCATGGGGAGTACATCCGAGATAATATTCAGGAATTGGAAATAGTTTCTGTAACTTGATGTGTTAGCTTTTTTGCTTGTTCATTAGTTTTTTGGTAGTTGTCTACAGGTGCTGACGAATTTATTACTCTTTGGTTCTGTGTATATTTCCTTTTATTGCTTAACTTTTTAGCTATGATTTCTTCTGTTAAGAAAAATGATTTTGAGCCAAGGTTTTATTGGTGGTGGTTTGGAAATTTCCTTGAGGAGCGCACTGTAGAATTTTAAAAAATAAAAAATAAATTGAATACTGTACAAGTCTTCCTCTACCCTCCCTCCCTTTCCTACATCTGTTTATACACAAAAAGGAGGGCAGGGGAGAGTTATTAAGGATTAGATGGACGACCAAAGGAAGGGATACCCAAGTTCAGCAATGAAGGTGCTATCTTGAAAGTTGTTTGTATGAAGTAATTAGGTAAATAGAGTTTTTCAGGCACACGGTCGCGCTCATTTGCAGGTTGAGAACAGTTCAATGTGGTAAGACAACAGTGGAATCTCCTTTGTTGACAAGATTTAAAGGGAACCTTGATGCTGTGGTGCCAGTTAGTAGAATTGGTTGAATGTCATAACCAGATATTTATCTCATCAAAAGGAAAGGTTAGAAGCATTTGCTGCCATAATGCCAAAGAAAGCTTCGGATGAAATTCTTCTTTGGGTAGTTAGTAGGGAAGAAGAAGCTGGACACTGTTGCTTTCCAACTTAGGTTCATGCTTTTTGCTAGGTGGTATCATAAGATCTTAATGATAGTACATTTGCAAAGCCAGCAACTATCTTCTGCTTATTATTATTCACAGTTTACAGCATTGTTGGTGGTGTGCTTTTGCTGTTTTTTTTTTATTGATATAACACTGGAAATGTGATCATTGATGTGGGCTGCAAGGAGAATTGGAGGGTCTTTATTAAGGTGGTGCATTATGTGGAACCTTATTTGATTAACCTTTAGTTGTTGAAAATTGTCAAATGGCTAACCTTATCTGGAAAGATAGGTCATTGGGGGTGGTCAGGTCAAGGGCCACTAGGCCAGAGCTTATCCAAGTGTTGGCCCATCTCATTATCAGGTCTTAATTGTGCCTGTATCCAGCCAACAGGTCTGAATACGAGGCCAGGCTCAACCCATTTATGAAACGGGCGCGCACCAGGCCGGGCCTTTTATAAGAAAATATAGGCTCTGGTGCGGCCCATTTAGCAGGTCCATAAAATTAGGTCTGTGCAAGGAGCTGAAATGTTGCCCAATGTGAGCCGAGCCCAAGTTTGGCTCGGTTGGTTGATAAGGGACCATCTGGATAAAAGCATTGGTGCAATTCTAAGATTGGTGTCACTTGGTTAGAGGTAGGAGTAGGACCATCGTTGTCATTATCATTATTAGCATGTCTTATCCAACCAATATGGGATGAGCTAATAAGAGATTTGTAGTAGAAACAACCTATAACAGTAGAAATCCAATGGAATTTAACAGGTTTGTACGGCTGACTGGCCATCTAATTCTTTATTAGAAGACAGAAAGAAATGGCTGAACCCCACATTTACGTGTAATTGATTATAAAACAGACAAGTAATTTAAGAGTCACAATAGTTGTATTTTTCATATTTACTGACAATAGAAAGGCCCATTTAAATCCCTCTCTAAACCCGTGGCAAAACACAATCAACTCCTTGGTTTATCCAGTATCAATTTTAAATTTTTTACTCAAATTCAATCGAGTTGATCTGAGCCAAAATAACTGAGTCGGTTGGAGTCATAAGCATATCTTAGTGCAATTAAGACTGAGGTTAATCCGACTGAGACGGGTCTCAACAGAGTCGGTTGTCTTTCCAAAGCTCCAAGACACATTTTTTTTTAATAAACTTTAGTTCTGGCTGGAATTTGATTCCCTGATGTCAATCAACCTAAACATATTGGAGTTGTCTTTTGAAGACATCACCATTTTATTTTATTATTATCAAATTATCAGTTGACATTCCATGGTTTTGTCTTGATAGTGAAGTTTTCTCTACTTCAAGTTGATAAAACAAGAACAGATTCCTAATTTCTAGTTTAAGGTGAAGAAACTTGTACATATTCTTACTCCCTGGCCTCAAAACTCAATAAACAACTCAATCTGGCCGAACTGTCTGTTTTTCATTATGTGAAAATGACTATATAGGATGGTTTTCTGACTCTTGACTTCCGGCATTTCAGCTTTCAAGAAGCATGAAACTCTAATTGAGAACGTACATAGAAAGGGATGTTATTGCTAGTAACATGGCATGTATGAGGCTGCCAATAAATTAGAATAGAGAACTCAGATTTCTGCTAATCGATATTGATTTTAGGAGAACTGATAAAAAAAAATGATTTTAGGAGATACCTTTCAAATTTTCAATGGTCAATGTAACAATAAAATAATGGTGTGTGTGTGAGAGAGAGAGATGGTTTGGATCTAATCAGTGTATCAGATGTATATTATAGAATGGAAGTGATAACTTAAGATTAAACTTGTGGTCAAGGCCTGCAAGGTTAGAATGTATGCATGCACTTGCCGAGCTTCAAACCAAGGTTTGAAAACTTGGTGAGCTGACTCTTGACTTTGTCGAGTCGTTGGACAAGTCAAGTTAAATATAAGCAATTAATGTTTGAGGTTTGGAGTTAGCAATTTAAACATGATTGATTGAAATGTAATAAGTTTACTAATTTAAATGTATTATTATTAATACATGTGTATCTAGATTTTATAAGTATTTGATCTATTTTTGACTCTCTCCAAGTTAATATTTGAGAACTAGACGAGTTGAGTTTAAGCCATGAGTTTTCCAACCTTATTAAAACTGTCCAAGAACTGCTATGCCATCATTTGCCTAAATGGTTTAAGTTTTAATTATTTTATCCTCACTGGATCGAGCAGGTCATTAAAAAAAAAAATAGCAATTGAATCCAACAATACATGTTTTTCTTTTGAGAAAATTGAATCTGTTGAACAAGGTCGACCTTAGGTACACACCCATCCAAACTTTGATCCGTCATGCTCAAATTTGGGCATATTGAATCCATCCATTCAAGTGGTCAAATATTGTACGCTCAGGTGCTATCTATTGGTGGTCTTTGATGAAAAATAAATAAAGAAAGAAAGAAAGAAAAAAGAGAATGCATGGTTCATGTCTGTCCGTGCTTTAGTAATCCAACCACAAACGAGAGTCATCCAAAAGCTCATATGAGAATAGAATATCATTAGGAATGGCAATTCCTGGTCCGGCACACCAATCCAGCACAAGACCCAACCTGTTGATTCTTGGTTCAGGTTAAGATTTCCAACCCACCCAAGCAATAAATGGTCTGAATTTGGGTAAGGCCTCATGGCTATTCAACCAACCAGCCCAACCCTAACCCAATCTGTGAATTTACGGTTTGGGTTAACATTTCAATATGATTTGTAAAGGGATCGGGTTGTCGTTGACCCAAACTCAACCCGACCCACCTACCCTTTGGAATGTCAATTCCATTTTGTCCATGGAATTTCTTTGAATGCCATGGGTTTTGACCGTCCTCCTGGACCCCTTTTCCTGGACACTACCTCTCTTGACTTTTTGAAGCTGAGGGCAGGCGCATGGATTATGATAATGTTTTTTATACTTTTTTAATTTGGGCAGAATGCTTCATATACTTGAAAATCAATAAAGAACTCTTAGTTTCGTAAATTTTAAGCTTAGACATTGTGACTATCTAAGTTGCACGTCACTATAAAGTTTAAATCAGTTCTCATCTGCTGAACCCCTGAATGAAAAACCATACTCTTCTCTTTGATCAAATGGTTTCTTCTTCCAGCATCAGAAGCAATAGCAATGGGAATTGTGATGATGTTGCTTCTTTCTTCACTAAATCTGATGCACTGTTTAGGAAAAATCTCACGTTTCAGGTACATACATATGCATGGAAAATATTTCACATCTGTTTTTTCCATATTGTTTCACTGATTCTTTAGGATCTTTTCTTTGGGGTGTGCACTTTTCATGGAATTGAGTGGGAGAGAACTCACCACCTTGTAGTACCCATTGAATTGAAGTGAGAGATTTTTTTTGAGTAACTGACATGCACTTAGGTGGGTCCCACCTAAAATACCATTTCGACCATTATCCATAATTTTAATGGTTAGGATGATCTTATATTAGAGTGAGTTTTGGCCAGCCTCTAATTCATATGATCTTCACTACCTATGCTCTATGCCTGTGATTTATAGGGATTTAGGTGGGTCCCGTGCAATTTGGGGGCACTTTGAAACTGTAAATCTATGTTTTCCATGGTACCCCTTTTATACCTAGATATAGGGCTGTCAACGGGCTAGAGATTCAAATTGGTCTCCCTGTGTCCTGACTAGAGTCCATTTACGTTTGAGGAGTCGGGCTTCAGGTTTGAGTCTGACGCAGGCCCTAGAGCTTGGATTCAAGTCCGTCAGTATCAGTTTCTTAGTTTCAAGCCCGTTGGTATTTGTTGGGACAGGGTTTAGAATTGAGGTCTAAATTTATAGAGAAAGATCAAGAAAATTATAAAAATCCCACTTTATATGATTCAGGTAAGTTATGCGATGATAATATTACTATTATCTTTTATATTAATTATGTAATATGGCATACAGGTACCTATTAGGGCTGTGTGAGTGTGTGAGAGTGAGACGTTATTATTTTGCCACTTCATGGGATTTCTTGTGACAAATCCAACCCCCTTACACTTATTGACCCACTATGAATTGACAAAAAAAGAAAGAAAAAACTATGAATTGGTAATCATCCAAATTTGATAATAATTTGACTTAACTCACTGTTGGATTAAATTTCATAAAAAGATATAATGGAAGAAATTATTAAACTTTAAAGCTCCTAAATAAATGGTTGTAATGATCTGACCGTCGTGATTTTAGCTCAAAATCATATCCACAATGAGACTTTTGGGTCACACTATCCTTTCATTACTGGCATGCATCCAAGTGGGTTTTACAAAGGGTTTGAGATTTTGCCAGCCCTTGGTATTTACAATATGTGGACATAAACATACAAGTAAGTATAGTACAAGTTTGCCAGCATGCTCGTAATTGAGTGGTATTGGCACCTCAGGTATTACACACTGCACTGCCTAAGGATTGATCTTGTCTTCGATTTGGCAGTATGACTCATGGCTAAAAGAATGAAAAAATAAGTATAATACAAATCTCACATACATGAGATCCTCTGCCCAAATCCAACTCATTAAAGGTTTTGGACCCTAAACATGTATCTCGATTTGGAATTCAGCCGGGTCTAACCCTAAACATGTATCTTGATTCGGGATTTGGCCCATCGGACCCAAATGCATGTTCAAGCCCATTGGCAACTTTACTTCCTACTCTATTTTCTCTACACTACAGTCTACAGCCAGGCCTTCTGAGCACCATTCACACTCAAGTTGGTTCCCATCATCTTTGGAGCCCACTTGAGCAGGGCATGACATTTAAAGGTTTTATTGTGATTTAATGGCCCCAGTTTTCAAACCTTTTCAAGCTATCCTTTTATATAAGACAAATGATCTTGTACATTCACCTTTTATCTTAATAGGGTAAGGGCACATTTGGTAAATGTAGAAGAATCCTCTATTTAGAGGATTCTCTCCATCTCCAAAGAAGGCCACAATCCTCAAGTAAGATTCCTAAAGAGAGTTCCATGTTTGGATGGAGGGAGGATTCTTACAAATTGTAGAAAGTATGATTCAATGGTTATAAATATGTTTTATAAAAATTTCCAAAATTCATGAAAAATCAAGACCCCAACTTTTCACTTCAAAGTTGTTTGAGGTCATCTAGAAAATCTGAACGGTTCAGATCGTGCAAAGGGGGCCCACAGGAATAAGAAATTAATATTTTAGTACTTCTAGAAATAGCTATTGATTCAGATCTTGATTGTGGGGCCCACAAGAACCAGAAAATAAAAAAAAACCGGACTGGATTTCATCCCTATTTTGGCCCACTGCATCTCAGAATTTGGCATTTAACGGTTTGGATGACTTTGCAAATATATCACGATTTAAGATGAATCAATGGCTGAAATTTTGTGAGCTAGCCGTTTTGGACCTTCTTAACACTTTTATCGGTTCAAATCTTGATTGTGGGGCCCATAGAAACCAAAAAAAAGCAAAAACCAGACTGATCCCAGTTAACGTCCGAAATCACTGTTCATCCGCAAATCCGTGCGCGCGTGGAATCAACAAATACCTTTTTTTTTTTTTTTTTTTTTTTTGTTGTGTGTGTGCGTGTGGTGGGGGGGGGGGGGGGGGGGGGGGGGGGGGGGTCTCTGATGCACAAAATAATTGGAAATGAGGAATCCTTGCATCCGTTTAGCTTTTTTCCACGAGGATCCAAACGTGGGTTTTCCATTGGATTGCAGAAAAATGGGAGAAATCTTCGGCGAGAAAGTTTACCAAACGTCCCCTAAAGGATATGAGGCAGCAGATCTTATGGGTATGCACTATGCACCCATCCAATTGGGCTAGACTATTGGATGTGGGTCAAAACTTGTGGGCCACAGACTAATGGGTTACAGGCATGAGATTGACCCCATCTGAGATTAACTCAGATGGATCTTCCCCACCACACCTCCCATGATCGCCAGGGGTAATGTTTGTGTTTTGGGAAACGTTAGATCTTGACCTTCACATCATTTGCTTACTTGAACATCTGTCCCTATGCCACAGAAAAGGAATTGGAAGATGAATGTGGGCCTAGTGATGTTCCCATTCCTCCTCTGTTTGTTGATGTTAATGATCCAATTGGTGGTGAACTCACAACTGGACAAGCCCAAGTACAGGTGTGGATGCAAGTGTGTTCAAAATGGAAATGGCACCTGCCAAAACAGGTGTGGGGTGGAGTTCTCAGCCACCCAACAAGCAGCATTTGCATGTCCGATAAGGACCCCGCATAAATGGCCAGCTCTCTTTCAAATACCGGGTCCTCGCCATCGGGCCGTCCAAACTGCCTCCCATTCCTTTGCAGGTCTTCCACACGCTTCTTGCTTGGAAACGGGTTCTTGCCCTGTCACTTCACTATACACCGGACAAAACAGATCCTCTGCACAAGGTATTTATTTAATTTATCACTGTCGTCATCACCATCATCATCATCAAATTCTTGTCCCCCCTCTGTGTTGAGTTATTTCTCGACAGTATCATATAAAATTAGAAAATGCTAAAATTTATATAAACATAAAGAACTATAAGTTATTTCCATTTAATTTGTATTTTTGAAAATTATTTTTTGCTACATTCTCCCCTTAATATCCAAAGATTTGTTTTCTTTTTTCTTTTTTCCTTTTTTTTTTTTTTTCATATTTTATCTCCTAGGCCTTTGGGCGAACTAATCCCTACGGGCCCGGGGGAGCTGGGGTAAATCTCCTGTGTCCCCAGCCTTAATATCCAAAGATAAACTCCATATTTGAGATTATCCTTAATATTTTCACAAGACAACTTTATTGGTGACTCTAATTGGAAGAACCATTGGAAAAAATAATTGGGGATAAAAAGGCACTTGTTATTTAAATTGCTTATTTGAATTTAGAAATGTATAATAGTGATGAAATTTTGATGAAACTCTTTGATCAAGAGTATTTTATTAATTTCTAAGTTAATATAACTAACCAACACAAATTTATGTAGACAAATGGATCAATATTGTTATTTAATAATCATACAACAATATAGGACCTGTAGGACAATGAAGGGTCTAATACACCCACCTTACTTAGTTACTAAAAGGAAAAAAATTAAATTCTAACATTTTTCAATATTCTAAATTTTTTGGATATTTTTTGGGATTCTTTTACTTTATTTTTCGATTCAAATCCACTAACCCATACATATAACTATAATCGATATGATATGTATCGCCTAATACAGATCCTTTTGGCCATTGACCGATAAACCTACCATAACCGACATTTTGATCCTTGATGGTGGTGCATTGGTGAAAATTCCTGTAGGACTGGTCAGAGAAATAGTTATTGATGAGTTCCCGAGGAATTTGGTGGATCTTCAAAGCTTGGTTTCTCTAATTTATCTGGTAACTCACTTTTTTATATTGATGACTTCTAAAAAGTAGACCTTATGGACATGTTTGGCATTTTCTTTAGGTGAAGCTAATGGTTTCTTAGGCAGGGGACCCCCTTTTACCAGGTGGCTTGAATTTTAGAGAGAGAGAGAGAGAGAGAGGAAAAAAAAAGAAAAAAAAAAGAAAGGAGTTCCCAAGCATAGAGAAATAGAGCCATTGTTAGTTAGAGCATGCAAGTGGATGATAAATTTTCATAGAAAAATAGTTCTCCAAACTTTACCCATAAACTGAATCCAAGCATATAAGAGATGGTTACTTAGATCTCAAGGCCTTGAACCCTGACCCTCCACCCCTTTGATAACCTCCTGCTTCCCAGGAAACCTTTTCCTTTTCTAAGGGAAATACCAAATATGCCAATTTTTAAAATATATTAGAACATTCTGCCCATCTATCTTTGCGACACTCACATTTTCAGTTCAATCACTAATTTTCAGGGTACATACAGGAAGCCTAGTTTGACCAATTTTGTGGAGTCAGCTTTCTCATCCAAATACCCCCTCCATGTTATTCTACCTAGTTGCATTCCAAATTTCAGTTTTATGGTTCCTCCTGTTGCTCTTGGAAATGTCAGATTTCAGCAAGGTAAATATAATTATATTTAAAACACATTTAATAGTTTTGTAATAAAGCTATGACATTCTTCTGTTTGTTACCCTTTTTTCTATGTAGAGATCACTTGTGTTGAAAGTTCATACTTATGGCGCGAAAACTCTGCGAGTATCAATAAAGAACTACTTCAGGGATATTGGAGAGGAAATTCTGTTCATGAGATCCATGAAATTCTTGCTGGTATGCTTGATCAGTCATATTGAACACTAACTAGTTCACAATCAATGCTTTGTTGTCAGTTCAAAATCTCATGTATGAAATGCTGAATCTTGAGCTATTTTTCATCTTCTTCTTTGCAGCATATGATTTCTTGAATTCTAATGAATTTAATTTCAATGTGAGCTTTTGGTACAACTCCACTTATTGCAATGTCGTTACAAACCCCTGTTTGCTGCGCATACCTCGATCATTAAACATGGTACGATGTCATACAGGATTTTCTAGTGATTTATTTATCTCCTTTATGTTTCTTTGTTTCTAGAAACTAAACTAATAATTTCAGAAAGGAATAATTACACCTAAGTTCATCCCATGCTTGCCTTGTTAATTATGAGTTGAATAACGACCGAACTATTTGTTATCAAGTTAAGTTTCTGATCTTTTTGGTTATTTGATTAGTGAATATTTGATTTTCACTGGCTTCCTTCTGTTGCAAGTTTAACATAAGTTGTAGACTGTTTAGGGGCTGTTCACTGGCACAGTAAATGTAAACTTAGATTTCTCATGAATCTGAAGCCAGTTTTAGATTGAATGTTTCAATTGTAAATGATAATAAATTCTTATCTCTTGATGAAATTAGCTGTTGTCTTCCTTTTCAAGAAGAATCAACGCCTTTCTGTGAAGGTTTTAAAGGCTTCCGTCCTATCTCTGAGGGACTTAGCAGATATATCTCAACCTTAAATGTTCAGGCAATGTGGAAAATCTAACATCTCCCTTGCAAGCTAACAGCTTCATATATATGTAGAGAAAGAAAAAAAAAAAAAACAGATCCATAGAGGAACTTGTACATTAGAATTGATGTTCTTTACCATATACTATCAGATTTAAATCATCCTGTACCTTAGATGTTTTATCAGTTTTGCATATTCAATTTGACGTAAACGCAAAGATCAATGCTCACCACATTTTTTTTAAATTCATTAGCATTTCACATTCCTTCAGTTATAGGTTATTTAACAATCTGGTCAAGAAGTTAATATGTTTAGTCTTGAAGACAGTTCTGTTTATAAGATGATTTTTTTTGGTAGAAAGGAAGTTCATCAGTAGAACAGAGAGAAAAGAACATCAAAGAAAAGCTCTGGCGAGCCACGCCAGGAAAGCATCAGTCCGAAAAATAGCCTCCTCACGTCGAAGGCCAAAATTTGCAACCACACGGGTCACATCATTTAAAGTTCTAAGAATAAAGTCAATACTAACATTTTCAACATTAGTCACCATATCCAAGATGTCTACAATACTAGAATTGATCGACCAATTTTCAGATATATATATATATATAGAGAGAGAGAGAGAGTTTTCATAGCTTGGTCCATTAATTACATGTTGTTAAAGAGTATGTTGAAATGAAACAACTAAAATGCACTTATTTAGGTGCATAGTATGCCATTCATTTCACTTTTGCTTTTTTAGGCAAGTTACTCTCTGCATTTGTTACTGTCTTGGAATTGAATAATACTTTACAAATCCTTTTATGAAAACAAGTTTTGTACAAGTTTTTTTAATTATGTTTTATGAACACTTAGTTTTGTACAACTTCTCTTGTGATTCTTTTACTTGCAGGTTTCAAATGCATTCCTAAGACATTTTAAAGATGGAGGGATGCGCATTCACCTCGATTTTGTGAAAGAAATGCCTAGGGCAGGTTCAAGGGTGGCACTTAACTTGTCTTCTTCAATTGGACCACTTCTTTTTGCATGGGTCATTCAGTTGTTATTCCCAGTGAGTCCTAACCACTTCTCATAGGTTTTGCGCTCAATCTTACACACAGCTTTCTTAAAATGAGAGATAAGAAAGAGAACGGACATTTTAATTTATATATTTGCAATTATTTATAATTAGGATATATTATTTTTTGAAAGCCACTATTTTTCAACTTTTTAAAGAGTGATCTGATTGGAAAATGGGTGGGATTGTCCTTTCTGACCATATAAATCTTTTCAATTGTTGGTGACACTAGTAAACAGATGTACTTTTATGCATGACAAGGGACTGTTATGTTCTCTGATGATGTCTTCATGGTTTTGTGAATCATGTAGGTTTTCTTGACTTGTCTGGTTTATGACAAGCAACATAAGCTGAGAATTATGATGAAAATGCATGGACTTGGAGATGGTCCGTATTGGCTGGTTTCTTACATATACTTCTTCTTGATATCATCTATTTATATGATCTGGTTTGCTGTAATGGGTTCCGTTGTAGGTAAGCTATGCTTCATATGGTATTTGACTTGAAAAGATGACAAAGATGCATGCCATCGATACTCTTGTATATACTGATCTTTTTATTTTTTCTCTTTTTTTTAATTTTACTTTTTGCAGGGTTGGAGATTTTCCTTCTGAACAACTACACCATCCAGCTCGTATTTTATTTTGTGTACTTGAATTTACAGGTTGCATTTACCTTTTTAGCAGCTACAGTCTTTTCAGACGTCAAAACAGCGACAGGTTCTTTTCTTCTCTTTCTTCCTTTTATTTTTCAAGTTGAAAATCGACCATAGGTTTCTTTTCATGTCTCTTTTAAGCTGGTTATCTGATGGTTTTTGATAGAGAGTTCTCAGCTGAATTGCTCAATCAATGCAAAAAGGGCCCTGCCTATACATGACATAATAGATCAGGACACTAGGGTTCCTTGATTAGTTATAATAACATAATTGATAAATGACTTCATATTCATTTCTCTGTTCTTGCAAGAACCTAGTAGGCGTAGGTGCGGTCATATTCCAAATTAAAACCAATCTGATATTACTGTGGATAAGGATGTACCCTAGAGCCCATTTCTGTTTCCAGTCCATGCTATTGCCAGGCTAGAAATTTTGCCAGTAAGTATGAATCTAGAATGATAAAGGTTCGATGTAATTCGTAGTTGAGAAGCATGCATCCTAAGCTAGAGCGAATTTCAGTTTCTATCCACGCTATTGCCAGGCTAGAAAATTTTCCAGTAAGCATGAATCTAGGATGATAAAGGTTCAGTGTAATTCAAAGTTTCCCACCAATGACAGTGCAGTGTCCCTCTCCAATTTCTCTGGGGTTGGCAATGCTATACAAACAACATCTTAAAGCGATGTTTTGATACCATGGAGATGTAACAGTTGATAGGAAGCTCAGTTAATATCTCACTGTTCTAATTGTTGGACGCCAATTGCACGTAATGAATCAAGGGTAGAATTCCTAATTCCTTAATTGATTACAATTTACAATATGAAATACAGCACAACTTGTACCAAGTTCAAACATTAGCATCATCATTATTGTCGTTGATTTTTCCAATTCCAAAGTCTAATTATGAGATTTTTTTTTTTGTATCAATATAATTTCTATTTAAGTCTCCCCAAACATATACACCTGAATATATCAAGACAAGTACGGCAGCAAATATAAAAATACAAGTATATTGGCATTAGAAGACAGCTACATGCCCTAATAATACATGGAGAAGAAAAGATTCAACTGCCAAGCACTAAAGGTTAAAAATCCAAAAAACTTGAAGTAGTTTTCTCATATCTAAACAAGAGAAACAATGACTTTGTTATTTGTTTGGCTCAATTGAATAAATAATAAATAAACTGGGCCCATGTATTGCCCATGTTCTACTGTGATTAGAAGTAGGTCTATTATCATAGGTCTACTGTGATTAGAAGTAGTGTTTGGGTGTAACTGGGTATTGGGCTGATATTATAAATAGAGGCTTAAGGTCTCTACGATGTACACCTTCTTCTGATTATAAAGTGAATTCTCCCGTCTTCCCCGTGGACGTAGGCCAAAAGCCGAACCACGTAAATCTCCGTGTTCTTGTGTGTGATTGATCTCTTTCCATAGGCACTAAATCACAACAAATTGGTATCAGAGCGTTATTGGCGTGATCGAAGGAGATCTGACGGATCGGATCTTCAAAGGGTTGATCGGAGAAGAGGAGGGATCGCTCCCTGTTTTGGATCGGTACGCAGAGGATTTGGGTTCCATCAGATTGCACAGAGAAGAAAAGGAGATTGGTTTATCGTTTGTTTTTTCCTGCTGGGCTTGCAGCCGTCGCTGCTGCCACTAATCGTTTGATCAGATCGTCGCTGCTGAGCCGCCGCTGCGTGTCGCCGGAGAAGGAGGGGGCTGCCGCCTGTGCCGCCGTCCCGTGACCGTGGAAGAAGAAGGAAACCGGAGAAGAGGACGGTTTGGGCGTTTTTTTTCCTGCTGGGCCCCACCTCTCCGTGTAGAAAAATCGCCGGAATCCTCGCCTCAGCCCATCGCCGGAGAAGGGGGGTCGCCGCTGCTATCGCCGGTGTTGCTGTGCCGTTGATGTGGAAGACGAATTCTGGTTCCGTGTTCTGTTGCAGAACGGAACGTTGAAGAAGAAGAAGAAGGTGGGCTTGCTGCAGTTGAGGTTTGAGTCCAGGTCAGGTCAAACCTGACCCGCTCCAAAAGCCCATCCGCCAGTCCAGGTCGGGTTGGGCCAGGTCGACCTGACCCGCAAACTAGAAGCCCAGAATTAAAGTAGCAGTGACGTCAGCATCTCTGACGTCAGCAGATTCGTACGGTCAAAGGCAGATTTGACCAAATCAAAGGCTGAAATTGTTTTCGCGATATCTTGACGATCCGGAGTCCGATCGGAGATCCGTTTGAACCTACAGACTCGTTGCGAGCAGATCTACGCTGTTGTGGAAGAATATTGGCTGTTCAACGGTTAACAAAGAAGATTGACTGATCGGAGCGCAGAAACTTATTTCTGCGATATCTTAGCCGTCCAAAGTCGGATTTCAGATCCGTTTCTTCCAGCGTGCTCGTGGTGACCAGATCTACACAGTTCTAGTGAAAGATTTGCGGAATGGCTATGAAGTTTGACATTGAGAAATTCGATGGAAATAATGACTTCGGTCTTTGGCGTCTGAAGATGCATGCTTTGTTGGTCCAGAATGGGTTGCATAAAGCTTTGAGGGGAAAGAATGCTCTATCTAAAAAATTGTTAGATGAAGAGCAGGATGAGTTGCTGGAAAAGGCGTATGGTCAGATTCTGCTGTTCTTGAGTGATGGTGTACTGCGAAAGGTTGTTCAAGAAAAAACTGCTGCTGGCATATGGCAAAAGTTGGAGAACTTGTACATCACGAAATCTCTCACGAATCGCTTGTATCTAAAGAAGCGGTTGTTCACGTTACAAATGCAGGAAGGTACGTCTGTTTCAACTCACATTGATTCTTTTACAAAAGCTATTATGGATCTGGAAAATATCAATGTTGAAATTGATGATGAGGACCAAGCTATTATGTTGTTGTGCTCGTTACCACCCTCATATGAGCATTTTGTTGATACCATGATGTATGGTAGAGATACTCTCTCCAAAGAGGATGTAGAGGCAGCCTTGAACTCGAAAGAGTTGAAGAAAAAGGTTGCATCTGACAATGATAGTTCGGGTGAGGGTTTGGTAGTACGAGGAAGAACAAAAGACTCCAGTGATAAGGGCAAACATAGATCGAACAGGAAAAACATTGAATGTTATTATTGCCATAAGAAAGGGCACATCAGAAAAAACTGTCCCGAAAGGCAGAGGAAAGGGAAAGAAATAGAAGATTCATCATCTGATGATAATTCAGTCAGTATTGCAGATGGAAGATCAGATTATGATTCCGACAATGCACTTTCTGCGATTGAAAATGGTATTCGTCCTAAGGATGAATGGATTCTTGATTCTGGTTGTTCTTACCATATGTGTCCCAATAGGGACTGGTTTATCACTTATAGAGAAATCAACGGTGGTAGTGTCTTGATGGGCAACAATGTTGCATGTAAGACGGTTGGAATTGGAACAGTTAAAATCAAGATGTATGATGGAATCGTCAGAATGTTGGCAGAAGTTCGGCATGTTCCTGATCTGAAAAAGAATCTTATTTCTCTTGGTGCCTTGGACTCCGATGGTTGTAAGTTCTCAGCTGAAGGTGGAGTCATGAAGGTTGTGAAGGGTGCTCTGGTTCTTATGAGAGGCAATAGAGTTGGGAACTTATATGTTTTGTCTGGAAATACAGTTACAGGTGGAGCTGCAGTGTCTTCCTCAGATGACCATGAATCTGTCTCAACGCGCTTATGGCACTTGCGCCTGGGTCACATGAGTGAGAAGGGATTGACAATATTGAGCAATCGGAATTTGCTATGTGGCACGAAGACAAGCAAGTTAGATTTCTGTGAGAGATGCGTCTTCGGGAAGCATCGAAAGGTCAGTTTCAAGACAGGTATTCATCGCACGAAAGGTATCCTTGATTATGCTCATTCAGATGTATGGGGGCCTTCTAAGGTTTACTCCAAGGGCGGGTCCCGGTTTATGCTGACTTTTATTGATGATTATTCAAGGAAAGTTTGGGTTTATACTCTGAAGACGAAGGATCAGACCTTTGTTACATTCAAGTGATGGAAAGAAATGGTTGAGAAACAGACTGGCAGAAAGGTGAAGAAGTTGAAGACAAGTAATGGCAAGGAGTACAGATCGATAGAGCTTGAGAACTATTGCACGGATCATAGCATAGTTCGGCATTACACCACTACAGAAACTCCGCAGCAGAATGGAGTTGCAAAGAAGATGAACAGAACGATCTTGGAAAGAGCTCGTTGTATGTTAATTACTGCAGGATTGTCCAAGGACTTTTGGGCTGAGGCAGTAAATGCTGCAGGCTACTTGATAAATAGGTCTCCACACACAAAGATTGGTTGCAAAACACCGGAAGAAATGTGGTCAGGTAATCCAGCTGATTATTCTAACTTGAGGATCTTCGGTTGTCCGGCTTATGCTCGCGTGAAACCGATAAGTTAGAACCAATGGCTGTCAAGTGCATCTTGGTGGGATATGCTTCTGGGGTGAAAGGATACAGATTGTGGTGTACTGATCAAGATTCACCAAGATTTATCATCAGCAGGGATGTTGCATTTCATGAGGATGCTTTACTCGAATCGAGAAAGCAGGTGGAGAGGACAGAAGTAGGTAGCAGCAGTGACACCGTTCAGGTGGAGTCCGACATCCTAGTAAAGAAGGAGAGTGCATCCGACTCCTCCCGGGATACAGGGGATCGTCAGACTGTGCAGCAGATGCAACAGATAGAGCCGCAGATGCCGCAGACGGGTAGACCGCAGAGAGAAAGGAAACCGCCGGTTAGATACGGTTTCGAGGATATGACGACGTATGCGTCGACATCAGACAGTGGCCGTGATGATATGGTTGCATACGCATTGACGACTGAGTCTCTTGAATTAATGGAAGGGCTGGAAAGTAGTCAACAGGCAGCAACTATGACAGAAGAGATGGAGTCTCTTGATGAGGAAAATCAGGCCATCGGATGCAAGCGGTTCTACGAGGAAGATGAAGGAGCTTCCAGTGCAGGTAGAGTGCAGTTTAAGGTTCCTGATCATGTATGCAGTTTAAAGAAATCATTGTACGGGTCGAAGCAAGCTTCTGGACAATGGTACAAGCGATTTGGTGCACTCATGAAGGAATGGTTTAAATTCAAGTTCAAGCATTGCTTGGACTTGATTGGTGTGCTCAGTACCTAAGTGCCCTAAGGGGCAGGTAGAGACGGTGAGACGTGTTTAGTGCATGAGGATCAGCTTCAATGTTCGCCAAGGTGGAGATTTGTTATTTGTTTGGCTCAATTGAATAAATAATAAATAAACTGGGCCCATGTATTGCCCATGTTCTACTGTGATTAGAAGTAGGTCTATTATCATAGGTCTACTGTGATTAGAAGTAGTGTTTGGGTGTAACTGGGTATTGGGCTGATATTATAAATAGAGGCTTAGGGTCTCTATGATGTACACCTTCTTCTGATTATAAAGTGAATTCTCCCGTCTTCCCCGTGGACGTAGGCCAAAAGCCGAACCACGTAAATCTCCGTGTTCTTGTGTGTGATTGATCTCTTTCCATAGGCACTAGATCACAACAGACTTGATGTTTCCCTATCTGAAACTGGCCTCCTATATTTTCTGATCGATAACAGGCCTCTTCTATGTTTACAACTCTATAGCAAGCTTAAAACTCAATGCTTATAATCTAATCCACTAACAAGCACTTAATGCAATCCAGAGGCAAAAACTGATAAAGGACATGCCTTTGCACTAAAAGTGTAGAAAATGTGGAAGCTGCATGGTGGGTATCTATGTTCTTGCTCAAAGCATTCTAGCTGTGAGCCCTTCCATCAAACAATTGGTTCAATATAGTCCCCTTTTCTGCACCTTTTGACCATCCTATTTGAGCAAATCTGATGCTGTACTGAGTACACTTGAGCTTGACCGTGAAAGTTTTTAGTTGCTACCAAACACTCGAATTCCTTGAGATATGTAAATTCTGAAAAAGATGGAATTCTTCCCCTGGAATTTGCTAGAAAAGGCCAGAAATTACCCGCAATACTTCCTTAGCATTTGTCAATGACGTTGTTGACATTGTCATTATCAACAGAGCCTTATCCCATCAATCTGGGGTTGGCTATATCCTGCGTAGTCTTATTTATATTATATCTTAGAGCAGTTTATGTAGAAAGCGATTCTGAATTGTTTACTGTATTATTATTGCAGTTTTAGGCTACATCTATGTGTTTGGATCTGGACTTCTAGGCGCCTTCCTTTTCCAAAATTATGTTGAGGACACTACCTTCTCAAGTAAGACACTGGATGGCTGGAAGATCATACACTTATATTCTAATCCTCCAAAAATTCTCTAATGTATGATTTTATATGCTTGCAGGGTCATGGCTGATGACTATGGAGCTAGTGCCTGGGTTTTCTCTGTATCGAGGGTTATATGAGCTGTCACAGTATGCATTAGCAGGACATTATACAGGAACTTCTGGTATGACGTGGGAGGACTTGAATGACCAAGGGAGTGGCATGAAAGAAACTCTGGTGATAATGGCCCTGGAATGGTTGATTTTCCTCATTGCTTCATACTACCTGGATCAGGTGGTTTCTTCAGGGAATGGAGTAAGTAGAGATCCTCTATTTTTCTTGGGAAACTTTCAGAAGAAACATAACCGCTCTTTTAAAATATCAAGCAGAAGACAGAGATCTATTGTATTTGTTGATTTGGAGAATCCGGATATTTCTGAAGAGGCAAGTTATGTTGCAACTGAATTGCTAAATTTATTTATTTATTTTGATTGGTAACATGACTCCAACCTGCAACTTTAGGCTGCGACATTGAGCACCTTCCAACTGTGCTATGTACTTGTTAGAACATTCTTTTCTAATATGCCAGAGTCATAACCAACAGATTTTTCACAATAATTAGTACAATGTCAAGGAACGGTAGTAAGAAACACTTATGGTAAGAACTGGTGAGAGCCGCTTTCTAGGGCCACATGGGTGCATGTCAATTCCCGGAGTTAGGGGGATGTGAAGGGGGTATCATGGATCAATGATGGGTGAAATTCAGATCAATTAATAAGCATAGCCATGCATCAAGTGGCTTCCAAATTTAACAGTTGGACAATCATTTCTGGAAGTGTGTATTCAAGCCTTCAAGGCCATTAATCACATGGCTACAAGAATCCAACTAGGATGAAATTTCACCCATATGATTTCCCCTCACATTCCTTTACCACCGTGAAATGACATACATCAATAAGGTGTTGAGTTCAACTAACCAATACATCCCAAAAAGTTAGGAAGTGGAAGACCAATCTACATAACATCCCCCCTCAAAAGGGACGCCATTCAAATTTGCAACTCACATGTGCCTACCAAGTACCCATGCGATGCGTGCCTGCCCACATGATCCAAGGGAACAATGCCTCCCTAGGGTTCAAACTTGCGATCTGGTGTGTCTCTGATACTATGTTAATTTAACTAACCAATACATCCCAAAAGCTTAAGCAGTTTGGAAGCGGAAGACCAATCTGTACAACATATGGACCCCACAAAGTGGCCCTTATCTTAAGTGGCTTTTAATAAATCATTCCTTTTGTTAGTAAATGTGCTGGGAAAGATTGAGTTAATTAGCTTCTTCCATGCAGAGGCTCGAAGTTGAGAAAATACTGGATCAACAGGGCAAACAACATCCTATTGTTTGTCATAATTTGAACAAGGTGTACAGTGGAAGGGATTCTAAGAAGCATGCAGTTGAAAATCTATCCCTTGCAGTGCCATTTGGAGAATGCTTTGGTTTATTAGGTCCTAACGGTGCAGGGAAGACTACTTTAATAAAAATGGTTAGTATCTTCATGCCACTCAGAAGCCTGTAGCATGCCTTTTCTAATATATAATAATACAAACCTACTAGACAACTTACAATAAAAAGATGCTTTCTCTTGCATCCACAAGGGAGAACATGTGAGAAGTTGAACAAAAGGATGATCTTTTATTGATTGTGTACAGATTTCTTTTCATGCATTTCCCATCACTAATAAATTTTTAAATGAGAAAAAACTGATAATGATATTTGTTGCACAGACAAGGATCCTTACTTAACTACTTGAGCACAAGAGGGCCCTCTCTCATATTTCTTGGTTTCTAATTTTAGGCACTAGGCATACATGGTCGACCGGTTTTCATAGCGTCATTGGTCTCATATAACTTCCATTTTTTGTGTTTTTTTTTCCTGAAAGAGTGTCGCATTTGTTAAGTATGTAGAGGCCCAATGCATTACACGGCTACACACCAACCGCCCTGTAGGCCCTCTCTATGCAACTCATTTGGGATTAATTCAAATTAATCACGGTGCAAATATTAGTGGGTGAGGCTGTATTTATTTTAAGACTTCTGGATTGTCAAAGGTAACACCATTGATGCTCATGTTTTGTGGGTTTAGATTTACTACTTGGTTGTGAGATTGTTATATTCACTGGCTGTTCAATCTGACATTACCTTAGAGTTTAGACACATATTTGGAGTGTTTAGCAGCAATGAGCATCCAAAATAAAGACCAAAATCTGTTCTTCTGGCTGATATTACATTCAAATAACTTTTTTTAACCATGGTACATCACAATCACATTCAGCAGTATTACTGTTCTATTATAAAAGCTTACAGCTGGTAACATCAGCATACTTTCATCATCATAGATCACAGTTTCTTGCTGTCATTTTATGAAGTAAAAATGGAGATTTAGTCATTTTTAATTGCTCTTTAAATCATATCCTCTTATCTAAAATGATGATTTCACGTTTGGTTCCTTCAAATCAGTTTTGGTGTGTATGGACATCATATTGATGGTATTAGTTTTTTTAATTGAACTGATATGTGTGCTTCTTTTTCAGTTGACTGGTTTTCTACAACCCACATCTGGAACTGCATTTATTGATGGTCTGGACATCATATCGGACATGGATAAAATCTACAAAAAAATTGGGGTTTGCCCACAGCATGAGTATGAAAGCCCTACTTATACCTTCTATCATAGGCTTTTATTTTTAATTTTTTGTTCCTCCTTTTGTTTTTTTCACCCATAAAAGGGGAATCGATGAATAAAGGAATCTGAAATAACATCAAACAATCTAAGTGGGTCCAATAGCTTAGATTTTATTTCTCATGCAGTACATCCTAGCAGAATTAACCATAGGCCGTACAGATGACGCTGGCTTACAAAACTACAAGATACTAACATCAGCCACAGGTCTGGGCACAAGCTGCTTCCCAGAAAATCAACTTATATTGATACCAAATTGTAAATCAAGGATAAAAAGGGAAATAAAAATACAAGATAAGAAAGGTAGATGAGGAGAGGAGAAAGAGGGGGAAAGAGAAGAAAGAAAATGGTTTAGAATGGGTTGGTTGATTAATTTCACTTGTCCAAACCCAATTGTTTCATTAGGAGTCAATCAACACTAGTAGTAAAAATGTAGTTGAAAAAAAAAAAAAAACACTAGTTGTAATATGTACAAACTACAAACCCTTGCCGCCTTACGCCTATACAAAAGAAATAAATTAAAGTAGAACAATAAACATAACAACACACTAATTTCTACAATATAATCATTTTTATGCAGCTTGATTTGGGAGAATTTAACTGGAAGGGAGCATTTATTGTTCTATGGTAGAGTGAGAAACCTTAAGGGTGAGTTATTACAACAGGTAAATTCACTTTCACTTTTTCCCCTTTCTTCTTTTTTACATTCATCATGAAGACTAGTTGGTTGCACTCTAATTGATTGACTACGTGAAAAAGAATTCTATGAGAATAGTGTTTGTTGTAATGTGTATTATCAAGGAGAATGGAATAACCCTTGAAAAGTATTCAATTTTAAAAGAGGGAATTTATTTCTTTTATACTAATTAGACCAATAACTGCATGTAGCATGTAAGTGAGGGACAACAGAGTAAATGCACATGTCAGGCATCATACATTTGGGTAATTTCATCTCAGTATAACATGGACTCATGGGTAGAGATTGGAGAATCTCACTCCCACAGCCAAGTTCATTATACACATGCAACTTCTTGAACACATTCTCACAATTACTTTCCCAGACAATAGATTTATGTTGCACATGGACAAAAGGGATGCCCAACACCTTCTCCCTTTCAGATTTTGTTCCAATGCAAATCCTTTTGGTTCAAGGCTAGTTTTGCTAGTTGTGTTTTAAAAGATTAAGATTTCAATATTCAATTTACAGTCTCTACTTGTGTTCCCTTCCCCAAAAACATATGGTGGAGTCTCCTATGAGGCTATGGCCCAACTAGGGGTGGCAATGGACCACAATTACCTCATTGCGTAGGATCTACCCTAAAAAATGGTAATAACCAGTGACACCAAAAGCTTGAGCTGTTAGTGAACGGCATAACAATTTATATCAATACCCCCTCGAACGGGAAGCCATTTGAATTTGAAATTCGAAACCCAACAAACAAATTGAACAGACAGACCAACCAGACGGATGGAGGTAACATGCCTCATAGGGGTTCCGAACTTGTGAACTCTAACTCTAATACCATGTTAATAACTAGTAACACCAAAAGCTCGAGCTTCTGGTGTTACTAGTTATTAATAAAAAGGTCAGGCATGGACCATGATAACAAATCCAGATTTGGGTCTATGGATCTAGACCTAAATCTGGATCCGATTATATATTTACCTGGATGATGTTTCTGTAATTAACACAGACTATAACTGTTTGTATTATATAATATGTAATAGGTATATTATTCCTATCATAATATTTAATAGATATATTATTTTATTTAGGACATGTTTGTTTTGCAAAGAATAAATAGGATTAAATCAAATGGTCCCCACCAAAGGATTATTAAAGAGGTGAGGTTGAAGGATATGAGGTGAAGGGTGAAGGATATAAAGCAACACTGTAGATGGGACCTCGACTTTCCTTGGATTTAAATTACTAGGGTGATGGCTGGATATTCATTTCCTGTCTTTTCTTGATTAAATTGCCATAAATGGGAGTTTATTTGAAGGTCATTTTTTGGATATTCACCTTTGGTTCTTCATTTTTTAACTACCTATATGAATTCTTAGAATTCCTAGGAATTCAATTATACAAAACAAACAGTCCCTTAGTATTGCTGTGTAGATGTCATCCTTCCAAAAAGTTGACTCCAAGAATTGCTTTAAGCTGTACAGGTGGTGGATGATTCCCTGAAAAGTTTGAATCTTTATCAGGGCAATGTGGGTGACCAGCTTGCTGGTAAATACAGTGGAGGTATGAAGCGTAGGCTTAGTGTTGGAATTTCTCTAATTGGAGATACACAAGTATGTCCTCTGTCCAATCTCTTGATGTCGTTGGTAAGAAAGAAAATTTCAATCCCTTTAATGTAACGATTTTTTGCAGGTTGTATTTATGGATGAGCCCACTACAGGATTAGATCCAGAGTCACGAAATAATTTGTGGCATGTTGTGAAAATGGCAAAGACAAACCGAGCAATTATTCTCACAAGTAAGCTGTTCTTTCAATGTCTATATGATCACCTTGAGCGCGTGCATATCTCAAGCATCAATATTACTTCAAATTAGCTCATTTCAATTTTTTCTTCCTTGGAATCCTACAAAATGTCTATGCAGTAACTTATACTAATTTGGAATATGGGCTGTAGGCTGTAGCATTATCATAACTCTTTTACATTTTCATTAACTGTCACAACTTACTCCAAGTTCATATCTTCTGTTTTCTTGAAAAGAGTACACTAGTTTGTAACTGCTTCTGTTTTCCACTTTCTATTGTCCTTCATTGCCTTTCTACTACAGGTATTCATCGCATACCAATCCACTGAGAAAGAAAAAAAATTCTTGTGCACTGACAAAGAAAAAAAATTCTTCTGCCCATTATTATGTCTAGCCTTTCCTATCATTCAAAAAGTGCTCCAAATCATTAAAGGACGGCCTGCCTGCCTGATTCCTATTGAACCCCTAATAGTTGAAATGGGCTTTAATCAAATGAGCTTTGAAGGAACAAAGAGTGAACTGTCACTTGTGGACAATAAGAGGGGAGCATCACAGGGTGAAGGGTAAGCAATCATTTACTGATAGAGGGATATCTTGATTGTTCCTTGCAAACCTCCATCTTTGATCCTTCAGCCTTAGACCTTTTGATGGAAGCCCGTTTCTTAGGAGATTATAGGAAATCAGGAGGAAATAGGATTACATGCCCCATGAAATGAAAACGAATTTCATCCCTCATAGGTTTTACTCTGTTGAGTGGTGTTTAATCTACTATAGTATGATTAATGGGTAGTATGATTAGTATAAATGAATGAAAGATCAAGCGCTTGGTCCATCCAGTCTCCTGCATGTGGTTGAACACAAGGGCCCATTATGGATTGCTTATGGCCCAAAAGTACTGCTAATGGATATCATAGCCATCTGATGAAAGGCCTCTAGTCTAAACTAGACTGGTGGAACAATTTTCTTTTATTGGTAATATGACTCGAACTCACAACCTAAAGGTTGCAATAACGAGCACCTTCCATTGTGCCACAAGCTATTTTCCTGTTGGAACTTGGAAAAATTTTCTCCAACTGTCTGTTTGCAGACTCTGGATTTAATGGCTACGAAAATCCAATTGAGGTCTGCTTTTTTATCTATATTACTCAATCCGTGTAGGCCACTATCAAATTTTCCACATGAATGGAGGCGCACCCCAGTGCAGCAGCTTCAATGAAATTTTTCTTTCCACTTAAAATCTACAAATGGAAATATTGTATTTCGAGCAATGTTAAGGAAACAATACAAGACAAACCAGTCAGAATGCTTTGAAGCAGAGTCAGTTGCTTTAACAGTCCATGTTTGGTGACCTGCTCACTAAGCTCAATGTTTTACTCATAGAAAATTACTTTCGAAAGGATTCAAATCTAAGTTGCCCTTGAAAATAAGAATATAGCTAGAATTGGAGTGCGGCATACACGTTTTGACAATAAAAAAGCATAAAACAAACATTAAGTTGAAATAATAGTAAAATAGGAAATTAAAAGAAAGAATTTGTGGATCTTGACCCAGGTTAATCTTTTGGTTGGACTCACATCTCTATGAAACTAGTCAAGTCCTAGTTTGGGCTCTAAGCAGTTGGTTTTGAGTAACATATGTCTATCTTGATACTATAAGTTAAAATAAAAATCTCTGATATGGAAGTGGAACACATGGCTTGGATGGCAGCACATTCCATGGAGGAGGCTGATTTTCTTTGCGATCGTTTAGGCATCATGGTGGGTGGCAATTTAAAGTGTGTTGGAAGCTCGAAGGAGGTAATTCACATGATCTGGGACCCAGTAATTCTCAAATGAAACAGAAGAATCATCTTCTTCCTCTTTTTATATCTTTCTTTTGTCGTAGATCATGATAACTTTGGATCTTTTCTACAAAAAGGAACCTACATTTTCACACAACCACCAGAAGGCCCCTATCTTTTATATTCGTTCTAAAATATCCCTCATCTAACTGGGAAACTGTTCAAAAGTAACTATATTCTTCATTTTTTGTTTTTGGCCGATTTCTTCCTAAGAACAACTCAATCAGGAGTCACGACCCTTGATTTGAACTAGTCCCATTTCACACAATTTTGGACATTAATCATCCATGGATTTTATCACAAAAAGTTTGAAAATATATAGCCATTAAACTTTGAGGACCTAAAACTAATAAGGCCTAGTACCATTTAATCTACTTGATATTATTACATATTTTCCTAATCCACAATCATCCCTTTCCATCGCCACCAAGGTGGGCACCGCCAAACTTGAATTGAGTTGGTGTTGCAGAGCTGAAACAAAGGGTTTTTTTTCTTCTTCATTTATCCATAAAAAAGTCAGTGGTTTCATCATCTTACCAGGGAGGTTTTACTAATATATATATATATATATAAATAAATATAATAATACATGTTCCTTTTTGAGGTTGTCTGAAAAATACAGGGCCTTTTTGTAAAAAGCTCTAATCCTTGAGATGATTGGATTAAAAAAGAACCATCTGTGAGTGAATTTGTGAGTTCATTAAGTTCTTACCATTATCTAATTAGTGTGAAATAAATGCCAAGTAGTTGCTAATAACACTTTTTATTGCCTAGATGTCTTCACTGCCTCCGGAAAAAAAAAAAAAAAAACTACTGAGATCTCCATTCTGATTCGTATGAATTTTCATCTATTTACTGTTCTACACTCCTTTTTTGTTTTATTTTTTAAACTCATGGACATAATTTTTTGGTTCCTAGTATATCCTGGATTTAGTGCAGTAGTCTCATCTTGCAAGTTTCTGTCTGCAAACCTGGAGACTTTTGAAAGAAGTTTCTACAAGTTTCGAAGGAAACATGCAAAGATGAGACATTTTTTACCACCATGGTGGTCTAGCTCTTCACAATCAACTTCAGAGAACAAAAAGTCTGTTTTTCTTTTTCTCATTTGTTTCCAACATCTATAAGAAACTGACTACCAAAAAAAAAAAAAACATCTATAAGAAACATTTCCTGTTGATCCTTCTTTTATTTATTTAAAAAAATCCATAAGAAAAATGTTGAGCACTGAAGATAGGTATATGCATTGCAGCTTAAAACAAGATATGGAGGATCATATGTATTGACAATATCAGCAAATCCTGCTCACGAGGACAACGTTGACAGCATAGTAAATGGCCTCTCTTCAAATGCAGTGAAGATTTACAATGTTGGTGGAACTCAAAAATTCCGGATGCCTAAGAAAGATGTAAGAATTTTTGAAATATTTAATGCCATAGAAAATTTCAAGAAACAAACTAGCATCAAAGCATTTGGCTTGGCTGATGCCTCTTTGGAAGATGTCTTCACCAATGTGGTGCATGGGGCTTCAGACCAAAATTTGCCTGACTGAATCCTGTAAAATGAAGTTTTGATCTGCCCATTTACATTAATGAGGAAATCAAGCAGAGTGAAGAGTGTTTTTTTTTCAATACCATACACCATGATACATGCATAATCCAACAGATGATTATACAGTGAACATTCAATGTCTGCAACTTACTTTTGTCAATTTAATCTAAATGATTCTACAATTTGTTCCATCTGAGCATTTTGGAAAGGAGTGGCCCATCTTCTGGTTTTCCAGACCTACTTCAAGAAATAAAGAACACCAATCAGGCAACTGAGATTATTTTATATTGATGTTGGAAACAAAGACAAGGCTATAACTAGAAGGGAACAAAGACAAGTCTATAACTAGAAGAAAACACGAATCAGGCAACTGAGATTGGTTTTGTAAAAGCAATTTTTTTTTAATTATTGTAATATCGATCATCAAATGGGAGTTCCACTTGTATAGAACATTTGGCTTGAAGTAAACATACATAGATTCACATTTCATAAAACGTTGTATTTAGGTTCGCATTCAAAAAATAAAATTAGAAAACGTTAAATGACAAACATAGGATGACAGATTGGGTAAGGGTCTGGTGGTTGTGGTGGTGTGGTTCAAAGAATGCATTCATGGCACTTCATTGGGTTGACTATAGTTTATTACGGTTAGATTATAGTTTGAACTTTGAACTCTGTTCTTTGAAAAGGAATATCAATTAACAAAGTAAACATTTAAAGGACCTCATCTGATAAAGATAGGTTGATAGACTGGAGAAGGGCCTGTGATGATGGTGATGTGGTTTACAATGCATTGATGATTGTTCATTATGGTTAGACTCTAGTTTCAACTCTGTTCTCTTAAAAGGAATATCAATCAACCAAGAAAACAATTATAACTCTTATCTTTCATGATATCAATCAAAAATTCTTTTTTTTTTCTCTAAATATAAATATATATTGGTTTTCTTTTTACCTCGAAAGCCTGCCTGTGTAAATAGTCAATCTTCTTTTCAAACCACTACCACCATTTAGTTTAAACTAGGGTACCAATGTATTGACATAAACACAAGATAATGTTGGCGCCTGCAGGAGAAAATAATGTTGGGTAGGTGAGACGGGTACCCACCTAGCACAACCCAACACAGATGTCCCATTGGTTGTATTCAAAATATAGATCAAAACCAATACCATCAGAGGAACTGAATTGTATTTTGTAATTACTGTGTCTCGTAGGCAATGGATTATAAGGAGCTGAGGCCAGCTATTTTGCCACCAAACAGGGGCCACAATTGTTGGTTTTTTTTAGTTGTTTCAAAAATTCTAGAGGTGCTTTTTATAAAAAGGTGTTTTGTCCTTTTGTACCTTTTGCTTTTATGGGTAGGGTAGGCTATTGAAAACAAGCCATCCCACATTGCTAAAGTTCATCTTTTGAAGAAACTTTAAAAGTGTTTTCATTCCTATACTTTCTAAGAACTTTTAAAGACTTTTGCCATGAGGCATATGCGCGCACGCGAGTCGGGCTTGACCTGGGGTGGCTGGTCCGGAAAACGTTTAACCGGACATATGTGTCCGTGACGCACATCCTACATGTATATTGCGTGCTTGGGGGGTGCAAATCCTTGCCATTATTTTACTCTCTCCCTCTGTCTAAGCATTTTGTGAAGGAGTGCGACCAGACCTGACCAAGGAAGGCCGTTGTATCCTGGGGGCAGTTCTGCTGAGAACCTTCGCACTTGAATTTTATTCCAAGGGGCGGAACTCGTCCTAAAAAGAGCGTCATCAGACTTGCCTCGGCCACAGATCTGCTGCCGTTGCTGCTCTTCGACTTCAACTGACAAATCCTGTTACAATCGGGTACCATTGTTTTATTTAAATTTGGTTTGACAACATCTCCTGTTCTGTAGCTATTTCAACAACAATATCTAATTTAACCCACTAAGTCATGCTTTTTCTTCCTTAATAATACCTGTTATCTCACTATTTTCTAATAGCCTTTAGTGGTGGATGATATGGAGCTCCTGCGAAGTAGATCTTGCCATGTTAATTGGAACTTTTTCACTTGAGAGTTCCGATGAGAACATCATATTAAATTCTCTCCGCTAATGAGAATTACCAAAACCTCAAGGCATTGGTAGAAACAACACGTCAAACTAAAATACTTATAACTGGTGTTAGCAAAGGAAAGTCTATATTCTCTGTAGTTTTCACCGTAGAGCTTTCAGTAATTTTTTCTAAATAAATTTAGGGATATTGACTGTACAACTGCCCTTAGACTTGATATTTACCCCAAAACCGTCGAAGTTTACATATTTCTGGTATGACTGTTTTTACAATATTGGTGAATGAAACAAAGCATCAAAAGATCATATGAGGCATTGGGGGTAAGTTTTAGCCTCTTCCCTCTCAAGCATAAGAGCGTTCTAAATAAACGGCTGTTATTTACACTTGAACAGGGAGAGAATTCAACCCAAAGGATAAGAACAAATAAACCCTCTGTGTGCTAGTAGTCTTGGGAGTTTTGTACGCGGTAAAATTCTTGGAAACTATGGGCCCCTCATGCAGTCCTCACGGGGCATAGTTGTGTAGCCAGTTTTTTGCGTAAAAAAACACAAGGGATCGCAAAAATTAAATTCCATCCCACAGTAAAATTTATGTTTAATGCGACCGCTTCTCCCTGCAGAAAAAGTGTAAAACTGGATTAAGCGTTTCATGATTTATTGAAAAATAAATTCCTATAAGGTGCTGGCTGGAAATTTTCCACGGAGCATAGAAAGGTGCCCTAAATGCCATTCTCTTAATCCTTTAGAAACTTCCCCCCAAATGAATTGGCCAGGGCCATGGGTCAGAAAACGGAGGTTGCAGCTTTGAACTCGTGCTCTCTCCCAAGATGCCACTTGCCCAAGTAAAAGCCTGATATACCCGCCACATAGCGGAAGCAGGTACTTCACGTGCCCGGGGGCATACTCCATTCTCGAAGAGGCTAGACACCCTCGTCGACTAATTTAAAAAAATCCCATCAAATGGGGCCCTCCGTCTTCTTGGAGGCCCATCTGATTTGGGCCGACCCATCTCCTTTCTTTGGAATTCCAATGTCACACAAAGACGTCCCTCCCGGGTAAAAGTTTCATAACTTTCAGTAAAGTCAGGGGGTTTCGAGCAAAATCCGTAACTATATATACATGTATGCACTCGCCCTGTTCTCCAAAAGGGCAGAGGAAAAGAAAAAAAACAGTGGACAGCATGGAGGAGGGGAAACAAGAGACAGAAGACATCAAAGAGAATCCAACTGAAGAGATACAACCCAGCAGTAGCGGCGGAGATCCAAACCCTAACCCTAACCCTAACCCTAACCCTAGATCTGTGAAGACCAAAGTTCCTGAAGTTGAAATTCACCTCTTTCGGCGCGGGAAAGGCCCAATCGAGATCTTCAAGTCGAGCTTAGGCGGTTGGGGTCAAGATCAGCTCGAAGCCCTCGAAATCATCGACAAGTATGGCTTCAAATCCATCTTCGCCTTCAATCCCAGTTCAGGCAGAGGCGCTCCGATTCGCTTCCACCCCCGTAACGGAAGATCATTGTTACCTTACAAGGACGGCTCTGTTATCTTCATCGATGGAGAACCTAAGGTATATATATATATATATATATATGTATATATGTTCCTCTATCTATCTTTGATTTCTTTCATATGGGTTTGATTGATTATTGCTGTGCATTGAGAAAAAGGGATCTTTAGAAAAACCCATGATTTTTTTGTACCAAGGCATTCTCATGGAATCTTGTTGTGTCGCTTTTTTCTGTAAGATTTCTTTGAGTTGTTTTTTGCACGTCGTTTTTAATGGGCTTTGCAGAAGCTCAGCATTACTAGAAATTTCCTTGGAATTTGAATTTTTGGAAATTTCATGAGTTCTGGAATTTATGGAATTCTTGTTTCTAGAGGAACTTGGGTTTTGGGCTACTTGAGATTTGCAGCTTCTTCTGGGGTTATTTGATACAAAGATGATATGGTTGATATTTTGTATGTTGAAAGAGCTTAGTGTTCTTAGATATTGATATCATTTGATTAAGAAGTTAAATGAGGATAAGGAAATTTGATTGATGAGTTGGGGCTGTGGCATTGATGAACCAGATAACAAGGATATTCTAGTTTTTAAAAGATTCCCAAGGTAGGCATGCAGGCAAAGCTCTTTGGACTTAAAGGGAAACTGATGAAACAGTATCAGTATAAACTTCTTACCTGTTAAAAGTACAAAAATGTCTATGCAGAGGAATTGTATTTGGTCAAGAGGGGAAAATAAAAAAATGTACAAAATAGTCCTCCTCCTCCTAAACACCCAAAAAAAAAAAAAAAAAATGCTATGATGGAGTAGAGGGACTCAAAAGCATTTGATCTCTATTTCTACTTACCACTTTCATAGGCTGACCTCTTTGATGAACTAAAACCCTCGATCTTGTTTACTAGGGATGCTAAATTGCATGATTTTATATCCCAGTGCTTTGCCCAACCTTCTGCATCTGATGAACTCTGATGGCCTTTGGTATATTAGAATCTCCTATACCTACCTTCACTGAAACTTTTAAAATAACTCCATGATCATGTTGTACTCCACTTGTTTCTGCTATCCCTAATTTCCCCTTCCAGCGTTTACATCATCAAATTTTATGAAACCATACAGAGGTGGAACCATTGAACTGCTTGTTTTGCACTACAGTGCATCTTAACATTACCCCCTCCCATTTGCACAAAACATCCAATTTATATGTCTATTTTTAATTTACTAATTGTTTTATTTTTTTAGTTGTAAAGTATCTATAGTAACCATGAAATGCTTTTAATAAAATCCAGGTAATACAATACTTTTTAATCCCAGGATTCATCTGAAAGGAGGTCTTAGCCTGCTGATCCTTGGATTCCCTTCTTCCACAAATTGTGTCCATGTCCGTATTACATTTATTTCCCAATCAGTAACAAAAAAAGAGGTTATTAAAACAAGACGGTGAAAACTATAAAGATTTTCTATTTTAACTAAGTTCCGTTCACTATTTGTTCCAGTACATTAAGAGAAACACAAAGTTTCAATATTCAAAAAGAGGGGAAAAAACGCAAAGATTCTCTCAGACTTTAAAATCTGAGAACGTCTTCCAATTATCATCAATTCTATTTGACCAAATCATAAAGAATCTCTTCTAGTAACAAGAGGTCCCTCTCCTTTGGAGAGAGTAGTTGAATCCCATAGAGCAAGAACTCTGTTTCAGTGGGATTCTTTATCACGTCGCTGAAAAATGCCCAAGGGACCTCAAAAATCCCTTTTGATTTGAATAAAATCCCTAGTAACAGTGGTCCTGGTTTCACAAAAGGGCTTTATCCCAAATTCAGTTCAAGAGTCCCATAGGCAAACTGCAAATAGTATTCATCTTTTTTACAGCCCCATCACTCTGGCAACATACCACCCATTCCATATAATATTAAGCTGGAAATACTTGGATGGAAAGTGCAATTTATTGACCTTATTGGCTTTTACTTTAATTGCTATCATGCTTTTTCTTGAATGAAGATTAATTCTTGTGATTGTTGTCCATGCAGGACTCATTGGTCAAACCTATTACAAAGATTTTGCTGAGTGTAACGATATTAGCCCTTCTAATGACATTTTTTCTGCGAGAAACTCCAGAATGGATGAAAACATCGAACTTCTTGGGTGGGATCTTCCCTCCTTGGGTTCTTGCCTGTATTGTCATAGTTTTCACCCGCCTGAGGAAGAGAACAAGGGATATCTTGAAGAAGTTCGGTTGGTGAATAAATGCCATCTTTACCTATCTGGAGCTGTTGGAGTTTGTTTTTATTGCAAATTTGTGTTTAGTGAGCATGATAAGTTGTGAAAGTATTTGACTTAACCAAACTAGTGGCTGGATTTTGCCCAATTTTGTGGACAAGTTTGTTTTTTAAACCATCACGTAAATTTTCTTTGGTTATATATTTTTTGGAAGAACCATCTCGTTAATGTTAAATTTGTAGACAAGTTGCAATGCTAAACAGAAAGAACAAAAAAACACTGCAGAACCTGGCCTTTCTTGATTTCACATTGATGATACACGAGATGATTGTAAGTTCCGTGACAGCATCACTCAATAAATTCCTCCATACAACATCTTCAATCTTTTTAAAGATAGAAAAGGATAGAGATGCCATTCTCACACAACAGACACCTCGTAAACTCACGTGTGAACTGGAACAGATGTGTACTGATCTAATGGATACTATATTTCAAAATTCAAAGTAACTTGAATAAATTAGGAAATGAGCTGGAACAAAGTCAATAGCAAGCAATGAATTTTACCAATCACAGTGGACACTGAGCAACTCTAATAAGGTGGTATGCCACACATACCCTATTCTAATTTTGGAATGCATCTTGGAAATTATGGTGGAATGTGTCGATTCAAGGGAGAAGGCAGGGACTTCATCATAGGTTGGTTAGGTGGCTAGTTTTCGTTCATTTGTAACAAAACAAGCAAACCTAGGAGGAGCAAGTTCTCTTCTTGGTGTGAGACTGAGCATAGATCTAGAATCAAGGAGATTGGAAGGGTTAGTAGAAGGAATAAAAGGGAAGAGCAAACCATTAAGGGAATATATGTTGGACTGCTGAGTTTTAAAGACAATGGCTACAAATAGGCTGAGTAGAAAAGCAGAAATAAAAAAAGGCGACCCTATATGACAGTGAGAATGTTGTTCTTGTTTTTGCTCTGTCATGCGTAGATCATGCATCAAAATTAAGAATATACATATGGGCATAGTTTGTTTGTGGGTAGACTAAATTAACTGAGAGTCATGTAGATGAGATAAGCCTACGGCTAAGATGATGATGTTGTACCATTTGTATGCTGGCCCTCTTTTCTCCGACAAATTTGCAGAATTGTAAAAGGTAAATGACACTAAATTGACAATCAATCTTGGATCACCTAGGTTTCCGCTCTCTTTCCCTAGGAAACAGTTATGTGCAATTCTTCTGCAAATGGGAATCTGATACAAAAAATGAAATGTCATCAACAACATATAACTATAAACAGACATGAGACTTTTTAAATCAGCAACCCACCAGAACATGTATAAGTAAATAATTGAGACCTTTTTTGCATAAGATAAAATAAGGGGTGAGGAGCAATCATCTCCCAAGCTTGGCACTCTAATATATCAATACTTCTCAAACTACAGAATGGGCAAAAATTGAAGGCATGAAGGACAACTGATTGTCTGCAGTTGCATTCCAAAGTAAGGTCAAAACAACTGCGGGGTTCTTCTTCCAGAATGTGATGGAGCTCCAGAACCCGGCCTTTCTTGATTTCACATTGATGATACACGGATGATAGTAAGTTCTGCGACAGCATCTGCTCTGTTTGATGCCCAAAGGTGGAGCGTGCTTGACGCCTTGACCTCTCAGTCCAAGTAGTTCTCTCGATTAACATTTCTTACACTCAATAAATTCCTCCATACAACTTCTTCAATCTTCTTAAAGATAGAAGAGGATAGACATGCCATTCTCATTCAACAGACACCCAGTAAAGTCTGAGCGCCCATGATTTGGTGAATCAGTTGATGAGGAATATGAATGAAAGTTCATTTTGAACAAACTATGGCCTTCGGTGAGGAGCAAGATAGAGACACCATCTATCCATACAAGAAGAACCACATCCACTCCGCATCTTATGAGGCACATCACCTAAGGAGGGAACAACATTTGTGCCCCATGATTGTCCATAGGGCCCATTCACCTAATAGAATCATAGTCCTGCAAAATCATTGATCCATCATCATCCTCAAGCCTGGTTAGTGGAGGATCACCAATAATCATGACAAGAACAGGAGCCATCTTTGAAATGGTGGAACCTGTGCTTATCTCGAACAATTATCTCTCGTTCAGTAATAGTTGACATGTATTTGATTGCCAAATGACAATCGCTGCACATTCGAAGGTTCTTCACAATTCTGATCACAGTCCCACTGCTGGTGTTCATCAAACCAAATGCTATAGCTAGCTTCTCACTATGAAATCTTAGTGAGAATTCTCTCTCCTCTTCTTCCAAGTCATGCATCACAGGCTCTGTTTCTGGCACATAACCCGCTTCTCTCATCTTTTGTACCAATTCTTCTAGGTAACTGTAGATCTTTGATGTCTGTGGGTGCGTGGTATCACCCATGCGGAACATATGGGCCACATGATCAATTTCTATCAGGCTGTAACCAGTTTGCTTCTTCAAACCTTTTCGTATCATCACATTTCTGACTACTTCAACCCGGTCCATCCTACCTGCCAACGCATATATGTTTGAAAGCAACACATAATGGCCAGGATTGTCAGGTTCTATATCTAAAAGATGCTCAGCCACTTCAACCCCAAGATTGAAATCCTTATGCATCTTGCACGCCCCAAGCATTGCAGTCCATACTGCTGGTTCTGGCTCCCCATGTATCCATTCTTTAATGAATTGAAGCGCTTCGTTGAGAAATCCAGCACGCCCAAGCATATCCACCATGCACACATGATGCTCTACTCTAGGTACCAACCCATAGTCTTGCACCATACATGCAAAAGCCTCGTACCCTTTTCTGACCATCCCTGCATGGGCACAAGCAGATAAGACTGCAACAAATGTGACATCGTTTGGCCGAGGCCCACTGGCTCTCATCTGATGAAAGAGCTCAATCACCTGAGCTCCATATCCATGCATTCCATAACCAGAGATCATTGCTGTCCAGGCAACAACATTCCTCTTACACATCCCATTAAAAGCTTTGCGCGCTTCCTCAACACACCCACATCTTGAATACATATTTATCAAAGAAGTACCTAAAACTTCATTAACTTCCATACCACTATCTACAATATAATCATGCACTGATTGGCCCAAACTAAGATGACCCAAGTGAGAACAAGCAGACAGCAAGCTCACCAGTGTTGCCGAATCGGGTGCGACCCCTGCCTCTCGCATTAGGTAAAAGATCTCAACAGCTTCCTTAGCAAGCCCATTTTGTTCATAGCCCGCAATCATCGCATTCCAAGCAATAATGGTCCTCTCAGGCATTTTATCAAACACTTTTCTAGCATTCTCCAAATCGCCAGATTTCGCATACAGCGAAACTAAAGCAGCCTGAACATGAGAATCCAGACCAAACCCACAAGTTTCCGAATGCGAATGCACAATTCTACCAATCTTCAGCTCAGAAAGATCGGCGCACGCCTTGATAACAGATGTGAAGGTGAAACTCGAAGGCCAGACGCGGACAACACGCATGTGTTGGTAGAAGAAGATGGCGTCAAAGGAGAATCCAGACTTGGATGAGGCTTTGATGAAGGCGTTGAAGAGGAAGGAGTCAGGATTGGGGACAGAGAAGAATAGTAGCCGAGAGTAGGACATGGCGCCTGCGGTGCAGGCCAAGGTGAGGAGCTTCGTGACGAGGGCTCGGCTGCGGTGGAGCCTGGACACGACCATGTGGGCGTGGACTTGCTTGAGAGGGCGGACGCGCGGTCCTGCTTGTAGCAGGGCTTGGTAGGTTGGAGAATGGGAAGAAGAAGTGATGTTGTTGGCTTGTGGGTCGATGTGGGGTCTGCAAGTTAGGCCAAAAGAAGCGTTCTCAACAGGGAGATTCTCCACCGTCGCCATTGATTATACTGTTGGAGGTGGGTATCAGAGCTTGGCTAGAAGTTGGCAGTTCTCTGTTTTTTCATTCCGTCGAACACCTGGTGTGCGGAGAATCGAGGGTTCTGCATAAACTCTGTGCATGGAGAAGCATCCCTAGCCGCGGGAGGAAAGAAATTCGATTCCCCTTTTCAAATCGGGCAAAATTTGAATGTTGGTTTATAATTTTGACAAGGAAACATTTTTGAACAGTTTAGTGTATGTTTACCATTAGAATGGAAAGAAGGGATTTTGAGATATTAGTGCTCCTTAAAACCCAAAATTTCTCAATTTCAGGAGCACCACAAATGACTTTAGTGACATTATCTAAATTTGAGTAAGGAAATTAGGAAAATCAGGTTAGCCGAAAGAAATTGAATTCATAGGATTTGATGCCATAAGTGGTGCGGTTATAAATGAAGACTTAGGGTAAATGAATAATCTAATTACAAGTCACGTGCTTAATCTGATTGTGGTACTCACTCCTATTGAAATAAAATTTAAAAATATCTTATTACGGAAAATGTTTTTCTTGGAGGTGTAGGCCAACACTGCGGTGTCCACTTAGGCCCACCATTCATCAATGTATAGCTTTGATGATCTTTTATTTTCTTTCATGATTTAGCATTAGGGCTAAGTTTTTACATTCCATGAACCTTCAATGACCATTGGATATATTTGAAGATAATTTACGGTTAAGATACTATTAAACTTTAAGGGTTAAATAAAAGTTAGGATAATCTGATTGTGCTGATTTTTTTTAATCCACTTTATGTATTAGAAAATCTTTCCATCTGCCATCCTCCTATTGATAAACTTGTATCTAAGGGATAACATTCTCCCTGGGATGACATCCATCGAGACATGTTATACAGGAAGCATTTTGTTCTTTTCTTAGAATTTTAGGATTTTACAAAATTAACCTTTCCACGTGTCAGCTTGGCCTTTCGAAAATTTCATATTTCAGCATTCTGAAGTTTAGAGTGTGAAGGACTTTAACGCAGCATTGGACTGAATGATCCTCGCCCTTAAAATCAAAGTTGTGGGCCTCTAAATTGATGGCCACAATTTCTTCATTTTTGTATTTTTGTACCTTCCCTAACCTCTGAGGAAACTGTCCCATCTCACAGTTGCATTGAATGTTTGTAATCCATGGTCGTCTCAGTATTCAAACTACAGCGGTCTCAGTATGCAATGAGTAGAATTTAGGGGTTTTGCATTCACCACTTCACCTTAAATTTTATTTTTTTAATTTCATGACCTATATTTAAATAATCTCACTAGAGCCCTTTGATTATGGTCGACATTATTATTTTAACTTTTTTGCACCATCTCCCATTATATGATGGGGTTTTTCAATTTATATATCATATATTTTTTGCAATTAGTAAACAAATTCATTTTTATAGAACACAAAACTGATATATTGTGAAAAGTAAATACACATCTGATTACCATTTCTCAAGTTTTATCATTTGAAAAAAATATCTCTAAGATGCTGCATAAAACCTATGATATCAATTTCTGTGACATATACTAATCCCATAATATCATGAGATTTATCAATTTTTGTGACATTTACTATTCCCATCATGTTGACTCTAATGACAATACCTGAAGTTTGGTCATGAAACTGGATCATCCAACCTTAAGGGGGACTAATATGTTAAAACCCCCATAATTTAAATGTGACATATTCAAGTCCTAGGCTATTAAAACGTAGATAATGTATATCCTAACAGCTAGATGCCTGGACCATTGATCAAAATACCGAGAAAATAGACATGAGTAGCTCAAGAGAATCAACCATCCAATGAAGAACCTCAACACTACACTTTGGATCCTTCGGAAGATGAAGAGACTCCTTCTTCATTGGATACTTCAGCAAACGAACAAAAACATATATGCATTGTTGCTAATGAAGACAGAGAAAACCTTTCATCATCACGCTGAAAATTAACTGCTCTTCTTCTTTGATTCAGTGAGTAAAAACTCTCGACACAGAGAACACAATTCAGCAATATTTAACAATATGGCCTACTTGTCCAGAGTAATAAAGACCATCCCTGGGCATGTGTGAGGTGTTAGAGAATATATGATTATGATTAGGGCTCTCCTTATCTTGGAGATAATAATTAGTTTGAATTAATTTGAATAGATAAGGACTTATTTTAATTAGTTTGAATTCTTAAATCGGGTTTAAGGAGGTGTCAAAACCCTATATTTATTCTAAAACCGAAAGTTAATTTAGTCAAAGGCTTTGTAACAAAACATACCTTGTATGCACAATAAATAAAATCCATCCATTATAAAAGTAAAATAAAATGAGAAGAAATTTTCTCAACTCAACGTAAATAAAAAGAAGGGGCTTTGACATATCGGTTCATCTTAAATTTTGTTTTTCCAATTTCAAGACCCAAATTAGATAATGTCATCAGAGGACTTTGGTCAACATTATTTTTTCAACTTTTTTGCACCAAATCCTAGGATATTATGAGATAGTCCCATGATATTATGGGATTTATCAATTTATGTATCATATATTTTTTGCAACTAGTAAAAAAATTTATTTTTTATAGAACACAAAACTGACATTTTGTTAAAAATAAATACACATATGATCACCATTTCTCAAGTTTTATCATTTGGAAAAAAAAAATCTATCTAAAATGCTGCATAAAAGCCATGGTATTTATCAATTTTTGTGACATATACTATTCCTATAATATCATGGGATCCGAAGTAAAACTGCTTAAAAAAACATATTCACTATAATCGAATGACTATCGTAAACTGGAACATTTAATTTTAAGGGAGATTATTATGTCAAAACCACTGAAAAGAAATATAAATAGACAAATAACACTATTAGAACATGAAGAATGGATTTTTCATTCCTTCTTTCAGGATTACACCTCAAGCTGCTGCCTATTCTCCAGCAAGGAATGACTCTTCTTCGGAGGCATCCTCCAGTATATAGTCCGGCAAGTGGGGCAAGAAGTATGCGACGACGCCGACGTCCATCTCTCCATGCACTTGACATGAAAGCAATGTTTACATTTGGGCAAGACAGTAACCTCCTCTCCCATCACAAATTCAGATAAACAGATGGCTCAACCCGCCTCGCCACCTATCATTTTCATGTCGTCCGAGAAAGCCAACACCGGCACCTGCAGCAGGGGTTCCGTGGCGTCACCGGCACCAGTGGGTAGGCGAGAGAGGCGGGAGAAGCAGCTGACGGTAAGATGAATGAGGCGGAGGAAGTAGATGAAGGCAATGGTGTAGAGAAACTGACAAGCGTAATAGATGATGCTCAAACAGACGACAGAGATGACTGGGATACATAAGATATTCGCACGATGGCACAGATAAGACTTATCTTTGCAGGGAAAACAAGGTGACGGGGAGTTTGTGTCAAATGGCATGGTGTCTTCTTTCTTGTTTTATGAGAGAGAGAAGTTTGAGACTTCTATAAAGACTCAATGAACTGAACAGACTCCTGCTGAAACAACTAAATAGAATCAGACAAAATGCCAAAATAAGGAAGTTATAATAACAAAATTTATGAAGTTTAGAAAGAAGAAATGATTAAAAGAATGCAAAAGGTTTTTTTTTTTTTTAAATCTTAAATTAATTGGAAAAGAACTTTAAATAAAAGAATCAGACATTAAGACAAGGAAATTGAAAGAAAAATGAAATACTTAAAAATAGAAGTAATGCTTTCTAAACAAATATGTACACATGAGTCTAGATTCGGCCCCTTAGACTTTGACAATCTGAATTTGTTTGGATCATTGAGTGCAATGGTGAGGATTGGTGTTCTGACCTAACCTATTTACTAATACTTGAACTGCAAATGTAAACCCATCCCAAAAATATAAGTGCCAATTTGGGACTAAATTAGTTTGTTAAATATGAGATCTGACCCGCCAATTCAACTCAAAAGGATATGGAAAGTTGAGGAAGTGGGCATAAATTATCATTTAAAGGTGGGCGAAATAAAGAATTAGATGGGGCTCACCATCTTATGTCATTCCCCTTGTATTATTAGCTCTATATTCTATGCCAATAAATCAACATCAGAAATTTAAAAAATCGCCAATCATTAAAATTATTTAACGGAAAAAGAATGTTTCTAAAATACACATTAATTGGAATAGAACATCACAAAGATCAATTTAAACCAGCAACTAAATCAATCTAACTAATCCTAAAAGAAAAGGGAAACAGCAAGGGGTCAGATCAGCCTTAGTTGGGCTGCCCCTAGAAAATTGTTAGATTCAGATTTTTATCTAATACAAATTGTTGGATGGTTCCTTGGTCAGGAGTTTTGGTATATAGATTCAAATAGATTTACATTCCCATGTAAATATATTACTAATATATATATTATTAGGGTTCTAGCATTTCCTAACATGAATGACTCCATAAAAATAATAATAATGAAGAGAAGATATTAAATAGTGGGTGAACCTAGTGGATTAGCTTCATCATATTGACCCCACTTTAATCTTAGTAAGGTGAGGGTTGCAATTGGGTTGTTTGGTTGGCTTGGATGATAAAAGGATGTAGATGAACGTCTAGTACATGTCATGTAATTAAGAATTCAAATTTCAAATTTCAAATAAGGGATTGAGGTTGTCTTTGAACCTATAAACGTGAGAGGATCAAACTGGAGACTCTTCAAATTGGAGAGGCCCACCGTATGTGACATGGTAGTGCATGAGCAAAGTGTGATGAAGTGTCCAACATGGCAAAAAAATGGGGGAAAAAAAAGGAGAGACGAGCAATATCCGAGTGTATAAGAAAAACTTAAACCAAAATATTGAAATATTTAATTAAAAAAGGCTAGAGTAGTTCTAAATTCACAACTATAATCAGGGGCAGACTCAAAAAATTTAACAAGGGGGGCTCCATGTAAAAGAAACATCGGGGGAATGGACAAACATAAGAAAACACATATAAATTCTCACAATTTGTAGAGGGTTTCGTCAAAATTTTAAGCCTTCTCAGGTATGGGCGGGGCGGGGGTGGGGGCGGGGGCTTCAGCCCAAGACCCATATACCTGAGTCCGTCACTGATTATAATTTAAATGGCACTGTATTGTGCAAAATCCAACATGTCAGAAGAGGCCCTATCATTTAACTCTTATTTTACAAAATAAAGAACTTCCTTTTATTTTGATCATATTACATCTTTTTGTAATGATTAACTGTTGCCTATATTTTAAACTATCTAAGTATGGGAAACGGTCCAGTGAGGACCGTCCTCACCGTTTTATTTAAGGACCACTGAAGACCGTTCGATTAGCATTTTGATCCAACGTTTCTCTCCATCCCTATATAGCTAAAGGAGGGAAATGAAAAAAGAGGAGAGAGAATTCCAAATTGTAAGAAGCCCCAAATCAACGAAGCTCTTCCACCTCCTTCTCGTCCTCCTTCTAGGTACTGTCTCAACTCGATCTCTCTCCAGGTCTTCCCTCTCGCCGACGTCTTTCTCTCGTCTCCATCACTTCCGTCATGCAGTGATCCCGGACCTAGGGCTCGATTTGATTCGCACCAAAGCAATCTCTCTCTCTCTCGGTCATCCCTCTCGTCGACGAGACTCGAACTCTCCGTCGGAAAGCCATCTTGGACGAGCTGTGCATCCCCTCTTGCCTATCATCTCCGTCGCAGCCCTCCCGACCCGAACCAGGTCATCTCCTCTCGCCTCTCTCATCTCGCCTCTTGTTGGGTTTTTTTTTTTACACTGCACAGAGTGCGGGAAAGCCTTGTCCACAGCGACAAAGGTACAAAAAATGAGAGTATTTTGGGGTTTTTGGAAATTTTAAATTTTAGAGTTTTTCAAACAAATAGAAACAGGCAAACGAATCGAGGTTTTCAAGGTACGGGGGGTTCTCTTCTTTTGGTGATATCTTTGTATGTAGATGGTGCGTTTGGGTCGGAATTTGGGAATTTCAGAGTGAGGTACTGTTTTTTTTTTTTTTTTTTATCTCGATAGAATGTCGGAATATCTTCGTGTATTCATATGCAGAGTTATTCAAATCACTTGTGCTTTTGGGTTCGTCCGGATGCTCTCTTTATCTCTTTATGCTCACTTTATCTGCTGAATCTTCATTGTGTTCTTTCTTCGTTACTGTTATTTGGTAGCTTCGCAAGGTATTTGAGATAATTGAAGTGTTTCTAATGCAAGATTGCTCTTTTGAAGTTTTAGAGATGCTGGAAGATACCTGGTCTTTTTGTTTCCCTATGTTGTTTGATTTGTGGGTGTTGGGATTTTGAAGGCTATTTTTATGGCTATGAATTAGAGTGTGGAGTTTTTGAAAGGTCTACAATTGCGTCAGGTGAAAGAGCACCAGTTCTGGCCCTCTAGGATGTGTCCTTTTAGTTGCAGGGGAGAAGGATATGGAAGTGAATGTGGAATTAGTATCACAAGAGTACACTATTTTTTTTTATTTTTTATTTTTAAACAGTTTTGTTTGCAGGAATTAGAATGAGTGCATATGGAAATGGACCTTTTAAGGAGTGAAGTCTTTCTCAATGAATTTATGTCTATCCTTTATCTTGTTTCGGAATTTGGTTTGGCATATTGCTTTTATGCTGTCAGCAGATATAGAAGCGATTTTAAGTCTTAACTAAGGATAACATGGTCTGTAGGTGGTTGTTCCCCCGCAAGACGCCCTTGATATGTCCCTTATTTGGGACAGAATGGATCATTCGAGCACTTGATTGTTCCTTGTTCCTTATCATGATAGGTTTGGAATGTGTTCTAGGTGCTTTCTGGGTTGTCTGGTTTTCAAAGATACTTTTTGGTAAGCTGTCCCGCTACGTTGATAAGGAGTATTTTATAAGAGGGGAAGGATAAACAAAATTTGATACGCAAAGTATTCAAGGATTCTGGATTGAGAATGGTTAAAAGGGTTTTGAGGACCAGAGAGTTTTAAGGATTTTTCTTCTTCAGATGTTGAAAGGGACTAAGAAGCCACAATTCGATTGTGGAGAGTTATTTGATCCAATGTGGATGAAGCAGCAATTGAGAATTTTGGTTCAGCAAGGATTGGGGGTGTTATATGTCGATAAAGTAAATATTCTTGCATGGCATTCTTGGGTCCAGCTTGAATGACAAAATCAAATGAAATTGACACACTGGCAATTAGAGAAGTGCTCCAGATCTTTTTAAATTGTTTTCAGGGCCTTTAATGGTTGAGGTATTTGATTAATGCAATTAAGTGCATATAAAAAGTTCTGATGCCCTATGGAGACTAGCTTTAGGTATTTGATCATGTCTCCTTTATCTTTTCACTTTGGAAGGTGAGAATTTATCAAAGCTATAGCATTCTCACTACGTTATTGTTTTACTATTTACCTTTTCTTTTATCAATATAACATTTTCTCTTCATCCCCATTTAAATTTTAAATTACTCTCTGTGTTGATTACTCTGAGTTTTTGATCCTGTTGTTTTCTTTGCTAGCACTTTGTTCGGACTCACCTGAGTGACTTCAGGGGAAGACTTATAAGAAGGGCATGGTTGCCATGGGGAACTCGATAGTTGTATCTGTTTAGTTGTGCTTGATGTTGTCAAGATACTATCATGGCCTGGAATTTTTTCAGACAATCTTATTTTGAGTTGGGAATAAAATAATGACTATTATCACACTGAAGTAATTCACCTTCTTTCCTTGCCAACCAAATATGGATGTTTTGCAAACCTTTGCTTGCATTTAAAAAGCAGCAGATGGATTTGTGCTTTCATTGGAAAACCATTATTGTCTTAAGAGTGTATCATACTCTGTATTTTTCTCTCCACCTAAACGTGCATCATGCTGCCTTGTACTCCAATTCCAATGGCTTAATGGTAGCAGAACCATGGGCCTATTTGGATCTGCTTAACAAACTGAGTGAAGTAATCTTTCTTCTCCAGTTCGCTGCTCGATGATGAAGTTTTACTACTTTGTTCTTGACTTATTTCCCAATGTCAATTGCCCAAGACTACTGTAATTGTCTGGCCTTATCTTTGAACACCTGAACCCAAGCCCAAGACCAGTCCGAATTCCACTCTAAACTGGCCAAGACAAATTGTATTTTGTAGGCCAGAAAATTGTATTCTATAGACTTCTGCTTCAGTTCAGTACTCACTCAGAAAGACCTCTTGCTGGGATTTTTATTATTATTATTTTCTTAATGAATGTCAACAGCCATTGAAAATCCTTCTCATGTAATGATGGGGACAAGGCCAGTAAGCTGGTGAGGTATAGTTTTTTTAATTTCTTTTAAGTTTTTGAACCTTCTGCTCACCATCCTCAATCCCCTTTTTTGGCTGGGCCTGCATTTAGCTGCAAATTTCTTAAACTTCTGCAATGCTGTGCTGTGTTTTTTTTTTTTAGTAATTCTTTCCGACTCTTATTTCCGCAATTACGTATGTGGATTATGGTCATTTGTCAAACCATGGCTATCAGTTCCCTTTTTTTTTTCTTTTTTATACTTTGGATTGCTTGAAATGTAAATATATTTTTTTTTCTGGGGTTATTTCAACTAACAATATTATTTGTACAGAATGTCATCTTGTAATACAACCCTATCTGAATTTACTCCAAAATGCCGATGTGGAGCTGGACCGATGAAATTATATACTTCTCGTACGCAACTGAATCCAAATCGAAAATTTTGGAAATGCCCAAATTGGAAAGTAAGTGTGTTTAGGCTACCTCAAAAACTAGTCACTATGTGTTTTTAAGGTTTAAAATTTAGCATTAACTATTTTTTATGTGTGTAAAACTTTATGCAGGATGAAAATGGCTGTGGTGCATTTCTTTGGAAAGATGAAGTAGCGCATTGCGAGCTTGCCGAAGCTAATTCAACTACGTGTGAAAGAGATAATTTGATAGTGGTCATTGAAAAGATAGAGTCCGCATTAAGTGTTTTTATTGAAGTAGAGAAAATTCGAAATGCATATCTCCGAAAAATTTATCATGCTATTATAGTTGCGTGCTGTATTATAATCATAGTTTTCTTGTTCAGCTAGGCATGAAATACATGCTCTGGGGATATGTTCTCTTTGAAGGTTTAAAAATATGTTTTCTGTATGACGGAACATGAAAGTTATTTACACAGTTGTGTATATTTCATGTGCTGATTTGATAAGGTGTAGATTTCGTGTTATGTTGCTTCATTTGAAAATTAATTCCATAATCGGATCTGATGCGCCATTGGGTTGCGTTTCATGTGGTTTAATCTCCTTTGAAGATTAATTTCATCATACTTTTCTTGGTAGGTCAATTGATCATGCATCTGGCTTAAACTTGACACTCATCTGAATTATGCAGGTCAATTGATCATGCAAATTTTGACTCCCATCTAACTTTATCCAAATCTATAACGTAATCTAATCTAATCACTGCATCACCATAATTTATTAATCCAATCTGCATCACCAGATTTCAGAAAAAATTACCGGATTTTCACCATTCTCCCTTCAACCTAGGTGAAACACAATTTTGCACCATTCTACTTTCAACCTAGGTAGAACAATGGCATTATAAAAACATATGAATTTACAATGTCATTATAAAAATAATGAATTGGATGGAGCCCATTAATAATATAAAAAATAATGAATTACAATGGATGGATCCCATTGATAATATACAAAATAATGAATTGCAATTGTAATGAAAGAATGATTTTTTATTTCTTTCTTTTATTTAAAATTAAATTTTTTTCAACTAGCAGTCCAGAGAATAATTTTGATGTAGTTTTTTGTATACGATAGGTATACTATGATGCATAGGATAGGTCTATGATTTGGTGGATTTGGTGGCCCCTTCAAATTTTATTTTAAATGCCGGGCAATGTTATTTTTTATCATAATATTTAAATATAATTGAAATAATGAATTGGAATTATCACAATAAAAACATTATCAAAAACGTAATAATGTATCCTTTAATGAAAAAATGATTTTTTATATATAATTGAAATTCATTTTATTTTCAACATTCTACTGAATTATTTTCTTTTTATTTTTTCTTTTTATGAATGAAAAAGTTTGAGCTTCCGTAGATGGCGTGTAATCTAGTAACCTCAAGTGTCCGGAAAAAATTCAAAAATTTCATATTGCGGTCCTCCTTCTAAAATACATTTTTGAAAAATCTCGCGCACAGTGGGCGCATGGGGGCAAGAGGGGAATGCGCACGGGGGGAGAGGGGAATGGTGCCAGGGGCTCGCTATAGCGAGGTTCTCGCTATAGCGAGCCCAGGGCTCGCTATAGCGATGTTCTCTGAGGGCAGTTTTTGTAAAATTCTCTGTCGGTATTCCTTTATCCGCATGTGACTTGATACTCTCTGAGTATTCCTTTATGCGCATGTGACTTGATTCTCCTTCTCTTGAGTATTCCTTCCTGCCCCCCTGCTCCCATCAATCTCATTCTTCTTCCTCTCTTCTCGCGCATGTGACTTGATTCTTCTCTCTTGAGTATTCCTGCCCTCTGCTCCCATCAATCTCATTCATCTTCCTCTCTTCTCTTTCATTTCCTTCTCAGCTGCTTCAGATATTTCTCAGCTGCTTCAGGTATGATCCTATTTTATTCCTCTCATGTCTTTTTTTTTCTTTCCTAAGTAAACTCGTTGGCTGCGGTTTTCATTTCTTGTTTTTGATTAATCCCAAACTCTACCGAGGGTAAAAATCTTGAGCAGTTGGATTTTTTTAAGATTTAATTTCTTTGTTGGTTGGATGGTTGCAGAGATTTTCTTTTATGAGCTTTGTGGGTTGTTGCTTTTCAACTGACTTTTTTTTCTTTTGTTAGATTCATCAAAAATAGGAATTGTGTTTCAATTTGTGTTGTGTTGCTGTATATTTCTTGATAAAGTGCTGTACCAATATGATATTTCCCTTTAGGATATATATAAAGTGATTTGTATATCATGAAATTTGGTAGATTTTTATGCACATTCTGTTTGTTGAAACAGGGTTGCACCTTATAAAGTGATTTATATATCATGGAATTTGGTGGATTTTTTGGTGGATTTTTATATACATTGTGTTATATTGTGTTTGTTGAATAGGGTTCACCTTATCTATTCTTTTTTATTTTTTTATTTTATTTGTACAGTATGCCTCCTAAAACTTACAAAGGAAAGCAACCAGAAACTTCTAAAGGAAAGAGACCAGCTGGGTCTTCCTCTCGTTTCAATAATGAGAGGTTTAAAGATGCTGATGGTGTTGAACGTTTTGAAACAAAATTCAGCAATCGGACAGTGATATTTGAGAGAATAGTTGTGCACTCTGAACTCATCCATACTAGGTTTTTGCATTGGCTTCATCGGAACAGTCTTACGATTTTAATGAACTTGAATAATGAATGCTTTGAAAATTGGGTACGGGAGTTTTACTGCAATATGTATGATGTCAACATTAGTGGTTTCAAGACATACGTTCGGGGGAAGACACTGACCGTAGATGCAAATAGCATTGCCACTCTACTCAGTCTTCAGAGACCTGTTCACATATCCTATCCAACAAATGATCTTGATAACATGATGATGCAAGCGAATGAGGTAGCTACAGAGCTGTGTGGGAAACCCACTGTACTGGATAGTCCTGTTCTGAAGATATTTGGTCTCACCACTGATTATCGGTTACTCAATACATTTGTCTGCTACAACATTGAGCCTAGAAGTCATAGATCTGATCTTATCTATTCTCAGGCTTTCCTTCTCTACTCCTTAGGCACAAGCACCTCTGTTGACATCCCACAGGCGATACTGGAATCAATGCAGCGAGTTTATAACGAACCACGAAAAATCACCCTTCCTTTTGGTGCAATGATATGTAAATTGATGATTGAAAAAGGTTGCCAAGCGTACAGTCATGAATTGCCAGTTGCTCGAAGACAGGTAATAGATGGTAGAACCAAAGCAATGTCTGATACACATGTGGCCCGACATCTTCAGAGGGGACAAGCCCCAAATGAAGCTGATGACGACGCAGAGGGAGATTCTATTGAAAATCGTCTCCTTTCTATTGAAAATGCAGTGTTTGATCAGTCTATCCAGATTGAACAGTTGGATGAAAGGATGGCAACCGGTTTCTCTGACATTCGTAATCAGCTGACTGAAATGTTCAACCAGCTTCGTCATCAATGAAGCGCCTCCTTTAGAAATCTCCCCCTCTTTTTTTTTCTATGTTGTTCTCTTTGTTTCTATGCCTTTATGCAGCACTATAAGGTTTGTAGGTGCTCAAAATGTTCTTATGCATTTATGTGAATCACAACGTATTCTATTGACATGCTAGAAGTGAAATCTATAACAGCCATGCCATAGTCGTCCTTGAATAGCTACAGCCCAAATTTAGGACGGGATTGCATATACATCATACACTGCATTGGACTAAAAAAATAACCTTTTATTTTGTTTCTCATCATACATTCTTGTAGGACATGAATCAAAGGACGGCACAATATCTTCAGAAAAATTCCCATAGAATCTGCAACAACCCCTCTCTCTGCAACCCAGAATGCAGATTGATAAAAGTACATGACCACCCCTCTCTCTATCCTCTTACCACATTCGTGAGGCATCTGAACACCTGTTAACTACCAAAAAAACTCATTCTCATTTACAACCACTGCCATTCAAAATTCACAGTGTCATTCAATGAGTGAAAATTCACAATTCCCTTTTGTCATTGAATATTAACAATAAACAAGCAATAGGCAATTATCTTAGGGACAATCTTTGCATAAGGATAGATTTCGAACTTAAAAAAAAAAAAAAAAACACATCTGAATGTCCATAAATTATCTTAGGGACAATCCTAGGTCCATGGGTTGACATCGGAACCGGACACATCTGAAGAGCTTCCTTCGACAGCTGTATTGGTTGGGGCTTCTGCCATTCTTGGAATGTCCACATGTAGATCGACAGTCCCCCTGAAAATAAAACACATGCAACGTAATTAGTAATTTAAACTAAGAATAGAGTCATTTTCTAAATGGGCAATCAATTGCAATGGTGTACACTTTACACAACATAAAGTCAAATTTCTGATATAAAAACACTAATGAAGTGCTTGTGTGTGCGTGTGTTTTTTCCCCTTTTTTTTTTGGTCTAATTGAAGAAGTGATGCACCCCATATAGCTTTGCATTGTAAAAAATATCAATCTTGATATTTGGGTTTTCTATAGATATTATTAGAAAACTGTTGCGGAAAATAAATTAATTTTAAGAATAACAAAACTGAACAAATAACTACCTATTCAAAAGAGCTGGGCAATTCCGTTTGTCATGTGAAACACCACGCTGGTTGCATCCACGACAAAGTCGGTCTTTCTTTTGAGCTTTCTCCCTTGACGACTTTAGTCTTTTTGGACGGCCCTTTGTTGTAGCATGAGGTGGTTCAATCAATTGCACTGCTTCACTAACTGCATCACTAACCATTTTATTTTTTCCGCTTGATGTATGTTCTCCTCCAAGTTCAAGTTGGTTCATTTGGCGACACATTTTATGAAGGTCGGCCAAAACATTTCTTGCATATTCGTATGTCTTTGAACACATACTTGCCTCATTAGAAACCATGTTGCCCCAATACGACAAATCCCCATGCCGGACAATCAACGAGGTGCCACCAGTTGTATTCCCCACAATCAAACATTTGCTATATTCTGTACCATCTCTCGCGTGAGAAGTCCATCTCTTTAATATAAAATGCTCAGGCAAGGTGAAAATCATCTCATGTTTCAACGCAACAATTATATGACTGCAAGGAATTCCTCGAAACTCAAATAGTTTGCAAGAGCAATTTGCACATTTAGAGTCTTTGTTGAAAATGACCCTTTCAGAAGTTTTGCACTTATTTTTCATGGACCAAACATCATAAATGCTCTCTGACGCATTTTCCTTTACAAGTTTTGGAATGGATGACACCATTGCCATGAATTGTACCTGAAACTCATGGAAAATTTTTCTCGAATATATTCCAGCCATTTGTTCCTCCATCTCCAAACCAGTTAGGAGCTTTGGCCTCGTTTGCAAGTTTTCATGCTCCGCTTTTAGCTCTTGATACCTTTGACGAGTAATGGCACGTTCAAAGCGCATCATAAAGTCATGCAAACCACACTTATGTGTTTCAAACTGCTTAAGGAATGCATTGAAACTTTCACTTCTCTGTGACGATGACATTCCCGCAAAAAACATGCCCCTTAAGAAGATTGGTATCCACATCTCACGAAGCGTGTACATGTCTTCTAGCCAACTGTCTTCTTTCAAGTTATATTGATTTCGTATCTTGGCCCATTCCATCTCAAAGTGATCCGTTGAGACAGCATTGTAAACAGCTTTATTTATTGCATCCATAAGACCGTCAGCATGAATTGCAAGTCCGCCTAACTTGGATGGCAACTTTTGCATAATGTGCCAGACACAAAATCGATGTCGTGTGGCAGGCATAACGTGCTTGATTGCTTTCCTCATCGCGGGATCTTGGTCTGTTACAATCGCTTCCGGAGGACCCGCAGGCATAGCTTCCAACCAACGTCTAAATAGCCACACAAATGAATCAAAACTCTCATTTGATAAAAAACCACTTCCAAAGATGACCGTTTGATCATGGTGATTTACTCCCATAAATGCACCGAAGATAAGATCATATTTATCGGTTTGATATGTTGTGTCAAAAGTAACAACATCACCAAAAACAATGTATGAAAGACGACATAAGTGATCTGCCCAAAATACATGCTTGATTTGATTGTTCTCATCTGTCTCTATAGAATAAGAAAAACCCGGATTGATTTCTTTCATGTATTCAAAATACTCATACAACATCTTACCATCTCGCCCCTTCTTTGCGTTCTGCTTGTCTCGATGGTGATTTCGCATGTCCTGCTCATTGAAACCAACTGCTCCTGAACCACCGGCTTGTGTGCTTAAGAGCCCCATTTGATTTGCCGGTCGTATGTTATTTTCTTCAAATGCATCTATTAATTTTTTATGAGCTGGAGTAATTTTACGGTGTGAACGAAACATATGTGTCTTACGTGGGGTAGATAAGACATGAGTATGTTCTTCAACAAATTTGTTAACAACCCAATGTCCGCTTGTAATTTTTTTCACAACAATCTCCGCTCTACAATTTTCTCTCGTATATGGAACACGCTTCTGTGACACAAAATCACCTCCTTCCTTTTCTACCCTCTGACCTTGTTTAGCGCACATAAACTGCTTCCAATATACTTCACCCCTCTTTTTTTTATCTGAACCACGTCTAATACCAAAACCAGCAGCCCTCGCATAAGTATTATAAAATTCGTAAGCTTCTTCCAAGTCATGCAAATACATTCCCAACCGTGGGGTCTTATCTTCGTCTACTTCAGGTATGAAGATTCTACTCATGGAAGATGCAGCTGATTCCAACTTCTCATCCATTGAAAAATGAGAACAGTCCCAGATTATACATGAAGGAAAAAAAATATTCTCAGGGATCACTCATGAACAGAGACATTGTCAAGTAAATAACATAGAATAGTTGCCCATCATATATTCTGAACACAAAATTAAATAGATAAATTAAAAATAAAGTAAATCCAAAATATATTATTTGAGAAATACCTGAGTGTTTCCATTTTGGTTTGGGTTTTCTTCCTGGTCCGAGCTGGAGAACTCTTCTACCTCATTACCAGCGGGCAAGGTCTGAGAGAATAGAGCTGGGTGAAAAGAGATAGGGTCATCCATGGATAGTCCCTTGCGAGCGGTGGAATGAAAGGATAAAACCTGGGTAAAAATATGCATTTAAGATAGAGTTAGAATATATAGGCTTCACAGAGATGTATATGAAGAGAGATCATCTGTAAGTATCCTAATTTATTAGTCAGAACTATTGAACACTGACATGTGGATTCAGTTTCACACTTTATTTTTGCTACTGCTTGTATGCAATTTTCTTTAGTCTTAGTAATTGTAACAGATTGAAATTATTTCTCAAAAGATTGAAGTTAATGGAGAAAGAGATAGACAAAAGAGATACGATTCCTATATAGTATGAGGTGTATACAATATCCATACACATGTATATCTACAGCAAAAAAAAAAAAATGAACAAAACAACAGAAAAGAAAAGGAAACAATACTCCTCAAAAGAAGGAAAAATGCCACTAAGGTGGAAACTAAATCCTATATGCATTTCATCCACATTTATGCCTGTTTTAGTAAAATTGGCCACCACAGACATAACTAAACCCACTTTTATTTAAGGACCTTGTGCAAAGAAAAAGCTAGTCTCCATAGGGCATCAGAACTTTTTATATGCACTTAATTGCATTAATCAAATACCTCAACCATTAAAGGCCCTGAAAACAATTTAAAAAGATCTGGAGCACTTCTCTAATTGCCAGTGTGTCAATTTCATTTGATTTTGTCATTCAAGCTGGACCCAAGAATGCCATGCAAGAATATTTACTTTATCGACATATAACACCCCCAATCCTTGCTGAACCAAAATTCTCAATTGCTGCTTCATCCACATTGGATCAAATAACTCTCCACAATCGAATTGTGGCTTCTTAGTCCCTTTCAACATCTGAAGAAGAAAAATCCTTAAAACTCTCTAGTCCTCAAAACCCTTTTAACCATTCTCAATCCAGAATCCTTGAATACTTTGCGTATCAAATTTTGTTTATCCTTCCCCTCTTATAAAATACTCCTGATCAACGTAGCGGGACAGCTTACCAAAAAGTATCTTTGAAAACCAGACAACCCAGAAAGCACCTAGAACACATTCCAAACCTATCATGATAAGGAACAAGGAACAATCAAGTGCTCGAATGATCCATTCTGTCCCAAATAAGGGACATATCAAGGGCGTCTTGCGGGGGAACAACCACCTACAGACCATGTTATCCTTAGTTAAGACTTAAAATCGCTTCTATATCTGCTGACAGCATAAAAGCAATATGCCAAACCAAATTCCGAAACAAGATAAAGGATAGACATAAATTCATTGAGAAAGACTTCACTCCTTAAAAGGTCCATTTCCATATGCACTCATTCTAATTCCTGCAAACAAAACTGTTTAAAAATAAAAAATAAAAAAAAATAGTGTACTCTTGTGATACTAATTCCACATTCACTTCCATATCCTTCTCCCCTGCAACTAAAAGGACACATCCTAGAGGGCCAGAACTGGTGCTCTTTCACCTGACGCAATTGTAGACCTTTCAAAAACTCCACACTCTAATTCATAGCCATAAAAATAGCCTTCAAAATCCCAACACCCACAAATCAAACAACATAGGGAAACAAAAAGACCAGGTATCTTCCAGCATCTCTAAAACTTCAAAAGAGCAATCTTGCATTAGAAACACTTCAATTATCTCAAATACCTTGCGAAGCTACCAAATAACAGTAACGAAGAAAGAACACAATGAAGATTCAGCAGATAAAGTGAGCATAAAGAGATAAAGAGAGCATCCGGACGAACCCAAAAGCACAAGTGATTTGAATAACTCTGCATATGAATACACGAAGATATTCCGACATTCTATCGAGATAAAAAAAAAAAAAAAACAGTACCTCACTCTGAAATTCCCAAATTCCGACCCAAACGCACCATCTACATACAAAGATATCACCAAAAGAAGAGAACCCCCCGTACCTTGAAAACCTCGATTCGTTTGCCTGTTTCTATTTGTTTGAAAAACTCTAAAATTTAAAATTTCCAAAAACCCCAAAATACTCTCATTTTTTGTACCTTTGTCGCTGTGGACAAGGCTTTCCCGCACTCTTGTGCAGTGTAAAAAAAAAACCCAACAAGAGGCGAGATGAGAGAGGCGAGAGGAGATGACCTGGTTCGGGTCGGGAGGGCTGCGACGGAGATGATAGGCAAGAGGGGATGCACAGCTCATCCAAGATGGCTTTCCGACGGAGAGTTCGAGTCTCGTCGACGAGAGGGATGACCGAGAGAGAGAGAGAGATTGCTTTGGTGCGAATCAAATCGAGCCCTAGGTCCGGGATCACTGCATGACGGAAGTGATGGAGACGAGAGAAAGACGTCGGCGAGAGGGAAGACCTGGAGAGAGATCGAGTTGAGACAGTACCTAGAAGGAGGACGAGAAGGAGGTGGAAGAGCTTCGTTGATTTGGGGCTTCTTACAATTTGGAATTCTCTCTCCTCTTTTTTCATTTCCCTCCTTTAGCTATATAGGGATGGAGAGAAACGTTGGATCAAAATGCTAATCGAACGGTCTTCAGTGGTCCTTAAATAAAACGGTGAGGACGGTCCTCACTGGACCGTTTCCCTCAAGTATATTTGGAACACTGCTGTTAATTAATAGTTTAGCATAAATTTACTTAAAAAAAAACTTCTTGTATTTAAATGAATCCTGTGCAAAAATAGAGTTCATTTTGAAAATCTGAGATTATCAGTTTAGATATATCATGAGGAATTTAGAGGGATGAAAGTTTCTTCATTAATAGTTGTGGAAGATGTGGTCCATGTACGTACTATCCGAATAAAAGCTCACCTTTCTTTAAAATGAAAGAGATGATACTTAGAAATTTCAGAAGAAGAAAAGACTCTGTAGTTGGCAATCAGCATGCAAACGCCACATATTCCGTTTAATCATAAACGCAAATGCAAAAATTTAGAGAGAGAAAAAAATTTCAAATTTCCTCAGAAACCCAAATGCAAAATTGAGAGAGACAAAAAAAAAATGCAAAATGCAAAGTACACGAGTTCAAATAGGTGTCCTCTTCTTTTATTCGTGATAAGAATAGGGAGAGAGATTTTAGGGGAGTTGACACCTCAAGCATGTTCATATCATTTAAGTACCTTAAAGAAAGGTAGCCCACCATACGATGTATGACATGGTCCTATTAATGCTCGATATGTGGGTGTTAAATGGGTTCATTTGGAACCAAGAGGTCTCCAATATGGGCGTAACTAGGGGGCCTAGCAGGGGCCATGCCCCCCTAAATTTCCAAAAAAAAGAAAAGAGAAAAGAACCCTTTAGATGAATGGTTTTTTAAATCTATTTTTAGCAATGGTACTCCAAAGTTATCTTTTTTTTCACAATGGCCCTCCAAGCCCTAATCCTGGTTCCACCCGTTTACAAGGAAATAGAGTTGGTTACTTACGAATCCAAGGAAATTGAGTTGGTGACTTCATGTCTTCTATTCTTTTCACTTAGGTACACCGTAGCAAACCGGGCAACTGAGTGGAGCTCACCATGAGAGGCATAGCATTTGGGCCCACCTTATCACCAGATGGACCACCCAAAATCCTCCTATGTCACCAAATCCCATGGGTTTGCATAGATACATTAGAACTGGCCGTTGGATGGAGAATTCATTATTATTTTTCCACGTGGGTAGTCCATTTGACGTAGTTGCGCAAAAACCCCAATGGATGGTGAACCCACAGTACCCCAATCTTCAATCAACAAGAATCAAACATCAATCAAGGAGAAAATAAGGATCCACTTACCGGAGGTCGTAAAATTCACCATAGAGATCTTCGATCCAATGGGACTTGCTCAACAAAGGAAGAAGAAACAGAAAATTCCAAACACGCAATTTTATTCGAATATTAAAAATATCATCAACAAGGCTAGTTTTTTTTTTTTTTTTAATCTTCCCTTTCAATGATATATAAAGTAAGAATAATGAAAATCCTAAAAATCAGAATCCTATTACATTCAAACTAGGAAAGAACAAAAATAAGGAAACGAAACAAAAAAAGAGATTCGCAGTTGAACGTCATTGTTTGGGTGGGCATGGCCCACTTGATAGCTTGAGATATCCAACTGTTCTTGCTTATTGTATCTGCTTTCGAGGCTGTGGGACCCATGGGTTGGATATCTAGGACCAACCACTTGATGATATCGAGTCAAGCTACCTTTTGTGGATTGATCCAAATGGGCCAAGATTGGCCTGACTTGATGATCTTCTTAATTTCAAGAGACTTACAATTATCATTGAAATTTATCTTGGCTCTATCCTGGCCATCCAACTTAGATTTTTGCTCATTCGTCTTGATCAAGACCTTGATAAGGTGGATCGATCGAGGTCCTATTTGACTGATCAAATTGACCTCTATACTTGAGGGCTTGATCCATCATATGACCCATTGGATCAAGCCCATACACTCCTGTGCCACCCTTTAGTCCCCACCATAAGATTTGAAAATCTTAATTTTTACAGATTTTGCTTACGGTGATCAATTCTTCCCATCTATATGCATAGATATGATGTGGAATTCTCAGCGAAGAATCCTCATTGATCCCTCACCTGTTATCATAGATGCTCTTAATGTCAGATAATTTCTTAGCCGTTAGATTGATTATCTATCTGATAATGATGATAATGATGGGATTGATTGTATGATGCTCTCTACCATTTTATATATCAATGCTCCCCACTGCAAGACTGATATACACAGAAACTACATACATGCAAAACATTCTATCTATATAAATTAGCCACATTAGCTAAATTAGCTACTGATCAAACATCCAATGCATGCTGGATAATCATTAGATTGTTGATAGATGACCATGCCATCTTCACCCCCACTCCATGATGGGCCCGGTCAGTCAACGGACGAGTAAGATCAGGGAGGTGGGCCACGCGCACGTACGACTCTCCACCATGAAATAACGGCACTCTGACCCGATTCTTCGGTTGCTTGTTTCGGTACGTGGAGTCGTGGACTATGGAGGGAGAAGAAGAGGAAGAGGATGAAGGGGAGGAGGAAGCGTCAGAATCAAAGCCATTCGCATCATCTCCAAATCACAATCACATTCCTCTGGAAATCGTGAGCGAGGACGAGATGGCTTTGATCGAAGCTGCTCTCTCTGCTGCAGCTGCTCGCATCCCTTCTTCATCATCTCCATTGCTTTCCGTTTCCAGAAGCCTCAAACGCACCATCACCTCCCCATCGAAGAGGACATTGGCCTGCTGTTCCAATGCAGGAACGCCGAGCGAAGAGATTGAAGATTTGAGCGGTAATTCGCAGATGAAGGAGAAGAAGAAGAGTGGAGGAGGGCTCACTTCTCTCTATCTGAGATTCCGGAATAGAAGGGGCCTTTCTGTCACTGATATCACTAGATCTGTAAGTTGTCCGTCACCACCCCCACACCACAAACCAGCACCCACCCCACACCAAACCACCCCACCCCCCCCCCCCCCCCCCCCCCCCCCCCCCACACACACACACACACACACACAACCCATTTTTGCTGATATACTGAGATTTTGTAAATCTCCCATTTGCTTTTGATTGTCATACATCGACTATCTTCTTCTTGTTCTTAGATTGGATGGTATTACTGGGCTTTAGTAAGCCCTAACTGATAGCAGACTAGTAGCAGCCTTTGTTAATTGGCTTCTTTTTTGTTGTGTGTATGTAAATGTGGTCTTGCTGTGGCACAACCTTGATTGAGGCATATTTCGCATATTACGAATTCATTGGAATTTCTATAGCAGTTACTTTCTCTTAATTTATTTTATTTTTGAATTATGGGGCTCCAAAAAGGGACGAAAGGAGTGATTTTTTACCTACAAATGCCAAGAAGATTGAAGGGAAATTTTTTGGCCGAATGGCGGTCGATCAAGAAGCAACATATGCACAAAATGGATGTAGGAGAGATGATAATGTTGAGGTGGATGTGTGGTAAAACTAGGAAGGATAAAATAAGAAATGGGCATTTAGGGGTAGCCAATGCTGGCCGGCAATAGCCCTTGTGAGAAAAAGCTTGGCTATGCAGGTTAATGGCCACCAAGGGAAAAGGGTGAGCTAAAGAGGATGTTGATGGAGATAGTAAAATTAGATATGAAAAAATGCAACTTATTTGAGGATTTTGGCTCAGGATATAGGATATATGGGAATAGAGAAACAAGATTCATGTAGCCAACCCCCAACATAGTTGGTACAAGGCTTTGATGATGATGATGATAAATGCATGTGTGTATTCTTACTCGTGCATATTTTTTGTTTTCTTTATTCATGTTTTTAGCTATTTGCACCCTTGTATATATAGAAAATTGTGTGTGATGGTGCAACCTGTCTTTTTGGAATTATTTTTATTCTCTGTTTTCTTGTCATGGTTTACTCACTCTAGGAATGGTGTGAAAAGCAAATGGAATTTATTCTCCTCCATGGAAAACCAAAAAGGACTAATGCTATGAAAGCAGGCAGTGCTCGCCATGCAGAACTCGAAGAAGAGGTGAGCTTAGCACTTGACATAAAGTTTGATCATTTCTCTTCCTCGGTCGAAATCTGTCTCTCTTATCCTTGTGACTGGAATTGCTTCTTCCCTAATAAATAAATATCAGTGGAAATACAGTCAGTCCTGTTCATTGACTCCTCTGTTATCCCAAGAGTATTTTAAGACTTGACTGAGCATCAAATTTGGAGTGCCACAACAATGTTCAAAGGCCACACTAAGTTGCTTTGATAAGACTTGATGCAAAGTGGTATTCCAAATCATCATGTATTGTTGGTTTAAAACTAAATGAATGGAAAGAAGAAAAAAAAATGAAGTAGAAAAAAATAACAACGGGTAAACAATTTAGAGAAGAAGAATAAGCTTATGCATTGATACAACTTGGGTGCAAAACGGTATTCCAAATCCTTGTTGTTGTTGGTTTAAAGTAAAAAAAGAAAAGAAAAAAGAAGGCAGGAGAGAGAGAGAGAGAGAGAGAGAGAGAGAGAGAGAGAGAAGAAGAAGAAGAATACAGATACACAACAAAAATTTCTTGTTCATTATGGGGCCTACTTTTGACGCTATCAGACAAATAATATTGTTCTATAGACACCCCTGAATTTAGTGGAAGTATGACTGTTTACATTCCTTCTGAACATTTTTATTTTTATGATGAGAAATTAAGAAGATTACTTGAACTTTAATATATTATGAAAACACTCTCTTAGGATATGCTGAAACATTTCTTGCAGCATCTGTGTTAGTAGTCTGGTATGCAGTGCCAACATTGGCATTGTTTCAAGCTGATACTGAGTTGGCAAGCATTTAGAAGTATTTGGGTATCAAAGCCATTATGTTACAAATTTCCTCCTGCATAATAGGAACTTCTGTCATCAACTCTAAGCTTATTTTCGAAGGTTCCTATTTTTTAAGGAATAGATCTGCAGCTGTGATATGTTTACCTTTACCTTTATATATGTTTATCTCTTCAATAAAAAAAACCAGGGAATTGAGGAGCCTTATTATTTTTTCTTTCCTAATAGAACCTTGAGGCAGGCAATTGGAGTTCCTTTTGTTTAATGGTTCAAAGTGGGAGTCTTATGAGGTAGAAAAGGGTAAAAAATATTAAGTTAAGTGATTTTTTTTCTTTTTTTATTTTCTGATCAAATTTACAGTGTCGTTGTTGCTATTATGTGTTTGTACTTTGAGTTGTTTTAAATTCCTTCTCTAGTTGCTTTTTGAGATCATGGGTTTTTCTTGTCGGGTAGACTTGTTCTTATCTTTTTCAACCATTGTTGATGCTTAACATTCTCTAGTATATGATTATACTCATTGGATTTCTCTGTTACCGTATACATCTACCTTTTTATGTTAGATGGGAAAAGGTTTCACAGCAATGATGAGGATGGGGACGATGACACTACTTTTAGTGTCTGGGATCCACCTTTTTTTACTATGATAGATCCATTATTATATATTTTATTTTATTTTTTGTTGTTTTTCGGTATTGTATCTAACTGTAAACATGTATAGAAAGATTTCTTAGGTGGGGCGGGGTGGGGTACACTGCTGTGCATGCTTTCCCCTTGTGGGCCCTTCAGAGACGAGAATCATACCTTTTTTTAACTAGATGTTGGTGAACTCAATTCACATAAAAATAAGCCTTTAGCCTTCAAAGTTTTTTGAATCATCTCTGCACTAAAATGATGCGTAGTGATGTGGGGCCCACAATTGGAGATATGGAGGGGCCATCTTTTTTTGGTTCAGTATATCTCTCTTATATTGTGCTTGTTGTTTATAATCTTGTTACCATTTGCCAAAAAAAAAGATCTATCCTAGTAGAGAGGCTACCATCTTAATCATATCTCTAGACTGTAGCATATGATTCTAATGTTTCTCCAAATTGTAAGGCAGGTGGTGAAAAGAGTAGAACTTCCTATCAATTCGGTTGAAGAATCTTGGGCGGTTAAATTTTCGAATTTCATTATCGGCACAAACCAATTACTTTTTGAAGGATTAACCCGTGAAATCCCAATGTAAGTTTGCTATTTCATATATGTAATTTCTTTGCCTTATGCAAATTTAATCATTTTTTCCGGGATGCATGTGGTGCGGTACACTACAACTGTGCAGAGTTTGCTAAATTTTATGCTTTGAATTCAAGGCATGCTCAGTTACTCATTGTGAAGGTGACTAATGGTTAAGAACTAATTGCTAATTTCATGTTTTTGTGTTAAAATATGATTGATTTTATATGTTTGGATGATAACTTTGCCAAATGTGGGGAGGGGGGGCGGGGTGGGGGGGGGGGGGTGTGTTATAATACTTCTTAATGGTTGGATCATAGTTCTCATCAGTTCCTCAAATTTGAGAGGATAAAATTCATTTCCTAAATTAGAATGTGGAAGAACTGCTTTTGACAAGAGCCTCAGACTGCAGCACAGTCAGAAGGTGCTGAGTCACAACCACAAGGTTGGGGTTCGAGTGCCAATACATCCATAGTTTCTTATAGCCTGCTGTAGAGGAAATCTTTTCTCACACCTCGTTTAGTCTCGCAATACATTCATAGTTTGTGGGTGCGCTGGCGGGGATTTTCTCCTACAAGTAGACCACATACTGTTCATATGGGTCCAGCTCTTGCGGCTCACCTAGATCCATTCCTGTAAGTAGGGGTGGGGGAATTGAAAGGGTGTCATCATGGAGTTAGGCAAAAAAATCAGCTTCATCAAATCATCCCTACTTTTGCTTTAACAGCTGCAAATTTTAATGGTCTGTCAACCATACATTTTTTGGAGATTCAGTTCAATAGTGAGTAAAGGTTAGTTGAGCGTCAAAATTGGGCCTGCTGCCAATTCAATGAAGTTGGTGGCAAAAGGGATGGGTGGTGGGCAGGTGGGTGTCGCTGTTGGTTAGACACTTCGAATGATCATTTATTGAAGATCAACCCAACTGGGCTTTGTAGAGGTGGACCACATATGGACAGTATGTGATCTGCTCTTTGGAGAAAATTTCTGTATTTATATACTTCAACACAAATGTTCTGTATTCATATTTTCCTGTTGGTAACATATGGGTGAAATACCTCCACTCTCTTTTGGTGACGGGCACAACATACAGCTTCTTGAAGCTTCAAGGACTCTCTCTTAAATTCTTGCCTATATATTATACCTTGTTAAATTTTCAGTGTAGGCCGTGTAGAAGGTGTATGGATGAGTGGAGTGATTGATGAAATCAGAATGCCTGTTACAGAAGCTGATCAAAACCCTTTATTGGTTGACATCAAAACGCGCTATCGAGCAACACTTCCTTCTGAAGCACAAAAGAGAAATTCAAGGTACATACCTCTTTCTTGAATCCACTTCTATGTATTCAAACTCTTTTTCCTAAGAGTTTACTTGTGACCTATGATGCACGGATACTTCAAAATGGGCAATGTATCTTGTTGTATCGTATCCAATACTTCACTTTTCATGTATAAAATACCATGTCCATGCTATGTCTATGATGTGGCCTTGCCATATCTGGGCATCATAGCTTGTGACACTATGGAAGTGCAGTTTTACAACTGCAACTAAAATTTTTAAAGTTCATTTTACTAAAATTTACTCATTTTGGAAGTTTTAAGTTCAAAATTTTCTCAATTATTTAATATCTATGATGATCCTTTAACTTGCAAACCTTTCTTTTTTTCTTTTTTGGCTAAAATACATCTCATAAATTGATCCAATCTAGTTCCAAGAAAGAACTAAGATTGGTATTTTTTTTATTTTTTTTTTTAACTTCCAAACAAATCAAGGGGAAGGGAAAATAAAGAAATTATAATGTGTAAATAGTCAAGGAACTGTTCCTTTGTCATGTGCCATGCCTTGTGATGTGCCTAGCCCAAGCCCAAAAATAAAGCAAGGTCGATATTATACATTGGCCTATTCTCTCCACTCCAAGTTTTGGGTCTGCTTTGAACAAAATTGGCACTGGGCGTACCCTCATTGACAGGATAAAATTATAGCTGATATGACATGGCAGGATGTGACTCAAGCAGTAAATAGCTTAGATCCAGTTGATTCAGACACCCAAATCTCAATAGACACCCAAATCTCAATAAACGAAGAATTCTCAAATTTTCTCCAAAACTTGAGCTGCGTCTCATTAAATCTTTTGAAACCTCATATTTTAGGAAGTCTTGTCCTACAACAAGCCATTTCATTGTAATATGTTTAAGGTTAGTAAAGCATATTACTCAGTAATCCATAGGAGCCATAATTAGTTGGTGCAATCTCTAACTAGGAGTGAAGATTGTTGTCCACCCTAATTAGAAGGTGTAATCTCTAAATAGGAACCAAGACTGTTGGCTGCTACTCTATGTAAAGCCTGTAAAGGCTCTTCAAAGAATTCAATGAATATCTTTCTATCTTTGCATCTTAATTTGGTGAAATAAACTTTCTTAGCCTAGAGTGAAGAATGAAGTTTCCTTGGCATTTTCAATGCTGGAATACTCCATTGGCATGGGTTCAAGATGTGTATGAAGACTTTGCATTGGCCCACTGTCCATAAGTATAAGGTTCAATGACCTTGATTCATCAATATAAGGTTCAATGACCCTGCCATTCATAAATATCTTTTAAGTGATAACTATATTAATAGAAGCCTCAAGTCAAGCATATGAGAATTATACTTGCTACATGGTATAGAAACCAAAATAAAAAAGAAAAAGAAAACAGAGGGATAAAGCTAAAAAGCTAAAGAAATATCCTCATCAGCGATAACCATGCTTGTAGCCCTACCATTGATATAATGAAGCCTCTTTTTCTTTTTAAGATATACCTCCTTGCATGCAAAGGCCACAAAGAGATTTTAATCAATTAAATTCACAGTTCTAATAAGGAGTCCTTGATGTTCCAGCACTACTAAGCTTCAGGAGTCCCATATTAGTTAAGGGCCCTTCTAGGTGCTTCTAGTGTATTAAATAATATCACAGACAAATTGCAACTGTAACTCTTTAATTCTTAAAGTTAGCTTTGTCCAAGTCTTCATATTACCAGCAGGTTAATATTGATGGGTCCTAAACTGTTCTTGATTTCCAACAGAAGTTTAATCACTTTTAGTTTGTTTTAAAAATAATAGTGATCCCATTTTACTAGTTATTTTACTATTATTTAGGTTGTCTTTTATTTTGAGGATAGGATTAGTGGTCTTGATCTTTGTGTTTCTGTTTTGAAAACCTAATTAAATTGTATTTGCTCCTTTTGTTTCTCTCAAAAGCTTCATTGAATGTTTGTTTTGATTGCATAGAGTTTGACTGGTCACTTATGGATTATGAACAGCACTGTTTTTTTTTTCCGTGGCAGGTTTCAGTTAATGTGCTACAAATATTTATGGGATAACATGATTGCCGATAACTTTCCGTTAGAGGACTTCTTTGCGCATTTTGAATTGAATCCTGAATACATTTTCTCTGAAGATGTCAGACAACATATTTCTTCCTCTGCTTGTAATGTAGTGGTAACGAATTTCTCCCTTCAATTCATTCAATTTGTGGAGAGATACACTTGGGTTATTTTGAATGCCTTCTAAAAATTGGTCAATTGTAACTCTACCTCTCTGAAATCTATTTTAGATTCTTTTCAATTCTAAATCAGTAATGTGTTTAAATTGAAGCAACATTTCACTAAATCCTCTTTAGACATGTGAGACAGTGAGAACGCGATACAAACATGCTGAGAAATGGTTAGTTTTCACCTACTTTTGCAGGAAGAAACAATAAATTAAAAAAAAAAAGTTCACGTAGATATGAGATAAATGGAGTGTTTAGATTGTTTGCTCAGAAGTGATCAGTGTGCTCATCAACATATATCATCTCTAAAACCCAGTTTCAAATAATTTTGTGTTTTATGAGCTTGCTCTCTTATCGCTTTTTGTATGTGCAGACCTTCAGAGAATTCATGATATATTTTAGGAATATGTGTCATTTGCTTCCTCCATCTAGTGAACAGCTTCTCTTGAGGTAATGGCTATATTGACTAAAACTGACATCCTAAAGTAGATATTCAGGCTTCCAAATACTCTTGGTTCTTGATGGTTACAAGATTTTGTGTTTGCCCATTGTGCAGATATGAATATCAGGGAGACAATTCATTGCTGGGTGAATATCAATTCAACTATGATGATAGTTGGTTCAAGAGTCAAACTTTGCAGTGTCTTAAGTTCTGGATGGGAGAGCGAGAGGCTGGTTTTGTTTCCAAGGATGAAAGATGGAAATGTGGGTTCTGCTCTTTTGCCGGTAAGTGTCCTATGGTGAATTCTCAAGAAAGCCAACTAGAAAATGAGCTACCGAAGGAGCTGTGTCGCTAGGCAAATCCTTTTACTTGGAATCAACACAGCTTTGATGATTCTGCCAGTTATTCTGAGCTGATTGATTATGAAGACACAAAGCGCTGTTTGCCTTCAGATCAAGCCATAGGCATTCTTTCCCTAGACCAATCCTGGCTTGTTGGCAAGCAACAAAATAACTTGCTAGTGGAAGAATAAGGTATGCTGGGGACCTCCAAAAACTGGAATAGAATTCCTGAGCAATTCATATGTTACCTTTGCCAGGGTTGTTGTGGAAATGGAATATTGTTTTAAAAGTAGCCCATTTAGAAGTAAAACTGAAAATATATAATGTAGTATTATATTGGATGGTCTGGTCCAAGGGAGTTGTGGGAGATCATTGGGTCTGGTGCCTCAGGTAATGTGCAAGTTTCCTGTGCAATGAATTCTGTACATGTACTGTCTGATTAATGCGGCCCAAAGGGCTAAATTGATGGGCTTCAAACTAGCTGAGTCTGACCCAGGAATATACGAGACTGTACATCAGAGATATCTTATATTCTTTCTTCCTTAAAAAAAGATTTGACAGCTTTTTTTTCATTTTTAATGTTAATTTGTAGGTTACTGATCAAAGGATATTGATCTTCTAAATTCTAATACAAGAGAATACATATTAACAGTGGAGCTTGTCATATTTAGTAGTATCTCGGCATATTTAGTAGTATGAATCATTGCCCCCACATGTACGGATATGGAAACAAGGAATGGTAAAATGTACAATTTCCCAACTCTCAGAACTTGATGACTCATCCTACGGTTTTTTTTCCTTTTTATCTTACTTAATTTGGAACTGTTCTTTTACCTAGTAAATGAAAAAGTAAAAATTTTGTCGCCTGTCTAAATTAAGAAATACATTGCGAATATTTTTGTATTTGTTGCACTCAAGTTTCCTCCTAGGCTTGAGTTGGTTTTAAGCTATTCTGCAATGTTTATGTACTGAGAAAAAACAGTATTGGAGAAGATGAATGGAGAGAATGAGTTGTTCCACTTGGAGTGACAGGCCCCTTCATCTCTACAAGATCTATCAAGAAGCCTCCTTATAGTTTACCCTTTTCATTGAAATTTTGTAGTTTTATATTGACTTCTTGAGTGCTAGAAGTAGAAGAAAAGGAAATCAAGTTTGTTCCTCTTCTTGAGATCCCGATCACAGAGTAAGCAGAACCAGGATTTGAGATCGCAGAGGAAGCAGAGAGCAAATTCAAGAAACATTGAATACACATGAAAAGAGTTATTGAGATTTATAGTACAATGGATCTCATTTTTTAGCAGGTTTTGGCCCTTGGCTGGAGGTAAGATGAGATGATGAAATTTGGACTAGTTCTTGGACATTGAAATCCAAGTTGTTTGTTTGCAGCATAGTTACTAGACTAGGGTAACAGATGTGAAAGCATCTCATTTGCCATATTTTGTAGGGTGAAACAGATGCAAGAAATATAGTTAAGGGTAACATAACTATGGTGATAACCCAACTGACATGGAATATTGGAAGTAAAATAGCTATAGGTAGTTCAATTTTCTTTTAAATGGAGATGCAGTTGCATTGGAGACACCTACTGTAATACAATTTATTGATAGATCCTCAGATGAGGGTTCTGACGTTGATTTTTTACTCTGTTGGTGCAAAGCTTTCTTTTGTTTCTACTCTAGCAACCAAGGTGGAAATAGATTCAAGTAGTGAAAAGAGACACTGAAGCCGAAAATGATGTATATGAAGTATGCATGTGGAATAAAAAAACAGTAATTTGGGAAACGATGTTTTAGACACCAAGTGTACAAAGCCGACCCTTAATGGGTGGGACAAGGCTTTGATGATGATGATGGCATTAATTGTATAAAATACATAGAAAACATCTTAAATCAATTAAAAAAATGGACCTTGCAATGTATACTAAAATCACTGGTATATTCTTTAACCTCTCAATCATTCTGTATTTTATAATCATGGATTTCTGTTTTGTTTTGTCTGTGGTTATGTTTCCTTGTATATATATATATATATATTCTAATTGTTTTTAATGTCAGGGCCACATCACACATTTTGGACAAAGCTTCTTAGGCAAAAACATTTTTGTTTCTATCTATTTTCTCTCATACACTTCAGAAATGAATAATCAAAGAAGTTTTTGTTTGGCATCACTTAACCCCCACTCTAACCTAACCTGATGTTAATGTTAACCCTACCAGCCTAGGCATAAGTCCATTACATAGGATATAATGGTTGTCACATCATCGTCTTGGGTGATTCATTGCATAGGACATAACGGCTGTCACACTAGATGTGACCCCAAATTTGATGTCTCCCCTGTTTGTGCTTATCATAATTCTTACAGGAAAGAGCCACCTTAGATTACTTTAATCTTGGCTTTTGGAAGCCAGACATGAGACATGCTCTTTAATTACAGGGGATGAGACAAGTGGCTTCAATAATCATACCCTACAGGAGGCCGGGGTTGCACAGGGGCTGGGACTAACTGGCCCCTTTTTTAGCGGATACAATTAAGTCTCAGCACATTTAGATATAGGGTGAGGTCCTGCTTTAGTGCAATGGTAAAAATTTAGGGTGTCATGCGTGATAATATAGGTTAAACACTTATTAATAATTATTTTGTACAAAAATAGTCAAAAGTTAGGTATTTCTCCTATATGGACCTCTCCCAGGACCTTGCTTTAGTGGGACCCAGCCCATGTATAACCTATCGGGTCATAACTTATGCTCTTGGTTGCAAAGTTGGGCTCCACCCAGGGCTGTACCGACCCAGCCCATGTATAACCTAAGAAGGAGCTTCAAACATCAAATAGGACGAGCCCATTGACCAAGGCACCTTATAAAGTACAACAGTGAATAACCTACAGGTGAAAGAGTTAAAAGGAATTTTTAGCAAAAGAAAAAAAGTGTCTTCAAATTTCTATCTATTTGGAAGCACAGCCGACAAAGCCTATCAGCATGGACCAAAAGACGAACTGATTGGACAATTGTAACTATTTATTTCAGCATTCTCAAAGCCAAAGTATAAAAGGTCAAAAAGGGCGTCATTGATCTTCCAATCTCCTTTTATTGACAAGCTAAAAAAGGACAAAAGCTTCCACCGTATAAGGAACTTCAGTCGTCGCTGCATAACATTTTCTATGACGATTGAGATGATGGCTCAAATTGGTTTTCGTTTTGTTTCACAACCTTTTCTCTTAAATTGTTTTATGAAAAATCAAGGGTTCTTCTTAGGATGTTGTATGCCCAAACAAAATATTAAAAGTATGATTTTATGTTTCAAACATTATATTCATATGATGGTAATGTTGACAATCTGAAATCATTATTTTATCTGGATCCCCTGCGTGCATCATGAATGGGATTGGGGTGGGGAACCAAAGATTTGGATGGTTTCTACCTCCATGCTAAATTTGGAGTCCATTTGATAATCGTAACTCTTTGATCAACTAACCTACAAATTCAACGACTTTATATTAATAGACAATTATTCGATTCCACAATCCAATCCATTTGGATGGATGCAAACACAAGAGCTAGTGTAATTTAGGAGCATCCCCTGGGTGGTCAACTCGGATGGACCATCAAGTGGGCACCATGCATAAGGTGTGCACATGATAATTTCTATGTATATGTATTATTATTATATTATTAATATTACTACTACTATGCTTACTGCTACTATTGCTATATTGAGGACTTAAACTTATACAATCTTAATATATGCTCATGTCGCTCACCAACAGAGCTATAACAAAAAGATTAATAAAGTCATTATTTAAATAACGAAGGCTAGGAAACTTGACTTGGAAGGTTTCCGGCACTAATCTGGCATGGTTAATGATAGTTGAGATGTTTTTCTTTTCATATAAAAAAACCAAGAAAGCATTCTCTCCCGTTCTTATCGGAAAATGGATATATCTGTGATGCAAACAAACAACTTTGTCTAATCATAGACATATATATATATATATATATATATAAGATACTGCATTTTTCTTATCTACAGAAAGCAAAAGGACATTCGTTCTGTCACTAATCATCCCATCAAAAGCATGGGAGATTTTCTCCTCGAGGAATTTGACGCATTCAAAATCTTTGAGGATTTTGTGTCTCCGGCTTTCTCTGGAAAAATTGAGGATTGTGAAAATAATTTCTCCCGCAACAGTAAAATCCATATTTGGAGCAGTCACCTTTTCTTGTATGGAAGTGTTAAAAATGGGCAAAGTGCTTTGTAATTTTTCAAAAAATAACTTCCTAAGGAGATCAAACTAGCCCCCCTTCCCTTTTTCTTTTTTTTTCCGAAGGAGAACGTCTCCGTGAAACCAATTTTCCGTGGAACTACACAGACATGCCTGGTAGGTGCTTTTAATTTAGTGATCTCACTCCGACCTATACAAATAAGAATGACCCACGGAAAACTCTTCACCAGTTTAGTGGGTGCCTCTAGGTGACAATTTGGCATCTTGGAAATCACATAGAGCATAGGGATCTCCAAGAACAAATTTTCTAAATCAGGCACGTGGAGGTTTTGTAACCCTTTTACTGGCTCCATGAGAGTCACATCTGTCCTATCCTATCTATCAAAAATAGCAGCCTCAGTCAGTCAGTCAGTCCAAGCTCCAATGGCATCTATGATCTCCTCCTCTATGACGCCTGACGCACAGCAATTCGCCACCCACTCACTCATACCCATCAGATTCTCCAAAAAAAACAAACAAACAAAAAAATCAAATAAGGACTTTAGTTTTATGCCTTCTTTCAAAAAAAAAAAAAAAAAACTAAATAAATTTCAAATTTTAAAAATTGCAAAATAAGTTTTCCAATAAATATTCAATTAAAAACAACTTATAATTGAAAATACAAATTTCAAAACTTTAAAAATTAGAAAATAAGTTTTCCAATAAATCTTCAATCAAGGACAACAGATAATCAAAAAGTATTTTCCGATTATCTTTTCCCTTAAATTTTTTAAAATTCCAAAATTATCCTTCACCGAAATAGAACTCCCCTTCACTTTCTCCCTCATCTCCTTTCTTTCACTTAAGTCTTCTCAACAATCGACAGTAACCAGCATCCCTACAATAATTAGTGGGATACCATGGTTGTTGAAAATATAATATAACTTTTAATAAAAGATAATTTAGATATTTTATGTAAAAGGATTGCTGAAAATTAACTTTTAATCGCAGGATGGCATGAATTGAAAACTTACGAAATTTTGTGAGAAAACTCAAGGCCTTATTTGAAATCTTCCCTAAAAGAAATTTAAAAGGGTCCTGGGAGTGGGTCCCACTCACCAGCCCTGCCACGCACGTCTCCAATTCGTATGCCGTTCCGTGTCCCTTTATTCTCATTTTTGTCTGCTCTCTCTCTCTCTCTCTCTCTTTCCTTCTCTCTTCCTCTCTCGCTCTCTCTCGGTCGTGAAAAAAAAGGCAAAAACACAAGACATACAAACGAAGACGACTCGTCGATGCGAAGACCGCATACTCATCTCGCTCTGTATCCAACCTTAACCATTCCATGGTCCAACATCAACAGCTGCGAGGCCACAAATGCATCTCCTTGTAGACCGCCCACCACCTGTTTGTTAAAATTCCTCACTGACTTCTTCCCCTCTTTCTCGCTCTTTACATAGAGATATATATATATATATATATCTGTCTGTGTGGTGGGCTCGGCCATCGGACATGGCCGAGCTGGGGCAAGCCCAAGTATACGCGCCGAAGCCTCTGCAAGCGTGGCGGAGTCTGCTGAACTGGCTGGCCTTCTTCTTCCAAATCATTGTCCAGATCCTGAGGGGAACGCCTTCCTGTTCTCAGCTCTTCTCCTTTATCGGCTTCCGTCAGTTTTCTTTTCTATCTTCTTCTCCTTCTTCTTCTTCTTCTTCGCCTTCGTCTTCTGCTTCCTTCAAGCCACTGCCCGTCCAGCTTCCCCTCACAGAGCTTCTCCCCGATCACGTTTCAGCTGCTGATGATGAGAGCGGCGATGCCGTCGATAAGCTTACTGTATGGTCTCCTTTTCTTCTTTTTTTGTGTTTGCTTGCTTTTTATGATTGTTGGGTTTGCAGATCTTGCTTGGATTTGTGTTGGGTTGGTTTTGTTTTTGTTGAATTTGGCGTCGTTGACATTCTACGGGGATGCTTTTTTTTTGGGTGCTTTTGTTCAGTATGGGGGTTTTGTGTATTGATTTCACAATTAGAGTTGGTGCTTATAGATACTAGTGTTTGAGAGAGAATAAGCATGCCCCATGCTTTGGTTTGGACTTGTTTTAAGTTGAATTTGGTTCTCTGAGTTGAGAATAGGTGGGATAATTGGGTTGGATTTGGGTATTGTACTGAAAGGGGCCTGTTCTTGTCAAGGTAAATTCTGTGCTGAAATAATTCTTGTGGGCTTCAGAATAATTAGCTGAAATCAATGATGAGAACCTAAATTGTTTTGGGTTTTATGTCAAACGCAATCTTTAATAATGAAACTTATGTCCACAGACTATTAACACCCATTGCCCATCCAAGTAATAGCGTTATCTGAGTTGCTTTCCCACAAGCAAATGGCCTGAAAAAAATCCTTAAAATCGCCTCTCAAATCATCATGCCTCATTGGAGTCTTTAACTCCAACATAACATGAGAGAATGAACTTATCATCTTCATTACTGGCTCCAACTTACCTCTAGCTGCTCCGTTCATGTTAAACTCTATGAATGTGCTTGGAGAAGGAATCTAGTCATTATGTTTTCTATATTTAGAAATACTTTTTGCTATCCTCCTTTAATACATGCTTCAATTTTGTAACGAATTACTTATGAAGTATTGGCAAGCACATTCCTTTATTATTACCACTTTCAAATTCGCATCTTTCTGATTTCACATAAATCTGACACCAACCTTTCCTTTCCCAAGAATATCCAGCATTGCTTTCTCCCAAAAGTTGTCAGAAGATAATAAAGAGTACTAGAATCCACATAATCCACGCTTTCCTTTCTCAACATCAAGTTGCCTCTTTCCAAGAATTTGGAAAAGGCCACGCAATCTGCAATATTGCTCGAAAGTTGGACCAAAACTCTTGTGAGAGATGAAAATGAGGCAAAAGTTGATTTATTAATTCCTTATCCTTCCTGCACAACAAAAATTAGTCTACGAGCCTGTTTTATATTCCTGACAAGAATTTCTCATGTTAAGAATTTCTAACATTGATCTGATGGATGTCCCCTTAACATTTCAAAATTCTATGTTTCATAGCTGGAAATCTGAATATCAACCCACCTGAAAAGGTCACAAATGGCCATTAGAATTCTCAGAATCCCAATCCTCTTAGCGTTTTAAAATGCTGGATGGGCCATGGGTATAGGTCAAGGATGAAAATAGCGGTGGCGGCGGGCGTAGCGGCCCGCCGCCAAACCGCTACGAAGCGGGCGATACGTAGCGTAGCGGGGATACGTAGCGGCGTAGCGGTGTGATTTGAAATACTCACCAAAAAAATATGAAAAAATTCCAGAAAATCCAGAAAATTGTAAAATGAAAGAAAATGTGGTTCTTTTGCAAAAGTAAGTAAGAAAAGGGGGTGTAGCGGTGCCCTCAATATATAAGGTCCTGTATCACTATATAAATAGAAAATAATAGTAATGATTAGTTTTTTCACATGTATTCATGTTCTTTAGTCATGCTAACTTAGAAAGTAATGAAAAGCTCATTAAAAAAAAAAAAAACTAGAACATGAAATAAAGGCATAAGACTTAAGAGTTAGGTCATTAGTGAACATTGAACAATCAATAGTCAATACTTTAAGCCTCAAGGTCAAAGGTTCAAATTCAATCAAGTGAATGAAGTGGTCAACACTCAACAACTCAACATTCAACACTAATTTAGAAATGAAGTGGTCAACACTCGTCCTCTCAAAAGATGACACATCCGATTAAGAGGAAGACTCCAAGGTCAACACATAAATCAATTACATCTCTTGCAAAACAATGATGGAGACCGTGGGAACTTAAGAAGTTCCCTCTCGGGCCTCTCCCACTTAGTTATTTAACAATGAGGGTTCTTTTAAAACAGTTAAATTAAGATCAGTTTAAAATTTAGTAGTAATAGGTAACCATATCTATACTACTACACACATTCCAAATATAATTAAACATGCTTAATATCATATATTAACAAATAATGATAATAATAGACATCCAAGCACAACAAAGAAAGACAACCAGTAAAAGAGGCCTAGCTATCATGGTCAAGTAGGATCCTTTTGTTTTCATGATTGCCACTTCTTTAAAACATGCATTTCGCAAAGGGGGTCCGGGGGTATCCCCCGGCGGGGATCGAGCTGCCCGGTCAGCTCGCGGGGGCCCAGGGGGCAGCGCCCCCGGACCAGAAATTTTTTATGAAGTTCTTCCTTCGAAATCGAATTTCTGCTTTCAGAACCTGTGCCCCTCCTTAAAAGTTGTGATTCATAGTAGTTAGAGAGTAATAATCTCAAAAGTTGAAAAAAAGTGAAAAAGTCGTGGGGGGGGGGGGGGGGGGGGGTTTGTTTAACACTGCCGATATGTATCGGCCGCCACCCGCTATTTTAATCCATGAGTCCTTGATGATGAATCTTCTTTAGATTCCTTAGAATAGTTGAATCTCTTGATTTTGTAGCAACAAATCTTGACAAAATGGAGTTGGGACCACTAGGGGGACACACAAAGGGTTCACAACAGTAAAAATGGAGAAAAAAGAGGAAGGAAGATGAAAAAAGTTGAAAAGGTAGAACGAAAAGTCGTCAGGGGGGTTTTATTACCCCCCAACGCCACGTAGCGGCCGCTACGGCCTGTAGCGGCCCGTAGCGGCCGCCACGCTTGCGTAGCGGCCGCTACGGGCCGCTACGGGTGCGTTGCCCGCTAAATCCAATTTAGCGTGGCGGCAACTGCCGCCACGGCCGATATATCGGCCGCTACGCTACGTAGCGGCCGATATTTTCATCCCTGGTATAGGTAATATACTGCGCAACACCCTCTTTCGAATAGAGTCGCCTCCTTTTCCATTTCCATAGCATTTAGTATTTAACTGATCAAAGAGATTATTGTTTACATTTGTCAATGCCAATCCGTGGAGTTTACAAGAGAACTGAGCAAAGAACTTACAGTTTAATGTTTATACATGTGAATGCCAGACTGTGGAGTTGATAAGAGCCCGCAGCATAGTTGGCAGGTGCTTCTTGTCATAACCACGAGGTTGCAAGTTCGCCATATTACCAATTAAAAAAAGAAGGGAAAAAATGCTGAACTGTTGAGTTACGAAAGGAATGTCTTTAAAGAGGATTGTATGTTTACATTTATTAATGCTAGACTGTGGAGTTGACAGGAGCCCGTAGCACGACAGGAAGCTGCTTACTGTCGTAACCATGAGGTTGTGGGTCATGTTACCAATAAAAAATAGGAATTGCGGAGTAAAAAAAATGGCTTCGTTGAGGGTTGAATGGAAAGTAGAAAACCCAACCCCAAGTAGATGGAATGAGGCTATCATGATGGTGCTGAATACCTGTCAAAGTTTCAACATTTTTTTTTATCGGAATCAAAGTTTCAACAATAACAGCTGAATTATATGAATGATGAATTCCCAATGCGATTTCCTTATGTCAATGGCTCCTCACATACTAATTCTGAAAATGCTACTTCATGGAAAATATGCAGGTGGTGCTTGATTTGGATGAAACTCTAGTGTGTGCGTACGAGACGTCTAGCTTGCCTGCTATTGTTCGTAACCAGGCTGCAGAAGCTGGGTTGAAGTGGTTTGAACTTGAATGTGTCTCTGTGGACAGGGTCTGTATATGCATTGCTCTTATTCTATTGTTTTGGTTTAATAATCCTATCCGAAAAGAAAGGTGATTGGAAATAAATTGTCTATATTGAAGGAAGGTGAAGGGAAACAGAAGGTGAATCACGTTACAGTCTTTGAACGTCCTGGTTTGCAAGAGTTCTTGCAACAGATTAGCAAATTTGCAGACCTTGTGCTCTTCACTGCTGGTCTCGAAGGTTTTGTCGTGTACCGATTTGCTCACTATTTTTTTTTTTAATCTGACCAATGATCAGTCATTTTCTTCCATTTCATTAAGGTGGTGGTCTTTTTTTCTTTTTCTTTTTTGGGGTGGTTATCAACTTTTCATTTTTTAATGTTTTACAGGTTATGCCAGGCCACTTGTTGACAGAATAGACCTCGAAAACAGATTCAGTCGTCGTCTTTATCGGCCTGCCACAATTAGCACGTAAGTTTTACTTATACTCAAAAGCTTCTACAATTGTTCTGTTTAAGAGCTTGGATTATTGGTGCTTGGTACAGAGTCACCATTGTTCAAGTATGCTTGTTTAGGTATTGACTAGTACGTACAGTTCGCTTTTATTTAAGACTTTTTGATAATCAATTATAGGAAAGTGCAATTGATTATACAAAGCCACCAATCCTAAGTTCACACTTTTTTTCCTTGGGAACTCATTAACATACAGCTTGCTTATGGAAACTACCATTGTTTGTAAAAAGGACATACATAAATAGACTGCCAATCTAAATTGTAGGATGTTTCTTCAGAAGTCAGTCTTGTTTTTGGTAGGGACATGGGGGTGGTAGCAGTGTTACATCTTTAGAGGACATATGGTGGTTGGGGAGATGCTCTTGGCGCCAACTGGAGGGTGTGGAGCCAGACTCCTTAACTGAAGTTAAATTGTGTCCATGGGTATCCTTTTTGATTGGTTATCGTTTTTTCTCAAAAGAAACGCCCCTATTATATACATCCTTTTTTCCATCAAGCCAGTCCTAGTACAGTCACCCCCCATGGCTTTATATGACACCAGTTTGCCTAGTAACCACAATTATATGCACTTACAGAAACTTTTTAAAACCATTCTCTCTCTCTCTCTCTCTCTCTCTCTCTCTCTATATATATATATATATATATGATTGGCAACATGAGTTGAATCAGCAACCTCGTAGTTGCGACGACGAGCACCTTCCAACTGTGCTATGATCAATCCATCCCCCTCCACTCACTACCCCTTCCGCTTCCGCTGAAATGAATTGGCAGTCACACCACTGACACATTCCAGATATATTTACTGTTGTATTAAGCCACTCTAATTGTTTTCACCATTGGTCATTAGTGCCTTAGTATGTGCGTGTGTGCATGTGTGTTTGTGCATGTGCATGTGTGTATAAGGAGGATTACATTCAGTTAAGGACATGAAAGGTAACTATTTTACCACCACATGTGACCACCCATGGTAAATCCGACCCCCACTCATAGCCATAGTCACATGAATTGGCCCTCACGTGAATTTGACACTAATATGAATTATAATCGCCATTAGATTAAATTTCATAAAAAAAATATACGTAAACAACCATTAAACTTTAAGGCTACTAAATCAATTGTTGTGATGGATAATTGAGATGATTTTTCTCCAAAATCATATCCACAATGCAAATTTTCTATTACACTATCCTCCCATGATTGGCATTCATTCATACAAGTGGGTCTAGAGAGGGGTAGAGTTTTACCCTCACAATCCATGAGAGGGATGTACCTCTTAGCGGAATGTGACCCTATATATGTGTGTGTGGCAATAGTAGTTCTTCTTATCATTCTTCCTAGTGATGATGCTTAATCAAGTTTTCACTTATGATGTTTTCTGATTTGATGTTATCATTACAATTTATTTAATCAGTAAATACCGGGAACATGTCAAGGATCTTTCTTGCCTGTCGAAAGATCTGAACCGAACTGTCATTGTTGACAACAATCCATTCAGTTTCTTGCTGCAACCAATGAACGGGATACCATGCATACCATTTTCAGCAGGACAGCCACATGATGAGCAGGTAAAGGAGTTTTAGTAGTTATTTTCTGAAAGAAATGTGATATCTGGTGGTGAAACTTGACTGAGTAAATTTGTTTGTTTTGTCTGCTTAATCTTCGGGTAATGTTCAGCTTATAGAGGTTCTCCTTCCACTTCTTAAGCATCTCTCTCTACAGAAAGATGTAAGGCCTGTACTCTACGAAAGATTCCGCATGCCTGAGTGGTTTCAGAAACACGGGATTCCTGCTGCAGATTCCACAGTGTAAGATTTTGAGGTGTGGAATTCGCACTGCAGTTAGACATCATTGCAACAGACATTACTGTACATTCACTGCGGCTGCTTGTATATTATCCTGTTCCTGTATCCTGGTTCAATTCAGGGAATCCTGAACAGCCTGACAGTTGTTGCATCTGTATCCATGTAGAATAATTCATGTCCTAATTTCTTGTTTGTAATTGTTTATACTGTGTTCACTTTTATGGACGATTTATGGCAACCCAACTAGACGATCGATCACCTCTGTTTTGGAAGGATCTGTTTATTATGTGGATTGTTTGGTTAACTCGTGAGTAAATCACTTACATATAGCAAATGAAAGAGAATTGGAATATCCTCACGGTTGTTGCATCTTTATGCAAAACCAAGGATTCAAAACGTATTATCATATTTGGAATTGCTAATGCTATTTTATTATGGAATATTTGTGGTAACCAGTAGATCATGAATACTGGGAAGGAGCAGTTTCTTCATTATCACCTGAGCCCCATCATGAATCTGGGTAGGCTTGAAGAGTTCTACCATTAAACTGTACAATTAAGCTATTCAGGAGCTGTTTATCTGTACCATTTTAGTTTATTTAGTGAGTGAGGTTTGTACTGTTGAGTAATTCCAGCGAAATATTTTAGTCAAGCTAATAGAAATGATAGAGAAGCATATCTTAATAAGTCATTCTTATTGAGCCCAAGTCTTTTTAACTCTCAATCTATCCTCCTAATCCTGCCCCAACCATAGTTCCAACCTAGCTACCTTGTCTGCCCTAAAGGACTCGTGTCTTACCAACTACACTTGGCAGTTTGACAGCCCAATTCTAGTTTGGTTAAGCTTGAGGCTGAGCAAGTATCAGTGGCAAGTTTCTGCAACTCTCATATGTCCCTAAGCTGCAGCTAGGCTGGTAGGGGACATGGGTGTATGTATGTTCGTGAGTTAAATTCCCCAAGAACTTCATCAAGAACCCATCCGTAAGTGCAGGGGGGAACCAACTACCCACAAAAGAGTCGGACTTTGCATGACACTGATGCAATAAGCATTTTTTTGTAAATCTCTCTCTCTCTCTCTCTCTCTCTCTCTCTCTCTCTCAATTTGAGCTCAAGATGTTTACCACTTCCTATTCTGGAATGGTACCTCTGCTCGAATATTGCAATGTGGCGGTGTGCAAAATCTAAGCTACTCGTTCACAGGGAGCCTGCAATCAGTTCCCAAGCTTAAAAATCAAGATGGATTCACTGATTAAATGGGCACCAGGTATAAAATGGGACAACAAAATCCTCACAACTGATGACCATCCAATGCAAAAGACTTACTCAGAATGAACTTGTTATACACCGACACAGTCACACCTCAATCATAAAGTAAAAATGTAGACAGAAGGAAATCCAAGCTCAAAACTATGAAGCCTGTTAACAAATACATTAAACCAGCCGGATGAAATTATACAGATTTTCTAAATTGGAAAGTCCAAAAAAGAGGGACACAGGAACCTCTCCATGTAAGTACACAGATTACAATTTTCTGCAGCTCTGTGATTGGTGAGCTCATACAACAATGCATGATTTCATGCAGTACTCCATAGTCACTATCGCATCACTCTTATGAAGTGTACTAGCACTTTGGGTTGGTGCCATACTTGTGCCTCTACAGTCTGCAAATCTCTTTATCCAAGCTAGGGTAATGATGACTACTAGAGACCACCATATGCGCATACTGTGTCATCTTAACCTCCTACTGTTGAAACCTGGTTTCAGCCGACTAACAACCAATGCTTGAATAACTACCATTGCAGCAGCTGGAACGGAGTTTTTCTCATCATCTGCATGCCGGCAACTCATCATTACAATCCCCTAGAAAAACATAGTTTCAGCTGGCAACTGCAGACTCTTGAACAACTTCTGTTGCTGCATCGGGACCAGAGTTGCCTGACTCTGCTGTCAGAGTTGCCTGTGCCTGACCGCCAGTTTGAGATGATTCTTGTGCAAGACCCAACACCACTAGAGTTGACCTAATATGCCATCTCAATAATGCATCAGTAACAGCCAATGAGCTATTTTGAAATAGGGCAAGAAAACAAAGTGTTGAAAGAACCTGGGCAGAGCTGATCGAATATTAGGTTGGCTAGCATGCGCAATCAAGGGAGCCTTCAATGCAGGACTTCTGTGTAAAGCATTTTCAAGCTGTGCTGCTGGTAGCTAGTAAACAAAAATGATGGACAAAGTTAACATCTTATTTAAATGCTCTTGCTGTGCTGCTGGTAGCTAGTAAAACAAAAATTGATGGACAAAGTTAACATCTTATTTAAATGCTCTCTCTCTCTCTCTTCCGCGGCCATGGGAGAGGAGGTAGGGAGCATATTCACAAGCACACTGCCCATCTGGACTGCGCATCATACATGTTCCCACCTCCGAGATGGTCTAGATGCCAGGTGCGGAGGTGAATGTTAAATATATAAAATAGGGAAGATTTCAAAAATGTATAAAACTTTTTGCTCATTTTCAAAAAAGTACATGAAGATTTGAATATTTCAAAAGAGCATAAAATTTTTCCATAGTTCTTTTAATCAAGTAAAAATGAAAAAAGTACCCTTATGCCATTTTTCAAATTCCCCCTTCAATAAATCATTTAAGAGAATTGATCAAGTCCAAACCTAAATGACCTAGTGGGGCCCACTTCAACAAAACAAAATGGTTACTTTTGGGGAGGAAAAAGGTTAATAAAAGACAAAAACTTGTCATAAGGGAAGGGTGTTTTGTCACTTTTTAAAAACTTTTTTTATAGAGAGTACTTGATTGTAAGAACTATGGAAAAACTTTAATGCTCTTTTGAAACATTAATATTTTCATGTACTTTTTTGAAAATGAGGCAAAAGTTTTATACCGTTTTGAAAATTTCCTCATATAATATTGTAAAGTTGTCCTTTTGAGTCAGGATCTCAAACCATCCTAGGCCCCATCTAGATGCCCTTTCCCCCTTTCCATGAGTTCATATCTGAGAATTCTGATGCCCAAATACAAAAATGGACAAGGGGAGTGGGGACACAACCAAACAAAATCCAAGACATCAGAACAGCTATAGGTATCATATCCATAACATGATATTCATTCTTAACATAATCATTTTTATTAGAAAGGAGTTCACACCATGCAAGCAACATGATTGTTTTATGCAGATATTACAATTTAGATTCCTTTCCAATACTTATATGTAAGCAGTAAAGCATTATGGAAAACGGACCTAGTACAGATAGGATATGATTACATATGGCAATGGCTTGGGTCATAGATACGATCCAACCCAACCTGCTGCTATTAGGGGCAGCTTTGGCAGTGTGTTGGTTAGGTTCGGGGCAGGTATGGATTTTTAGATTCCGGCCCAACTCAAGTTTGGCATGGGTTCAGGTTTGGTTATCTGCGCCCTACCCTGGCAGTAATTAGTTTACGTATTATTTAGTAATATTCTATGCACAAAACCTTTGTAGCATAAGTGCCAGTGTGACCAGTGTGAATCTCTTATAAAACCGTTTGGTTGTAGGTTCACTATTTTTGTATTTTTTTAAATAAAAAAATAAAGAAATTAGTATCAAATCCAATGAACCCGTAATCATCACAGAGCAGGTATAGTAAATCAAACAATAAACCTGTCACCGGCCAGGTATATGGGGTGGTGAGTGTCCATCGGATCGAGTCAGGTTAGGCTTCGGACCGACCTATACCATATCAGCCGCGTTGCCATCCCTAGATATGATAAAATGGACCCCTTTTTTTTTAAATCAGTAACAAAGGATTTTATTAGAACGAAAGAACTACAAGAGAAAACCTTGGTGCAATCCAACTCTGACTGGGAATCTCTGAGGGCTGTGCTTGTTAATGGGTGAGGAACACTTTGCTGTTTACCACTAATCAGAATTGGAATGATGTTTGAGGATAAATGTCAGTAGTTATCATGTTGTGTGGTGGCTCTTTATGGTCAAATCCAGATAAAGGTCCTTAAAAGTTTCAATATATTTAAATGAGATTAGACACCTAGCTTCATCTATCCAGCTGATATTTCATTATGTTTCTCGTTCTTGATATTTCAGACTTGTTGGCTAAGCAAGGGCTGATACAGCTAAGAATTTTGTAGGTTCTTCGATTTAATGCTTGTTCTCTATCCTGAGTGGTGTAGTCTCTGATATTGCCATGCTGTACTTTCACTTTAAAAATAAAGTTTAACTTTAAAAAATTGACTGTTCTGAAATCTACTGGTTTTTTTTAACAGTACTCTTCTGAGATCTACCGGCAATTGATTTCTAGGTTTGTTTCTGTATTTTTCTGGATATACTGGTTCTTGTGACTGGTTTGGTGGTGTTTGGACTTGTTTGGATAGCGACTTTCTAGAATCGATCAGTTTTTTTTTTCGTGTGTCTGTGTCGTGTTACTACTATGGAACCAGTTGGGACTAAGAAGTCAATCACCATTACGTAGATGGTCTCTCAATTGAGTATGTATGTCTCTTCGAGGAAATTTAATAAAGTGGAGGCCAGATCTACCTAAAGGAAAGTACAGAAAAATGGCTCACATTACAGGTGAGATTTAAGTTTGCAGTTAGTGGACTTATTAAAGCATTTTGCAATCAAGCTACAACTTGCATTGCCAATAATCGAGCACAACATGAGAATAAAGCATGCATCAACGAGAAAAGATCACCAACAAATAAGTTTCCAAGCCATATATAACGATTGAAGATCATATAGCAGATATCACCACAAAAGCTCTAGGAGATGGACAATTCCAAAATATCTGTCCCAAGCTGGGCATGAGGAATCTGTGCTCCAGCTTGTGGAGTCTAGAAGTGCAATATTCCTGAGAATTGTCCCTCAAGTAACACTAGAACTCAAGACTACACAAATTTATCCAACTCAAGTCCACCTTACAGTACTCCAAATCTAGCTGATAATATATATCTTTAGCTGATAGATGATTTCTCTGTTAATGTAAAAGCAAAAAATTATTTTTAGCTTGCCCAATATATAATATGATCATTTTAACAAAAGTAAAGAAACATATATGTTAAAATAATTGTAAGAAAATAAAGAAACAAAAAAAAAAGAAAAGAAGTGATCATCCTAGAAGTTTTGATATAAAGAAATGGAACACAGCTTCCAATCATGCTACGTGACTCACCTGAAGCAACACATGGAAAGATTGAGGTTTCGTCTGGAGAGCACACTTCAAGAATCCTACCCATAATTTTGGATACTTCCATATCTGTGGCAATTGAAATATTATTATTATTAACAATATATGCACATTTTAATGGGATAACAAATGTCTCTACATCCCTACCAAGTAAAATAGAATTTAACCTATGACTAACAACCAAGATTAACAGTATTACCTGCTTGCTTACAAGTCGAGATAGGATTTCCATTATAAAGTCTACCTACAAAAGTTGAAATCAACCACAAATAACATTAAAAATGTACAAGCTATGGTAAGCGGAGAAAAGTAATTATAAGTTGGTATTCACAGTGGTATATCTCCCCCAGATATACCTCAAAGCAGTCAAAACCCATGAACATCAAAGTAGGCTTGCAATTTGGCCATTCTCTAAATCATGGCCAAAACTAATCTATATGTGTCGTATGGAGCCAACTGTCAAATCAAATGTCACATGGTGTCCGGTGTCCTTCCTTCTTCTCAAAGTACATATTAGGTATTGATGTTAATGATGATCCTTCTTATACATTCGGTGTTTGATACTTCACTTTTACACTTGGATTCAAAAGCTATCCCTAACTCCACCAGTTTAGTGTCAGTTAACTAACAGTCCCAAGCCTGGATAAAAGGAGGGCTGTGTAAGATTGACAGCCGGCATAAAATTTTGTCACATAAAAACCATGAATTCTGAGACACCGTTCCGTGATAATGCGAGGGCATTCCCTGCTATAAGCGATGCACTGCAATGGCATCTGATTGCAGCAGAAAGTGGGAAAGGGTTCCTAGTTCCTACACCATTCTGGACTACTGCAGGTAAAAAAGTTAGACCAGAAGAAGGGATGGATTTGACTCGCTACGTGAAATATAGGAACTTTGACAGGTAACAGTATAGAGTTAGTTGATACAATGAAAAGAAGAGGAGTTAATGTAGCCGGCCTACAGGAAACAACGTGGAAAAGAAGCTCACTGATGAGTGATGACAACAAATTCTATTAAACAAGAAAGGACAATGCCAGAAATGAAGTAGGTATAGTAGTAGATAAGGATTTGAAAGAAAATATTGTGAGAATAAAGAGATTGGGTGATAGACTGGTAACAATTAAACTAGTGCTATAAGATATAATACAAATCAGTAGTGCCTATGAAACCCAAGTAAGATCAGATGAAAGTGTTGTATCTGATACAAGTATCTGTGTCATATCCCATCAATACCAATAACATGGTCAGATACAAGTATCTGCTTATTAGACCATGACCAACAATATAATCTGCAATGGATGAAGCATCCATTACCCGAGACAAATGCTCTCTATTCACTCACCAGAGCTGGGAAAACACCAACTGCCTGTATGACTGTTCGCATGAACAACAATGGAAGAGGAATCTGCTCAACCTGTAAATGAGACTCCAAGTCAGCAATAAAACTACACTAAAAGAGGAGGAGGGGAGGGGGGTGGGGGGTGTTTGTTGGTGAGCAATAATGAGAAAGCAAGTAATTTAGTTTTATAGAGACGTACTAATTGATTCAAAGCCTTTGCCAAAACTTGCTGGGTAAACACTTGTCTTTGCTCAAAGCAAGCCGAGCATGCATCAGTAACCTGTGTATGGAAAGAGCTTATTAACTTCTTGTGCTTCTCAAAAGAAAAAAATGACAGAAAAAAGAATATCACAAATATCAGTACCTTCTTTAAGGGAATTCCATCTCTCTCAAGATCAATCCCATGAATGGCTATTAACACTTCAGCCGGAGTAAGAGCAGGACCAGTGTGAGATGATCCCTAAAAACAGTACTCTTAATGAAGAATCAAAATCATCAAGATAGATGAAAAGAATTTAATCTAAGAACTGTTCATAAACAACAAAATAAATGTGGAGACACTTCCAAATAATTGACAAATTAAACATGTTGACAGAGAATTTGATGAATTGGTAAATGCTACCTAGGGGTCATTTAATTTTTTGTGAAAATGATTCATGTGTAGATGATGCACACGTGAATCTACATAGGTAAATGATACGCATGTAAAAGACATTCCATTGTGAGTCATTTTCACATCTCTTCACATGTGAATCTAAGAACATCCAATGGTTCACCTTTCTTCACGAATTTCTCAAAACTACGATGAACCAAGACATAAAATTTGACCACTAGCCATTTTTGGCCTTTAAAAGAGGATGAACTGTTCTGATCATAAAAATAAGGCCCACAGAAGTCCAAAATGGCAGATTTGATGGCCTGGACCTTTCCATAAATATTTCAAAATCCCTGATGGATTAAGACCTGGAAGTTGACCCTCTTGTCGTTCCTTGCATTCTAAAGAGGAACAGTATAGATCATGATTTAGGGGCCCATAGGAATAAAAAAAATTAAAACCAGAATGAGCCTAAGGGTTGTGAAAATCACGTCAGTTACACTAGCTACATCCAACAGTTCACCGTTTTTCACAAATTATTCAAAATCCATGATAAATGAAGTTATGAAATTTGACCCCATAGCCATTTTGGACATTCCAAAGAAGATGAATGGTTCAGATCGTGAATAAGGAGGCCGCAGAAGTCCAGAATGGAATATTTACTCGTTTGGACTTTTTTGCAAATATCTCAAAACCCATGAAGAATCGCCGGTTGAAATTTGACCTCCTAGCCGTTTTTGGCTTTCTGAAGAGGATGAACGGTTACGGCACATAGTGGTGAAAATTTTGGATAAAAATTATGAAAACACGGGTGACCCCCAATGGACCATGAAAAACAGTGTAGCAGCGCCTTTTGGAGCCCATTAACCCATGTGGTGTGGAATTTTTTGGCGGGGGCAGAGGTTCGTAAATTTTGGTGCAAAAATGAGCTGTGTTTCACACCATTTTCACGCCTTATTTACGCATGTGATGCATAAATGGATCCAAATAAACATGATTGGTGAGTAACCATTATGCACGTTTACATATGTAAATGGTTGCAAACAAACGACAACTTAGAAATATAGCAACGTGCAAGTAAAATATTAGCATGAAAGTATGATGTTGAAAAGCTATTCATGCAAAAAGGAATTCCTCATAAATGTATATGGACTAAGATCAACCCGGGTCAATATGTAATGTGATCAGTGTGCTTTATAGCACGTGCCCTGCTCACCTCCCTGTGGGGTCACCTAGATGTATGCCAGCATGGATGGTAAGGGGGGTCGGAAAGGTCTTATCATGGCAAAACAAACACGTCCCTTTGAGATCCTCCTGATTTAGGCCCTCAAAGTTGAAACAGTTTATTTTCCCTGAGATTCAATCCCACAGTGAATATAGACTAATCACAGCTGGGCCAAGAAAATGGTGCAAATGGCATAAACTTCACCATGAGTTCATGTGTATAATGGCATCTCAATATAGTCCATGTGGTCGTGTCCACCAACATAACTATTGAGTAGTGTTCCACCAGTAATATGCAGGAGACTAGAACTAGATCCTTACAGTGTGGTTGAAAAACATAAGTACACAATCGTTATAAATCATATATAACAAATATGATTAGCGCAAAACAGTTTTAAAGCAGCATTTTTTCACATGTCATCATGATCAAAGCCTTATCCATTATCGTCTTCACATATGGTCAGAAAAAAGAAAAAATACACATCTTTCAGGTACCTGTAGCATCCGGGCAAGTGCAACTTGGAACTTGTCCAATGGAAGACTGACAAGCTGGGGGAATATGGGTAAGACCTAACAAAAGAATGATTGAGAAAACAGGTAAGGCCCAAAAAAGCTGTTAACATATATAAACGGGGAGGGAACAAAACAATTAAGAGAGAGAGAGAGAGGAGGAAGGTCATGATAAACATATAAAAGGGAACTAAGCATTAGAATTTAGAACACATAACAGGACATCAGCAGTCTAGCTCACAGGGCCTACTTGTTGCATTCCTATCACCGTGGGTTGGTTAGAAAGGTCTCTTTATGGATAAGAATAATGCAAAAAATTCAGTTCCTTCAGATTATCCTAGCCCTTGATTTACCAGAATTAAAATTTGATGATCTGTTAACCATAGATACTGTTTCAGATTCAATCCAACAGTGAACAAAAGGTTTGATGAGCATAAAAATGGACATGATTGCTCGAGTGGGCCAATAGAGCTGGACTGCATTTGCAGTCCACTCATAGAAGAAGATTCTCCCACATAACAGTGCAGTGATCCTGCATTTCCACGGACAAAGAACAATATTTGTTATCAGAGAATTATTCTTCCACATTAAAGGACACCACATTGTGATGAGCCCATAGCACCATTTGCAAAGTGCTCACTATCATCATGTTACCTACTAAAAAAATCAATAAATAAATAAAATAAAGGTAGTAGAGGACATCACATGATCTGAGAGGTTCTCTTTAGGAATTGGTTAAAAAATAAAAAGAGAGTCAGGATCAAGCGTGGAGTTTGGATATCAGGCAATAGCTGCATGGGGCTTGTCAGATGTGGACAAACTTGTTTACTGAGCCAGAGTCATGGTTAACACTCCCAAGAAGCTTTACGGTGATAACTTGGATGCTACTCAAATATCATTTAACTCACTCTATCATTGGATCAGTGATTTGGGGTAAGCTATCTTCTACTTCTACTCCTTAGGTTATTTCTTTGTTGATCTGAGCAGAGTTGATTTTTGGGGGTTTTCGATCAATCAGAATTTTCCATTTGGTTTCGTTGGATAGTCCAATTTGAAAATCAAGAATACGTAAGTACAAAATAAATAATACAATACAAAATAAGAGGAAGAAGGGCAAGCTATCTTCTACTTCTACTCCTTACTTTGCTTATTTGTTTGTTGATCTGAGCAGAATTGATTTTTGGGGGGTTTTGATCAATCAGAATTTTCCATTTCGTTTCGTTGGATAGTTCAATTTGAAAATCAAGAATACGTGAGTACAAAATAAATAATACAATACAAAATAAGAGGAAGAAGAAACTGAAGACTCAAAAGCACTGTCACAAGTATATGTGACATGGCGCTCAAGAAAGCCAACAAGCCAGTCAACAGATTGAGTAATTCACGACATAAATGGAAAGCATTCGCTTTTGTGGAGAATCTTCAATCTTTTAATATTATAAGAATTTCAGAAACTCATCATTCTATAGAAGACAAAATGTTATGCATATCCATCAAAAATATATCTTTGTTCAGGATTGGTGCAGGAAAAAAGTTAACGCAATAGAATAGTGGAAGAATCGGTAATGGAGAAACCTCGTCTTTTGATAAGAATGATAACACTGGAATGAGAATTTCTACGTCCTGTAACAAGTTAAACCCATACACATCAGGGCATAAAAGAGTTTGAAACCTCTTTTAATAACCAAGAAAAGTACTAAGCAAGAAAAGTACTGACTTTACCTTAAGTTTTGAGTCATACAACCTTCTCACTGTAGATAGCAGTTCTGGAGAAGGAACTGTCCCATCAGTCAATGTGTGTAAAACCTGTCACCATGAATAGGAAGAGAAAGTTCAGTATTCATTCTCGTCTCGAGTTTGGCAACAGTTGAGTAGATTAAATATGATTATTGAAACCTGCATTAGAAGGGTCTCACTCCCAGTTGGTGGATCTGAAATAATTCCAAACAGTTCAGACGAGGAACCAATAGTTCTAACTAAGATTGGTATCTGGCGATGAACTACCTGCACAACAAAAATAACTAATATGGAAATAAGAGGTGCAGCTAAATATTATTGAGACAACTAAAAGTGAAATTCAGTTAGAATGCAAATGTTACAATGACAATTTCGAATCAAACCTGCTTCACAGACTTTGGGATACTTTTGTAGATTACAAAAATTTGTCTAAGAAGCGAGTGTTTCTGTAGGAAGAAATACACCACATAAGTTTATTAAAATTCATCCATTAGCAGTTTAAAAATTAAATAGAGTATGATCAAGAGATCACCTTGAACAAAACAGATTTTATCCAATACCCTAGAGAAAAAAAATACTGTTCCAGATAAAAATCTGATAGCGCAGTACCTTAGTGCAAAGGGCAAAATATAGAGACATGCAACGCTGTGCCTCCAAGATAGCAGAAGATGGAGAACTTTGAGCAGAAGATGATTGTTGAGCATCACAAGAAGCGTCCACTGTGGTTAAACTAGCTGTTGGTTGTCCTCCACTGGAAAGCCCTTCAATATTTGTATCCTGCAAAAATGATTGTTCTTTAAATCACGTACTGTCAAATCTATTTATTGAAATGCAGTGCACCATAGCCATGCATTTCTAGCTCAAATCCATCATCAAAGAAAAAAGCTACTCAATTGTTTATTAAAATGCAAGTCAAAAAACAAAAGAAGCGCCATAGACTGGTCAGTTGTCAAAGTAGATGTCAGATTTTTTGACAAAACAATAATGATGTAAAAAATTTGAAAATAAGCAAATCAAAGCAGTAATATGGAAAGGTGTTTTCACCATCATGAGACAGCTAAACTCTTCTTGCCTACAAAAGAATCTTCTGCACCAAGCGAACTTTTTGAGAAAACTTTAAACACAACTTCATTTTTCAAAAGCACACATGAAACTGAGATATAATTATATTGAACCTAATACCAGTTACTATTGTTCCAAAAATCTAAGCACCCAATAGAAAAGCAAATGACCAGAAACTACCTCATGCACAAAAACCTGAAAATATCCCTGCTAACTAATTTGAAATACTTCAAGAAGCAAGAACACACCAGAGGTATTTTGCCACACCTATGGATCATGTTCTCACCCAAAAAAAAAAGAAAAAACAATGAACATAGCATCAATGCAAATATATATATAATTTATAAAAAAAAAAAAGGAAGGAAAAACCCAAAAGAGAGACCTACACTACACGATCTAGAGTTTCCAATCATCTTCCTAAGATGAAGTATGGGCATCTAATCATGTCAATGGAACTCCAATTACCTGGTTACAAATAGGACGAAACTCAAAAATCTGGGCCTGGACCCTGTATTCTGAACCCGATTAATAATCGGGTCTGAGTCTAGGTCCGCTTGGGTCATATCAGAAAATCAGTGTACCCAAATTATATGAAATATCATGTAAGTTTATCAATAAATAAAAATATATATATAGAAGTTAACAAAAGCCTCAGCATAGTTCGTTCAAGTCCTCGTAGCAACTGGCATGACAATAATAATATTTCTAAAATATATTTTAGTTGTTGAGTTCAGCCCAGAGTTGGGTCCCAACCCAATCAGAATCAGGTCTGGAGGCCCAGGTATACAAACTAAATCGGGTCTGTGGACCACGGACCTGTACCACAGTACTGAACCTGACCGAGGTCTAATTCCCTATGTGGCATTAGATGATCATAGCTGTGACATGCGCCGCACATGTCATGTAATAAATAGAATGTTAAATAGATTGTAGTGCAAAGTTGCATGAGCACGGGTACAAGTGTCTGAATTGAAACCGGTGTCAAGTGTCTGATTCAGCAAATCCCGGAACATGCACTTGGTGAATTGAGCATAATATTCAAATCAAATTTCATTAAATGTTTGTGTCTAAATAAAAATATGCAAAAATAGCATCAACAAAAATTATGTGCAAATATTCCATTATAATATATTAAGCTGGAAGGTTTTGGATCTAATTTTGACCACCAGTTATAATTTTGACTGACAGTTAACCTCTTTATTAAAATGATTCACATTCTCTCCATATAACTACCCATTCATATCCAAAATGTTTCACATTCTCTCCATATAACTATCCACTCATATCCTTATCTCATCAAAGCACCCACTACTCCACTTTAACTCCACTTCTTCCTGTTTATAAGTCTCTTGCTCCACCCCATCTCTTCTACTCCCTTTCTGTCCAGTTTTCTTATTTTCATTTATGCAACTTACTAATGGATGGAAAGAGGTACTCCACGTAACCTTGTTAATGTAAGATGATTTGATTTATGGTGTGAAGGTGATACTTTTACAAGTCTCCACGCGTAATTTGAAGGGCCCCAGATTCCGGGTCGTTACAAAATATGATACATGCCAGACCTCGATATAAGGGCAACATCTCACCCATTACTAGTTCAGTTGTGCCTCTGCTAATAATTATACCCATTTAGTATTTGCAAACTACAACACAAGTATGAAACGACAAATTAATGACTAATCAACTCTTATTATAGTTTTTTTTTTTTAATGATTTTCATTTTGAAAATTTTCTTAAAATTTTGAAAATTTTATGACAAGATATGGGTTTGATAAAACCACAAGTCCGATTTAAAAAAAAATAAAAATAAAACCACAAGTCCAATTACAATCTCATTAAAATGCAATGAACATGACTAATACCTTTTGCGCAACAGCAGTTGATTCTTCAACATCAATGCCCTCCAAGTTATGAGAGTTGTTTACTACTGAGAGTAGCATTTCATTTGCGAAGGTTTCTATTTGTTGAGCGATGCATGGCATAGGATATAGCTTGTTTGCTACCTGAGAAATAATATAACATGATGGTGCAGAATAAACAATACTAACTAATTCTATAGTATAGAAGATCATGTACAAAGGATTACCAAACGTATCGCCTTCATTCGCACTTCTTCCAAGTGATGCACTGCACTCTATTGAAACATCAAAGAGAACAACCTCAATCAATTAAGGGAAAAAAGGTACTCTTCTAGTCTTCTTGTTGGAAAATTTTAAAAAATAATAATAAAAACAATGACAAGATGCATAAGATTTCTAGTCATTAAAAAACTAACACAATTAAGCTAAAGCTTACACTTCGTAGAACAGAGGCAATAATAACATAGATGTATAATGTATCCTGTCATGTCATCATCAAATTTAGCAATTCGAGCAATTAAGGATTACCTAAGGTGCACTCAGACATCACAGTTGGCAAAATTGCCTTTCTGTTAAAGCTAATTAAGTTGAGAGATAATCCTATGTCGTTGACCTTGTGGATGACTTCCGCTAACTCATATGGGACCCTCAATTCTATAGTCCAACCCACCCATATCAATACAAATGGGAAATGGCCTTTTTTTTTTGAATGGTGACTAAATTTTATCGAAAAACAAACATATAACAGGACAATAGGAATTTACTGTAAAGAAACCAGCCCTACTGGCCAGATAACCACCGAGAACACTCAAAACAAAAAAGAACAATTATTAACTAGGAAAGAAGATTCTCTTCATCAGAAATGCTCAAGCTTTGGCTACCCACCTCCTTTCCTTAGCAAAAATATCAGCTTTGGAATTGGCACTCCTCTTGACATGTGAAAAGGAAGCATTAAGCAACTAGCTAGGTTCTACTTCCACTAAATCTGCCACTCTCTGTGGAGCTGTAGCATATCAAGACGCCCATCTGATAACGCACAATGGACATATCTCCACCATGAGCTGACTTGATTGCAATCAATGAGCTTCCATAAACCCAATACGGAGGGCAGTCATTTCAACATTATTAACAGTACACCCAGCTGTACCTGAATAAGAGATAAAGCATCTGGAAGCGCTATGAAGAATGAATGATACCTCCCACTCCAGCCATACCTGGATTACCAATAACATTGCCATCAAGATTCAGTTTGACCCCTCCCAGCAGTGGCATAGTACAAGAGTGATTAACCAAGTACGCTTTGATGAAGAGAATGATGTTATCTCCTTCCAACACCTAGTGATGGTCCCAATAGAGATATCATGAAATTGGGGAGAACCAATACCCATGCCACGACGTGGAGTTTAATCCTCTCATATAAATACCAGAAGACTTACCTTCAATGCAGCAACTATTCCTCTCTTTCTAAATCACCCATATTACAGCAATAAAAAGAAAAAAGGCATTCCACATGGTAATATCTCTCTTAGAAGCGATTCCCAACTTCCAAGATTCAAAAAATCTGCTAAAATAGAAGGAAAAGGCCAAGAGCGACAAAACCATTGAAGAATAGACTTCCACATTTTTGGGCCAAACGGCAACTAGGCAGTAAATGACTCAGAACCACTTCATTGGCTACTCACATTGGGCATGGGCATGCATTCACCACCATCTTGAGCAGTCTACTCCGAGGTTATCCATTGTTAGAATTCCACCTGAAATAACCAGACAGCCAAAAGGGCCTTGGAAGTTCCACAAACAAGCAATAGACTTGGAAGCCTCATAATTTCCTGAAATGGTTTGAAAGAAAGAAGCAACTAAAGATTCTCCTATTGTAGAAGCCGTCTAAAATCGCCTATCCTTCACATCTCCTGAAATAGATATATATCTTCCCAATCTTGGTCGACAAGGCTTAAAACTGATTTTTTTTTTTCTCACTCCAAAAGATTTCCCCTAACTATTAAAATGTTGTCGTGGACTACCATATGATTTAAAATATGTCCTACAATCTTTAGCAATTGGTGTAGCCCCATTTATGGGGAAATTTCTAATGTATACTTACCATAAAGGAGATAGAATAATAATACAGGAAGGAGGACCAACTGCATTGGTCGATGCCGAATCCATTCAACTCTTGCTTTTCATTAGTTTGATATGGTATCAGAGCCCCTCTTATATTAGTGAAGAAAAATGCATTTTAGTATGAGAAAAATTGTATTGAAGACAGAAAATAGAGAAATCAAGACGAAAAAGGGGGGGAAATCACCCCATTTCCATTCAGGTGTGGAAAGGCCCTCCCCACACCTAACAAATTGGTGGCTCCAGTGGGGATGTTTGTAATTGCTTCATAGCATAGAGATCATGGGTTCTTGTAATCTCTCTATACAGAAATTTTCTGGTTCTTGAGAAGACCTATCTTCTCCGATAGTGGATTGGAGAGAATTTCTGCAAACACCTACGTCTCTGCTCATCTTCAAGGTAAACGAGATAATGCCTCTTTGATTTATATCCATCTTCGGCAGCATCCGAAAGTGGTCGTTAGTTCGTTGGGGACAAACTTCGCCGAGATCTGTAGGTTGGCCCACAGGTATCTTGGTTTGCTATGAAATTCTGAGAGGAGTTTCGCCCAAACCTAGGAGGATTACTAGAGATTTTTCAGATACTTTTGGCAAGCGCTTTTTTTTTTTTTTTTTAATAATCATACTTTTGGCAAGCTGAGGTAGGCCATATCTGTGATCTTCAGTGTGGCAGTTTTTTTTGGACAGTTTTCATCAAAACCATTGATATTGCTGGGGTTTTGGAATTACTTCATGAAACTTCACCACAATGTCGTTAATTCCCTGATTCAACACCAATGATCTTCTGATCTAGTCAAATCTTTGATTACATGCACTTTTTTTCTCATTCAACTAGATTAACTTAGTTGATCTGGTTGTCGTTTGGCTTTAAAAAAATCAATCAGAATTCCAGAATTCAAATATGAGGGTCTGATCTTGATTTTTGGGTTTTCTTATCAAGATTGAGGGCAGGAAAATATATCTGACATATTGTGGGAACCACTTGAATGTTGTCCATCATGGGGAGATGAGAGTGATGAAAAGGTCTCACAGTGTATTTGATTTATCGCAAAAAAAAAAAAAAAACACCATCCCAGTAAGATCCTTAAAAAGATTGATATAAAGGCCTTAAACAGTTTCATAAGTTACATCTTTTTATGAAATTCAATCCAACAGTGAGTATAATACTATAATTTGGATTTTGGACCAATGTTAAACTAGGATGAGTGCCAAACTGCCAATCCATGGAGGGTTAGTGAGTGCAAGGGTTTTGAATTGATAATGGATGGGTAACAAACTAACACGTATTGGTAAAACTGTTATATCTCAAGCAAACCATGAGACGTACCTCTCAGCAGAATGTCATGCATTATGGCTTAAGGTGTGCGATGGCAGGGTCCAAGGCTTCCTGGAGTCACGTGAACGTCATGATCATCCAAGTGGTGGTGGTACATGGATGTAATTGGATGGGCGAACAGATGTTGATGGATCTATGGAGACCTTGAAGTGTTCGAAAGATTCTGGAAGATTTCAGGATAGCCTTGAATGGTGCAGTGTTACCTAGGACATTCTTGTAAATTAGGAAAATAAGTATAGAGATTTATGGAGTACTCTAGAAGATTGTGGATAAGTGTAGGATTAGGGTCCTCGGTGTGGAAGTTTCTAAATTAGGCTCTCGAATGTTTTCATCCATTGGATGAGTGATATATAGATCTGAGCCATTCATTATATAGGGTAAAGTATGAATAGGGGACTTTAAATTCATTTGTAACCAAGCAAGTTGTGAGACGAGTTTGAGGAATCATTCACGAAGCTCTCTATGAGAACAATTACATACACAGTACACCTGGGTGTGCCATTTTTTAAGATGATCAAGTTAATATCATATATTTGGGACAACATTTTCATCATGGCAAATTCCTAGATGTCAACCTCCTCCCATGATAAGCGATGAGGATACGTGCCACCTCTTTAACAGATGATATTTATTCTTGCATTGAACCATGAATTGATTATCCTCTGAGATGATTACTCCAAGGTACCATTCAATCCAAAAATCAGGGGTCACATTCCTGTCCATCACCCATAATGAGGAGAGTTTCAAATAAACAATTTTGGTGCCTTCACCAGTCACCACCCTCGATGATACTCTTGAGAATACTCTTGACTCCCTTGTGCAAGATATCGTTGGGTGATAAAAGGCAACCACACGTTGTCTTATTATAAGCCCACCTGTGGTCAACTCAGCCCATTCCCATAAACCCACTCACACTGACACAAATTTAATCATGATCAGAGTGATTGTTAGATTGACTAATCCTAAACTCTTAAATGTTAAATCTTTGGGCCACCATCAAACAAAGAAATTAAAGTTTTGGCAAAACCTCATCTAAGTTAAGACAATCACACCCCACCCATAACCCAACACTTCAGTCCATGGTGGTCCCATGGGGGCCCAAAAAGAGCAATTCATTTTATTACGACCAGTTAATGAGTACTATAAGTAAGCCCCACAAAAGATAAGCTACAATCAAGGATCAAAATAGCGGTTGTGGCGGGGATAGCTGCCAGTGGTCAAAACGCTACGTAGCGGTTGCAGCGACACATAGCAGTGTGAATTTTTTAATTGGTCAAAAAATCTTGAATCTTGCATAATAGGCGATCTTGTGCTTTTTCTAGTGATTTAAAACCATATAAGAGTAAAGACAACTTTAGGAAAGGCTATTCAGGAGAAGAAATGGGAAAAAACAATGTTAAAAATTAAACATGTTTGACTCTACTAGGTTTGAGACCGTAGCGCCGCTATTTTCAAAATAACATAGCAGCCTTGACTGCTACGGCTGATAGTAGCAGCCGCTATTTTGAACCATGGCCACAATGTACGAACTCATATATCCACATGTATTCTCTAGAGCTTCACTGGTGTAATAATCAAGATAAAGGAAATGAAGAATCAATAAACTACCATAATAAAATAAAGATGGCTATAAGGATGTTAACCTGCAGAGCAATCTTCAAGCAGACATCACGAATGGAAGGCCTCTGCAAAATTAAGCTCCATACAGCACTAAGGCCTTGAGTAACTCGATCTCCACTTGGTGATTCCTTGTCAGGTTTTTTTTCGCTGCCAGGAGAGCACAAGCATTCTAATAGTTTAAATGCTTTATTTGGAAGGTAAGGCACTTCACCAAGTAATCTACTCAAAGACTTGTCTGAAGCAGGAAAAGAGTCTCGAAGTGTTTCAGCCTACATACAAAATCCTTTTAGCAACAATTGGACTGCAAAAATGATTAATAGAAGTCAAACAAAAGGAATTGTGAAGAAAAATCAGCACAAACCACAGTTAGCAGAAACGATTCATAGACTGATGTAGCATTTGTAGAAGAGAAGAAGTCCTTATCTTGTTCCGCCTCTCCAAATAACCTGTAGAGGACACGCAATGTGAACTCGTGTCCCTAAAATCCAATAACGACGGTCAGCTAATACAAATTTCAAATGACAGCCATGACAGAATTAGTAAACCTAATAAAACATTTCCAAAAACAAATGTCTGTAAAGGAAAACTCTAAAATAAAGGCAAGTCACAGTCACCACCACTAAGAGTAGTAGGGTTAATATCAACAGATGAAGACCCAATTAACATTTACCCAGAGTCAAACTTGACAATCAAATATTTGAATTACTCCACTCACAATAAAATGATTATCTATGTCTTACCAACACAGATGTTACTCCACTCACAATAAAATGATTATCTATGTCTTACCAACAGATGTAAAAACCAGGAGGATTATTTAGAAAAAAACACACAGACACACAGAATGGAATCTTCTTATGCATTACCTTAATCAAATCAGTTTTGACAAATCTCCCTATTTACTACCTATCTTGCTCCAGATGGCCAAAGAGTGTGTTGCAGAGAATTGAGAAATTCCAGAGTGATTTCCTTTGGAATGATTATATTGAGAAAAGAAAGTACCACTTGGTAAGACGGGAGACACTGTGTATGTGGTTTGGGCACCACACCCCCCCCCCCCCCCCCCCCTGCCATTGAAAGGGTTAATAAAGCTTTACTGGGTAACTGGTAGCGGAGGGTGGAGGAGCCAGGTCAGGAGTTGTGGAGGCGGCTGTTACTTTGTAAATATAATTTGGATGATGTAGGTTGGAGCATGACTGATCTGGATTACAAAGCTTCTGGTTTTTGGATGTTTGTTCTTTCTGTGAAGGTTGATTTTGATCAGTGGATTCTCTTCAGGCATAACGATGTCACCGTGTGAAATTCTGACATGATGAATGGTGTGGGAAGATGGTGTTGCACAATCAATAATCTAATCTGCATTCGTTGGATCGCGGGCAGCAGGCTTTTGTTGTTGACAACTTCTGTTATATAGGTGGAGCTGTTGTTTGGGATTTCTCATTCCGGAGGAACTTAACAGAAAGAGAGTATCAGACTTTTCTAGATTGCTTGAAATGCTTGAGAAGGTTTATATGTCCATTGGCGAATCAGATTTTTTTATTTATTATTATTTTTGGATAATTTGGCAAATCTGATGTTAGATTATGGAAACCAGATGTTGAAGGCCAATTTTCTGTTATATCTTTTCATAATAGTTTGATTGACAAAATCCTAGAGTGGTGGGGTGGCAAGGCTTCTGGGATCCTACTGTTCCGCCTAGAGTGTTGGCTTTTTGTTGAGTAGCAAGGCAACATAAAATTCTCACTATAGATAAGGTTTTTTTTTTTTTTAAATAACATTCTTACCATAGATAAGTTGAGAAGAAGTTTAAAAAAAAAATAGATAAGTTGAGAAGAAGAAATCATATAAGTGTCTATTGACGAATTGAGAAAATCCAGCGTGATTTTCTTTGGAATGATTCAGCTGAAAAGAGGAAATATCATTTGGTTGAATGGAAGGAGGTTTGTAAACCCTTAGCTCATGGTGGTTTGGGTATTCGTTCCATTGAAAAGGTCAATAAAGCTTTGTTGGGAAAGTGTTTATGGGGGGTGGCGGATCCAGGCCAGGGTTTTTGGAGGCGGCTTTTCTTGTGTAAATATAAGTTGGGAAATGGAGGTTGGTGTATTCCAAAACATGATTACATGGTTTCAGGTTTATGGAGGTATGTTATTTCTGTTCAAGACGATTTTGCTTCTTGGATTTGCTACAGGGTTCTTAATGGTCATCGTGTTAAATTTTGGCATGATGAGTGGTGTGTGGGCAGCTTGTTTTTTAAAATCAATTCCCAAACTCGTTTTGGTGGAACGGAGGCAAGAGGCTTTTATTGTTGAAAATTTTTGTGGTTCTAGTGGAGGTGTAATTTGGAATTTTTCTTTTCGAAGAAACCCGACTGACTTCAAAATTTCTGATTTTGCTATTTTGCTTGGCATCCTTGATAAGGTATATGTGTCAGTTGGCAGAGATGATAAAAGGATTTGGCAACCTGCTGTAGAAGGTCAGTTTTTAGTCAAGTTTTTTTATAATGTTTTGGCTGACAGTTCAGGTCAAGGGAAAGGTTGGCAATCTTTTTGGGATCCCTATGTTCCGCCAAGGGTTTTGGTTTTTTGTTGGGTGGCAAGAAAGCATAAAATTCTGACTATAGACAAGCTGCGAAGAAGGAAACATTTTTTAATAAATGGGTGTCCTATGTGTTTAAAGGATGAGAAAACGGCGCATCATTTATTAATTCATTGTCAGTTCGCTTATAAAGTTTGGATGGCTATGCTAAATTTCTTTGACATGAGTTGGGAGTTGGGTGATGCCTAATAATGTGGAGGATCTTTTTCTTCAATGGCGTTTACGAAGTAAGTTTGTTCGTGGCAATATTTTGTGGAAGTTAGTTGCTTATGCTACGGTTTGGAAATTGCGGTTGGAGAGGAATAGAAGAGTGTTTATAAACAAGAGTAAATCTGTTGAGGAAGTTATTGAGTCCATCGATTGGACGATGTCAGAATGGGTATGTAATAGTAAGGACTTTATTGGTATCTCTTAGGAAGACCCTAATCAGTCTTGGACATCTATTTTAAAAGGAGGTTGGCGTTCTAGAATCGCGCATAGAATAGTGTGGAACCATCCCCCTCCCAGTATTTTAAAGTTAAACTTTGATGGTAGTTTTGTTCAAAGTGTTCAAAGGGGAGGCATTGGTGGCGTCATCAGAGATTGGAATGGAATCATTATTAGAACCTTTTTTGGGCCAGTGGATTCTTTTGATGCTAACAAAGCAAAGTTGTTTGCTCTTCTAATTGGGTGTCGTGAGCTGCGTAGATTTGGATGTCTTAATCCTATCCTTGAAGGTGATTCTTTTTCTTCTATCCAATGGGGTTCTGGAAAAGCTATTCATCCTTGGAGGCTAGCGGATTGGGTGGAGGAGGCGCAAGATATTTCAAGTATGTTGGGTGCTTCTTTCCATCATATTTTTAAGAGAGGCTAATTCTATGGTGGATGGTCTAGCCAGGGAAGGAGTTTTTTGCACTTCTATTTCTTTTGATGTATAATTTCTAGTGTTTTTCCCTTGTTCGTTGTACGTTTCATTGTCTTTGTTTTTGTCTGGTTTATGGTGGAATAAAAATTTATCATTTATAATTAAAAAAAAGAAAAAAAAGAAATCATATAATTGTTAATGGTTGTCTGATTATAATTGTTAATGGTTATCTGATGTGCTTAGAGGCTAAGGAAACGGTGCACCATTTGTTGATTCATTGTCAATTTGCTTATAGAGTTTGGATGGCAATTATTAATATGTTTGAAATGGAGTGGGTCGTGCCAAGGATAATCGAAGTTCTTTCTCTTCAATAGCGTGTCGGATGTAAGTGTTCAGGGTAAGATTTTATGGAAGTCAATGTTATATGCTACCCTTTTGAAGCTTTGATGTGAAAAGAATAATAGAGTTTTCAGAAGTCGAAGTAAAGAAGTTGGGGAGGTTGTTGAGTCCATTGTTTGGACAGTTTCAGAATGGGTGTGTAGGAGAAAGGAGTTTGATGGAGTTTCCTTGGATGATCTTAATAGATCTTGTACAGCTTGTTTATCAAAGGTTTGGTATGCAAAAGTTGGCTATAGAGCTTGCTGGAAGAGTCCCCCTAACGGCTTCCTTAAGCTAAACTTTGACTGAAGTTATTTACACTCTATTAGTAGAGGTGGCACTGGAGGTGCCATTAGAGATAGGAGTGGCAATGTCATCAGGAACTGCTCCGAATTAACTACCCAATTATCATATAAGTTGGTAGTGGTAGACATGAAGATATGACTGGCTTGCAAGAATCAACAATGAAATTGGTACAAAGGGTTCATCGACTCAAAATCAGTACAGCATAGAGCTACAAATCTTTTAGTTGTGCACATGGATGCAGAAAAACTGTAAGACTCCATAGGTGAAAAATGAAATAACAAATGTTGCTAGACTATTATGTGATCTGTTTCACCATCTGCACTTTATTACAGCTATTTAACACAAAAAACAAAGATTAAAAAGATGAAGATTTTTGTTTTTTCTTGCTGACTATTTTACAAAGGAAAAGGTTTGAGTCATAAATTTAATTTTAAGGTAAGAATACTCAAAGCTCTTTACTAGGCTACCATATGGAACGAGAATTCAAAGCTCCATGAAATTATTGGAGAACTCTCAGTTATGATTTTAGAATACCCTCTCAAAAGGACCCTCAAATCCAAAGGCCAAGGTTCAAAATTTTCAAGGACTAATTGAATAGGATGGTTTGGACTCTTTCCCGTTCTGAAAGCCCTCCCTCTCACGCTCACACTTGCACCCAGCCACACACCCAGAATTTCGATTTCACAATCCCTAGCAACACCACTACTCCATCCCTCACCCATATGAGTGCATGCATGCATGTACAATAACCAATCCAACAGGATTTGCCCAAAATCAGCACACTCTTAGATCATAAGGCCATCGAGGTTCAGGTGTCAATGATGGACTGCATTCTGAAAGAGGTATTGCAGGCAAAAGGAAGCAAAGGTAAAATTGGAAGCGTATAGTGAGGAAACTGGCAAAATTGCAAAGATCAAAAGGCAAGGTGATTTTGATTAATTGTAGGGAGACCCCTTTCGATTATACTTGTGGCCGAGAATAAATTAATTGGATGAATCTTTTGATTCCACAGTGGAAGAGGGGTGTGCATGTGCGTGCGTGTGTGTGTGTGTGTGTGTGTGTGTGTGTGTGTGTGTGTGTGTGTGAGAGAGAGAGAGAGAGAGCATAATGTGAACGAATTAAGTGTGCACTTATAGCTTCCTAGTCCCTGGGTCAATCAATAGATAGTAAGATGATCAGCACTTCAAGTAAATGGAGTCACCATTCCATCAATTACTATCTAGATAATCAAAAGTCAGCTAGCACGTTCAGTCCTCAAGTGAAAGACCAAGTTCAAAGCAGTATATAACACGGAATAACTATCATAATAGATATTCATGAGGAAAGAGGACTGGAGCCTACAAGATATCCACATAAATTAAGCTTGTCGTTCTTTGACAAAGTTATGACCCATAATATTCAATGAAGTTAATGGGAAGCTGCAAAAGAGAAATAGAAAGGAAAAAGGGGGGGAAACCTTACAAGTGCGGCATGCATACTGTGTTACAAACTAGAAAGTAAAGCAACTTTAGGGACAAACAAATAAAAGGTCAAGTACCTCATGATTAGAAAATTCTGATAAAATATGTTTTTGTAGAAGCCCCCAGCCGTCCAACTCTAAAGGATACTACCAAAAGAAACAGCAAACAAAGTAAGGCAAACAATAATGGAGAGCACTACACTCCAAACAAAGCAAGGAAGAAATAGCTAGAATAATATTTCTGACGACTAAAGTTCAGGGCACAGAGGAAAGTGCTCACTATTGCAACCTTGAGGTTGTGGGTTCGAGTCATATTACCAATCCAATAAAAAAAAAATAACCAAACAGTTATATTAAGAGCATAGCACGTTATTATTGGCAGTATACTAGAATTATTGTATGGCATGGTCAAGGCACTATTAGAGTACATATGTACATTACAATATTGCTAATGAGAACAAAAATCCATGAGAAACGACATGCTAAGTTTACCACTTGCTGATATCATATTAAAAATGTGCATTAACGATAATACCCTAAAATTGATACAGTAAACAAGCAATTCAGGAGGAGGGAATACTCCATGGGGTCACTACCTCAACTCCCAAATGAGCAAGCAAGGAGAAGCGGAAATGTGATCCACCTGCCACTGCTATTTGCTTATAACCCTCAATGATGCGCACAAATGCTAACTTCTGCATGTGATCCTTCTGTTCATCAGTCAGGTCAACAATAGGTACTGACATCTTGGGAAGCAAATATTGGCTGGGAAGAGCAACAGAAGTCGACAGAGCTGTCAGTGTTGAGTCAGTAACAGCCACATTTGGGCTGTGTGCTTCAGACCTACAAGTTGAAGTGGAACCAGATGGTTGAAAATCCATCGAAATTGTGCCGCCTGAACTTGTACTTGGCTCCTCCTTTGTTTGAGTATCAGCACTGGACAGATGAGTAACATCTAAAGCATGTTGCATATCATCAATGTGAACTCTGGAATGCAGACCAGGTATTTCACTATCAAGAATCTCCTCATCATTCATCTCCGATGGAAATGAAGGCACATCATTTTCCTTTCCAGGTGAAATGGGTGAGATACCAGGATCAGGATCACCAGCACATACTGTTGCTGCAGTCGCATCATTTGTGCTAGAACATATTTGAGAAGTATCGGTCGTGGTTAGCAACTGCTGCTCATCCTTCAAACGAAGTTGCTGCAGTTTTTAGCAAAGAAGGAACATCCCTCAGTACATGAGAACCCTAAACAAAATCTGAAAGAGCTATATTAAAAAAATACAGTTTCTGCAGTTTTAGCAAAGAAAATCCCTTACTGCATGAGGACCAAAACAAAACCTAAAAGAGATCTATGAATCATCACAAAGAATGAAGAGAGAGAGAGAGAGAGAGAGAGAGTAAAGATTTCCACAGTTTTCGGCCAAAGGAACATCCCTCACTATATGAGAACCAAAACAAAACAAATAGAGATCTATTAATCATCACATAGAATGCCCCAAAAAAAATTTTGAGCAAAGCAGATAGATAAACGTACAGAAGCATCCTGGAAAGCTGAAGGTTGCACGTTTAGTAAGGATGCTATCAGCGGAAAAGCACTCCATAGAGATGGAACATCAGATGAAAATGAAGACTGTATAACTGGGACACTACTGCTGACAAAGCAAGAAACAGAACCCATGCCAAGAATTGGTTCGTCCTCTCTTTCATCTTTAGGGCGAGTAGGTGGAAGATGCCGCATATTGGCCATGACCACTTCAGCTAACAAGTCCACAGATATGCTCGAGAAAATAATCTCTAAAGGCCCAATAGCTTTGTCACCTTGAGCAACCAATGCACCAAACATAGCTACAAGTTGCTGAACAGGCCCAGAAACTCCATCCCCATCAGCAGCAGGCAAACCGGGCAGCGAAAGGTTATCTCCATTTAAATTAGGATTTGTCTGAAGCGAGTGATTGGTTTCACATTCAGAGACACATTCGGTTTTGATTCGTTTGCCACATTTTTCATCATCAGGGATCATGTCATTGTTCTCTTGAACCACAGATCTCTTCCTCCCCTGATCGATTTGCACAGCATCGCATGCTTGAACTGAGACCTCCTCATCCTATGAAATGTTTGCAGTCAACGTCAAAAGGATACAGGCACAAACAAAAGCGCTCATAAAAGAATGTCAGATCAAAGATATTGTGAAACAAATAACACTTCTAAAAGCAATGAAAACATAGATATGGTGAGATATGCTTCACAGTGCTGTCACATACCTTGTCAACTGGAGAAACAGTCTGCAGTGACAACTCTCCAGCATTCAATGTTTTTAAAGCATCAACCAGACGATCACGCCACTGCAGGAATAAACATAAGATGATTTTTTTTTTCTTTTTGGTTATGGGGTTAAAATAAGATGTGCCTACAATTTGCATCTATAATGATAACTCATTCGAGAGACAAGTTAAATTAGTCTTAAATTAACTAAAATAGAATGTCAAATGCCATTACAACAATGGATTGTACCAGGTTTCCAACCATCTGCTGAATTAGTTACAGTAGATAAAAGCCTATAAGTCGTCGTTGTCAACATAAATGAAACCTTTTCCAACCTACCTAGGGTTGGCCACATGAAGTCTACTTCTCTGGCCATCCGTTCTTAGGACCATTAGTTACAGGTAGCTAAAAGCCTAAAACTAAATGTAAATGGGAGTTAAAAGATTTAAATTACATTGGTTTCATGACAACTTCAGAATTTGTCTAATGATCTTGTTTTCAGCTGAATAGTCCAAATGAAAATCTTGATCCGTCAAAACGAACAAACATTTGAAGTGAGTGGCACTATATGCAGAATTGTTAGTTTGTCAGGTCAGAACTTGCATGCCATAGCAAGTCAATCAAAGGTAAGTAGAACCAACTTTAATGAAAGAAGACAAGCCACCAAGAGTCAACATCCCATTTGTCAAAACATAAAACAGGATGTTCCAATCATGAGGACATCATCCCATAAAGTTGATAATAACAAAGGTAACAGTCTCAGCCAAGGAAGCTCATTGGTGGTCACCACCACTGTCGAATCCTCCTTTGCAATAACCCTTGAAATATTTTAGTAGAAAGAAAAAGTTAAATAGTCGTCTATCACCTCTTCATATGTCAATCATCAGACAAAAAAACAGCACTTTCCCAGACATTTTAGAAGTTAATATCAATGATATTCTCTCCTGGCAATAAGATTTGCATTTTCTTCGTCCATGAAAGAGGAGGTGTGCGAGAATGCAGAGGACTACTTCCAACAACATTGTCAACCAATAGCCCAAATAAAGAAACTCGCATAAAATTAACGTGTTGACGAAAATATCAAGCCATTGTTGTCAAAAGAAGGAATTACTACACAAGACAGTAACATAAATTGATGAATAGCCACGCTAGACACCTAAAATAGATTATAACAAAACAACAGCAACAAGAACAAAAAAACAGAACGAAATCAAGTAAAAACGAAGGGGAATGAATCTGTTTGCTGCAGGGGAAGAACCCATCTGACATTTGAATGCATAGATTAAAGAAACTGGTATTTATAATGAAGGGAAGTAACTACCGGAGCAGCAGCCAGATGTGTACAGTTCAAACAAGTCAGGAAGGCATTCTTCAAGGCATGATGCACACCAGGAACTCGCACTCCTTTTATTATAGAGAACGATGGATCCAAACCAAGTAAAACTGGTAAAATGCGCCCATAAAATGCAGGCCTTTTCTTTGCAATTGCTGAAAGACTAGTAACAAACATCAAATGAAGAGAAAACAGAACAGATTAAAGAATAGCAACAGAGGAAAAACAAACACATTGCAAAATTGATTAATTAAATGATAATGGATCCAAATTAGCAATCTTAATCATCCAATGAGCTCTACAGTCACAAACATAAACAAAAAAGGAATTTTTATTTTTTTTTAAATATGGGCAATATGGTTAGGATTTTTGAGACATTCAGTATATCATAAAACTATGTTCAAACAAGTGACTAATTAGCCAACCCTCGCACTGACCCTTTTTTTTATAACAATAAAATTTATTGCTTTGAAAAGGAGCGGGCAAAAGAAAAAAAAATGACCAAGGATGAAAGAGCTCCAAAAACAATCTGGTCTCCACCATGGAGACTTCAAGTAAAATGGGTTGGCAAACTTGCTGAGTTGATTCTCGACTCGGACGAGTCACCCATTTTGGACAAAGGCCGAAACAAATTCAGGGAGACTCAGTATGCATGCGAAAAAATGATGTATGAACATTTTCTTTTCTTTTCTTTTCTTCCTTCTTTCTTTTTTTGTATTCTTCTAACATCGTATTTTTAATACATAAATTCATTAATTTGGATTAATAATGATGAATACAGGTAAACTAATATATATGGCAAATCTTCTTGTGGGAACTCCTCACACCATCTTACAACGAGAAATTTCAGCGAGCCCACTTTATGATCCATTTGAACCATTCACAAACATGGGATCCCCCTTGATGATAATCACCAGACCCCAAGGTTTGCACCTATTGAACAGACTGAACCATTTGGATTGAAGGTTAATCTTTTTATTTAATATAAAGCCGTCAAGCTTGTGGGTCATGGATCAAGGGGTTGTGAGACATGAGATTGATTCACCCCTTTTTCTATATTTGGGTCCATCATGAGTGGATCTTTCCATATCCACACCCCCCCCCCCCCCCCCCCCCACACACACAAAAAAAAAAAAAAAAAAAAAAAAAAGGAAACGAAGAAGAAAAACCCCACCCACCCCCCACCCCCACACAAATCTATAGGGGCCCAGTTGGGCCCATACATACATATATATATATATATATGTGTGTAAAACTTTCATCATCATCAAAGCCTTATCCCAAATTACCACATTGATGCACCTGAGTTAGTATAGGGTGTTTTTTTTGGTAGTTGGGCGGTCAAGACCAAGTCCTGAGTAAGGATCAAAATATTGGTTGTGATGGGTGTATCAGTTGGCAGCCAAAATGACACATATTGGTTGCAGCGATATGTATCAGTAATCAATGTGAATTGAAAATGAGTGAAAAAAATTCCAAAAAAAGTATCCAAAAAAAATATATTGAAAATTGCTAGCTTTTTTTTTTTTTCCTCTCATTAGTAACTAAGATAGGTTGAGGTATCAGAACCCCAATTGTCATACTGGTTCTGTAAAATGTACGATTATAAAAATACTTTATTGATCTATTAGTCCACATATATTCATGTTGGTTAACTATATTAAGTTAAAAACTAATAAAATGCTAATGATCAAACAATTTCATCACTATTACACATTTTTAAATTCAAATAAGCAATTTTTACCACAAGGCATAGGGTATAAAGGTATAATCATAAATCATTCACAACAATTTCATCACTATTACACATTTTTAAATTAAAATAAGCAATTTACCACCACGCATACAGTATAAAGGTATAATCATAAATCATTCACAGAGATTAGAGAGATCATGCAAAGGGGTCTTGGATGGCATATTGATTACATGAAATTAAACTCAAATTATAATAGGACCATTAAACTGAAACTAGGAGTTAGTATCATTGATTTGTGATATTTGGCTCATACCCATTCTACATCACAATGGTCCCCATCGCTCACTAGTATTATCATTTCAATTAAAGAGCATATGGAGAGACCCAAAAGAAGGGTGTAAGAAACTTACACCGTACCAGGTTGATACCGGTCCGTCTCATTTGTGTATCATCACCATCAAAATATTATTCCATTATACATGATTGTGCATATAAACATTAATTATATATTATATGATATACTTACTGAAAATTCACAAACCTGTTGATAAGTACAATGATAATTGAATTACTCAGCGCTTTCACCGAAGGGGGCCTAAGCTGGTCAAGCAACAAGCCTAAGCTTTGACTAGCTTCCATCCCTAGTTCTCGAACATTTAGCATAGGATGACCACTGCGTAACCATGATATATCAAATCCTGCCATATTTCCTATCATGTAATGGAAGTCATTACAGTCAGAAAGTATTCATTTCATTTAATACATGCACGTAAAAGTACAACGTCATACATATTTGCAGGTGTCAGGTAAAGCATCATCATATTTTATTTTATTTTTGAATGGCAAAGCATTATCATATTCAGAATTGCAAAAGTAGCCAGGAGTACATTATTTTTCTTTTGTGAAAAACTGTAAGTGAAAAACTGTAAGTGGAATATTAGTTATAGAAAAAATAAATTATGCTTACCATCGGAAGAATGGTGAGGGGGTTGTGAACTACCATCAGGATCAGATGTATAAAGAAGAATCATAGCTTCAACAAACTTCACTGCCAGCAATCTGACTCCATGGTTTCCAGTCTAGCAAACATTTTTAGTACCAGAAATCAGACAAACAGAGCAATCAGGGATTCAGGATCAACATGAAAGTCCATGACTCCATGACTAGGAATTTTGTGTACCTGAAAAGCTAGTGGATATACTGCATCCTTGAACTTCATCAACCATACACATGATGACTCAAGTAAATCATTCAATTCAGTTGAGAATAAACCCTGTAACACACAAAAAAAAAAAAAAAAAGAGACAAGCACTCAAAATAGAAGATGCATCATGAGATATTTCTAAGGCAAAGAGGCAACATCAGCATGAAATGTAGAATTCCTCTGAATAAGCATAAGGTGTTGCATTTTATGAAACAATTTAGCAAATCTTCACTGCAGATACATGCCAAGTAATCAGAACACAACAACCCAACCGCCCCCCCCCCCCCCCCCACCCCAATCTCCCTTTCCTTCTCCTCTCTTTCCTCTGTCCCTCTCCTCTCCTCTCCCATAAGTAGTTTGCAACTGGCATAAATATCACTGGATTGAACTCGTTCATTGATAGGTCTTGGTGAGGAATCTCAATTCCCAAAAACCTTATTTCAAATGATGGTTGCTTCAACCCAACAGTGAACATCAATCCTATGCAATTGTCACAATAATCACAATGGAAAAGGTTGTTTCTGAACAAATGGTCTCCCTTTATGAATTGTGGACCCCACAGCATAGATTTCCTCGGTTGTATCACAAGCAAATGTGAAGAGAGCAGAATAGCCATGTGCAACGAAATCTATTATCATCCAACCAAAATCTGTAGATTGGGCCCACCTTCTATGAAGCCAGGCTCTTGAAACAATGATCCCACTGCCATAGGTGATGCCTGATAGCACTAACACCACCACCACCACTACTGGTATATATTGCCCGTCAAATTGAATCAACATAAGAGGTTGATGCAGGCAAGAGGTCAATACATGAAACCCAACCACGAACAATTGAGTTTCATGCCCAGACCTTGAATAGCCCACAAATATCAATGAATAGGGATTTTTGTCTCTGCAAGGACTAACATCCAAGATTCAAAGATCCTCAACAAGGTTGCAGCCCAAAGAAAAGATGAACTCGTGTTTTTTTCTCATTCCAAAAGCTCTCTAATAATTGTCAACATATACATAATACATCTCTTTAAATAAAGAGAAATCAGCTGAAATCCTAATACAACTATATGTCTAATAAAAAAAGTAAAAAATAAATTCCTAGTCTACACAGGTTTTGCCTCATTAAGCCTTATCACAATTCACGACTTCTTAAAAAGACTTCTAATTACACTGAAATAAAAAAAGATTCTCGTGTGTGCGTGTGTGTGTGTGTGTGAGAGAGAGAGAGAGAGAGAGAGAGGTCCCTCAATTTGAACATCATAAAATTGAATTAATGGGTTGGACTACACATTTTCCGGACCCTGCATTCGACATGTCCAAGGACTGCAACATTTCCACATCGGGGGAAACTTGGCCTCAAGTTTGTAGGTTGCTTCATTGTCCTCTCGGATCAAACACCGTATGGACCATGACAAAAATTTACAGTTTTCAATTCCTCCTAATCTTCAGTTTCGCGCATAAGTTACAGTTGGATCTTCTATTCCTTGGCTGGATCAAAGTGTAGTCATTGTTGAACGGTTGGGTCTGTAGAAGATAATGGGCTTAGGCCCACTAGGCTAGGCCCGGCCCAGCCCATCAAGACCCATACACTGTTGTATATAAAATCCCACGTGTGAGATCTATGTGCTGATTTCTCTCATATTACTTACTGTACATATTTGAAGATTGTTTGTATAGATTAGGAGATTGATTTAATTCTGATTCTGATTGTATTGATTGACATATTTAGAACCCTTGATTAGGGTATTATAACATTATAAATTGTCAGACGATCCTCAATTGAGGCATCGAGTATTCTCTCCAAATCTCTCGTCTCCTTCTTCTTTATCTTATTTCGTATTGTAACATGGTATCAGAGCCTAGGTTATGATCCATCTCCTTCCATTGATCAATCCCTCTTCTCTTATTGATCAAATCATTCTTCCTGGCGTGGATCTTCTCCCTGGCGTGGATCTTCTCTCTGATAATGCCTGATGTGCACACTGATCAACAGTGGCCCACCACGGATCAACTTCTAGTCTCCACGAGACTTCCACAGTTGTGATCGCCTTCACTTGAGGATTATTCTAAGGGTTTTTCAGAATTTTTTCATCACCTTTTGAGTGCTGGTTGATGCTGTTCGCGCACTGTTGGTTGCTCTGTTAGTGCACTATTGGGGCTGTTTGCTGTTCTTGTTCTCTTCTTTTTTAGCAAACCAACTCTTTTTCTCTGCTTCTTGCATATTGGTTAGTTCTTTCAGTTCTGCTCTCTTCTTTCTATTACTTATTTGCGTACTCTGCTGTCTCTCTCTACTACATTCGGCAATGGACAAGTAAGATGTTATCCCAATTAAATTTAATGGGCAAAATTATATGGCCTGGTCCTTCCACTTAAGGAACTTTGTAGAAGGACAGGGGCTTTTTGGTTATCTCGATGGGTCGATAACTAGGCCTACGAGTACCACTGACTCAAAAGGCCTAGCCAACTGGTCCAAGGAAAATGCGAAAGTAGTTACTTGGATCCTTCATTCTATTGATTCCTCTCTTGCGGTAGCTCTTCAAGCCTACACTACAGCAGCTGATATGTGGGCCCATCTGAAGAAAGTCTACCATCAAACCAATAAAGCCCAGAAATTTCACTTGGATAGTGAAATTGCCAAATATACTCAAGGGGATAAATCGGAGCAAGAATATTTTAATGGCTTCCTTACTTTGTGGACTGAAAGGGATTCCATGTTAATCCAAACTGTATCATCTGGATTTTTATCTGAGGCTCTCAAACTACAAGAAGAAACTCACATTAGCCAGTTTCTTATAAATCTCCGTCCGGAATTTGAATCTGTTCGGTCTGCTCTCATGAATCGAGAAAATTCTGCTAATCTTGATACATGCTTTTAAGAGGTCCTTCGCGAAGAACTTCGTCTCACCTCTCAGTGTGCTATTCTTGAAGAACCAAAGGCCCTCATTGCGCCTCTTCCTGTTGACTCTGCTCTTCTGGCCACCCCAAATCAAAAGCCTACTCAATGCTATGAGTGCAAAGGCTTCGGTCATCTGGCCAAGAACTGTCGGAAGAAATTACTTTGCAGATATTGCAAACGCTCTAGTCATCTTATTGATGACTGTCGCAGCTTACAGCGAAAGAATGGGCCCCACCAGAAGCAAAATCCTTCCGCGACAAGACAAAATGCTCCAGCTGCGTTCCAAGTTCAAGCACCTCTTCCTGACACGGGAAGCACTTTTTCCGGTGTTGTCTCCATGACTCCAGCCCAGATTCAAGAACTCATTCAGAACACGGTGACCTCCGCATATACATCCATGGGTTTTAATGGTGGTCGGTATCAACCTCTTTCTCTTCTAGCATTTCCTGCTTTTCATTCTTCAATCTCTCAGTCTTCCTCCATTACCCCCTCTACCTGGTTTCTAGATTCCCCTATTTTCTTCTTCTTCTCCTAATTTCAATAAATTGTGGACTATCTGGCATAGTCGTCCTGGTCATGTGAACAATGTTTATTTACATTCTTTGTTTAAAAATGGTTGTTTGGAACCCACTTTTGATAATAAACCGATGTCCTCTTTACTTTAGTGTGCAACATGTTGTTTGAGTAAGTCATATTTTGCCATTTCCTATTCATCGTGCTCGTGCATTATCATCTTTTGACATCATTCACACTGATGTTTGGGGCATTGCACCCACGTTGAGTAGGACAGGGTTTAAGTATTATGTGACCTTTTATTGATGATCATTTTCGATTCACTTGGATTTATTTCATGCGCTTCAAATCTGAAGTCTTTTCTCTTTTCCAAAAGTTTTACAATATGGTTCACACACAATTTTAGAAAGCTATAAAAATTCTTAGGTTTGACTCCGGCGGAGAATATATGTCCTATGATTTTTCTGCCTTCCTTTCTGATAAAGGCATTCTTCACCAAAAATCCTGCCCACATACTCCTAAACAAAATGGTGTTGCGGAGAGGAAGAACAGGCACATTCTTGAAACTGTTCGAACTCTCCTACTTGAATCCTTAGTTCCTCCAAACTTTTGGCGTGATGCTGCTCAGACTGCTGTGTATCTCCTCAATCGTCATCCTAGCTCCATTCTAGGAAAGACTACTCCATATGAAGCTCTCTTTAGTCATACCCCTTCATATTCTCACTTGCGTGTTTTTGGTTGTTTATGCTTTGTCCATCTTCCACCTACAGAGCGTACTAAGTTGTCACCTCAGGCTGCCAAATGTCTCTTTCTAGGTTACAGTACTGAAAACAAGGGATTTCTGTGTTATGACCAATCCGAGAAACGCATGCGCATATCTCACAATGTAATTTTCTTGTAACACATTCCTTTCTTTTCTTTGCGTTTGGCAACTCATCCTGTTGCTATATCTTATCTTCCACAATTTCCTGCGGCTACTTCTCCCCTGCCACCGATTACCAATGTCTATGTCCGGCGTAACACGGTTCCTCCTGTGGTGCCTCCTTCTCCTGATCCTATCCCAATGCTGCCTCCTGCTCCCCCAGGTATTAATACTTCCTCTAATGATAGTATCATACCCCTGCGACGTACTAGTCGTCCTTCTGTTGCTCCTGACAGATATGGCTTTCCTGCTCTTTTCACTTCTTTGGATAGTGCTCCTATTCCCACCTCTTATTCCCAGGCTTCGAAGATTGCATACTGGCAGGATGCTATGACTGAGGAGTTGATTGCTCTTGAAGCAAACAACACATGGGCCTTAATACCGACTCCTGAACACGCCTCTGTGATTGGCAGTAAATGGATTTACTCTGTAAAGGTTAACTCTGATGGGAGTCTTGATCGCTACAAAGCCCGATTGGTTGCGCAGGATTACAAGCAAGAGTATGGCATAGATTATGAGGAGACATTTGCACCCGTGGCTAAAATGACCACTGTTCGTACTCTCCTTTGTATCGTTGCAGCCCGCAACTGGCCTCTCTGGCAAATGGGTGTCAAAAATGCTTTTCTTCATGGCGACTTGAAAGAAACTGTCTACTTAAAACCTCCTCCGGGATATGCTTGTCCTCCTCATCATGTTTGCAAGTTGCGAAAATCTCTTTATGGACTTAAGTAGGCTCCCCGGGCTTGGTTTGATAAATTCTGGGCAGCAATTCTTCAAGCTAGGTTTCGTCAAAGTCATTCTGATAGTTCCCTATTTCTTCAATGGACACCGAAGGGTTACACATTCCTTTTAGTCTATGTTGATGATATGATTATCAATGGCAATGATCTCTCCGGAATTACGGCTCTCAAGCACCACCTCACTCGCCACTTCCGAATGAAGGATCTTGGTCCTCTCACATACTTCTTGGGGCTTGAATTCTTGCGAACCAAATCAGGCATTCAGGTCCATCAGCGTAAATATGCTACTGATTTAATCACCTCAGCAAGACTTGATGATGCTCACACTTTTGATACGCCGATGGAATTAAACAACAAAATCAGTGCAGATGATGGCCTTCCCCTGGAAAATCCTTCTATTTTTCGGCGGATAGTTGGTAGTTTGCTCTACTTAACTATGACTCGACCTGATATCTCTCATGCAGTTCATACGGTTAGCCAATTTATGAGCAATCCTCGCAAACCCCACCTTGCTGCTGCTTTGCGCATACTCCGCTATGTTCGAGGCACTCTTACTCATGGTCTATTCTATCCTTCTGATACTTCTCTGCAGTTATCTGCATATGCCGATGCCCCGACTGGGCTAGTTGCCCAAATTTTCGGCGATCTACTACTGGCTGGTATATGTTTCTTGGCGACTCTCTTATCTCGTGGAAGTGCAAGAAGCAAACCATTGTGTTCAAGTCTTCCGCTGAGGCCGAATATCGGGCGATGTCTTCCGCCAATGCTAAAATCATCTGGCTCCGCCGTCTTCTCTGTGACTTCGGTATCCGTATGGGTAGTTCTACACCTCTTCATGGGGACAATACCAGTGCTACCAAAATTGATAATAATCCTGTTTTTCATGAAATGACGAAGCACATTGAAATTGATTGTCACTTCATCCGTCAACATGTTGTCACTGAGAAGATTGCCTTGCCTCATGTCTCTACTCATAACCAGTTAGCGGATATCTTCACTAAGGCACTTCCCAAGCCGCGCCATCATGATCTCACTCACAAATTGTTGTTTTCTGCTTTACCACATCAATTTGAGGGGGAGTGTAGAAGATAATGGGCTTAGGCCCACTAGGCCCAGCCCAGCCCATCAACCCATACACTGTTGTATATAAAATCCCACGTGTGAGATCTATGTGCTGATTTCTCTCATATTACTTACTGTACAGATTTGAAGATTGATTGTATAGATTAGGAGATTGATTTAATTCTGATTCTGATTGTATTGATTGACATATTTAGAACCCTTGATTAGGGTATTATAACATTATAAATAGTCAGACGATCCTCAATTGAGGCATCGAGTATTCTCTCCAAATCTCTCGTCTCCTTCTTTATCTTATTTCATATTGTAACAGGATCTCTCCATAGAGACCATCTAATATGAAACCTACTCCCATCTGAACACTAGATTCGCTTGCAACCATGACCTAACTATTGAGTGCATCCCAAATTATGACTCCCAACCTCAAACAATAAAATTAAGAGTGCACATCAAAATGATATTTTCGATTGAAACTTGATATTGTGGTATACCTGTTCAAATGATAGATCTCATTCAATCCCATCTTGTCCATGGTCAGCCTACCATATATAATCCATTACTATTGCCTTGTCTTCTCTACCAAAACCCCCACTAGAATTTTTTTTCATCAGTATTATATTCAACACAAAAGATCTTCTGCCTCAAGATCTAAAAGATAAGCATCATCAATTACAGGGTGATTTCTAAATTATAACTCCTTCAAATTAGCAACAGTTTATCTACGTGTCTCTTCACCAGATCTAAGTAATCACGGCTAGCTTCTATTGCTCTAGAGTTTTAGTAAAATGCTCTTCCAACCAATCAAACAATTGAATTGGTCTAGTCGACAACCCAGACAATGATTTGAAGAGCAGATTCTTCCGGTTGTCAACAAAAATAGTTCTAAGCATTTTAGCCAATTGAACTTGCTCTGATTACCAGAAGATGCAACCAAGGGTGATATGCAAAACCCAGCCCAAATCATCATATTTTTCACACCTAAATATTGGATTGCCCCACAAGATCAACAAATAGGGATGCTCTTCTATAAGGACGTATGCACACTACACAGGATGTGTGCGCCACACAAAGATGAAATAGCGGTAGCGGCGGGCATAGCGGCCCACCGCCAAACTGCTACGAATTGGGCACTACGTAACATAGCGGGGCTATGTAGCGGCGTAGCGGTGCGATTTGAAAATCTCGCCCAAAAAATCTAAAAAAAATCCAGAAAATCCAGAAATTTGTTAAATGAAAGAAGATGTGCTCCTTTAGCAAAAGTAAGTAAGAAAAGGGGCGTAGCAGTGCTCTCAATATATGAGGTCCTGTATCGCTGTATAAATAAAAATTAATATTGTGATGGTCCCTACCCTGCATTTCATGACATTAGGCTACATCTCATTTTCTATTAAAGTGTTTTTTGGCTAGGCCCTATTTTCTATTAGAGTAAAATTTGGTTAGGGGGTTAGGCCCTTACCTATTAGAGTCAATTTTAGATTTGGTTAGGCCCCTACCTATTTGAGTCAAATTTAGCTAAGGCCTTAATTTCAATTAGAGTGAAATTTAGTTAAGCCTAATTAATTTTAATTAGAATGAAATTTTGTTAAGCCTATTTTATATTTAAGTAATTAATGGTAGGATTAATAATGTATAATATTGTTTTCATAGATTTAATATTAAAAATGATAAATTTGTTAGGAGTTGGGATCATCAACGGTAGGCCCCACGCACAAATTTTATAAGTAATATGAAGCGTTTGATAGTGGACTATGTCCTTTGGGCCATTCAATGCATCCACGTGCTTTATAATGGAAGAGTCCAGAATGTTTTTTTTTTTTTTTTGGTATAAGAGTCCAGAACGTTGAGAGGGTTGAAACCCTCTTTTCGCCTCTTGAGCCCAAGGTCGAGAAACGCACAGAGGGAAGAGGAAAGGAAGAAGGAGAAGAAAAGAAACAAAGAAAAGAAGAAGAAAGAAGAAGGCAACGACTGCTGCTGCGCTTGTACTGGACGACAACGGCTGCTGGTGCTGTTGATGACTTGCCGGTGCCTGGTGCTGCTGTTGGACGGAGACGGCAACAGTGACGGTGGTGGTGTCGGTGAGGTGCTGCACGGGTATGTATTCTTCAGTTACCCTTTTTTTTCTTTATTTCTTTCTTCTATTTCGTTGCTGTGGAGATAAGTCGTCTTCTCATTTTTTTTTCTTTTGTTTTTTCTGCCACGAAATGAGCCCAGCCCAGCCCCACCCCACTGCAATGTAGCGGTCATAGCGGCCGCCACGGAAATGTAGCGGCCGCCACGGCTATGTAGCGGCCAATACGGGGCGCTATGGGTGCGACACCTGCTTTTCCCAATTTAGCGTGGCGGCAGTGGCCGCCACGGCCTATATATCGGCCTCTACGTAGCTATTTTCATCTATGGCGCCACATCTATATGATGCCGGATTCTATTACACAATCATAATAACTAAACACTTGAAGATCTGAGAATCGGCAGCCAGATCTTCTGCAATAGCTTTTTCTGGATTCAACACCAAGGATTTCCAGATGAACATTCACCAATGAATGCAGTGCTTGGATTTTTCACCAACCCCAGAATTCAGAAAACCACTTATTAGAGAGAAGTCGAATTCCAATTTATTTTAATAGAGTTCAAAAACTATAACATATAGCCAATCATAGCCTTTGCTGTGAGTCAAATAGATTCCCATAAGCTGAGTCATGAGAGCACCTAAAATATTCTCTAATATGTTTTGTAACAGATTGGGTCAGGCCAAAGCGTGTACCATCCCATCCCATTAATTTTCAGATACAAAATTCAGGCCCAAACGCAGACACAGTCCTGAAAGTGAGGCCCAGGCCCAACCCATTTGCAAAATATATGCACCACATTTTGTCAAATATGTTCGGCCAGATAAGTCCAGCCTTTAACCATATATACAGGTCCAAGGCCAGCCCATTTTACAACTGGACGAAAAAATTAGGATGGGATATTATAGCCCACGATCTTAAAGGAGTCCAAATCCAGCTCAAGGTGGGCCCAGCCCATGAGCATCTCTCACGTTTTTATTCCTTTACTGATCTATGCAGTTCCACTTATGAAAGTCAAAATTCAAGAAGTTCCTTCCCAAGATGAAAAATTGCCTGGTAACAAAGATTAACGTCACGTTTCGCAACCAAGCCCTTGGGGATTCCTTACGGGCTTTCTCCAAGGATTTAGAGAATCCACGTTTGGCAATTGTAAATCCTCGAGGATCCGGGCCAGAGGAAATCCACATTTTTTGAGGATTTTCAAGTTCGACCTCCCCCCATAGGATTTGGAAACCCACAATTTCATAGATTTATGCACTGATATCGATGTGAAATCCTCGGCTATATAAATCCTTAGTAAGGAATCCTAAGATTTGCGGCAGTAAGGAATCTAAATCACCTGTTATAAATCGTGACCTACTTACTACAGTGCATTAAAAAATTAATCGAGCTAGAAGTCCAAAAACTCCAAATGGAATATTGGAACCCATGGTTCCCCATAGGAAACAAAATTTACCTATAAGCTAAAGAGGCCAAGAGCCAAGATGTGTGTGTAGAACAAGCCAACAATAACTAAATCATGGGTCAAGCATTTAAGTAACATGAGCCCTGCCACATGTTCTGAAATTCAACACTGGTAAGGAGGTTTGAGTCCAAAAATCCAAAAAAATAAGAATCCTGGATTCAGAAATTATTATATTAATTTTTTTATAACAATAAAAATTTAGTTCAGCGCAAAGGGATAAGACAGAGACAAAAGACAAAATAATTAATAACTAAATGTTTTATAACAAAAAATATATAAAAGTCGCAACTCAATTTGGAAGGACAAGTTTTATAGAACCAAGCAAGCAAATTAACCAAGCACATGTACATAAAGCATTTATTTGGCTGTAATTCCTAAAAATGATAACTTAGGCCTGATACATGTAAGTTCCACATCAATATTAAAACAGCATAAAACAAGATTAAAAAGAAAAACTAACAAATCCAAAGCTCAGATTATTATAGTCTCAAAAGTCATACCTGAATTGCTATCCTTTCTAACATATTTCTAAATAGATATGTCCCACTAAGAATGGCTTGTCTGGTAACTGCTGGCGTGTCATCCTTCAGAAAATATATCAAAACAGGTACAATTTCAGGTATAAATTCCATATGCTTCAATCCAATTTCACCCATCATCCTAGAATGAAGGAAAAAAATGATCAAAGGATTCAGAAAAAATAAGTGATGCAACTTAAGGAGAATAAATGAGTCAGTGGAATAACAAAACAAAAACAAAAACAAAAAAAAAAAACAAATAACAAGGTTTTCAAATAAACATTTTAAATTGAGCTCAAACTCAATTCAAGCTGAGCTCAAGCTTGCTTGAGCAAAATCAAGCCAAGTTCGCGCTTGGCTTGTTAAGCTTGATTTGAGATCATGCTCACATGCCCATTTGGAGCTCGAGCCTGGCCCAGCTCAGGTCAGCTCCAATTGTTTACCCTTTGACTAATCATGCAACAGGATCCCTAATATCATCAATATGATAAGCCAACCTCAAAAATTATACATCCATTTTTATCTTCCTCCAGAAAAGAGAAACTGAGCGTGCTTCCTCAACATCATGATTAATGTTTAAAATGGTTGAGCAACTTTATTAAGAAAAGGATGTAGGCAAAGACTTACTTCATGGAAACGAGCAAGACAAAAACTACAACTATATTACAACAAAGAGCAGGAATCCCCTATAACGATGTGCACAACTCACTACATCCACTTCATATTATCAGCTCTTGGAATATGTTGAAAAAGAATGTGAAATTGATCTGCTATGTCTCTAATTTCCTCAATGAAGCCAGACAAAAACCAAGGAGAACTTGTACCCATTGAAACCCAAAATCGCAAACAAGAACCTCCCTCCACTGTAGCACTATGAACCACTAATTTCATAAACTCCCTACACCATGTGACATTGCTAAATTCTCAGCTGAATTCAAATCACAAACACCTTCCAATCCCATAAAAATTCTAAAAACGAAATGGTTGTCCGGCAAAGCATTATATTAGGGCCCCAGCCCTGTCTTCCCCAATATATTTAACCTCATCAGGTTATGGGGAGGGAAAAGCTTAAAGATTAACATCCTGAAAAAAAAAAAAAAAATACTTGCTGCAATACTGCTCAATGAACTACAATAAAAGGGATGACTTAACAATTTTGACCAATGGGCATTCAATTTCCCACATCAACAATCCTTCCCTGGATTCAAAATCACATTACCTACAGCTCAAAATTATCTTTTGAAAACATAACTTCTAAAACTCTTCCCCAAAATAGGCTAATACATTTTCAAAGTAAAGCCTAGCCACCTAATTGTGAAACTCCTGGAACTTCCTTTGTTTTAATGTGCTCTACTCATTGCAACTTTCCATCTATTTTGTGTTTTAATTTGAAAGAATGACCAAGGTCTGTTACGCTTCCTAACCTGCATCAAAGTAGTATATAACACAAGTTCCTATCCTGCACTTTTTACCTTTTAAAGGTTGCTAACTCATATAGCATGTGGATTCCATGTTGCAAGAGCAGCTTAAAGATTTAGCAGAACCGCTTGAAGAAAACAATCCACAAGGCCAGAGCTCAGTGTATATGAGTGATTATATACGAATAGAGACAAGGTTCTACTGTTGGCTTCCTCAATTTGTAATGTTCAGTGGCCTACATTTATAGGAGAATAGCATCCACCTGATCGTTTCCATTGAACAATCATCAAGTCACCAGCAAACTCCAAGAGGGCAGCATTGTATTTACCATCATATGTATGGGTTTTTTTTTTTTCTTAGCTCTTTTTCTACATAATGGAAGCCAGTTTCTGTTTTGTTCTTTTTCCCCTGATCTTTTATAGAGTACAACTTCATGCTTCTTTGTAATTTCTTGTTTTTTACCAATAGGTTTGTTACTAGCATGAAAAAAAAAAAAGGAAAAAGGAAAAAAAAAGGGTAAAACACACACTTAGCAAATTATAATATATGAAGCTCGGGCGATTTGATTTGGAAATTGAGGTTCAATTTGACATCAATTGTTTGATTTTGATTTTGATTTTAATTTTGACCTAATATTGACTTGAGAGAGATTTTAGGAATTCTGGATAAAGACCACACAAATTCAGACTCTTTCTTTTGGTAGAACAAATGGGAACTCCTAACTATTAATAATTCATGTAATCTCTTTGTTTCACAGAAATTTATTTCCATTGTGGGACCTTCAAGGCATAACTCATGTGGAAATAAATGGTTGGATCATATGCTCAGCCTCTAATGATAAAGACTAACTAAAATATGTAAAAAGATATACATATAGGACCCACTGTTTTAACTGGACTTTGACATTAGATGTATTTTGGATGAGATTACATATGGGACCCGCGCATTTTGGTCATTATATCCATTTTCTATTTTTAGATGGAATATACATGAGACCCACTATATGAAATATTATATGCATTTTTGTTATTTTATATGGGGCTACACATGGGACTTACCCATTTGACGTATTTTTATTTTTTTGAATGGAGATATACATGGGACCCACCTATTTGAATTTGTCAATGGATTCTTTTTAGATGGAGTTACACATTAGACCCACTCATTTGAAAATTTTGTCACTGGCTAGCCAAACTTGTGAAGCCATTTATAGACGGGGCTACCTATGTGGGCGTAATGAATACAATGGGATCCAATAATTGGCAGGATTTATCACATGGACATAGACTTTAAATAATTTTAGGGACCCATTTGTGATACAATTGTAGTGGAAAAAAAAGGCGATTTGGTTTGATGTCTCTAGGAGATATGGTATAGGTCTGAATCATTAGCCTGTTGGCTCATCACAAATTAGATTGGACCTGTTGAGAATTCACATAATCAATTAACCTTGGTCCAAGTCCAATGACTCATGAGGCTTAATTTATGAATATCTATCTTTTTTACTTTTTGTGAGCCATACTTAAGATTTCTTGGCTTGTAACTTATTTATTAGATTTAAGCAAATTAAATTATAGATCAGGGTTTTGTATTTTTTTTAAGTCGACTTACCTATTCTGAAATGCATAAAGAAAATTTTATCTTCAATTTTGGCAACTTTCACATTAAAATTTGTGTTAATTATTTCACATATAGTTTCACCTTAAATTTTTAATTATTTTTTATTTTCTAATTATATTTTTTTAATTTTTTACCCCAATAAAATTTAATTTTAAACATTTTGAATTCATCTCAATTTCAATTTTGATCAAATATCCCAAACTCTGCTATCACTCTGCAATAGAATATGGATTGTGCTGTGTGAGTCAAATGTGGGTTAAATTGTAGGTTGGGATTGCAGGTAAGGTTAGATTTTTTTTTCTGTCCATAAATCCAACCATAGTAAGACTAATGAGTCTTCATTTTATTTCTTTTTGTCCTTTTGAAATAGGAAATCTATTTGTTTTTCTTGATTATAGATAATAAAAAAACGAAATTCAGATCACTCAAAATCATAATTTTACTTCTATATTAAATTTTTTTAAAAATTCAAATAAACAATTCTTTTTGTATGACTCGTAATGCCCTAGTACAGGTGCATTTTGCAAGTGCTACATGAAGATGATGAACTAATTGTCTAGATCCGTATCCAATCAGAATTGACATATAATAATGTACTGTGCATGCCTACGACTATTTGTCTTCTCCTATTAAATTTTCAAATGGATTTTTTTTTTTTTTTTTTTGTGTGTGAATGTTAACTATCATTAAGAGAGGCTAAACGGCACAAGAGATGTATACTGAAAAGCAAAACAACCACAAAAAAAAAGGGACACTAACCACACCACTATGACTACATCTAAGCCATAGAAAACCCACTAACCAAAACATAAGCCCAAATAATGGCAAGGGTTAAAGGAGACCACACTAAGAAAAACCCACCTCCTTCCATTTGTGAAGAATAAAATCCATGGGAACACCATGAAAGGAATGGAGGATGGACACCCAAGAGGCCACGAAGAACTTGATTTTATCACATAGAGAGTCGATCGATGAAGAGACTCCTTCAAAACATCTTGCATTCCTTTCTTTCCATAAGACCCATACAACCGCAAAGAAATCTCCACATAATTTTCCCGTCTAGCCGACCCCAACCACATCTCCCAGGCCTCAAAAAGATGATGCAAAGAGCAGGAAAGCGTCCAGCTACAATCAAACCACACAAGTACCGAAGTCCAAACAGCTTGGGCCACTTTACAATTAAGAAGAAGATGGTCCACAGACTCTTCCGAAGCTAAGCACGAGGCAAGCATTTACAGCAGTAACTTTCCTTTTGCGGAGGGTGTCTTCTCCCTTAGAGCACTAACCAACCGAAAGTTGCAACTCTTGGAGGAACCTTAAATTTCCATAGATGGTGGAACGGGCTGACTACGTGGGGAACTTTTGATAATACCTGATAGAAGGAAGCTACAAAGAAAGCAGCATCCTTGGATGGAGCCCAAACCCTATGATCTTGACCCTCCTAATGGATAGGTATATGGCTCAAAATGTCCAAAAGACGAAAAAGGCTCCTTTCCTCTAATTCACGGAGATTTCTTCTGAAGATTGGACCCCATTGGAGTAAGTCACCTTGTTTCTCCATGTAGCTATTTGATTGTTGCCATCTTGTTCCTGGCACAAGAGAATAAATCTGGGAATTGAAGTGCCAATGGAATATCCCCAAGCCAAGTGTCCAACCAAAAAAGGATCCTCTTGCCTAATCCAACTTTGAATTTGATGTTGGCTGTGAAAGCGTCCTTTACAGAAAGTATGCATTTCCATAAATTCAAGACTCTACAAGACGGGCCTTGAATGTCCCGCCCATAGGCCATACCTATAGACGCCATATTTTGATGCAACCACCCGACACCATAGGGCATAGGCTACCCCGCTCTTCTCCCAATCTCCACAACCATTTACCTAATAGGGCTTTATTCATCTGCCGCAAGGGTGTAATTCCCAAGCCCCCTCCTTCTTTGGCCTACAAACCGAGGCCCAATTGACCAAATAAAATTTCTTTTTGTCTGTTTTGTTGTCTCAAAGTAAGTCCCGTTGTAGCCTTTCTATATGCTGCACAACCAAAACAGGGCATTTTCAAATGGATTTTGTACAGGTCAAGCATGGATAGCAGTTAAGGCTCCATCTACATTGTTTTGAACTACTTCCCCATCTTCATTTTGTTGCAATTAGAAGCACTAAGACCCGCCCATACTTTTATGTTACTCATTAAGCACATATCTTAATTGCATTAGGTTCCCAATGGATCGAGATGGTGGTGCAGAATTTACTAGACTTCTGACAAACAATTGGGAGGAAAGTGGGACCATATTGTAATCGTTTCACTGAGATTTTGTAATATCCGATGGCCTGATGGAAATAAGTAACAAGAGCTTGGAGAATCTACAAAGTTTCTGTGGCTTTTTGGCATTTGTATATCACTTGCAAAAAGCTTCTCAACAATGCAGTCCTTGCTCCTTAACTTCCTTCATGCCATCTTTATTTTCTCTTGAGCTCAGCCTCTAGAGCCAATGGAAAATATGTCCCGGCCTTTATTTTGTTGAGGTCAAGTGTATCATAGTGCAAGCCCATCCCTAATTAAATTTATAAAAAGAGAGAGAGAGAGAGAGAGAGTTCATTTCAGGCTATTAAACTCAATAACATTATCGTAAAGCTTCCTGCTGGCAAATCTGATTTTGTTGAACTATTGATAAAGATTAATTGATGGCATCTTCAATTACCAAAAATAGTTGCAACAATCTGATTCCAGTAACCAAGTTTCCTTTTCTCCTGTGTTCTCCAATAGATTTGGTCATTGACAGAACTAGAAATCCAAGCTAGTTAAGTTACATGCCTAATGCATATTACAGAGGAAGACTCACCACATTCAAATTACATATTAGTCAAATCCATATCAGGAAGCAGACGCACCAGCATTTATGATATCATTCTGACACTTCATATACCTGCTGGCCATTAAAACCACTTCGCAACTCACCAGGGGCGGACCCAGAATTTTCGTTTGATGGGTGCGGACCCTAATAGGTAGTTTGGTTTTGGGTGCAAAGTGGGGATTTTTGTGTGGATTTTGAGGGTGGACCCATTCTTTTTATTGTATTTTTGGAAGTGGACCCAAAATTTTCATATAAGTTTCGGAAGTGCACCACGGTTTGACAGGTGCAACCACACCCGCGTGCTTGCACTTGGGTTGCCCCTACAACTCGCTCTAACAATATCGATCAAGCATTGATATATTCATCTTCAAATAAATGAAGACAAAAAAAAATTAATCCCAATAAGTGGAATTCCACACTTTACACTCTTCTCAAGTTTGTCATTCACTAGAGAGAACTCAGTGATGATAAATTTTGGTTAAGATAGAAATAGCAACATTAAAGAATATATATATATATAGAGAGAGAGAGAGACACACACTAATACATAGAACTTTATGCGAGTACGCCCAGCCATAGTTACCTAGTTCGTTCAAGATGCCATCGAACTGCGAATAGTTCATTTCAAACAATTCACAGTTCCGTTCACGAACTAATAGCAAATTAATTTCACATAGTCCTCTAAGTTGAATCATATAATTATATTGCGGTGCTTACCGAAAAACACAAGCCACTCAAAAGCACTGCACCCTTATGTATTAGCACTAATGCATACCTAACTCCAATCAGAGTCGGCCCCCACAAAAAAGATTGATCACCAATCAAACATGAAATTTTACTTTGGTTTTTTTTTTTTAATTATGTTTTACATGGAGTCAATCTAATAGCAACCCAAACTAAAATTGAAGTAAAATTTTGTCCATATGGTAAATGAATATAATAGTTATTTTGAGTGGTTTGGATTTTAGACATGGACCTTTAGCGATGGACTTACAAAATGGGCACGAAATTGTTGAATTTGAACTTTGAATTAGCCGAATTAAGAAGCGAATCAAATGAACCTACTCCATCGAATTTTATGATCAAGCTAAGTCTCGAATTACGAATTGCCAACCCGAATGCAAATTAGTCGAACTACAAATTAGGTAACTATGCGCCCAGCTTTCTCCAAATATACAAGAACCTATCTCCCAAACTAAGTGAAATGTCGTTTTCCCATCAAAATGGACTACTCCCTTTCCTTTTCAGCACAAGGGTTTTCTCCTCTAATGCCATAAATGGGTTTCACCTAAAAACGAAAAACCCCAAACCCCCATTTCTCTGAGAAGGCTGAATCACCATTCCCCTATCGAAATGGGTTTCTCCCTATCATTTTCACCACCTCCAAACACCCATTGGGATGGGAAAAAAATAGAATTCAGATGTAGGAAAAAAAAAGTAGCTTTTAGATAATTGAACTGTACGTGTGAGTGTGAGGAGTGCAGGATTACAAGTGCATACTCAGCAAGAAACTTGCGAAGAGGGCTGGCGGGATCTGTTTGGAGCTCGGCGAGACAAGGTATGACTTCGGAGAGCAAGGAAGGGTCCCTTTCGAAGAGAAGGTCCTTAAGCAGTCGCAGGGATTTCAGCTTGGAGGGTATTTCAATGGCGAACCTGGCCGAGTTGATCAAATCGGAGGCCTTCTCTCTCGAACTGACCACCATCATGCCCACCATAGCAGAAACCCTAGCGTCGACGACGAGACTGAAAGCCCTTCGCCGTACGGGAGAGATGAGAAACGAGGACAGGCGAGACAGGCTTAAATAGTACTGTTCTTGCAACGTGTGACATGAAAATAACCAGGCCCCACTTCAATGAAATTTGTGGGGGCCATTCTCATGGGAGATGGGTGTTTCATGGGCATCTTAGGAAAAACATAGCTAGCAAAATAAAAGGGATGTCAAAATCTGATCAAAATTGAAATCTAAATTAAAGTAATTTTAAATTTTAGTTTTAAAATCAAGTTTAATTGAAGTTTACGTCTTTCACGTATCATAAATGGATTGGTCTATTTTCTACCATGAGCATTTTTCAATCGAGAGGAGTTTGATTTTCTTTTTTGGTAGAGATAAATGAATGTTGCACTGCTATTCTTTCTATATAAAATTGAAATCATTTATGCGAAGGAAAATTAGTTCAATTTTTCATTTTTCATGAGAAAATGTGTGGCGTCAAATGACCAAAAAACCGATTGCAAGGAGAATTAATATGAATTTCCTATTTACCACGGATTCCTCCCATCATACAAACACACTTGACATTTTTGCTTAAAAGTGTGTAGTAAATGCAACTTATTCGTGACATTGTGCTAAGAGTAAATATAATATATGTTGAAGTATAAGTAAATGTGTAGTAAAATATTTACAGAGACACTATAAGGTAAAAATAAGAAACATCCCAACGTATTAAGAGGTGATAGAAGGTGTGATTAAAATACACATCTTAATTTTATTTTCACCACACTTCATCGCATTTTTACATGGTAAAAAAAAAATACCAATAGAGCGTTAGGCTATAAATGTCACATCATAAATTTCCTTCTCATATGGTAAAGCTAAAATAAGTCACGTCTTGACTTACTTATAACTTCGCATTTAGTCCTCCACTTGCTCAACGAAGATGCCCCAAAATTTTTGAGACCATATCCCCTATAGTCCAAGCTCTAGGAGGGGGTGTACGTATTTTACGGAGAGAGGTTGACATATAGGGCACGTTTTGACAAACAGATAAGAGTCCTCTGTTTAGAGGGTTTCCTCCATATCCTGAAACCAAGATATCTTCAAATAGGAGTCTGTGGAAAGTTTCAGGTTATCATTTCCAGTACATATGTGGGTCAGACTCGTACACATTGAGTACACCCTATACATGTATCATAAATCTCTATTGAATGTGATATTGGATCCATAAATTTTTTGAACTTTATGAATTTTCGATCTGGCTTCATTAGTAATTGAATTATATATACTGTGTTGTAGGTGCCAGACGAATCAGTGGTCTACCATAATTTTTTTGATAATCAATCTATTTATGGATCTGTTCATGAGCAATACTTTGATTTCTTATGTTTCAACAAGTTTGGTCAACATAGAGGATTTCTATCATATGTAGGAAGTGTGGTCCAATTATTGTAACTTCTTTGCAAAATTTTCAAAACCCATAAAAAATTTTGGGACCTTAAATCTCACCCTCAAACGTTGTTTGCAATCTAGATAATCTGAACAGTTTGGATGACGCGAATGATGCCCACGAGAACAATAAATTAATATTTTATAATTTGGAGTTTTTTTTTTACAAGTATTTCAAAATATAAGAAGGACAAACAGTTGAAAATTGAGCTCATACTGGTGTTTGGCCTTCCAGAAATGATTCAATTTTTGGACCATGATTTCGGCGACCAAAAGAACAACAAAATTGGAAAAATCGTCCAACAAAAAAATCCCATTTATGCATTGTGGAAGATCAACAGTTGGAAGACTTTTGTTGTTATCTCGTGGTCCTTGATGAATTACGCACCCAATTTTGAACCCATAGCCATTTTTTGCCATCTAAGGAAACTGAACGGTTTAAATTTAGCAAAAGGGCACCACAAAGTTCTAGATTTTGGTGATCCAATGGTCAATCTAAGAGGGATCCACCGGTGATATTTGGACCGTCGTACATTTTGGGGATTTTAAAGACGATGAATGGTTTTGATTGTGGGACCCATAAAAAAAAAGATGACCCAAATACGCTCGCTTACCCACTGTAGCAACGCCTTTCTGCGTGCATTTTGAGAATTCACTGGGGGAGGTTCTTACACACGAAATAATGGAATGGATGGAACAACAGAAACCTCTCTGCCATTTTCTATGGTCCACCAAACGTGGGCTTTCCACATAAGCAATTAAAACTGGGCAAAAATCCTCAGTGATCACCATTGCAAAATGTTCCAACCCCCCAACACCCCGCGCCAAACCGACCTTTAGACTTCAGTTTTACACAACATCATCGGCTAATTTAAAATAAACTAAAATGGGCAGTGGGAGATGGATCCCAGATTTATATCTTTTTAAAGGCATTTGTTGTTGGGCTTGTGTCTTGTATTCCGGCTTGACCGGATCGGTTTATTAGGTTTGCCAAATGACCAAGCTCGAGGGTATTTTGATCATTGTGCCAAGAAATAGAATATTATATGCTGATGTAGTCTGCAACTAGGTGAGAGCTCTCCCTCCCCATGGCGTCGGAGTTTTTTTAAGGAGAGAGGTTGTGAGTGTAAGATTGGGGACCTATGGGGACAGAGCAAGATAAGTGTTAAAAGGCTTTGAATCCTTATAACGAGTTGCCAAATTTATTCACAGTGAAATCGAGTCGAACACTCACACTATAACCACATAAATTTGTGTGTTGTGGGATTTCTTATTTAATAGTTGTGATTGATTGTGCATGTTTGCCCTAGTTAATCCTCAACAATTGGTATCATAGCCCCCAACAAGCATTGTTAGGTGGGTCTTACCAATGTCGCACCAGGGAGCCTTCATCACAATTACCAACATTTGGTTGGTCCCATACTACCAACATTAGCAATGTTTCTTATTAATTACCAATATTAGATTGTGTGATTGCAATTATCAGTCTGTCATCATTAAATGAGTCAACTATTTGATAGCTCATATTGTGTTAATATGATTACTAGCATCAAATGGGTCATGTAATGACTTCTCATAGATGGATTCATCAATGATGTTTGATGTTAGATAATGTTATATAGAAAAAAGAAAAGAAAAGAAAAATTAGATTGACCCACTTGTGATAATCATCATTAGATGTATTACATTATGGCTATCAATATTTGGTAGACCTACCTTAATTAAATAATATTGCTTGGATCATACAGTCTTAACATTTCATCCCATTATTTTTTAACAATAGTGTGTCATACATTGATTAATAATACATGTGATTACAAATTAGTGGGTTTTGTATTACGTCTATTGATTACTTTCATTCTATTTTTTATTCAGTGTATCATATCGTGAGTTTTTTTTTTATTTATAAATTACCAAATACTCCAAAGGTATATTGAAACTTACGAAAATGGCCAAACACCACAAGCGATACAATATAATAACATGTTATTATTTATTATACGATAATGAAATATTATAATATTTAAATTTATTTATATGAAATTATGCATTTATCCAGGAATCCCCTGAACATCTGTGTTCTCTATTAACCACATGTAAAATTTTTAATTAACCCCACCGTTTGACCATCCTGACCATTTTTGACCATTGATCTTCGAGGTAAATGGGGCTTCACCAACACAATCCTCAGTCCCCTACATCCTTCTATTCCCATCCATGGATTTAACACAATCGACCCCATCCTATTATTCTCATCCGTGGATTTAACACAATCGACCAGGAATCTTGTTGCCTCTCACGTGACCATGACCAAGCCACCGTGGCGGCCGCTGCCCTCTTCCTCTTGTCTGTGGCTACAAAATAAAACCTATTAGTTGAGAAGGAAAATGAGCGCCGCCGAGTAGAATATCCCTCGATCGATCGATCAAATCAGCTACCCTTCTTTCTCCCTGTTTCATTCGAATTGGGTAGGTTATTCCTTTTCTTCACTTTCCATCTTCTCATCCACTCTTCTTAAAATTTTCTCCTTTTACAAAGCAGTAATGGAAGAGTAGCATTTTTTTTTTTCGTCTCATACTCAGCCTAAATCTCATCTATTTGAGTTCAGAGTTAGAATCTAAATTTAGAATACTCTTCAATTTTGGGACTGGAATCTGCATGTTTGGGTAGGTGGTTTTCTTATGATTCTTGCTGGTTTTTTTTTATATCGGCAGTGTCTGTTACAGGTACATTGGTTTTTGGGCGCGTGTGAAAGCAGATGTTGATGGGTGTACTTGGTGTGGACAAAGTCTGTTCTTTTTGTAGTATTGATGCCTGTAATAACTTCATTTTTGGTTCACAAGATTTGGCTCCTCTTCTAACTGCCAATAAAAGAATCAGCTCCTCTTTTGGAGGACATTGTGTCTCGGTTCGTAGTATGGCTTCAATGATGCCTGTACAAAATGTTGAAGATGGCCGGAATGCGTTGACGGGAAAATCATTCATCCGCCCTCATCTACTGGAGCTGTCACCCTATCAGCCCATTTTGCCTTTTGAGGTTTTCTCTCTCACTTTTTCTGTATCTGGTCGGGCGCTTGAATACCTTTCTATGTAGAAAGAATTATTTGGGGCTAACAAGTCATAAACAAAATCTCATTAAAGTGGGTTTTGAATTTTGTACCACCTCAATCATATGGTAAATTAAAAAAATCCATATGTGTAGAAGATTACAGCTTTGGGTGAGTCAAAGATTACAGCTTTGGGTGATTCAAATGCCACCTGAAACGTTTTTTTTTTCAGTTATTTTATTTTAATTTGTATATAATGTGAATGATTTGGAATGGTGCCAAACCCTCCTTTTCAGGTTCTTTCTACAAGGCTTGGAAGGAAGCCCGAGGACATCATCAAGCTTGATGCAAATGAGAATCCTTATGGTCCACCTCCTGAGGCATGTTGTTCCTTTATCAATAAATGTTGCCCAAATTAGCTCATTTCTATCAAAAAAGTTTTCATGCTGGAGTATACATGGGGAAGCTAATTTTCTAAATGTGGTAGCATGAACGAGGCTATCTTATTGATTTTATCAATGGAACCATCATTACTCAAATGGGTGCTCTTCATTATCAGAATCAATGCCACTAACATAGATGGTTTTATGATATATAATTATGTCTTGGATGTCTTAAAAACATGCGGGAAGGCTTGAAATTATTTTTATTTTTATTTTTTTAATGGCTAAGGGCTAAAACTGATACCAAGATTGTTCAAACCATGTGAAGAACGTATCATCAATCATCGTTACCAACATCCTAGCATTATCCCATTGATTTTGGGCCTGCTTAATGCATTTTGCTAAGATGAGATCAACAAGCTATCAACACAAATCTTATCTTATTATGGTGCACAAAAATGATTATACATATATAATCTGTATCTTGATTCCGCATGGAAACCCACCATGTAGACTCCCTTGTGCCCCCCAACCCCCGCACACAAAAAAAAAAAAAAAAAAAACACTTGGTGAACTGGCATAAGTCCAACTTTAACACTCTTCCAGCTCCAATGTTGGATTGAAATCTTAAAAGATGATGCCTTCTAAGACCATTAAACTCAAGGGCCATGTCTTGTCCAGAACTTTCAATCCCCCATACATGTCGTGGGCCCCACAAAGGAGTCTACTTGGGGCGCACACAGTTAGGGTGCACTAGAGAGGACTACCCTATATATTTGTGAGAGTGCGCATGCGTAAATGTGTTTAAAGATTATATATACGTATATATAGTGTCAAAAAAGAAAGGATTGGGGAAGATCAATAATGTGACTATCAGCGTAGCCTAGTCACATCTTATTTAGAGTTCCCATTTGAAGATTTGCATGACTGTCTATCTTCATCATAAATGATGGCAGCCTGCCTAATTCACTTCTCATTTTCCACACCACTCTCTACATGCCACTTCAAAGCAATTAGGGGTGGCCCAATCAATTTAACCCTGCATCTGGATTCGGATGTACACCCTAAAAATTAGGTTATTATACATATGTAACACATAATACCTGTTGATAATAGTGATAACGTGCCTGTCTTTGGCACTTCTATTTGACTGTACGGGGAGATGGTTTGCAGAATTGATGCTTGTAGCAATTGTTAGTTTATAATCATTTAGGAGAGAGTCAAATATAGTGGCCATCTCCCCTGTATAAGAAGGCATGTTGATGAGATTACTTTGCATCTGGTTGCTTCCTGTTTAGTTATTTCTCTCTCTCTCTCTCTCATGCTTTCTTCAGTAAATGTCATTATAAAAAAGAAACTCACATTTTTATTTCATCTCTCACACTTTCTTTATCATTTTTTCGATGCAATCAATCTTAATTCCTAAATGTAGGTGGAATGTGTACATACTTGTCCTTCCTTTTCTAAATGACCTGTAGACAATATATATAATTATATATACACACATATTTCTTTTTCTTTTCAGTAAGTCATCTCTCCAGTTCCTTTGCAGGTGGCTAAAGCATTGGGTTCATTAAAATTCCCATATGTTTACCCAGACCCTGAGAGCCGCCGCTTGCGTGCTGCCCTTGCTGAAGATTCAGGCCTGGGTGCTGAATACATACTTGCTGGTTGTGGTGCGGATGAGCTCATCGATTTAATCATGAGGTTAGAAGCCACTCTTTGTCTTCTAATGCGTTCTTTTCCTCAGGGCATAAGCTGAAAAGTTTCAATGAGTTTCTGTTTTTCTATGCTTGAGCCACTGCAGATGTGTACTTGATCCTGGTGACAAAATTGTGGATTGTCCTCCAACATTTACGATGTATGAATTTGATGCTGCAGTGAATGGGGCACTTGTCATTAAGGGTATGCGGCCTTTTTTGGGTATTTTCTTTTAGTGTTACTGTTTTCTGGTTTCAGATTATAAATTTCTTCAAGTATACTCTTCCAAACTCCTGACTGCTGATTCATTCTTGTATCTTTTAGAATTTGCTGATCTGTTGATTTGGTTCTTTTGTTTCTTTAGAAATATGTCATTGAATATACTACTTTTTCATCATTTCAGAACTCAAGTTTGTGCCAGGTCAATTCTTAGACTGTGCTGTCTACTTGAATACTCAACTTGACATGTGTAAAAACAGAATCAAATATTGCATATGAATATGATTACTGAATAAACACATAAATGTTGCAAAAAAGGAGAAAGAAAGAAAAAGGAGACCAGGCTGCACAACTTATTACTGCGGTCCAAAGCTAAATAAGCAGGAACATGTCTGACCTCTAAAAGAGGGTTTTACTATTAAAAACAGTTTAACTAGCTTGGCATAGTGGCTTGTCTCAAAAGGTGGCTTGGTTCAAATCTCGATCCAGTTGAGCCAGCTCATCTGAGTTTTGAGACTGTTTTATAACTATAATGTAAATGAAAGATGTAACTTGCTACCATATTCTGGTGGGGAGAGAGAGAGAGAGAGAGAGAGAGAGAGAGAGAGAGAGAGAGAGAGAGAGAGAGAGAGAGAGAGAGATTGTTTACATATGTAGTTGATTGACATTTGATGCTGCAAAGGTCACCTTTTTTATTTTATTATTATTATTTTTATAATGATGCAAGGGTCACTATTTAATCACTTGGTGAATGTTATGAGGTTAACCGCATCATATTTCACAGACCCTATCTGTGGAGAGCTACTCATAATCAACTAACCATCTTATATGCAGTACCAAGGAAACCGGATTTCAGCCTGAATGTTTCTCGTATTGCTGAAGTTGTGGAGCAGGAAAAACCAAAGTGCATATTCCTGACTTCTCCCAACAATCCAGATGGAAGGTATCTCATTTCATCTATTTTTCTCAATGCATTATTGCATAAATCGAAGAATACATCACGTTGGTCAAGAAGAAAGAACACGCCTTTGCAATGATCTGCACTCTCGAGTACAATCTTGTTTGTTGAGAAAGAATAATGACCCTATATGATCCCGGCTGCTACCAGTCACAGGGGTAGGGTACATAAAGGGGTGAACATCACTTTGGATTAAATGACTGTAGCCATCGACTCAAGAGATTTTAGAAGGATGGTTGGATGAACATTGTCATATGGCTTCATCTGATTCTTACGTTCACAAGGGGAGCTAATGCTGGGGGACAGGGGCACCCTTGTGAAACAGGGCATCAGACAATTGTCGTTAGTGAATGACAATGTTATTTCATCAACTTTGTAACCAGAGTGGGTCGGTTATATGTGCTTTGGGCTCCCTTCTATGGTTAGCCATTGGCCTTTCTTTCTCTCAGGCTAAGCATCTTTTTTCTGTTTTTCTTATCAATCGTTACCATTCCATAAAAGGGGCCATCATTCAATCAATTTGATGTTATATTTATACTTCAGACAATTATTAAGTGCATACATCATATGTGCCCCACCCTTGGTGGTTAAGGTCTAATCATTTGTGGATTTGGGGTGTCCCTAAGATTACCTGGGTTGGATATGGCCATTGCTGTAAGTGTTGAAAAGATTGGTGTAAGCTTAGGGTGATGTGATTCATTCTAATAGTGAATATCCTCTGATTAAGGTAAAATTGGTTCATATTGTTGGTGTTAAATAATTTTTTAAATATGCACATTCCAATTCATTAAGGGAGGGGTTGATTGTGGGGTTTGGATTTGCCTTTTGTGGGCTCATAAGCTTGATATGTACAGCCAACAAGTACAGTAAAAATCTCAGGATATTTTTTTTACCCAGATAAAATTATTAGAGCTGTGTAAACAAAATTACTAAGGCAGCCAACAAGTACAATAAAAATCTCAGGCAAATTTTTTTTAACCAGATAAAATTATTAGAGCTGTGTAAACAAAATTACTAAGGCATCATTTGCCTTCTGCGTATGGGATATTAAAAGTGGTTTAACATATGTAAAGGGTTTGTACATAACTTTTTTATATGCATAACTTTTTCATATGCAACATGTTACATATGCAAAACACATTACCATGCTTGTCAAAGTCCCCATTTTCACATGAGTGAGTGAATACATGCAACACTTCGAGATATGTTCATGTTTTTCATGTGGATCTCAAAATCGATGAAGATTTATGATATGAAACTAAACAATCTTAATGTTTATCTTTAATATGAGAATATTGAACGTTTTCAGATTATGAATTGGTTCCCAACAATAGTGCAGAAAATCAGATCTATAGGTTGGGATTTTTTGGACATTTCACATTTCTCAAGGTCTATGAAGATTTAGGATATGAAATTAAACATATCAGGATTTTTTAGATCTATAAAGAGGATGAATGACTTGGATTACCAATGGCCCACAAAAGTGCAAAAAGAAAAAAGAAATTGTGATTGAAGTGGCTCGAAACTGCAACATATGCTGGTGGGATGCCCTGTTGTATAAGAACTAGCAACTTTTCCTCATTTACAAGTGTAACATTTACCACCTCCCCAAAGGGCCTTGCTTACACCATTTTCACACCTCATTTATCCCTATGACATGTAAATGGGCAAAAACAAATGTGATCATGCATGATTGTTATGCATATGTGCACATGCAAATGATTGCAAACAAAAGATGCTTCTGAATGTAAGAATAGTAGATATTGTCTTCCCCCTTTGTAACAGTTGGTGGTGTCAGCATGCTGCTACTCGTTCAATACTTGCAGATTGAACAGTGCAATATTTTACAAAAAAGGGTCTCTGTTCCACTATTGGTATGTTTGGATTGTTGGCCTTCCGTTATTGTTTACCATTGAAGCATTTTAGTGCTCATTTTTTTTGTTTGTTTGTTCTGATGCAGTATAATTAATGACGTGGACCTATTAAAGATACTTGATTTGCCAGTATTGGTTGTGTTGGATGAAGCTTATATTGAGTTCTCCGGACTGGATTCTAAGATGGCCTGGGTGAAGAAATATGAGAACTTAATTGTCCTCAGGACATTCAGCAAAAGAGCCGGTATGGTTCAATTTTTTACTAATTGCATTAGAAATTGGCCATCAGTCCATGTTTCTTAAATCAATGCATGGAGTTGCTAAGTCTCTGTTTTTTATCCATGTCGCTGGATTTGATAGAGAAGTCAATTTGAGATGACCATGGTGGTTTTATCATTTATTTTTAGGAGGGCATACATTATTGTTTTAGGCAAGGCCAAAACTAATATACATCCTCAACGAATTCAAGCCCTGGACGGTGGCAACTAATGGGAGGTGCTTTAATGGCTTTACCAATGAGACGTTGCTGTTGGCCATTTTATCTTGCATGCAGTGATACTAATTTTCCCAAATCTGAAGGGTCAACTGGTGATTGTTTGCTTCCTATTTTTTCACCAGATCATTCATATGATGGGCCCATCATGGATGAATCATCTCTTCCATGGGACTTGTTGCCTCTAGATGTGTATCATTTGCTGTAATTTCCCATATTAATCAGAGGGCTAGGGCCATCATCATTTGCTGTAATTCCCCATATTAATCAGATGGTTAGGGCCATCATTATTTGCTGTAATTCTCCATATCAATCACATGGTTAGGGCCATCTAACAGGAGAGTTGTTGGGGAATGGTGCTTTCCTAATTCTGCTGATGGGGCCTAAGCCGCCTAACTGAACACTGTAGATACCAGAAGATGGATCCATCTAAACAACTGTAAAAGAAAAAAAGAAAAAGAAAAAGAAAGCTTGTTTCTTTCATAAAGGCCTTGTATGATTTTTTCCCCTTCTTAGATGTGATTTTTAAAGTTGCTTCTTTTGAAAAAGATACATTTATAAAAGCTCATCTGGAATTAAATAGCGTTACATGAAGAAAAGAAATCTTTGGAACCACACAAGCCCGTGACTGTAATATGACAAAGAACAGGCGCATACTGTATATTTCTCTACGTGGATCAATAGCAGATTGTATTTGGCCATGATTTCATGTCTTATCAGAAGATGTCACAGAATGATAATGGGCAGGAGCTGTGTTAGAGAGGATTCCATAGCTTATAATGCGTCTGATTTCGTGAAGGTCTAGGTGCATTTCTTTTTTCCTAAATGAATTTGATTTATTTTGGTGTTCTGATGGAAGGAAGAGATGATGAGGTGAAAGTTATGGTGCCTCCAATGCTTTTCGGCTGGAGACAACACGACCAATCAAAACAAGGTGACCCTCCTAGGTAAGAAAGTAAAGGAAAGCAGGAGTTGGTGAAGTTGATATTATCAATTAGTCATGATCATCCATCGGGGTTGAAGGAGAAGGAAGTTCAACGAGATGATAAATGGAAAATTTTCCATGGAATGTTAGTGGTCTTGGGGCTTCCACTAAACGATCAAGATTCAAAGGATTAAGTTTTTTGTTTAATTGGTAATGATAAAATCTCATTGGAAGATCAATACAAAGATAAAGATCCCCTTGCCTGCCCACCATTCCCACCACCACCACTCCCCCACCCCAGGGCCCCACCCACCCACCAGCCCACAAATGAGCATTATACTCGGTGTGCACACACACACACAAAAAGAAAGAAACCTACATAGTAAAAGCCACCTAAGGAGCAACCCCTCTTTCCACTTGTGTTTTGCTAAACCATCTGTCAAACTATTAGCAGACCGAACCACATGGCAAAACAGCACCTGGATATGATACAGTAACACTTCAATCTGATTGAAGTAAAACTAAAACTTCCACGGCCTATAGTGATGATGAGAAACCAGACGAGTCACCCTCCACAATTAACCTATCTTGGAAACAACTGGAATAAATGCGAAAAGCCTCCGACATTGCAACGTTAAAATCTGAAGTAAGGGCAAGAGTAATTAGCGATATATTTCATTGTCGGCAAGTTGAGTGGGTGGCTAAAAGTTCTTGAGGGGTTTCTGGTGGTTTTATTCTCTCATGGGATAAGTCAAGATGGATGAAGACAGTGGATTGTAGATTTTTCTGTTTCCATAGTGCTTCAAGACAATGGTAATGGTAGCTCTTGGGTGCGTGCTATCATCAATTTGTTAACCTAATGATCAAAATCTTAGATCTGTGTTTCGGAGGGAATTGAACATTATAGCAAGCAAGTGGGGTTTTCCATGATATGTTCATGGAGACTTTAATGTTCATTTTTTTGTTAGAACGGAACAGGGCTGCTAGGTCCAGGGTCACTCCTAAATGAGAGCATTCTTGGACTGGATCAAACGTAATCGTCTTCGTGGTATGCAAAGGATGGTGCTTCCTTTATTTGGTCAAATAACTAAGATGAGCATGCTTTGTAAAAGACCTATAGATTTTTAGTAACAGATGATAGGTTGGAATTTTCAATTTGGGAGCCATCCAAGTCCATTATGTTTTCTGTAAAATCCTTTTATGGGAACTTTATTTCTCTTGGACTATCCTTGCCTGGTTTCCTAATTCTCTGAGGGATCTCCAATGGGCTTGGCATTTTGCTAGTGAGCTGCCTTTTGAAAGATTCTTGCTATAGAATATTTATGTCTGTGAAACAGAAACCTTCAAATTGTCAATGGTTGTATTATGTGCTTGCAAAATGTGAAGTCTGTTTCACATTTGCTTCCTACTTACTCTTTTGATCAAGAAGTTTGGAGTTATTTATTTTTTTTTTTCAACTATTTGATGGGTAATAAAGCCTAACTTGGTCAAGGTCTTTATTTAGAAATGGAAAATTGACCCATTTTCTGGAAAAGGGAATTCTATGGAAGTGTTCAGTGGTAGCTGTTCTATGTTCATTCTGGCTGGAGAGAAATGGTAGGATATTTCAAAATGCGGCTGTATCTGCAAGTGATATTGCTCAACTAGTGTGATTAGTGGCCATTTCTTGGGCTTTACTGATAAGAAAGTTTGTTCTGTTTTTCGCTTCTGATCCTCAGTGTGTGTATGGTTTGGTGATGCCATTCTTTTTTCATTCTATGTTTCTGTTGTAATTAAGTAGGGTGACCCTTGGATTCTAATTGTCTTAGAAATAAAATAAATAAAATTTACTGTTAACCTCTCTCTCTCTCTCTCTCTCTCTCTCTCTCTCTCTAGAGATGCTGCTTTCTGCTGTCCTTTTCTTCTCTCTCATTTTTTTGGGGATTTTTTTCCCATCTGCAATGGCCGACAGCTGGATGGAATTTCCTTTGATATCTGCTCAACACACTGCTGGAAACCTTTTAGGAGTCATAAACTTTCTTCGCATATCCCCGTCTAGCATGATATGGAAAAAGAGCAATATTTATTGGCACAAACTTCTTTGTACTGGGATTTCTAATCTTGATTTTGAAATCTTTTTAAGATGAAACATTAGCATTTCTAATTCTCAACCAGGTTTGGCTGGGCTTCGCGTTGGATATGGAGCATTTCCCCTGAGCATTATTGAGTACCTATGGCGAGCGAAGCAACCATACAATCTATCTGTGGCTGCAGAAGTTGCTGCATGTGCAGCATTGCAGAATCCTGATTATTTAGAGGTATTTCCTACTAGGCAACACCATTGCACTGTGCTATTGTGCAACTCCTTTCCATTGAATGCAAAGAAGATTGAGTCATCCATCTGCACCTTTTGCTAAGTCAGCAGCCTGCAAAAATATAGTTCTTTGTCTCTCTTTTACCTTTTCTTTTAATCAGTAACGGGTAATTTTTTTAATCCAGTCATTAGCACCTTTTGCCATCTGATAATCCTATCCATCTCTCTGGGTGCCATGAAAACTGGTTTTGGTACTGAAAAGAAGTTTTTTTGGATAGGCAGATCGTGCGGGGTGCTAATTTTTCACTAGGCATACGAAAGATTGGTTGGGTTCTGCTTATGATAGTTTGTATAGGAGTGTTCTGCTTCTTAGTTTATGATTTATATGCTAATTATTGCACACTTGTGTGTATTTTCCCTGTTTAATGCCATCAAGTGACAGATTAATATCTTTTACACTTGAATCTGTCACTGAATTCCTTTAATCTTCACAGAAGGTGAAAAATGCTTTGGTGCAAGAAAGGGAGAGGATTTATGAGTTTTTGAGGGAATTACCATTTCTTAAGCCATACCCAAGCTGTTCCAATTTCATTCTTTGTAAGGTCATATCCGGGAAGGATGCTAAGAAACTTAAGGTAACTGTCCTTTCTGTGAAGTAGTTTTAGTGCTCTCTCTCTCTCTCTCTCTCTCTCTTCATGGATTGTAAAGGCTTGCAAATGTTATGCTTTTCTGGAAACTTTGTTGGTCTCAATGAAGTTGCACATGCTCTGATGGGTTCTCTTATAGAAGATCGAGCTGCCCTGAAGGTGTGCCTCTTCATGTATATGCTTGGGAACAAAAATCACGCCAAACATACATTGGCTGGCCACCGTCTGAAATGAGTTTGACTAAAGGAGTGGCCAACTTTTTGGCCGGTTGATCTACATGGCAGGGTGCATAGCTTGGATGTGGCAAATGTGGCTCTTGCAGAAGGCGCATGCTAAGTTGTATTTATATACGGATTGGGAAATGAGTTCTTTGATTTTTTTTCTCTTCTTAAATTGCAGGAAGACCTTGCCCAAATGGGAGTGATGATTCGACACTACAATAGCAAAGAATTAAAGGGCTATGTCCGGATCTCCATTGGGAAGCCTGAACACACAAATATCTTAATGGATTGCCTGAGGCGCTTCTGCTGACACATTTCCAGTTAAAGAATCATTTATTTGTGCCGTTTACCATTGAGTGGGCCCCACCCCCAAATGATACACATACTTTTAGTTCAATACATGAGTGGGCCCCCACTCTTGAAGGCTATGGCTTTAGAAAAATGTGGACCCATCTCCAAGCGAATGCCTGTCTCTAAAATGCAAAGACTGCCGTACCTTTTTTGAGGAATGTATTGTAGTCTCGAACTCTGTTTCATTGAATTGAAGACTGGTCTCAAATGAAGGATGCATTCATCAAAAAAGGTACGCGGGTCCCTGTAGACCCAGAGGCATTTGGTTGGTGATGGATTGACACTTTTTCCGAAGCCATAGCCTTTGGGAGTAGGGGCCCACTCATGTATTGATCTAAAATTATGAGTATCGTTTGGTAGTGGGGTTCACTCATGTATTGAACTAAAATTATGTGTATCATTTGGGAATGGGTGCCTCCATTCATGTATTGAACCAAAATTGTGTGCACCATTGTAGTCCGTGAGCATTGGGAGTGCAATCATTTTGTCGAACCACCTATCCACGTAGATTTTGGTTAAAGATTGTCAAACTTGTGCACACAGGGTACATCTTACATGAGTTTTTTTTTCCTTGTGGACTCCCGCATAATACTCTTGCAGGATTTTGAATGCAGGCCTTGAGACAGCCCCCTTAAATGGCTCGGATTCAAAATCCCACAAAAGTGCCATGCAGGAGTCCCATGGGGAAACTGCACCACCATGTCACATTTTGTGTAGCTGAGAAAAAGAAGATGAGGAAGAAAGAATGGTTGTCTTTTGTTCCAGAACCCAAAAAAAGAAAGAGTGATGTGATTATGTGGAGCACTTAAAACTGTCCAATTGGTGAGCACCAAATAGTAAGCAGATTTAACTCGGTCTACGAAATTTCAAAAACAACATGTGCAAATTGAACGTGGCAAACTCGAGTCAGAAAGCACACATAATCTCAAGCTACTGACTGGGAAGGAAAAAAAACGCGGTTATTGTTCCTTCCACAAACGTGGAGCATAGGGAAGTTAAGTGTTCCTCCCATAAACCAGAAACCAGCACTGTGAGTTATTTAATTAGATTGTCGCCAATTCATTGCAGTAAAAACCAGATCTGATGCATGAAGTTGCCATTACTTGAAGAGAAGTGTAAGGCCCGTTTGGCACTTTACTTAGAATATTAAAGTCAAGTAAAGTCTTTATTTTTTGTCAGACAAAGGTCACATCAAAAGCACTTTAATTCAAAATTTCCTCCATCATTTTTAAAAAAGTAAAAAAAAAAAAAAAAAAAAACTCCTTTTTCTACTAAGACAAAAAAAAAAAAAAAAAAAAAAAAAAACCCTTTATTTTTCTTTACAAAAAGTAAAAAAAATTCTATACCAAACAACTAAAAATAAAATAACATTATAATCCACTTACATTTTATTTTCTTTTGATTTGATGCTTTATCGTAAAATCACCAAACGAGCATGTTTGTGTGCAAGATTTTATACGGAGAAGGCATGGATAGTGGAAGCAAAGGCGCTGCACTAAAATCCACATTTGGCACGGTCGCTTTTCTCACAGTAAAGTATAAATATGAACCAGCTTTTCTGTGATTCTACAGATTTGGGTTTTTGTAGCGCTGCATGCCTGGTGCAAACATGACGTGGCTGCTTTTCTATGGAAAAAAAGTGTGGAAAGTGAAAACACTTTTTAGGGAAAAAAATACCACATTTGATGTAGTTGTTTTTTGTGAGACGAACCCAAATTTTTAGGATTAAGCCAAATTGTGTTTCCGATTTATGGGAGGGGTTCAGAATGAGTTTTTGTGGAACGTGGAAAAGGATGGTCGTGGAACTGGTTTCACAGTGCTGCACAAATGTGCTTGCTTTTATGTGAAAAAAACATGGAAAGGGAAAAATGCCTCTTTTTTTTGTTGCAGCGTTGAAAGTTCCACAAGTGGAGTAGCAGTTTTTGTCGCCAAGAAAAGCGCAAAAATAAATGAATTTTTTCATGATTCTTTGGAAAATCATTTTCGATTTTCTCATATCAAGGATAAGTTGGTCCATTGGAAAAGCAGCCACACCAAAATGTAAAGCTTTAAGCGCTGTGGAAAAACAGTCAGTGGGCCTTAAAAAAAAACATGATTGACATTTGGTAAAAAGTTAGATGGTAAGGATAACTATTTTCCGTACAACGTAACATGGTAGAAAAGGTTGGATTATAACATAATCACTGACAAACCTTTTTTAAGAGGATAATCGCATGCATTACCAGCTATTGTAATAAGTTTTGATGAACAAAGTTTGTCATTTCGTTGAGACAGGAGCAGAAACAAGGGACTCAACTCCTCAAAAAGGGCAAAGGGGAAAAAGAAAGGGAGAGTTCTCTATGTTAATTTTATCTAAAAGATTGATTTATTTTTAGAAATTGGTACAAATAATCATGGATTGTGAGTCAGATTTGATTTGGATCCTATTATGACATCTTGGGTCTGGTCTATCCAACCCATACTTAAAGGCCTGAAGCTGCCCTCGCATCAAAGTAGGTCAAGCCGAGCATGAAATTTCATGATCAAGTAAGGGTCAGGTTAGGTCACTTCAAGAATCTTGACCCCTCTTGATCTAAGTAATTGGAGGAAAATAGGAAGACAGTAGTTTTGGAGGATGTTGTTGAGGTGCTCCCATCTTTTCTTATGGGACATGTATTCTTTCTATTAATACTAGCTGAAAAGGAGGGTCTTGTAATGAGGTTTTTGATTGTGTCTGATACTTACTCCTTGAATACTTAAGTCTGCTGATATTCTTATTCTTTGAATTCTTAAGTCTACTGATATTGATGTATCGGCTCTATGGAGCTGGTAACAAAGAGAGCCTACCTAATTCTTTTTTTTCATACCTTTTTTTTTTCTATATTTTTAAATTGTACCGACTGTAAACTTTTCAATCTATCTCACCAATTTTATTGGCATAATAATCATCACTATTGTCAGTATCATTGAAAGCCTTATTCTCTAATTGCATCGGCTGTCATTTTACATTTTTACTCAAGACAATGTTTGTTTTTCAAGAGGTAAAGTGACAACTAAATAAAATGAAATTGAATAATTCTTTTCTTTTTTTACTTTACTCATGTTTAATTGGTCGCAGCAAGCAGAAGTCCCAACCCCAAAATATCTTGTTTTTACTACTTTTATAAAGTGGGTGTGTTTGCTCTTACTTTTTAAGCTACAAAAAACCTTTACTTCATAAATCATAAGTAAATTAATTGCTTATTAGTCGTTGACTTCTCATCTCATTTTAAATTATTTAACCATATGAAAAACAAACGGAAATATAGTATATCGGAAAATATACTTCTCCTTTGCACAAGAATTACATTCTCACTAATTTCAAATTTACTTTACATTCTTGATAAATTATTCAATCACCACCTCAAAGTGAGGCTCTTGGTCTTGTTGGTTAAGTGAGTATTCCTCTTCAAGTGATCTCCCAATTGCTGGTTTAGACCGTCCGTCCCATCACACTTAGGGTAAGAAGAAAGTTAATTCGTTTCTCTTGGCTGGCTTTGATTACCTGATCTTTTGTGTATTACTGTCTCCATATCAACACAGACAGATTAGATGTATACCTATTATTATTATTGTTGTTGTTGACTTCTTGTTGTTTTCATTTCTCCTTCAAAACAAGCGTATGAAACTAGTATTCTGATTACAATCCACGTGCCCCCACATAGCCATATGAGTGGCAATGTCAATTGATGTTTTAAGATTGAGCTAGGCCACCTCTTCATTTTCGTAGATTATACCTCTCCTCCCAAGTCTCATCAACCAATGAAAGGAGCCCATATTTCCAAGATTCAAGAATTTCAAAGACATGTAGAGCATGTAATGGTTGGATTGGTCACGTTTACTCCATTTCAGAAGATTGAGAAATTGAATGGCTTCCATAAAAGCTGATTGTAGTTTGGTTTTGGTAAAGAAACTGATTGTTGTTAATCACATGTAAATCAGTCGATCCCACCATGGGTCTTATCACTTATGCCAGATTGAACTGGAATTTGGGTGTGTCTCAATCTTCAGGGTGTGCCGTGTGACTTGGAGCAGTTTGGATTTTGAAAAGATGCATATGATTGGAAGGGGTGAAAGTTGGAACCCCACAGTGGGCTCACCCATTGGAAATGCTAGTTCCTCAAAATGAATGCATTCCCATCCATTAACAAATTTTGTAAAAGGAGTTGGCTCCCCCCGTTAAATTAAGCATATGACTAAGAATATGATCAATGCACATAATTAATAATATGCATAAGGTTGTGCTAATCTTATTCTTAATTATACGCTCAACCTTATGGTGATGTCAACTTATATTGGAGTAAAATTTGAGAATATCCTATTTTAGAGTTACTTTGCTTGCAATTATGGGAAAGTACGAGGGAGACACTTAGAATATCTCACCTGTATGGATGGGGTTCAATTCTTAAGCTGTATGATCAATGCCAGGCATCTTTCCCTATGACGGGTCTGAATAGTCTCAGCCCTGACAAAACTCCCATTTGGATTGGTGGTTGCAGGTCTTTAATATTAAAGTGCTTCTGTCTGTGGATCTCACATGGTCCCAACAATGATCGATTTCACTTCATACCTATTAAAACATGAATTTGCACTCAACTCCAAATTGATAATCATTTGACTGTTGCTCATTGTTGAGTTAAGTAAAAAAAAAAAAGAAAATATTTTAGTTAGCATAAACTGCCCAACTTTAAGGCACACTTTAAAATCTCTATGCTACCCTAGGGATGTAGTGAGTTGGGACTGACCCAAGACTGGATAGGATCATACTTAAATATAAGGGGTTTACGTCCAAGTTTGAACCCCATGGGTTGGACCATAGCCCAGAGCATAAGACACCGGGAAACCGAAAAATGGAGTCTGCTTGCAACCGTGCCTTAAAACCATGAACCTCTATCTATAAAGATCTAAAACCTTGGATCCATGGCCCCCAATCAAGATTAAACCTGGGTCATGAATCATGATCCAGATATTGATTAAGGTGGGGGCCAGCAGGTCAATGGTTTAGATCACCGAACCAGTGTCCCACGTTCCTTTCATCGGTTGGGTATTCATCTAAACCCGATTAATTTGTATAACTATGATGCAGATTTAGGTAGAGTGTTTCCATCCCAACAAGAATTAGGTGAAGACAACAACTTACTCCAGAGTGGGTTTTCTTTAGGTCCAAGAGACGACCAAGTGAAGCAATGAGAGAAGAGAGTTTCTTCACATTGAGTGCTCTCTCATACCAGAAGATTTTGCTTGTCTACCACAACAAATCAAGTGGAGAAACGATACTCCCCCATAGGTCCCTTTTTCGTGGGGCCCACCCCTGATTAGATGGGTGAAATTCAAAGACATATGACAGCTGATGGATCGCTTTCATGGGTTAGATCGCAGACCACGAAAGAGGATCTTCTGAAATCATTTCCATACTGAGACAAGTTTAGTGTTCCATGAGACCATGGGAAAAAGGTTTAGTCCCCGAATCCCTTCTGGGGTCCACTGATGATGATCACAACCATCAACCTTCTAGGCCTTATCTAGAATGACACTTTGTGCAAGAAAAGAAATTTGGCTATTGAATTGTGAGACATTCACTTGGGGGGGATGGGTGGGCCCCATCATCATTAAATGTCCAAATTTGCACAATATTGAGTTGGGTAGATTAGATGGTAGTCGTATAGAGTTGTAATGTTATAGATAAGTCAATTTTAGATGGTTGGACTATAAATAAAAAACAGGAAAAGGTACAGATGGTATGAATGTATAAAAATGGATTGGATGAAATCGTGAACAAAATATATAACTGAAAATACATATGAACTGCTCCAATTGTAATAGAGAATTATATATAATATATATATATATATATATATCCTGTAAGATGATTTAAATATATAATTTAAAAACTTAGAATAACCCTTTTTATTCAAGAATGGAATTGGTATATGTAAGAGAGCTATGAAATGGGAAAGGAGGAAAAAGAAACAAACTGAAGTGAGAACTCTATATAAAATTATCCAAAAAACTTCAAAAAATTGGAGAGGTCATGAGGAACAATGCCAATAAAGATTGGGACTGACTCCTTATCTGACATGCTAATCAGGGAGTGATTGTGAAGAATTTTCATTCTCAAGAATTTCTCCTCTTTGTATCTCCTTCATACAGTATCATCAAAATGAAAATCATGGAAAATATTATTAAATATCACAAGAGCAGGCATCATTTGATTTTCTAAAATAAAAAAAAATCATTAATAAAAAAAAATATCACACTACATTTGAATTCGTTTTCTTTCTACATAATCCCAAAAGAAGCGCAACATTTTAATATATCAACAATATGTCATAACTGTGAAAACAGATACACGGGGCAAGCCCTTGGAAACAGGAGGATGATGATGTGACTACGACCACCATGAATACTAGAAAAGAATACTAAACCAGCCCAAAAAGTATCCATGTGTGGGGAAATCATACTAACCCAACATGATGAACGGTTCGATTTCCACAGGATGATATCAACAACCCACAATAGCTGCAGGTCACCATTTCCTGTGTCCCCAAACAATGAAAAGGTTGGGTCCCTCGTACCAAATGATTTCCAACTCCAAATACACAAGAGGACTTCCATTTCCAGTGGTCCCTAGAACAATGACAGGGTGGGTGATTTAGCATGTCAACTTACAATAATGCATGGGATTAGTAACTTTCCAACGCATCGAAATATAAAACCCCCACGAATACTAAGAAAGAGGCAACGCCTATGGAGAGGATCAGCAGGAGGAGGAGAAGTTTCTAACTTTTCTTTTCCCACAAAAACTGCGAAGCCAGGGGTGTTGGGCAAAGGAGCTGAAAAAAAATAAACAGAACCAGTGGCAAGTACTTGGCATGAGTCCTTGTCCTTTCTTCTTTTTTTCACTCATCAGTGGTTGAGAGAGAGAGAGAGAATTGGGAGATATGGGGTCTTTTGACAACAGATCAAAGAAGAAAATCCAGGTGTGGAAGAAGGCTCTCTTCCATTTCTCCCTCTGCTTTGTTATGGGTTTCTTCACAGGATTCGCTCCAACGAACGCACCTTCAATCTTCTCCAGTGCTGATGCATCCGTCTCTTATCAGTATTCACCAGCAGAGCAACCAGTAGCTTCTTCTTCTTCCATAATTGTTGAAGGTATGTGTATGGAATTTGAATTTCCATGAAATCGAGTTATTATTAGTAGTGGTATGTAATAGTTTAGAATGATATTTAACACTGAAAAATTATTCAAGGTGCAGTGTTGTAACCATCCTAAGAAGTCCCCATGGTGGGGCCTTTTTTTTTTTTTTTTCAATCCAGACCCCTAGATGAATTCTTAATGGGCATGTTCCCAAACCCAAATATCAAATTTTGATTACAGTGATATTCACTTGATTTAGACGGTGTCAAAAAAGGGATTATCCAATGGTGAATATCACTCTTATTAATCTGATATTATTAGGTTGATTATTCATGGGGAACGAGTTGAGCCATCGTGTATATGATTACATTGATATAATTCTTTTTACATGTATACATATAATTCAAGTCAAATCTTGTTATATTCTATTATTATCATCATTATTGATTATTGTTAGCAGTATCTTATTATTGATAATTTGAGAAAACCCAAAATTTAGAAACTATCTAATTTAACAACTATGTCTTTATCAAACTCTTTCCTGGGCAATTCTAGTCAGTAGTTTGATGCATTCTTCAGAAATACTCCTATTTGACTCGCCTAGAAAAGTCTATTAGGCTGAGTTGATGTATCTAGACTTAATTAGCTGGTCTACACTGAGTCAAAAAGTCAAAACTTTTAGTAGTCTAAATATATTGAAACATTAGTAGAAAGAGACTTACTAAATTTCCTTCAATTTTGACTGATCTTTCTAAAGCCAACCCTATAAATTTAAGTCTGATCATGTTAATGATTTTTTTTGTTGAAAACTTTATGCTTCCGCGTTTCTTAAACAAAAACTTGTGCAGATGCAGCTGAGTCAGTAGGAGCAGGTGGTCACTTGAACAGGAGCATAATTGAGACGTCTAGCCAGGAAGAAGAAGATGAGAAAGAATTGATTCTGAGAAAGCAATTGATAATCATAACTCCGACTAGGTTGGGCGACCGGTTTCAAGGAGCCTTCTTGACCAGGCTGGGGAATACTCTGAAATTGGTGGCACCGCCGGTGCTGTGGATTGTGGTCGAAACGCATTCCGACTCATCGGAGACGACTGAGATCCTGAGGAAGACAGGGATTATGTACCGGCACTTGGTCATCAATGTGAATTACACCGATGAGAGGGTCGACACCGATCATCAGAGGAATGTGGCACTTAATCACATTGAGCACCATCACCTTGATGGGATCGTTCACTTCGCCGGAGTTTATAATGTCTATGATCTTCAGTTCTTTGAAAACATCAGAAATACCGGGTACGACGCATGGTAACATTATTATTATTATTATTATTATTATTTTTTCTCTTGTAAATATTTACACACCCGCGGCCTGCCCCAAGTTCTTCACAATCAATGCTACAGCCAAAGACTAATTCTTGGTTGGATTTTTTGGAGAGGGAGTTGCCTCATCATTAAGCAGTGATTTCATTTTCTACGGACTTTTTTTATTAAAAAAAGTAAAAAATTATCCATTTTAACGGTTTGTTACTGTTCTAGATGCCAATAAAATATACCATTACATATAATATATATTGTTTTTTGTTTTTCATATATAAATATATATGAGCTACACAATTTGCGCGAGTCATCCCAAGTACTCGGTCAGAGTTATTTGACTCATCTTTGTCATTTACGTATGACCTGAGTCAACTCAGTCGAGTCAGGGTGAGTCAAAATGTGTCTTCAACCATGGTTTTAAATATCCACAGTTTCTGTGAACTGTGAAGGCAAGGTCAGGTCCAAAGTGCACCTAGGTCCAGACATGAGCCACTTACCTGGACCAGAAAACCCACATGGGCCTAAATCAAAACCCAAGTGGGCTAGGTTCATCCCTATACACTGTCAACATGTAATATGTGATAGATACTGAGTGAAGTTTTTGATGAATGTGAAAATGTTGTTTGCAGGGTGTTTGGGACATGGCCAATAGCTCTCATGTCTCCAAACAGGAAGAATGTAGTGGTGGAAGGGCCTGTTTGCACTTCTTCGCAGGTGGTAGGGTGGCATCTGAAGAACTCCAACGACGAATGGAGATCGAGGCCTTACATTCCTGTTTCAAGCTTTGCATTCAACAGTTCTGTCCTTTGGGACCCTGAGAGATGGGGCCGTGCTTCATCTACTCAAGACTCTAGTCAGGTCTCTAGCTCTCGACATATACAGATCATATCATATTGATCAAAACTTCAAAAACTCATCTAACTCTGAGTTGTCCGAGTCGACCCGAAGTTCACTGAATAATCGACTCGGTACATAAATAGTTTCTGGCCCAGTAAATCTAGATTGTCTGTTAATAAGCCTTCTGTCCAGATGAGGGTGGGTTGGGTCAGGTCTTGGCCTTCCTGAACCTTACCCGGATTCTAGAAGGGCCACCTGAATCCAAATCTGATTCAATCTGTCTTGATCCCACCTGAACCCAACCCGAAATCGGAGGGACCAACTTGAACTGACCCAAACCTGTCCTAACCACCTTACATTCCATGTTGCACCCTATGTTGCACCCAATCAGCCAGACCAGAATTCAAAATTTTGCTTCCAACCCGTCAGTGACTTCTAGACCTGAAAATGCTAAATTCCAATTTAGGTCAGATAAGCCGGGTTTAGGTGGACCCAGCCCAAGTTTCACACACGTGTAGATAGGAAGCTGTTATTTCTCCACAATAGCAAGTAATCATCAAAACAAAAGATGCCCAAATTTCACCCAACTGTCCATTTTTAAGTTTTATAATGTGTAAGATAATAGGACATGACCCAAAAAGCACTTTCAATTGATGATCCCAGCTGCCAACAGTACCCAACAGTTCATACAAAAATAGATAACAGTCAACATTCATAGTTGAAGTAATAAACAAGGCCATGCCTACACCAACAATAATAAAATAATCATCTTCATTATTTTTTGCATGTACAGGAGTCGCTTGAATTTGTCAAACAAGTGGTTTTGGAAGATGAGACCAAGTTGATGGGAATTCCAGAAGGTTGCTCCAAGGTGATGCTGTGGCATCTACGCGTTGGTGTTCCTCGTTTGCATCAGATCACAATCTTAGGCAAGGAATAGGCAAGGGGGAGAATTTGATGGAGAGAAAGGCAAAATTTGTAGAGAAATGTCATTCTTCTATTTACAGATTTCCCTTTTTTTTTTTTTTTTTTCAATTTTTGTTTCTTCAAACATTATTCATAAGCCGTTATTTATGGTTTTCTTCTCCTCGATCTGTTATTTCATGTACATGTTTGTTGAGCATAATATGCAAATGCAAAAATTATTGATTGAATTGGTCATATTCAATATGAGTGGGCTGGATAGACCTGCGACTGGGTTGGGTTCCGCCTAGGTCCATTTGGATTCTAACCAATACCTAGACCTGAACTTGGTATATTTTAATTGGGTTGAATCTAGGTCCCAACTCCCAATGCTTGCATCCATGGAAACATGACTTGAACCCCAATCCCAAGGTTTTTGTTGAGATTGGAAACATAAACTTAATCCATAACGAGCACCTTCTGCTGCTTAACTCGAGAGTTTTTGCTGATTGGTTTATAAGATTTCCGGCTTTGATAGAATCCATCACTGGATGGGCATTGGGCAGAGATGAGTGGATGACATTCTTATCTGCTACACTAAGAAACAGGTACAAATCATCTTGCAACTCCCCTCCATAATTGGCTTATCTCTTGTTTCAGCAACTTTGCTCAAAGACTACTGATCAAAGATGCTGGGGTTCAAGTCTAGTTCCCAGGTGTCCAAGCAAGCACTTTTTATGATCCATCTACTTATCCTGCACATGCACACTATGCGCGCTGCACATTGGTGCCATCAACACAGGCAGGACCGCACTGAATCTCACCCGGGCGCCCCATAACAGACTGATACACAGTGCACAGTGCATATGTGTGCAGGAGAACACCATCCCTGCTTATCACTGCCACCATTACCATCCCTGGGTTATTAAAAGTAATCCGTCAGTCACAGATAGAGATTAGCCATTTATACTTTCACTGTTTACTTCAATAAGCTTGTAGTTACATTAATACATGATGACATACAGCTTTGGTGATGATAATAAAAAGATGATACATGACCAGTCACTGAATGACCGGACAAGCTCCATCTGCTTACAGAGGCAGCCACGTTTGACTTGAAGACCAAAAAAAAAAAAAAAAAAGGGAAAAAGAGAGCGAATAAAATAAAATAAAGCAGAATATACATATTGATTTTGATCAAGTGTTTTTCTCTAGAACAGAAAGAGCCGGCGTCAAATAGTTATTTGCTTTGTCAGGCAAATGGGCCACCTGGAAGAGTGAAAAAAAGGAGTTACTCTCAGATATAATTTCTTTAATTATGGACCTACATGTAAAAACACTTGATCCTTACCAGCTCATAAAGCTCCTTGCCTTGCTCAGCAATGTATTCGTAACATACCTGGTCACAACCAAATTGTCATTAACTCCTACTACAAAATAGTCATATTCTAAACACCCAAGATTTGTATGTAGCAAAATGAAACAGAGAAACCCACATCAAAGCTCTTGTTTCTTGCTGTTGAATCATGCAATGCCTTCACACAGATATCAGCCACATCTGCACAGCTGATGCCCTGGATTAAACATATGGTGATGCTAAGTGAGAATGGGTCTGATAATGGATCAATACTGTCATAATGGTGGGAAACTGGTGATATAGCATAACTTATACCTGGGAAATCCTGTTCCCTTGATCAAAGATGAGTGCACGTTGTCCACCGGGTTCTTCCTGTGGATCCCAATGCTTGGATTAGGCATTAAATTTTCTCAGAAAATACAAAACACCACATTCATACATTATTCACTGAAAAACTTGACTGTCTTGCGATTTGGCCTGTACTTAACTCATGGTGTGGTTATGGCACAAATACCAAGTCTATCAGACTATAGTAATCTGAATCACTTTCTTTTGGAAAGTAAGATGCGATTAAATAACCAGAAATTGGGCTGTGCAAGATAGTACCTGCAGAGGACCAGGGCGAACGATTGTGTATCCAAGGCCCGATCTTCTTAGAGATTCCTCTCCAGCCTGTGTAAATAATTAAAGTTACGTTTAGCTTAAATCGCTAGGTTAATCAACTTAAACATGACTAAAAATAGCTGAGATGGTCAAGGACTAGATTTTGAAGAAAGAACAAACCTTCTTGGCTTTAAGAACCTGATCCCTTCTGTTCTGTTCAATTCCTAATCCTGTGCATGAAACCAGTATAAAATCTGTTTCTTGGCCCGTCTGCAAACAACTGATGTCTCGTATCAGTTCATTGATAAAAGCAGCGTGAGATCCATTTTTTAGCTAAGAAGCAGACTGGCATACATTAATGAATGTGAAAAAAGACTGCTTGAAATCAATGCTAGTTAGTTTACAAATTCAAAGAATAATTAACAGTACAGTTTATAGAGCATTTAAAGAACTGCTGCAAATGCAATCTGCAGGATGCAAAGGGTGGTGGTCAGATCAGTAAACTGTTGTCAGATGCTAATTAAAAAAAGTGTCCTGAGGCTACAATAGGTGAGAATACCATTGTCAAAAAACTTTGGGTTCCGATTCCGAATATGCACAATGAATTTGACAAGCAATGTGAAGTTGAAAAGGATGGGTTCCGAAGATGCACTGGCAAGCAATGTTAGGTTGAAATACATAAAATCAATCCCACACAACCATTGATCAAAAAGAATTGAAGGATAATACATGAGCTGGAAATGCAGTAGAATGGACAAAGGAAGAGCACAGAAGGCAAATGGACTCTCCAAATTAATAAAATGTAAAAAAATCTTCTTACATGTTTTACATGTGTCCTTGATCACATGTTTTGTAAAGTGAAAACTATGATCCATATAAAGTAAATAAACAATATCTCTTCAACAAAGGAAAAAAAAAAGAAGAAAGATCCAGCCAAATTTTTATCAAAGAGTTAGATGAATTTAGTAAAAGGAACAAGAACAAGAGGTCAAGGTTCAGAAGCAGGATGAGCAAGACTGCAAAATTTCACATTATACAAAAACGATTACATTGGTAAAGTGGTGGGTTAGGTTTCAGATAAATGAGCCCATGAGTGCAATTTTTAACTAGCCTATCCCGCAAGCACATACTAGATCTATTTCCATAATAACCTGGAGAACTGAAGGCAGAACTTACAGGCAAGGCTTTTATATATTCCATTATAAGTTTGAAGCTTCTAAGGTCCTGCGTCGTTCCTGTGGCTCCTTCAGATGGCCTCTGCAATAAGTAGAAAAGCACATATAGAAATTCAGTGGAATCCAAGAAAAAGAGACATTCTATAAGATAGTGTTATCTGGATGGTTGTGTGATGCATTTGATTGATCTAGAAAGAAGGGAAATTTTCTATAAAACTTCAAAAACAGTTAATCTGTTATAGTATGGGTGAAATACAAACCTGTCTTCTTGGCTCAAAGCGAATGGTTAAAGTGTGTACAAGGAAAGGATCCAATGGTGGATCATCTGGCTTCACCGGACGGAAAGATGAAAATGGTACTCTGACCTGAAAAATGCACAAATGAGAAAGATGAAGAGTCAGGCTATGCAACTGATTAGTTAACTTATATCAGCATTTAACTGACTTGTGATTGTATTAGTAAAGGTAAAAAGATTCCTGACCCTGCAGAACCCAACTTTTGTGCTCATTCGTGCAAAGTACAGTTTGCTTTGAGATGTATCCGCAGATGGACCAGTTTCAAGAATTAAAACAAACGATCTCCCATTTCCACCAACACTGAGAAGCAAGCCATCATATCTGACCACGTCATGGGAAGTAATATAACAATGATCATTTTGAGTCAATATGATTTTATAAAGAGGCGAAATATCATCCATCCATCCACTGATGTTATATACCTGTCAAGGGTGCAACCTAATGGAAGTGAAATCTTTTTGGATAGTTCCACATACCCACCTCTGGTAAAAACATATCCTGCAAAACATAACAGTGAAAAGATTGCATTTTATTCCATGGAAATTTATAGAAAGCGACTGTGTCCTTATCAGCGACACAGATATCCCTCATTTTCTTTTTATTTTGAGGGTTGCCTTATTTATATATGGTGCCTTATCCCAGAGGGATTTGCATTATTATATCGAGTTTATAACTCTACAGTCTACACCCAATAGAAGAAATTTCATAACCTGTGATGTGAGACAAATGTAATTAACCCAATTCTAAAATGTTTTGCATATTTCAAAAAGTTCCACTCACCATTCAAAAATTTTAAAAAAAAAATTCCAAAAGTTCCACTCTATCTTATAGAGAAATTAAAATATACAGTTATTTCATGGGCTTCTTGTCTCAGCAAAATCAGCTAATCTAACATGGAGCAAGCCACTACATTTTACCTGAAAAAACAGCATTCCCTGTCTCTGTGAACTCAAACTTAGCGTCCATTCCTGCATCATATTTGGTACCAATAACATCTTGGAAGTAAGTTCCTTGGCAAACTTCCCACCCATTTAGCGATTCAGCAGATTTGAATTTGGCAAGCAAGAGCTTGCTTTTGCTACTTTTTCCAGCCCGTAACTGAGCTAGTCTATTGTTGTAATCCTGCAAACCTCAGGGCCCCATAGCACAAGCTTTAGATTCTAAGACCACCTCCCTCAGGATTCTTCTCGGGTATGACACATATAAGACAGGCAAATCAATTCCAGCTAAAGATGACTATCTAAAGGTTTTGGGAAGGAGAAGACAAACCTGAAATGCTTTAGTGATATTGTAAACTCCTTGATAATCTACTCTGTACAAATCTGCAGTGATTGTGGACCGAGCAGTAGCACAATAAATGATCTTATTGCAACCTTCCACGGCAGCCTTAAGTGTTGACGGTTCACCCACATCACCACTCACTACAGAGACTGATCGGGGTAGCAAATCTATCACTTCTTGATCAGCTTTCCTCACTAAAGCCTGCGAACAAATCCATTGAATTCATTGATCTTAATTGATATACAAACTGCTAGTTTACTTTATACCACTACAAAGAAATGCCACTGTGCCTCTTACAGTATTGAAGTTCGGATAAGCCCAAATTCCCATCCTATCTAATTTACAAAATCCCCACATTCTCTCCACCCAAATCATTTTTATAGATCTCCTACGAAAGCTCTCTAGTGCGGTGGGTCGCAAACAAAGTATATCAACAGATAATAATAGTATATCAACATTTACCTATAAAGTGATTGTAAACAAAAACCAGAAAATTGAAAATTCCTCTGCCTCTAACTTATTCCAACATTCATACTGAAACTCTTAAAATTCTCATGATTTGTTTCAAAGCCTAATAATTGGAATGGCCATCATCTATGCGCTCTGCATCCAGTTCTACTATGTACTCATGCAGAATTAATGCAGTGAATTAATCAAAAAATTAAATTAAACGAAAACAATAAAGCAGGAAAGAGAGATTATATTCACTATTTCACACGAACTTAAGAGTTGAACTGCAAACTTTTTTATTTTACATAATTTACAGTTTGATTCCCTCAACAATTCGACGCTAATTCAGTCTTAGTTTGCAAATTTGATAAACTAATCCAATCCATTGTGAACTCTCTTAATTTTATACCTTAAAAGAATACCAAGTGTTATTTGAATATGTTGCTATGAATATTAATATTGCACAAATGCATTAGTTATCCGAGAATTCGGCTCAAGATAGATCGGAATGGAAAAAAGGAAATCATGTATCCCACCCAACATAATTGGGACAAGGCTTTGATGATGATGAAATGCATTAGATAAATTCGACCTATGAACCAAGTAAATCAAATCAAATCACACTTACTGAATCGAGAAATGGAAATTCAAATACAGACCTTGACCTTGTAGCCCCTGAGCATGAGCTTGCGGACTACGATCCTCCCGATTCTGCTTGTGGCGCCCACAACGAGTATAGTGGTGTCCTGCGCGCCGGGGATGGTGAATTCACACATGGGTCCCCGGACGAGCACCGTTTCGAGTGTTTCGTCGGTTGGCGTCCTCGAGATCTGGCCCAGCCCGGAGAACTTGCGCCACACCTCGTCGAATATCTGCCGCGATCGGCGGCCGAGACCGACCGGGTTGACGTCGTCGAGCGTCAATGAGACGGACGGCTGAGATCTCGCCGTCTCCGATTCGACGTTGTCATCACTGGTGGAGTCCATTTCCCTCTTGTCGCACCTTGGAGGAACGAAGAGGTGGGTGGGGGAGCGTCGGATGGTGGTGGGATTGGGATGGAATGAGAGAGATTGGCCTAGGAATTTCGATGGGTATGCACTGATTTTGCTCGATAGAGCCATGAATCTCTCTCTCTCTCTCTCTCTACTCTGCAAAGTTGAAATTCATGAAAATCAGAGCAGAAGAATTGCAGCAGAAGAGGAAGAAGAAGAAGAGGAGAAGACGGCGAGTTGAAGCAGGAGTTTCTGGTTGGGAGAAGAAGTGGCGGGTGAGTGAGGAGATGTGCCACGTGGTCGACAACTCTGCCTCTCGTTGCATTTTGGGCGTTAGTTTTTCAAACTTTTTTTTTTTTTAATTAATTTCGTTTGGTTTAAAGTAATTTTGAAATTTCAATTGAGATGAAACATTTCATCATGGAGTTCAAACCGTAATGGGTCATAGAATTCTAGAATTATCCGAGGGTTCTTATGCATTAAAAATAAGTTTGCGTCTTTTGTTTAAGTCCCATAAGTTAATAAGTTCGGGTTCTTTTTTGAGAACTGTGACCTAAACGGATCCTAAACGGATCGGGGGTTGGTTCCACTTTGATTCTGATTTATAGAATGGGGACTCATATCCGAACCCATCCCATCTATGTTTTGGTTTAATATTTTCATTAACGGTTCCGGTTTCGGAATCAAGAAAATTATTTCAAAATGGGTCCGGAAACACCTTTTTATTAACAGGTTTGGATCTGGTCCTGGAACCGACCTGTTTACATCCCTACTAAAAATGAACAAAACTAAGCGCCTAGTTCACAGTGGAGCCTAGGATTGATAGATAATTAGATCAAACATTTCTCATAGCCCATTACCTTCAATTTTAACTAATTATGGCATAAATTCCGTCTTCATATTTTAATGCCAACAAAAAAATCCCAAGTCCAATTTTCACCTCACTCACCTTCATCAGTTACTAGATTGAATCTTAAAAAAGAATGAATATTTAAATTATTATTGATCTTTTCAAGATGTGGCCATTCCATTCTCCTGTTCCCACTGGCAATCCCATGGGATGTGTGAAAATTCCTTATTTTCAGTTCAATCTTTTATATATATATATATATATATATCAAGAAAACAAATGAAGCCGTTAGGTGCTGGCTTCCACCCTACATTCAATTGTAAACAAGAGATGAGGATAATCTGAGCTGGACAAGAATTCCAGATAAACTACAGAATAGACTATAAGGTAGTCAAATTACATATGTAACCTCCAGTTTCTGGTACATTCTGCCTCCTCAATCCTCATCCATTCCAGCGTCTCGTCGCTTTCGGCATGTGGTCGAGAAATGGCGATCCTCTTCTGGACACCAAGCTTAAGCCACGCGTTCGTAATGCCCACCATAATGTAAAGGTTGAAAACCTGGCTCGACCTGGAACCTGGACTCCACCAGTGGCTTGTGTGGGTCGGTCGGGTTGGTTTGACTAGTGTAACAGACAGGTCTGATAAGGGTACTTGAGTCTCAACCCTCTGAAACTGAACTGTTTGCCACTGGAAATAGCAAAAATATTAACTGACTTATGTGTGGGTTGGGTCTGATTTGATTTGACTCATCTAAAAATTTAACAATAGAAGAGAAAGAAAGACAGACTGACCCACGTTCAAATCTTCCTTACATTCCTCCAGCCAATAATTTTCCAAGAACCAAATCTGTGACAATACTCCAACGTCCAAACTCCTCTTGGGTCCATAATCCATATCCCAGGTTAAAATTTACTTGGACTAATGGCAATTGCCAATTAGTTGTGCTTAGCCGTCCCCGGACTAGTTTTCATAATCCACTTCAGTTTTTTTTTGTTTTTGGTAAGTAACCCTAAAATGAAGATGATACATTTAGTAGAATAAAGAGACAGCTGAGGCATAAAAATGAGAGCCTATTGGCCAACCATTAAGGATCATAACCCAGTCCATATTGGACATCATTTTAATCTAAGGTGAGATTTCTACACATGCCCAATCACCCAGTATCTGATTGGATCTAGTTGATTTGGGCCAGTTCCTTGTCGACCAGCTCACTTTAGCTCACTTTTCAGACTAGGATAGTAAGATAGGATTCACCAACATGTTTAGTGACTACCAAAGAAATTTCAGGCAGAGAATTAGATGTATTGAACGAAGGCATTATTGTAAGCCTCAATGCAGGTGAGAAGTTCTGAACCACAAGGCCCACTTCTCATAGAAGTAATAAAACTGGGTCAATATGCTTATCCATCATTGATGAGTCCCACCACACAGTTAGGACACAAATCGGAGTTATATCTATCATAAATTGAAGTGGCCTGTGTCATCCCAAGATCAAATGAGAACCATTTGAAGAGGTTCGATCCACACTATTTTGATTGGAGTGGTTAATGGGCCAATCACCATTCACAACTGCATTGTGGTATAAGAGTGCTGATCCAACCATCCAACTCGATGAGGAGTGGGCCCTACATGCACCAGTATTATCCACCTGGTCTTTCTCCTGGTTTCTCCCCATTTCTCCTCATCCAACCTCATAAACTAAAGAATGCTCCACATTGAGAAGATTGATTTCCAAAACCTCTTGTTTCTGATGTCATAATATGCACATTTCATAAACAGTTCCCATCATAATTTAGCTCACTTGATCATGTTGAAAAGGGCTTCAAAGCCCGCTCTGGAAACTAACATCATACTAAAGTACACAACATGCAAACCTGAAAGGGCAATGGTCCAACAAGCAGCTACAATTAAGTCTGGCAATCTCAAATGAACTCAAACCGCATAAGAAGCTTTACAGACTTGAACTTCTCTCCTTTCTTGTTGAATAGTGGGACTGCCCGAATTCCCGATCTTAATTCTGAGACAGGCAAGCATGTCTGTCCAGCAAAGTCATCCTTTTCAGACATGTCATACTCATGTACCTCTATCCGAAGCACAGCCAGTTCTGGAACAGTCAATGGGAATATAAACTCTTCATCCCAAAGTGGTGCCCAGTTATCCTCAATTGTTCTCGTTTTCTTTTTTATATCATCAGCTGGGACTCCTGCTATCGCCACCTGGAGACAAACATGTCAATGAGGTGGTCATGAAGGAATTTGCTTTGCCAGTTCAAAACTTTTTCCAAGGGCTTCATTTTCATCATATATTTTGATTTTTTTTTTGGCTATAGTATGGACAAGTGGTGGGAAGAATACAATCACACCTACACGCCCAGGGATCGATCCCTGGGGGACTACAAAGGTGAGACGCCTCTTTGCCACTGAGGCACTTCTCCATATATATATAATATTTGAAGCTTCAATTTAGTGAAAGATTACAGCATGGCTGAGTTTGTCCAAATAAAAAATATAGAGACTAGAAAATTTCTAGATAGCACAACCCCAGATCTACTGAGCACAAAAAGAAACAGAGACCAGCCACACACAAATTCATAAGATCATTCTTACCTTTACATAAAAGTCTGGTGGGGAGTATGTATCGAAGTGTGTGTGATGAAAGTCCAAACGCCATCCATCACCCATATACACTCTCACCTGCAAAGTAGTGATATTACACATGGAAGCTCAAACTAGAACTTGATAAGCTTAATAAATCAACTGCAGACTTGGTGCCTGTTTGTATAATCTCTATATGCACTGGCAGAAACAGATTTTTTCAGGAACCTAATTCCAGCATAGGTGGATTGGAATATATATTTCTGGAATTAACAATGTCTCCAGACAAATGTGTTTCCCTAGTTTTCTTGCGAAAGGTCAGAAATAAACTCCAGGGAGACTGACCATTCCAATCTAAAAAGATCTCCAGCGGACTCTACACTGTAAATCAAACTGCAGTTAGTTGAAAATAGTAGGAATCGATTCATTTCAGGATCCCACGGTATCCAAAGTCCTCTAAAACAGGGATTTAATCATTCCAGAATATCATGGATCCAAACAGGCCCTAAATATAGTAACTTGTGATCAAGGATTCTTACCTTTAAGGTCTTCTTCACTTCCAACTGTTCTACAGGGTTGAAGACTTCATTATGTGGGCCAATATCCATCAGAAAATCAGGCTTTTTCACATAACCACACCCTCCATTGGCTCCGAAAAATCCTTGCATCACCCAGAGCGATCTGCCATATCCCTATGACAGGAAGACAACACTGGAATCTATAATATAACATTTTAGAGGAAGTATGTCTTGTAAACCAGTAACTTGGTTTCATGAGAACTAAAAAGTTTGATGAGAAAAATACAATGGATCTAAACAAATATAAAGAAGATATTTACATGGTTTTATAGTACAATTTCACAATTCTATGTCAATGTCACGCATCTCAGCCTCTAAAGAAAACAAAATTATCAAAATTCTTAATAAGAAGCATATGATTAATTAAAGCACATTTCAATGAAACTTTGTGAAAACAAAAATAACAGAAGTGAGAACCTATAAAATGGGAAAAAAAATAACAAAAGGGAGAAATGACTTGATGATCCTCCTCAATCTCTACCCATGGTACCTTTTTATGGATGTAGGTACAAAATGTAAAGCCCCTCTGTACAGTTGCTGGATAGGCCTTGATAGTATACCATCATTTGAAGAGGTAGTACAATGAAAAAAAGGCGGCCACATAAAACAATACCACTGCATTGTGAAAATAGATTGTGCAGGTCAAAATCTTTAGGGCCTTCTTGTTTGCATAGAATACAAAATAACTGAAAACATAGAAATCCATGCCATAAGTGGTTAAAATATAGATCCAGTGTGAACATACAGAAATGGCCATCAAATAACCTTCACTTTAGTGGAAAGTGAATCAATGGAAGATGGGAAATGTTCCGATCGGAAATGAATATCCAGACATCACCCTAGTAATTCCAATCCTAGGAAAGTCAAGATCCCATCTACATTACTACCTATTATCCTTCACCCTTCACCTCATATCATTCACACTCGACCTCTTTAACAATCCTTTGGTAAAGCTAATTTGACCATGAATACCTATGTATTACAATGCAAACAAACATACCCTAATACAGTGACGGAGCCAGGATTTTCTCTTAGGGGGGCAAAAGTTTCTAAGGACTAGCTAGTACATTATACCCCCAATTTATTTATTTTTAAAAAGACGAATTTAGATTGCTCCTCATATCCAACAATGATAAAAAAATGGATAGGAAATAGTAGAGAAGAGTTGTAAATTGCATATTTCTAGCATTTTTACTCATGAGCACATGATTTTGGTTAAAAAATAAATTAAATAATTTTCAAAGGGCAAACAAAAGAAAAAGAAAAAGAAAAATTAAGGAGGGGCAAAAGGATAGGATCAAAATATATTTTATCCATGTCTTTCTCCTCATTTAAAGGGAAGGAACAAGTTGAGAGGGGGCAATTGACCCCTCTCAACACTATGTAGATCCGTCCCTGACCTAATAGAATATGTATATCAGCATAAAAGTTCATAGTAAAATCATCAAAAATAGTCCCAACCGAGATTCATCAACTCAACACCTAACCTGTATGTTAAATGCAACCATCTGAGCTCCATGCATCCACCCAAGATAAGGGTTGTAATTTGAGGAGTCAAAGCGTGTACCCTTAGGGTACACTCTCAACAAATTCTTCTGTGTAAACCTGGGAGTAAATATCAATAATTAGAACAATACAATGATGAACACCATTCACTTTCAAAATCATTAGAAGAACGACAGAAGATTGTTGACTACACAATATGGTGCTCTCATGCATATAGCAGTTGGAACATGTGTAGTGGGGGCCACGTGTAGGCACATGAGCAGGCCCTGGACACAATATTGGGATGCCCCTACAATGCTTTGCTTCCAAGTTTTCCCAAGTTGGAGATATCCTCTTAATTATCTCTCCTTAGTTGAGCTAATATGAATATAGCAAGTTTTTATTGGGACTCGCCTCGAAAAAGGAATATCCTAACAAGGAAAGTGGACATGCAACCCAATATAGCCACGCCCAACTCTGCCCTCATTCTTGTCATCACATGCCAAGAGAGCTAAGAAGAAACTCAAAGAAGAAGCTCTAGGATATCTTATGCATCCATTTTCTAAATCCAATTAGGGCATGCATCCTAGTCCTTGGATCATGCAAAGTGAATTAAATGGGATTATCTTTTGTAGTCAATCTCATGTCCACACGAAGGTTGCTGATCATACTAAATACCTGATTAGGCATTCACGATTGTAGCGGCCCAAGTACAATTAGTTCAAAGCTTTTGCAACACGAAACGCTACTCCAAATAATGCTTAAAAATCGAATGTGGGAAGGGAAGTTCCCCTGAGCTATCCCAACACTTCATTAAACATTGTCCAACGCCAAAGAAGCATGCTTACTTTATTTTTAATCCAAACTAGGGGTGCTCATAGGCGGACGGAGCTAGGCCAGGCCAGGCCCAACCCACTCTGGGCTGGGTTTGGAGCATAGGCTTTAGTATTCAGGCTGGGTTTGTGTTTAAAATTTGGGCCTGTTTAATATATGGGCCAGGCTTGGATTAAGTGGTGAAAGCCCAAAGCCCCACCGACCCCAACAAGTAGTGATTCTACCATTGCAGCTTAGTGACTTAATTGCCCAAACAAGTGATAGAAAGACCGGGCAGGTGATAGAAAGCCTGGCCCCATTGACTAAATGGGCAGGCTCGGGCCTAACATGATTCAGGAAAGCTGGGCTCAGGCCAGGCAGTTACAGCCTGCATTGGGCTTGGATGGATGTGGGCTTGTGTTTCTAAAGTTGGATTGGGCCTGTTAATGGCCTCGGCCTGGCCCCGCCCAACCTTGTCAATGAACACCCATAAATGGAACTCCTGGAGAACATAAGTAGTACCTGACAAGATCAGTTCCATGAGATTCTCTAGCTTTTTCAAGAGCTTGTTCGCTCAGGCTAAGACGCTTAACTGTGCCAGGGTCCACCTTTAGTGAGTTTCTCATTCCACCCTGTTTTTTTCCTGCTCTAATTGCAATTAGGCGCTTGTATTGGGGTGCTGCATTTTGATGCAATTTGCGATCGCAATCATCATCAGAATCATCCTGATTGTGTTCAGTTGGATCATTCTCTCTCTGTTCGCAAGTAGTGCAAAATTTGAAGGGGCACTGAGATGTCAGCAATTGATAAATAAATGAAATAATCCAATAAAAGTCATTTCATATGAACCTTACAGCTGCTTCAGGTTCACTTTTAAGGTCTGGAACTTCCTTGCCCCATGATTCATCCTCTGAATCCTTGTCTTTCTGTGACATGTTTTCCTTAAAAATTTTAGACTCGAGGTATTCTTTTGGGGGTTTTGTAGATATGAGAATCCGGTTCTTCAATGTTTCTGGCGAAGGGAATTCTTCTAAGCATTCTGCCTCTGGGTAAAATAGCATATTTCCAAATGTCTGAGAGACCATCTGAAAAATGAACATGCTAATAATCATAAGAAGTGTAATTTAAGAGGGAAAGGGAAAATAATTCACAAATAAGATGAGCTGATTTTCACCTCAGCTACTTTAGCTTGAAGATCAGGAGTAAGGTGGTCCTCTAGGGTGATTACAACAGGATATGGGGACACATCAAAAGCATGCTCTTTGATGGACCTCAAACATTTGATCAGTTCTACTGGTGTAGTCAGCGTCCTACAGTGATGCAAACATCAAAACCACTTAAAACTGAAATGAGATGTTAACATTTTTTATAACCTATGAAAGCCAATTCCAAAAATAGATAGTAACCATTCGTTGAACAGTTAAAGCGGTTTTTGGATAAACCTAAGAAATCATCAAAAGCAAAGTGTGCTATAATTTTAACTGACTTCTGGATTGGATCTTTCTGTCAAATAGGCTATACTTCAATTTGAAGTCATATCCAATACGCTTTGCATAATATATTGAGCTTGTGCAGCAAGCAGAAATGTAGAATGCCAAATGCATAAGAAATCATGAGCATCCAGCCACACAGCAGATCAACATCTAAACTTCATACTTGAATTCCGTTTTGACTTGAACAGAACTGGTTTCAGGCATAGAGAAGGGCATCAGGATCTTCAATGAATAATATGCTACCTCCCCTCCATTCTGTGCATAATTTATACATAAATTAGTTACATTCTGTGAGGCCCCACCCCTTGTGGACCCTCACTTATATTTAAATTATACTAAGTAATTATAGTATATGATATCTATTTGTACTAATTAATAGGGGTTAGTAAGGGTAGTTTAGTATCTTCCTAAGTTTTAGGCCTATTTTCTAGGAATTAGTCTCTTTTTGTGATTTATAGAAACCATAGAGTTCTAGATGGACTTTAGGGAGTTTGTCGGTTAGTTAGAGGCCCTTAGAAGTAAATAGGATTAATAGGAAGGGTTTGTATTGGAGAATTTGCAAACTACACCTAAAATACCCTAAATGTCCATGTACTTATCCAAACCTAAAACTAAACAAAAAGGGCCCATTAGTCATTACACTTTCACCGAAGCCTATATATCTAACCCATCCCACATCCCAAACGATCTCTCTCTTTCCCTCCTTCTCTTCTCTCATTTCCCTCCCATTTCTCTCTTCTTCCCTCTCATTTCTCTCATTTTCCCTCCAAGAACTCCCTCTCTTTTCTCTCCCTATCTCTACTAGAAACCTAGATCTAGGGTTTTTTACAACAAGGAAGGGGAATTGTCTCCAAGCTACTGTTATTCTCAAGCTAGAGGACCTCTCTCATCTCCTAGATCTATCCTTTCTCTACACAACAAGGTAAGTTCCTTCCCATAGCTCAATTTCCTTGAATTTCCTTTCTCTCTATAGAATTCCATCTCCTAAATGCATTCCTCTATGGGAATTGGGTGTAGGTAGCCTAGATCTCTGTAGATCTAAGGTTTTGGGTACTGTTTTGAGAGTTGGAAGCCATTAGAGCTTGGAATTGGAGTTTAGAGCTTGGATCTCAAAGATCAAGCAAAGAAACCATTGCTTTGGATTAGAGGCAAGTACAATATACTCATTTAGCATATAATGCATTTTTGCTGCCTTGAATTCTGTAATTTCAAACATGTGGGTGTTTGATTGCTTCGATCTCTCTTTTAAGCCTTATTTTCATGGTTTTTGGCCATTGGTGGATGGGAACTCCCATTTGGAAGATCAATGGCCCAATTGATGATGGATTTGTGATGTATGGATGGAGTTTGATGTTTAGGGAGGGGTTGGTCATGATTGGAGACGCGATGGATGAGTTTTGCTGGAAAATTGGATGAATGGGAAGAGTTGCAGAAATCTAGAAAATCTCGCGTGTACCCGGTTGACCGACCCTGTAGAATGTCAACCGGATACACAACGAACTCCAAAAATAACTGAGAGCTAGTCTGTCTGTTGGTAAGAGAATTTCCAGTGTAGTTGGTCGACTGTCCTGGTCAGATGTTGACCAGGTACACTGCCCAAAGTCAAATGACTGACAAACCAGGTCCCATCTATCCCTATGTAGTCGGTCGACCTCCTTAGAGGATTCAGTGCCTGCATTTGGATTTGAGTGAACTTTCCTTCTTGGGATTTGAGTGCCATTTGTGTGAGCCGAGGAATTCATTTTGATACGTACACACTTATATTTTACAACTTGAGATTTATCCGATTTATGCCCTGTTATCACTTGCTTATGGAGATTGATACCATATTCGCTTCCGCTTTATATTCATGTTGCTTCCGCCATATTCTAATTGCTTCCATACTTAACCGTTGATTATAAATGTTGGTAAAAAGTTTTAAATTGGACCTCATTGCGGACCTATGATCTTGGAAGTTCCCAGTTTCTTCGGGAAGTAGCGCGCTAAATTCAGGTACCTTGGCGGTTAACTAGGTATCCAGAATTGGGGCATTAAAGATTTAGCTCATGCCTAGATCATTTATTTTTAACTCCTCAAGCAAAGTCACTTTGAACACTCTCATACTTCAAGTCATGTTACCACACAATCTCTATGCTATCCATTCAAGAAACCTCTTATATTTAAATAAGAACATGTTATCCACAGGATGTTAATTTTACATTACATGTTAGAGATATAGGGGTTAGTATGCCAAGAGATATTAGGGATAGATTGAATTTTGAATTATTAGTTTGGATTTTAAATTATTCTCCTCTTGAATAAACTGAGAAGTTTGTGTCAATAAAAAAAGGTACAGTGAACTCTACCAAAATATAGCATCTTGAGTTCCATCATGGTATCAAAGCTATGGCCCGGTAGCTATCTTGCAATCAAGCCGGCTACAGTCCTATTTCTTACATTTTTGCAATAATCTCACTGCCATTCTTGCATTCTTGTTTCTTGAAAAACAGAAATCGAGCGTCCTCCCTTGTCTGCACATTTATTCAAATCTCATTATCTTCATCAAGCCGCAATATGAACGCATACGAAAGAATCATGATGAGTCTGATCTAGTGGGCCACCGACACTAATAGACTCAAAAAGAGCAGCTTGCAACAATGATGGACTCTACAAGATAGATGATGATCATCATCGGCAAAAGATGATAATCGTGCATGATACAAAGAGGTTTGTAATTTTTTCAATGTCAACAATCATACAATCCTTTCCATGAAAAGGACCATGCGATTGAGGAAGTGTGTTAGAGATATTAGGATTACTTTGCAATAGATATTAGGGATACATTGAATTTTGAATTATTTCTTTCTGTGCATAAATTGGGAAGTTTGTGTTAATAAAAAAACTTATATGAATTCTATCAAAATGCAGCCTCTTGAGTTTCATCAATCATCATTACATATGCAACCTGAAAACCCTAGACATCAATTCTGAATTGGAACATGGCAGATTTCTTTCAGGGTGAAAATGTGCAATTTAATTTCATCTTAACATCTATAAAATATCATAATAACCATATGACAGATATACCAAGTCAGCGCTCAGTCTGAGGACACAGTTGCACATTTCTATATGAAAAAAGGGTACTTCAGGGTATTTTGCTATCTAGTCATAAGGTAAATACATAAGAAAATATTCTAGTCATAAGATAAGTACATAAGAAAATGTGAGAACTCCCTTCATTTGGCAAAGGTAATTTCACTTAGTTGTGCACTATGTTCAAATTGAAAATTAACCGTGTACCTCCCGTGAAGAATATCCACATCATCTTTTGTAGAGTTTGGCCACATATCCAGTTCAATTACTCTTACACCTTTCTTCAGAGCCTCTATGATTGGAATATCGCTGCAGTCACTGCTAAGTTGGTTCCCAGTCAAATAGGAATTGTGACCTGTATATATGTAATAGTGGGATAGCGGTGCAGTCATATCTTGGTGAACCTGGACAATGTTGATCTTGTCAAGTAATGAACAGTTGCACTCACATAAAAAGCAGATCCAAATCAAATCAACCAACAAAAATTGTAGTTAGAGAAGTCAAGAGCAGAGGAGAGAAGTTTAACTGTTCAAGAAAATCGAGATAGAATTATCTGAACTGTACTGCTCATTTAGTTATTTCATGAAGTAACCATGCAAGTATGCCCAAAAAACTAATATATATTGAAAAACAATCCCTTAAAGGCAACAGAATTAGAGAAACTGATCTTTAATTGCCTGTGCTCATTTCGGAGCTCTCAACATTACAATATGGCTTTTCACCAGGCATCCTGTCCTCCACCTAAAAGGAGTTAACTCTTAAGACAGAACATCGAAGAAAAGGTCATTATTCAGGGTGTTTCCATTAATCAACGAAAGTACTAAAGAGGTGAAATATGAAAGCCCAAATGCAGATATCTATATGGGACCGTTACATTCCTAGGGTTCAATTTACTTTATTTTAGGGGGATGGGACAATGAAAGTACATAAAAAGAGCACTGCTTTGAGGAAAGAGTACAGCTGTTGAAATTCAATAACAGTATGTAATGTCTGATTTGGTAAGAAAGATGGACAGCTTTTCTTGAACAAAATCCATCTTGTAGACTCAAACTTTTCAATCCTTAAGTGGAAAGGAGAATATATATGTAATTCATGAATTCAGAAGCCTATATATAATCAATATAAAAAAGCTAACATTCGTGAATTCATTCACAGGAAAAATAACCAGCAAAAAGAAAGACTGGCAAAACCCCAGAATAAGAAAACAGGATTCCTAATCCAGCAGATCTTATAAGTTTGTTTTGAAATCTTGCTCATGAATTCCAAACAAACAAGCAGCAAAAAATAAATAAATAAAATAAGAGAACCATCACTGTTCTAGAGCCTAGAAAAACCATAAAACACCCATCCATAACCATAAAAACTCAGAGTAAGAATTTAGAATTCATGAATTCAGCAGTAGATACTAATGTGACTTTTCAAAGCTAATATTCATGAATTCAAACAAATAGTATGCAGCAAAACAGAAACACCCACCTCTGCTCTGGACTCAAGAGAAACTTAAAAAAAAAAAATAAATAAAGAAACTAGGATCCACCAATTTGTCAGTTCATATTAATGGGTTTTGACTTTCAAAAGCTAATATCCATGAAATCACAGAAACAACAAACACCAAGCAGAAAACCCACCTCTAATCTAGACTCTACACACAAAAAGGCAAGCACCCACGGCAACACCAACTACAAAAACAACAAAACCCCAGAATCGGAAAGGCAAAATTGAAAAATGGGGTGATGAGCAAATGCCTGGGATCGTATGGGGCCGTTGAGATCATCAGAAAAGAGGTAATGGTGGAAGTCTTCAAGGCTGAGAGTATGCCTAGTGAGCTTGCCCAGATGCCGCTGTTGTCGGATCTGCTCGACGATGGCCTCGGCATCGGCAATGGTGGCGCCGGCATCTCCCTGAAAGTCAACCAGGAAGCGCAGGAGCCGCTCTGCCGACATCTGGTCTGATCCTTCCGTGAACTTTTCGAAGGCCCTCTCCACATCCTTCGGAGGCTCCGCCTCTTTGCTCCTGAACTTCCTCGTAAAGCACAAACACATCTTGTACTTGTAGCTCCCCATTTCCCCTCTCCCTCTCTCTCTCTCTCTCTCTCTCTCTCTCTGTGCAAATCCCAGGTTTCACGAGATAGAAATGGAGATGTAGATGAAGAGGTTTCTTCTTCTTCTTCTGTTTCTGTGTCAGTTGAATAGCTTCATTAATTATTTGGATCCGAGTAGAAAGAAGTAAGTGGAAGAAGGAGAAGAGCACCACGCGTTACACGGCCACCTTGCATTAATTTTAGAGAAAATAAGACCCCGTCTCTCCTTCTGCTTTTGTTTTTTACCTGTTTGGAGCTTCCTTTTTACCTTTATTTTGTGTGTTTTTTCTTTCTGAGCTGCTTCTTCCGTCTTTCTATTTCCCGCGTTCTTCTTTGGGTTTGTCTGATCTTTTTTTTTTTTGGTTTTATTTTTCCATGAAAACAGATGATAGGGGAAAGTATAAATAAGTAGATAATGAAACTTATTCTCATGTTTCTGGGTATGTATTTTACCTTCTAAAAGATCTTGTAATTGAATGTTGAAGAGAATTTAGACCTGTCAATTTCCAGGGATTGGAAGAATGTAGAGAATTTAAGTGGTTAAAATGAAAGAAACAAAGTGAAAGGGGTAATGGATATCAAATGATCATTCCTTGGATGGAAAATGATTGAAAGATTAATATCATCTATAACCTTAGTACACTAGATTTCCTATGGCTATATGCTGTTTACATCTTCATCTTATATCTTTTAACTCTTTACTTTTCCGCAAAGAAACATGTGGGTTCTTATTGTTTTTATATTTGTTGTGTAATTCATTTATTTTAATGGAGTAACAAGTATGCATTTGATGAAGTTGAAATATATATAATTTTTAATGACAAACAACTAATCCTCTTGCCATTTGGACTAAGATAAAAGTCCACTTTTTCACTACTGATATCAAACTCACAAACACGCTCACACATACGACCCTAAGAAGCAACAGCCGAGGACAAGTCACCTTTATTGTTAAGATAATCCATCAAGTCTGGCAAACCTATCCGCATATGCAATAAGAGTTGATCTCTATTTCAATATGTAGAAAAATTTCTCGGAGAGACCATTTCCGAAGAAGAGATGAAATGAGGCTTTTGGAGTCCACAGTCCAATGCCAATCTAATGGTAGCTTAGCTTAGCTTAGCTGGTGAAACACCTTTCTTCCATAAAAATAATCAAGAATCACAGTTGGCTATAACGATGATGTTGAATGTGGGTGTGTGAGTACTTATCTTAAAATTAAAAAAAAAGATAACATGTCAAATTTCATCTCTATTTGGATTTGGGTCTATTTGATAAGGACTTAGAGAGTGTGGGGAGGGTAAATACATGCCAGAAAAAGGAAAAAAGAAATTCTTGAATCCTGGCCAACAAACTAATTCGGATGTTCTTATGCTCTCAATTTTTAAAAAGTTCAAACCCAACAAGTTTTATCCTTTCTCCAGTGGAAAATGGAGGATTGTAGATAGCTACTAAACAACTTTTCATTTTATCTGGCGGACCAGGGACATAGCATGCGTAATCATATATAGCTGAAAGTGCTTTGGAGAATCCGAACTCCTCCTAATTTTCCCTTTTCTGCCGCTTGGGTTTGGAGCTTCCAACATTTCTTGTTGGTTCTCTCCTCGGGAATGTCGATTTTTTCTTCTTCTGTTTTTGGTGCAAGCCAGAGAAGTCTCGCCGTCACCTTGTGAACTTCTGATTAAAAGAAGGAAAGCAAAGTTTGTGTGGCGTCATCTTCATAAAATTACATGACGTCTCCTTCTAGCACGAGGACAAAGAGCCAGCTTAGTGGAAAGATAAAACAGAAGATTATTTTGGCCCACAGAAGGCACTAATGTGTACGAAATTCAAACCCAACCATGAGTGCACATCTGCAAGTCTGTTGGATTTTTAGGCTCCTTTTCTCATGGGAATCAGAATCGTAAGATTAGAAGGCATGTATGACAGTTCACATTGGTCCCTTTTTTCCTTTTTCTTTTTTAATATATTTCATGCTGGACTGGACCAGAGGTCAAGGAGCCACAAGTGCCCTGGCAGTTGGCACACTATTGGTGGCTTTGCGTTCACATGGTCCCTTTGATTCCACTGACAGTTTTTTTTTTTCAAGAGTATCCATCAATGGTAGAGGGGCCAAACTGGGGTCAAATTTTGTATATGATATAAACTTTAAGATATTCTCTCTATTGTCATGATTTTTGTATATGAGATAAACTGACCAAATGAATACGAGAAGATGGCAGGGTTGTCGGTGTGTTTCCACTCCAGATTAGTAGATGACGTTTTAATTATTGTGTGAATTCTATATTCACTGCTAACGTAATTATAGACCAGTGGTATTGGTATTTTGGTATCATATATATACTAACGTCTTAAAAGTTGATAGTATTACTTCTCACCAGTCGGCCGATCTGGCAAAAAAATATAAAACTTTCTTATTTTCGTCGCAGAAGACTTACCAAGATCGGTCAATATAAAATAAAAATGGAAACTACTTCACCCCCTCCTAGGATGAAGGGTCACCTTGACCGGAATATGAAATTGGTTAGGTCTGTGTCCCACTTATCAATAACTGGGTTGGGTGGATCTCGTCAGGTGGCAACTGCCCCGGGAAAGGCCACGTTGCACTTGGACTTGATCTAGTTTGGTTTTACAATGACTTTTTAACCTTTTCCTCTTAGGCCTAGCCAGCTAGCAAGTGATTGAGCCTGTTGGTAGGGGTGCCCATGGGCCCGGCCAACTCTAGCCCGATCCAGGCCCAGTACACTTTGGGCTGGGCTTGGATATATGATAAGGGCCCATTTGTTAATTGGGCCGGACTTGAGTTCAGTGATAGAAACTGGAAAGTAAAAAAGCTGACCCGTATAAGAAATGCATGTAATTTAATTTAATTAGTTCAAACAATTGCTTGAATGCCCACAAAATTTATAAAAAAAACCCAGTTTGGGTCAGCCCGATTGACTAAATGGATGGGCTCGGGAGTGATTTTTACTGCCTGTGTCGGGCTTGGGCCGAGCCTGGGTCAGTGCTTCTAGAGTAGGATTGGGCCTGGATATGACTTAACCTGGCCCATGAACATCCCTATCTGTTGTTGTTAAACATGGTCCTGCTGGATTGCAAATTTTGGGCCAAGCTAGAACGCCCTCAAAGTGAACGCCCATATGTTTTAAGGTTAATGAAATTAGATGCGCATCTAGCCCTTGTACCTAATAGCTCAACCTACTCCCATGAAGGTAACGGAGCCCCAACCCAGTTCCTTGACTCCCTACCTGGATTCTATTAGGTGATTCACCTATCATTAACATCATCACACCAACAAAGGCCTCATCCCATTATTATTATTATTATTATTATTATGAAATCTTCTAAATAAGGGATTAAGTTTTTATCTTATTTCCTAAAAGGAAGACTTTAGAACTTTTCAAATTAGTCTTTAAATTTTCCAGGATGATTTTAATTAAGGACATCCATCCATTTAAAGTTACTTTCCGATAATTCTTTTCCTCAATTTTTTAAAATACCCAAATTACGCTGTATCAAAATAAAATCCTCATTTACTTCCTCTATATTATCCTCATTTCCTTGACCGTCGACCTCACAATGATTAAGTACAACCAGCATTTCCAACAGCGATAAGCTATATGTAGTGGCTATCAGAAAACAATGTCATGGCTTTAAATGAAGGGTAATTTGGATGTTTTAAAAAAAATGAGAGAGAAAAGTCACTTGAAAATACCTTTAAATTGCCAGATATCCTTAATTTATAACTTACAAGAAGACTTAGGGACGTGTGTCATTTTTGGAAATAAAGCAAAAAACTTAAGGCTTTATTTGAAACTTTTCCTCATTATTATTGCTAATATAAAGGTTTTGTTCATGGACCATGCCTGCCTTAGCCCAAATCCAAACTAGCCAGCTTTGGCCCCGGCTTAGACCTTAAATTTTACTGCTTGGGCCGGGCTAGGATTATTTATTTGAGCCTGCCAAGCCCGGCCCGGCTATAAAAGTACTCGTAGAAAAAGAGAGGGAGGTAGATTTTGAACACATAACATCTCATTGAGGCGCAAGTAACCAAACAACTTGAGATAAGGCTTGAGGCATATACAAGTGGCCTAATTTGTTTTGTTATAATGTTATATCGAGCTTACTTTGCTTTGGGCTATTCCTTTGGGCTATTATATAGTTGTTATAATGTAAGGTTATCCCCAAACAACTTTAGAAGGGCAGTTGTATTCCTTTGTGCTATTATCCAGGGGTGGTCTTCTATTTTCCTGAATTTTCCAATGAAAAAAAAAGTTTTGTTCATTTTCATCGTTTCTTTGAGAAGACAATCCTACCAATTTATGTAAGTAAATTTAAACCATTTGTTATTTATTACTTCATTCCCTAGGTATGCATGTGATACCAAAGTACCGAAACCACTTAACCATGAGTTTGTTGGCCATCGCCACAATTGTTGGTAAATGACATTTCACCTTCATAGCAATAATCAGGCAATAATAATTATTTTTTTGCAAGCATGTGAAACAATTAAGTGGAAAATACACTTAGAATCTTCTTCTTTTTAAGTGTTCTTACATGTGTATGAAACAACTTGTGGATAGAGATTATACCTTCTCATGCCTTTTCCTCTTTTTTTTATAATAAGCTTAAATTAATGGCAGAAAGCAACACTACCAGCACCAACATCGACCCAACATAAGAAAAAAGAAAAGGGGAGGGATCATAAAAAAAAAAAAAAAAAACCTACTCCCCACCCAGCACAATAGCCGCCCTCTCTCTAATACTATCATGATTAATAGAATAGCAGAGCTTGGCAAGCTTATATCTCAACATTGCCCCGTCTAGATAATACACTTATAAAGTGAATTCAATTGAAGTGTCATTTTAAAAGATTAAAAAGGAAGAAAGAACTTATTAAAACTTAAAAAATTTCAAAACTAATACCATACCACCACGAACCTTTTCATTCCTTGCATGTACACCAAAGCACTCCCATATTGTGTATAACGAGGGTTGCCATGTAGACCTTCAACCATGTCCAAATTTTAGTGAAAAATTAAAAGATCAGGACATATGACAAAACGTGGTTGAAGATTCCGGTGAGAAAGGCATTGTGCCATTGAGCTGTTTCCATGTGCGGCACAATGAGCATTTGAGTCAGGCTGGGAATGAAAGTGTAATTGAGATCCTCGGACTTAGGTTGGACACCATACGTGAGGCCTTTGTGTCTGGTCCAAGTGTAACTACACTAATTAAGTCCAAGGGTTGTCAGTGGACCCCAATTGTAGAATATAGGCCACCTCATTCACATCCAGTTGTCTCAGGCCATCATCTGAGTGTTTGATGGATGTCCAAAATTTGCTTTAATTCCCGCCTAAAACTATAGCAGCCAATTTGCCGAGGTCATATCTATCTAATTTCAACTTCGATTGGTGCAATCTTGAGCTCCACGGATATCTACTCGAAAAGATCTATCAAGCGGTGGGTATAATGCGTCGATTTGACACTCGGTATGAGAGTTATGGCCATTTAAAGTTTCTGCTCCTGAAAAATCCGGAAGTAATTGTGTACAAATGGAAGCTTCTTCGTTAGGATGTGCAATGGGTGTGTGGGACCCATGTTGGATGTCCAAGGCATGGTTGGATTCTTTCCTTGCTTGCTTAGTTAACTTTTATTGATTTTTCTTCTCAAATTTCATCAATGTGGGTCCCATGTTGTTGATTTCACCTACAAATTGAAAGAAATAAATTTAACATTAATCACATGTAAGAAAATAAACATGAATCATGCATGGGACCCTACATGCCTAATGATGCACCGAAATGAGAAACTTTTCAAAAATAGCACATGGTGCAAAAAATAGCAAGTATGCATTGATGAAGCCAAAAAGCTAATTTTGGGCAATGAATGAGATGAAAAAACCTAATTTCACAAATATCGTGCAATGTAATGAATTTTGACCTATTTTGACCATGTTTTCAAAAATAACCCAAAATGCATGAAATCATGAAATTAAGTGTAATTCTATATAATTAAACTTAATTAAGTCCACAAATGCTCATGAAATGATGACCTAATGACCTAAGTTTGTACACTTATCATATCTCACTCTCGCTCCCAATGAGCTAGGGGAGTGGACTGAACAAGAAGTTCATCTTTTGAAAACATCTCTCTCAATCTGTGGTTTATCTCGATATTTTGCTCCAATTAACCGCAATAATTTCTATTAGAGTAAATTTGGGGACAATCTTTGACATTGTAGGATGTTCACTTTAATGAGTTCAATTTTTTTTCTACGAAATAAGAAATGATATCAGTCCTATAAATGGGCCCCACTATGCATTTAGATGGGAATCATGTATTGATAATTGTGCATATTCATATGGATCATACTGCAGATATAACCCAGACCTAAAGGCTTGAAAAAATCAGAAAATCTGTAGGCTTTTCACTGCATATGCAGTTTGGATCCACACGGTGTTTTATGTCTTCAGGGGACATATTTACCTTAATCTTCTCTCATTACATGGCATTTTACGCCAAAGTAGGTCAAGCCAGCATAAGCTAAACCAAAACTTTACCCACATCATATTGAAATTGGGCGTTGCTCTTAGGCGCATGGGCGAAACTGGAGCCGAACTTAATTTTTAGCATGGCCGGTATATTTAGTACTAGGACTAAAAGTACATATAATTTTCAATTGAGATAGGCCTCTGCATTAATTTTAGGGCCATAGCTAAGCGTGGTTCTAAACTTAGGCCTCATAACCAAATGGTCCCTGTATTTTAGTAAATTTTATAGGGGACCGGTTTCTGCTAGAGAAAAAATGGGGTGACTCTATAAAAAGGGAGGACATCTATTTTAACGAATTTAGATTTCTTTCTATGGAAAAAAGGAAAGAAAAAAGAGAACAAAAATAAATGGGCCCTGCTGTGGAGTTAAATAGGAACCATGCATTTTTTCTATGTGCCATAAAAAAGATTCATGCGTGGCCTAGCGGTGGGAAAAATGAAAATATCACGTTTTACCGCTGATTAAGACAGCGGTAAAGTTGCAAATCCAGGTTTCCTTCTCTCTGAGAGGAGGAAAAGTTGCAAATGCATTTTTACCGCTTCTTCAAACGGCGGTAAAGTTTCAAATGCAGTTTTCCTCCGCTCACGTCATAGGAAAGGTTGCAGATACCGAGAAGGATTGTATTTGTTGGTCGGTCTCAACAAAGGGAGAGAGAGGGGGAGGGAACGATGGAAGGAGAGCAGCAGCAGCAGAAGAAGAAGAACAAACACTACAGCATCATAGTCCCAACTTACAACGAGCGCCTCAACATCGCCCTCCTCGTCTACGTCATCTTCAAACATGTCAGGTCCATTTCTTCTTCTTCTTCTTCGTCATCATCACCATCTATACCTTACTTTTGCTGTTTTAGGGAAAAAAAAGCATCATCTCATTCATCAATTGTCGTCTCTCGTTAAATTAAAGGTTTCTTGCTTCAAATTTGTGTGATTCGATTGCAAAAGATTATTTTTTTAATCCTTTATCATCATCATCAATGTGTTCCTTGGGCCGTAAATTTGGGTGGTCATGCATTTGAATGATCTGCGGCAACTGGAATTGAGAGTTGCTTACTTGCTTTGCTCTTTGTTATAAGTAATTTAAGGTAAGTAGAGTTATAATAGAGGTAATTAGATTTACAAGTAAACTGATTGTGGGGCAATCCTCAAGAAATTCTAGATTGTTGTATCAATTGTGAAATTACGTGAGTTTTGGTCGATTGCACAGGCACTGTACTAGAGGATGCTTTTTGGGAGGTTCTCAAAATTTTCACTTTTTCAGCCTTGAGGACTAATTTATCTTCAAGGGACAGATAACAATAAGAATGCAGTAGTTTTGGATGGGTGGTTTTGTGGTTATGGACAGTTATGTTCATCATTTTGTATGTTATAAAAAAAATTGTTAGTGATTTTGTCTGATGGGGTTATGATTTACCGGGGAAACTTTGATCGGGTGGTTAGTTGTTTTTCTGCACTTCGTCTACATATTATGCAAAGTGAATAAAGGATTATCGTGAATCCAAATTCTGAGCTTAAAAACAAGGACCAAACACTCTCTCTCTCTCTCTCTCTCTCTCTCTCTCTCTCTCTCTCTCTCTCTCTCTCTCTCTCTCTCTCTCTCTCTAAGTTTAAAGGAATGTGAATGATAGCTCTATGAACCTCAAATTCATGAATATCCTATTGGTTGTGCCGAATTTGTTCCCACATTATACGGTAAATAGAATTTAATTTTTGGTATACTCTGGTCTCTGTTCTGTATCTGTACATGTTATATGGATCTTGAAAGATCTGGGTGTCTATTAAGCATATAATCATGTTGAAAATACTGCTGATCACTTGAATCTATTGTGATAATTTTGTGATATTTTCTTGAAACTGTCTCCTTACGACATCATTTGATATATATATATATATATATAGTTGTGAGATCTTATGAGAGTAAGGAATGGGGGCCATCATATTTAGGCTGTTGGCATTGGATATGGATGTGAGGGGCTCCACCCTTACTATCATAGTACCATGAGAGTAACTCTCATAGGAGCATCTCCCGTGTGTGTGATAATATTGTGACATTATTGCATAAAAATAAAGCTGAAAAACTGACATTATTGCATAAAGAGTAACGGGTTTCTAACCTGTGAGGCGTATGAGGTGTAGGAGGGAGCAGAGTACCTTTACTACTCTAGCACGTTGTAATTGCTGCTGGAATTACCTAGAATAATTTATGTAACTAACTGTTACTTTCTACTTCTTTTCTAAACACTTTTTCTCATGGTCCTTTATTTATTCATTTTTTTTTTCCTCTCTGTATTCAATTTATTTATACAATATTTTGTTATACTTTCCTAATCTAAAACTTTATTTTATTTTTATTGCAACGATATTTTCTTGATAATATCCCAGTAAAATCACAAAATTTGAAATTATCCTGATATTATCTCCCATCGATATTGCTTTGCCGCTATGAAGATATTGGTAACATTGTTGTATAAAAACGCTGGAACCCGCAACAGTATCTGTATAAATGAATATATGCATCTGACATTAGAATCTGTCTGTTTGATTCAGGGATGTTGGTTTTGAAATCATCGTGGTTGATGATGGGAGTCCTGATGGGACTCAAGAAGTTGTAAAACAGTTGCAGGAAGTATATGGGGAAGATCGCATTGTAAGTAGTGAAAAATCTGTTACTCATTTTGCATTTTGTGCCAAAGTCAATTCTTGCTGGATTGTTTGTCATGTAGTAACCACTCTTTCTTTGGTTCTTTATATATTGCAGCTGTTAAGAGCAAGACCAAGGAAAATGGGTTTAGGTAGGCATCTGTTCTTTTATTTGGGGAAGAAGTATGAATTAGTCAATGACTTAGTCTATTTCCAGGAACTGCTTACTCTCATGGACTGAAACATGCATCTGGAGATTTTATCATTATAATGGATGCTGATTTATCTCATCATGTAAGTCTTTAGTGTCGTTTCCACTGGTTTCTGTGTGTCAATACTCAATTGTAAAGTTACGGCACCAGATGCATAACAGCAATTCGATTTGTTTTCTTGAACTTTTCTTTTCGCTTATATCTGTTGTTTCTTCATTTGCAGCCGAAGTACTTACCAAGCTTTGTCAGGTAAGAGTTTTCTCTAAAATGGCCATTTTTAAAGTGGGAGCGTATATACTTTCCTGCAGTTGCATGGAAAGTTACGAGATTATCCTTAATTGATTTCACATGACTAAGACATCTTATGTTTTTTGAAAGCGGCATCCTTCCTGTAATCTTTCTGATGAGCAGATACTGCCTTTTTATGTGATGGAAAAGTGAGAATTTTGACTATATATTTATATAGGTAACACGACTTGAGCGTGCACAACTACTTGGTTGTGGCAATGAGCACCTAACAACCATGCTACAGGCTGTTGTCAAAATATTTGCACAATAATGCTTGTTAAAAATGTCTTTGTTTTTCTTGCTTTTTTTCTTTCCCTAGCTTTTTCGGCGTGCTGGTGACCTGGCCTATTTTTGGAGTTTTGTATGAGCTACAAATTGTTATTTTTGTGGACAAAAAAAAGACCCCAGTTATTAACATTTTGAAAATTACATTCTTTAAAAGGAAGTATCTGTCAAAATATTAAAAGATAGAAATAAAATCTCTGCTTAAACGTTTTCTTTGTAGACTGTAGAGTGAAATCATGTACAGAACTGTTATTGATTTTTATCAGTTCTTCGAATGCTGGTTTGTTTGGATTACTGTGGATAAGCCAATTGCTGGACAGAGTTGCCCCCCCTCCCCCACTGAAAACTTAACCTATTTTCTGGAAAAATGCCCTGATTTGAGTACACATGTTTGTGCGTGCAAGCTGACTGTTTCAGTCCGAGTGTTTGCATACATGCATATGAGGGCATGTATCCGCATGCATTGGCACATATGTACTAATGGATATGATTGCACATGTCTGCATGCATGAGTGCTCTCTCCCACATTTGAAATCAACAAAGTACTTGACATTCATTTTGAATGTATCAAGAACTTTTTTTACTTGAAAATGTAGATGGGGTTTCCATTATTTAGTGATTGAGAAACTTTTCCTTGTTTCTTCTTTCATTTGGTTTTCTTGAGAATTGAGATGGGTTTACATACTACACCTTGTTCAAACAAGTATGTTTGGAATTTTTTTCTTCAGTGGCCTTCAATGGTTTGCTCCATGTTTGCTAGGAAGCAGCAGGAGACTAGTGCAAGTATAGTTACTGGTACCCGATACGTAAGAGGCGGTGGTGTGCATGGATGGAATCTTATGCGCAAACTGACTAGTAGAGGAGCAAATGTGCTTGCTCAAACACTGCTATGGCCTGGAGTATCAGATTTGACTGGATCTTTTCGGTAAGTCGGTTTTTCCTTTTCTTATTTTTTAATATTGTCTGTAAGGCATAGCATATAAATATATATTAAAATTCTTCATATATATTAAAAAAAATAGTCTGTAAGGTGCTTATCATTATACTGTAAGAATATTGTTTTTAATTGGTAACATGACTTGTGCCAACTACCTCGTGGCGTCGAGGTATAATAATAATAATAATAAGAAGAAGAACAACAACAACGACAGCGTTGCGGTATAACAACAACTAGAAGTCAGGTACCTCGCGTAAGCTGCAATGAGCACCTTTCAGCTATGTTGTCGGCTTTTTCTGAACTGTTAATAAACTAATCATGTTTTTCGCTCATGGACTAAGTTCAAAACTAACATTGATTTTCCATTTTGAAGGCTATATCAGAGATCTGTTCTTGAAGATGTCATTAACTCCTGTGTTAGTAAAGGATACGTCTTTCAAATGGAAATGATTGTCCGGGCCTCCAGAAAGGGCTACCATATTGAAGAGGTACTGATTTATTATTCTTCTTATTGTGGCCATTAGGAAAAAGTAAGTTGCTTATTAAAGACAAATTAAGGCACTAGTACTTAAGCTTTGCTTTTTCAAGATCATTTAGAAAACAATACATATGTTATTGAAATTTATCTAATGCGTAGCTGAGCTCAATCCTCCAAATACACACATGCACAAAAGTAGTTTTATGTCCTTTTCTTCCCTTTTTTTTTTTTTTTTTTTAATTTTTAAAATTTTAACTTCTGTTATTTCTCTTAATACTCTCTGTAGACATGGATGGTAAACCATTGGTTATCGGATTATAGTTCATATGATGGGCCAGATAGTGAGTAGGGAGATGCATAAGAGATTGCTCTACTTCTGAGATCCCAACCATCTAATTTTTTCCTTTCTCATTGTCAGCGTTTGGTTGTAATGTTCCATTTGTGACTCAGTAATTGGATAACTAGAATTATGAACTTGCAGGGGTTATATAGGGGGCCCACTGAATTAATGTAAGAAATCACCAAAGGTGCCTCCTGGTCATCATTGTCATATGAAGTTTCTCTGAATTGAGCATGATGATGGCCCATTTGTAATGAGCCCAATCCAACCCCTCACATCTCATTAACCTCGTGTATTGACACACACACAATTGACACTCTTCTGGCCAATGCTCAACATTATTGCTACTCTTTATGGAAAAAGCATACTAGAAAACTGTAAACTTCAAGGCTCTTCATCCAGGGCAAGGATGATGTGATGGGTTGATTTTTTGTCGAAACCTAATCCATGATGAGGCCTTTCCATCCTCCTGCCATTGTTGACTGTTTTGCTTCCAGTTGGGCCCTATGGAGTGCAGATAACGGTGCACCTCTCTCTCTCTCTCTCTCTCTCTCTCTCTCTCTCTCTCTCTCTCTCTCTCTCTCTCTCTCTCTCTCTCTCTCATACCAGATGCACCTTCCTCTCTCCCTGACTATCACCACTAATTTAATTGGCTCTCATCTAAAAGTGCCCGACTATTGATTTGATTACATGTAAAAAGCAATTGATTCCATCGGAGTTAATTGTTTAATTTAGATTTGATCAACCCAACGATGGTTCATATATATTCATGGTTTCATGATATTAGTGGTTTATATTCATGAATAGTAGGCCAAATATACGGCTTTTAAGAAATTGGGGTAAGCTATATGGACTCTCTATACAATTATACATGTATATATGGGAAATTTTCACCCTAGAGGTACCCCTCATTGTTCTTATGAGGGGAACTAATGTAAGCCCTTTGCGATGAGTATGCATGCCAATCACGGAGGGATTGTGTGAAGGAAAGATCTCATTATGGATTAGATTTTGGGCAAATAAATCGGATCATCACAACCATTCATTTAAGGGCATGTTTGTTTACATGTGTCATCATCATCACCACCAACGCCTTGCCCCAACTATACATGAATTATGTTTCTCCATCTCAGAATTCATGTTTGGGTTTTGACAAAATTTTACATTTGCGTTGGTTGTGAACCTACCTAAGGGTGTCACAAAATTTTATGTTTGCGTTGGCTGTCAACCTACCTAATGCAACCCTCCTTTAATGCAACCCTCCTTTATCCGGTCCCAAGCCCGGATAAAGGAGGTTTGTTTACATGTGTGGTGAAGTAAATTAAAGACAGATGCCACATCATGGTAAAGGCGAGATAAAATATGTGAAGTAGGAGAGAATGACAAAGTAGTTGCCTTTTGTATTTACTTTACCATACTTTATCAGGGTTTAATGTGGTAAAGAAAAAGTGGCTTGTGATAAAGTTTGTAGTAAAAAAAAAAAATGGCGGCTGGATTTTACTTTACATTACCACTCTTTTATCCAAACATGGTAAAGAGAGAATATATCACATCTGGGTCAAATTTACCTTAACCTTTACCTTTACTACTTGCTAAACAAACTTGCCATAAGGGTCGCAAAGTGCAATGATGTCTTAAGTTGCAATTTTAATGAAATTCAATCCAATGTTGAGTATAGTTCAAGTGTTAAATTATGTTGAGTGCCAATTCAACCGTGGTTGGGGTTTATACTTGTGTTCCATGAAGCACTAAAACTTTTACCTCTCTTAAGAGAAGTGATAGGTAACTCCCATAGGAAGATTTTTAATATATATTTATATGCTACCTTGCCTGGTCTTGGAACTTGTTATATGGTAAAATTATGTTTGATTTTCTATGTAGGTTCCTGTAACCTTTGTTGACAGAGTATTTGGTAGTTCAAAGCTTGGAGGGTCCGAGATAGTCGAATATTTGAAAGGTCTAGTGTATCTCTTGCTCACAACCTGAAGAAAAAAAAAATGTTCTCTTAAAGTAATTTATGTTGCATATGTTTTCTTTAACCCATATTTTGTGTTCAAGGTTAACAAATAACTAGTCTCAGTTTGTGATGATCAGTCTCTTGCATCGGCCCTTTATTTTCTTTTCTCAGTCAGTTATTGTTCATAATTTATTTTTCTATCGAGCCGATGACTAATATACGAACCTCTCCAGTATTGACATCATGATTTGATCATGCTTATGAGAACGTAATGTAACCATAACAAGTAATCTTTTCACCACATTGGGCCCCTTTTGGTGGACAAAATTCATAGTGACAGAATTTTAGAATACTGCAATTCTAGATTGCCTGAGTTATGGCATGATTGATACCATCGCCGGATCCAGATCCACCTTTTCTTTTTGGTATGCGATGGAATTTCTAAGGTTCTGAATTCCTGGGATTTGTGTTTGGCGCATCCTGGAATCATTATTCTCTAGAGAGTTCTGTGCCAATAACTGTCATAATGTTAATCAGAAGGTAAATGTTAAGGGAGTTTGTATCTACATATGATTGTTTCTCTGTAAATAGCACATGCTAACGCTCAATAATACACACGCATACACACACAATACCTGGGAGGCTGGGACTATGAACAGTAGATCAGAAGGTGTGTTGTGCAGGTGTGTAGCACTTTTATGGTGATCCTTGGTTACAACAGTATATTTGTGTTGATACATTTTCTCCCAAAGTTAAAGTTGGACAGCTTTGAACTATTTTTATTGTAATCACTACATTCAAGCAGATCAATTTGTACATTCCTGAATGTTGAACTAAAGAAAACTGTTTTATGTGAAACAACCTGTAGCTTTCATAACCAGTATGGCATAGACTGGTGTAATGAGGTGCTTCAGGTGTTTCTCATAAACCTCATGAGATATTTTACATGGAATCTACCCCTTGTGGGAAGATTCCCGTTAAGCACTCTGAATCTGATTTCAAAATTCAATACCTTCTGAACTGGTTTAGAGAATGGGCCAGGTGGAAAAGATTTGCCCCACAAAGCTTAATGGGTTGATGAGCTTGATAAACCCAAAATAGGCTCTAATGATGTGCCACATCATGCTAACATCGTACACATTCATGCTTGCATGAGTCTCTTAACTGATAAACCAAAACTTTCCAGTAAAATGATGGGAGTGAAGGTAAGAAGAACCCATAGGCCCAGATAATTGGACATCCAAGCCATCCATCTGATGATTAACACTATTGTTGCATTGACATAAAATTTTGAATTTTGCGTTGACTTTTTTGATGGATTTATTAATTTGGGTCAGTTTGCATTGTCCCCATGCTTGTTTCCTTAAGAAGTTGGCCCGGCCTGACCGGACTGGACTGACCCATTACCATCCCTGTTCTCTTTTCGGGCACACTTTCCTTCAAAACAAACTTAAAAACTCAGTTGCTGTGTAAATGGTTTCCTGGGATTCAATTTGCTAGTGTGAGGACAAAGGGTGGGTGAACATTTCCTATTAAAGGAGATTATTTGATGGTCCATCATCAATCTTCATCTCTAACCCTTCACTCCAAGGCCCTTTATTTTTTATCTATTGATTCGTTTTTAAGGCCCTTTATTTTTTATCTATTGATTCGTTTTTTTAAGAAAAAAGCACAGCAATTCTCAGAAATCCTATGAATTCAGTTTCAGTAAAGCAAATAGGCCTTAATTATAGTCCAACTGATGAGAATCATTTGACAAAAATTGAGCAGCAGGATCATCTTTCCTTTTAGGTCTTTGCCTCTGAAACACAAAGCTCCAATAAAAATTTTAAGTGAACTTGGTTTGGCTAGCTGAAACAGAAACTAGAAGTCAAATATCATCATGACCTCCATGGCTTATGAGGCAACCAGTTTACAACGAGGGCTCTTAACCAGCCAAATGAATTCAAAAGAGAAGAAAACAAGTTATACAAAACTTGATGTGCATGAAGAAAACAGGTTATATTTTGGAAAGAAAAACATCAAAAAGGGTCAGAACACATGAGATCGGTAATAATAGATAAGAGAGGATGCGGACTTGTTTTCAAAAGGCATCAGACAGGCAGTGTCAGACAGTCTGACGTCCCACATCGGTACTAGATAGAGAGGGATGAGCTGAGACTAATGTTTATAAGATGAGTGAGAATGGCCAACCAATCCATCTTTGCGCTTGGGGCAATGACGCAGCTAGTGAGGTTATAACCGAGGCGCGTCAATTGCTGGTTGAAAACTATTTCCAAACCCCCTCTTTGGCCAGGGTTCAGCCCTGTGCCATTGAGAATTTCTGGAAGGGCTCCCTCTAAACAAGGGTAAAGCCCTACAATATCATAATAACCAACCTTTTCTAAACCCTATGAATTCAATTGGGGCCCTTCAAGCCAAGCTTCCAGTGCATGTGGAAGAGCAACAAATTTTCCTGGAAGGAATATGTGGGTCCCCGCAATGAGAGTCCGGGTCCGGGTCCATTTTTGACCTGTGACTTAGATGGGTCCAATTCCACCTTGTTGGACTTGGGTCCATTTTCGACCCTGGTTTCCACCTGAGACTAGACGTATTACATCAAGGACCTGGACCTGGGGCAAATTCCACCTTGGTTTCGACTTGGGTCCATTTGTCCATTTTCGACCCTGGTTTCGACCTGACCATCATTTAGTTACTTCAAAAGGCATGCTAGTCAAAAGTCCCTTTCCCCAGCAAGTACCCTCCCTACACTATTTCTCCCTTTATTGAATTGCCATGAGGCCAAATTTAATACTCATCCAATTGTTAGTGATTGTTGGATTGATTTGAAGCCCATAAAAATAATGCCTTCTAAAGTTATTAAACTTGAGGGTCAACGATCAAGGGGTTAGGATGATCTAATAAAATTCATATGTTCCGCACTTTAGTCTAGATGATTATCATGGTTCAAGGTGAACACAAGGCTAGTTGATCACATCCCATATGTGCTCCAAAACCATATGTAAGATAAAAACTCATTGGCATCGATGACAAGCAGATCTTGTATTCCAGCCTTGGTTTGAGTCAGAGACATTCAAGGTTGAAGGAGTGGAGTTTTTTCAGTGAAGCCTAGTTATTGAAAACTCAAGCCAAATTTCATTCCAATAAAAGTCGGTGCCGTAGTATGATTGATAGTTTGATTAAAAATGCAACTAACATGTTGATTCATTATTTGTTGAGTGGTGTTGGCACCAGGGGTGCACCCAAGGATTCCTCGGGGCAAGGGGGCACTCTGTTGAATTTTTTTATGAGAGGGTCACATATAAAAAATAAATGTAGTTTTCAAATTTTATAGGGGCATATGTAAAAAATTGTAAATTTTTTGAAAAGTTAAAGGAGAGTTGCTAATGCCACATCGCAAACTTCTCTTACCACATCCCTTTATTTTAAGACCAATATACCTAAGTGTAAAATTACCAAAATGGACATCATTCATAGTTTCATTACTTTCATACCCTACCTAATTCCTCTCTATACTCACCCCCAACCCTAGTGCAGCCACCACTATTGCTGGAGGGAGAGTGGGCGGTGGCAGCCAGGGAGAGGGAGAGAGAGCGGCTGTTGGTAGCGGGCGGAGGTGAGCAGGGAGAGGGAGAGAAGGTCGAGTGAGCGTGAGGGGGGGGGGGGGGGGGGGGGGTGTGGGCATTTTGGAAAAAAAAAGGGATGTGTTTAGAGAAGTTTGGGATGTGACATTAGCAGCTCTTGCCCCTTGTCAGCTTCGCTCTGGTTCCGCCAGTAATTGGTACCATGGTATGACACATATGCCTAACGATCCATTCGTGGGTCTTAAGTTTAAAGTTATCACTCCAAACCAATAGCCCAACGGCCTCAACCTAGCAAGCACAAAAAACGGAAGAAAGAAAAAAAATCCTATACATGTTCATTAACATATCATTTTTATCGAAAGGTCATCCTCCCAAGGTGGGTCCCATAGAAGAGTTCCATTCATTCCTCCTTACTATCAAATTTTTTCAAACCTGATTTAAATGTCATCCCCTCCAACTACACATTCTCAAATTTGCTTTCGATTTTGACAGGGTTTGACTTTGACCCCACACCCTAAGTTCAATCTTACAGTGGGCCCAAATCCTCTTGAAGTTAAGTTCGAGAATATACTACTTGAGGGAATACCATTCAATTTTAACGATTTCAATCATAAGTAGGTGGGTGAGTTTGCACACATCTAACTCACAAAAAACATCTAACATTGGCCCACAAACTTTGCCACGTGTGCTACAATTTAATTAAGGAAAAACTTCAAATAAGGCCTTAAGTATTTATCGTATTTTAAAAAAGTACATAAATTTCAAAACTTTTCAAAACTTTCCCTAAGTTTTATAATAAGTTTTCAAATAAGGACATATGGTTATTTAAAGGTGTTTTCTTGTAACTTTTTTCCTCAAATTTTTTAAATAAAAAAACTACCCTTCATTTAAAGCCATAATATAGTTTCGGTAGCCACTACATGCAGCGAATTGTTATGGAGGCGCCGGTTGTCCTTAATCATTGTGATGATGTTGGTAAAGGAAAGATGAAAATATAGAGGAAGTGAAAGAGAATTTTATTTTAATAAAGGGCAACTTGGGTATTTCGAAGAACTGAGGGAAGAAGTTTCCAAAAAATAGCTTTAAATGGACGAATGTACTTAATTGAAAACTTTGTAGAAAACTTAGGGGATAATTTGAAAATTCTTGAAACTTATGTAATTTTTTGAAATAAGGTAAAAACTTGAGGACTTATTTGGGATATAACCTTTAATTAAATCCCACCTACGATCCGGATACAAACGAACCGAGCACATTGCAGAGAGTACTCTCTTCCATCGCTGCCTCGCCAGATCTGATCGAATTCTCGCAGAGAAACGAAGAAGAAGAATAAAATGTACGGATTCGAAGCCCTAACCTTCAACATCCATGGCGGATACCTGGAAGCGATTGTTCGAGGTTACAGATCGAGCCTCCTAACCGCCGCGGACTACAACAATCTCTGCCAGTGCGAAACCCTAGACGACATCAAGATGCATCTCTCCGCCACCGAATACGGCCCTTATCTGCAGAACGGTCTGTTTTCTTTTCTCTAATTTCATCTCCGCGATCTGATCTGCAGATGGTTTTAGTTGAAATTCTTGGGATGAAATTGATGAACTTTAGCGCTTTACGATCTGATTTCTGTTGTGTAATTGTTTTACTACTGCCTTTGATTTACAAGCAGGGATGTTGCTGATGCGGATTTGGTTTTCTTATAGTTGTCGCATTTTCTGCTTGATTTTCCTGAATTCTCCTGATATCTGTTTGATTAGTAGCCATAGGCGTGGGGCTTGGATTTTATGTCGAATTGGAATTTTGGGAGCAAGGAGATCTGGGATTTGAGAAAAAAAACGTGTCCTTTTTTCTTAGATTGGAATTTTGAATAACGAAGGTATTGGAATTTGAGGGTAATCGACATTTCCATTACTAAAGCCTGGATTTCCTGGTGGAAATTCTTAGAAAAGTGGAATGCCTGCTTGGATGTAACGATTCCTCACACGATAGTGGTTCTGTCCGAGGAAAACTGACCTTCTATGCTTGGAAAAAGAGGCGTTTCGACGGAACTTCATTTTCTTGTCATGTCAGTATCTTAGAAACACTTAACTTCTCTATGAGTTCATTGTATGTGTTTTTGGGAAGCCTAAAAGGAATGACATGGCAAGGAAATCATGGAAGAATGGCGGGGCAATAGAATTCTTAATCACATCAAGGCCTAATAAAAACCAGTTCCTTATTTCCTCAAGGGATTTGATTTGTGACTGATTTTTTGCTACCAGCCAAGTGATTCATGTTTAAAGCTCGAGTGTGTGGTGCAATGGATAAGGAAAATAACATGAGCAAACAGTTGGCAAAAGGCATCCTTAACAGGAAGCCAGCAAAAAGAACTTTCTTCAATGAAAGGAAAATAAAAATGTATATTTGGTCATTATCAAAAACAGTAGAAAAGCGCCAGGACCTATCTCACCCGAACATAAACACTCACTTGAGAATTAGAAACTTAGCTCTAGTGTTTTTTCCCCCTTTTCTTTCTCTTTTTTCTTTCTGTTCTAATAAGTTGTGATCCTAGCCTTTATAACTTATAAAGTCCCTATCTCCAACTCGGTTTTACTCTGTTCTAAAATGGAAACAAATAATTGAAGTCCATCCTTGATCTGTCTATGAACAAAAGACTTTCAACAAAAGTCCCAAAAGCTACCTTATGTTTTACAAAATAACTTGTAACTTTACTACATGACTTAGACCTAATTGATGCTTGGTCCATTCGACATAGATAAGTTGCAGTGGGGCTGCTGCTGGAATTGTCAACATAACCCTGAAAAGATCATGATCTTTCTCTTGTATATCTGCTGCTTCTATTTCTTAGTTCTCTCGGAGTTGGCATCACATGTCATCGATGATATACTTATCCAATTCATTGATTGACTATATATCCAATTTCCTTGCTGTTTTATGACTTTTATCCCACATGTTCAATTTAAGGTAGTCATTATGGGCCACAGCTTCCATCTGGAAGGGCCGGCATCCATTTTAACTGTATTGACAACTTCAGTTGCTTGTTTTTCTGAATATATATTATGTTCTCCCTCATTTGTTAAAACTGAAACTGTGTACTGCCTGCAGAACCTTCGCCCTTACATACGACTACAATTGTGGAGAAATGCACACTTAAACTTGTTGATGAGTACAAACACATGTTATGCCAAGCCACAGAGCCCTTATCAACCTTTCTAGAGTATATCACGTACGTAGTATGTTCTATTATCCTTTTGCAATCTTGATGATCCATGTGGAATAATATATACTTGGATTAATTGGAGGATGCCTCTTTGTTTAAAAAATAAAAGCTGGAATTACCTTTCATTCTTTCAGATATGGTCACATGATAGACAATGTTGTCCTTATTGTTACCGGCACCTTGCATGAGAGAGATGTTCATGAACTGTTAGAGAAGTGCCATCCTTTGGGCATGTTTGATAGGTACTCCCTTTGGCTGAAAATCTTTCTTTTGTTGTTTTCACTGTGCATAAGAGTTTTTTCTTTTGTTTTGTTTTTGGTTTTTCCTTAATAAAGTGCATAATGGTATTTAAAATTTTCTTCTCAGTATTGCGACCCTTGCAGTCGCTCAGAATATGCGTGAACTCTACAGATTAGTGCTTGTTGACACACCTTTGGCTCCATATTTCTCCGAATGCATTACGTCAGAGGTATTGGCTTTGATCTTTTCATATCCTAATTCTCTGCAAGTAACTTGAAACTGAAATCTTGCCGGTAGAAATCTCTGTGTTTGGGCTCATCTTTTGTGAACCCAACCTATTCAATTAAACTCACCTCACATGAATTGCTATGTACCATCATACATACCCAATTGAAGTCATGTTAGTTGTTAGATTAGTTTATGTGAAAATATTGATTAGTCAATATAATGATTTAATCCCATTTTCTTTTTCTAAGTGTCCATTTAGATGGTGAATAGCACTACAATCAGAATGATATTTGGGAACGTCTATTTATGCGGTTTGGGTTTTGAATCGGAATGATATTTAGGAGCATACCTGTTCATTGGGTTGAATTTGATTGATTGTGTTGTATTTATGAAGGTAGGCCCTATGATGACTATTTCAATTTCATATGTTCATGTGGTGTTCATTATGTGGACTCAGTCGTGAGCTTCCACTTGGTGGCAAAATCTACATCATGAATGGCTGGGTTCCAACAAAATGCCCATTTTTCTCAATCTATTTTCAGTACAGAGGGTTCCAGCTTTTGTGAATCCAAATTGTTAGGAAGATGTTGCTTGCTTTTGATCTATCAAAATTCAGAACTTAAATTTTATCCTGATCAGAGTTGCATTACAATTAGATTGAGATCAACCATGAGATGTGATTACTTTAATCACGCATGCCCTGTGTTCACATAAATCCAACTGCAGAGTTCTGCATCAATCCAGCAGTAATTATAATTCTGATCAGTGTGAACTTTTTGGAGCATGATGACTCCTCTCTCTCTCTCTCTCTCTCTCTCTCTCTCTCTCTCCCTCCTGGAGTGGGTTTGTTATTTTTTAATGAATGTTTTGGATGTGTGAAAGATGGGCCCCACTGCGCGGAGATGAAACAGTGGCAAAAATGCCCTTGACACCTAGGAGGCTAGCACTGGTTGATATGGACTTTTGTGCTGTCATAAGGCACCTTCTCACCGCTAACCCTCTTTTCTAAGAATTTTTGCATAAGCCATACTTGTGTTCTTAGCTGTTGGAAATCACTTTTCTTTTTTTCAACTGTAGTTGGTTTCATAACTAGTGGTTGTTGAAAAATCCCAGGCAGCTCAGTAAAATCGAGGCGATAACAAATGTGTAGTGTAGTCTATAATCATTCTGCACCTTTATGTTATTAATGGATTTTTTTTCTTCTTTCTTTCAATCATGTTTGTTTTGGAGTCGTTTCAATAATTATTTCTGTTTTATGATTTCCTTCTGTTCAAACAAGGTTTCTTGAGTAGTTTTTTCCATTTTATTTTTATATCTGCAATCTTTTCCTGACTATTTCACTTTTTGTAGGATTTGGATGACATGAATATTGAAATTATGAGGAATACTCTTTACAAGGCATACCTTGAAGATTTTTACAATTTTTGCAAGGTATGGGCGTTACTTGGTGTATTGTGCTCATTCTAGCCCTCTCATTGTGGGTCTCCATACAAAAGTTATATGAATCAGATGATGCTATTGAAGGAATGGTCCATAGTAATGATTTGACATTGTCAGTAAAACTATTTGGACCCTTTTTATAGGGCATAATAAATGGATGGAAAATGATGTTGTTTTATATGTTATATCAGTCTTTTTTGTCACTGTATTGATGCTCTTGTGGATGGGAAATGGATAGATTGCGAATAGCTACCTTTTTTTTTGTGTTTTTTTTTTTTTTTTTTTTTTTTTTTTAATTTCCTAGTATTTTTTCATTTTTTTACAAAAAAGATAAAAAAGAAATCCTACAATTCCTCCACATCCCAATGATTGACATGCATCTAAGTGAGCCTCATGAGGCGGTAGCTCACCAGGAGGACGAGTTACATCTTTACTAAATCACTCGCGAGGGCGGCCTCACAACTCACAAGTGAATGTGTGTTGTAGTTTTGATGTGATTCTAACAATTTGCATCTCATTGTGAACCTTACCGTTTTTTCCCTCAAGCTATCCTACCTATGATCCATCAATCCCTTTAGCTTATTATTCCCCATGAATTGGCACATGATTCAATTACACTCATCTAATTATCATTCAGCATTGGATTGAAATATCGATGTGTTTGAAACTAATTAACTTAAATGGCCAAATGTTAAAGGGTAGAATGATGTGAAGGGGCTAATCTTATTGCACAGCTCAGTTCCACTGAGATCATACTATCCCTAACCTCCTCCCCCATGCCAATTGATGAGAGCTCACAAGTCACAACACACTTGGAAGGTGCTCATTATTGCAACCACGATGTTGCCGTTTCGAGTCTAGTTACCTATGAAAAAAGTGGGAGATAGATTATCATGCATCATTTAGGTGGGTCTCACAGTTCAGGTTTGCACCTAACTAGGTATGAACTATGTGCAACGGACAATTGGTATACACATACACAGAAGGATTCAGATGATAAATGGTTCTCAAAGACCATGGTTCTTGTGTGCAGTTTGCCCACTAGCCCAACCCCACTTTTCCTCTATTGCCACAAGTCCAAATTCGACACTCATCTATCTGTTACTTACCATTGGATTGAAATCCAATAATGATTTCTTTTAAAACCATTAAAGTTGAGGGCTATAGATCCAGGGTTAGGATGATCTTCCAGAGATGATATTTTGCGAGTTTGCTCAGTTTTATGTGCGGATAGTCCTCACCTGAATATATATATATATATATATAGACACACGCACACGCACACACGCTCTTATACTGAGACTATGCTGATGTGAACCTTTTTGTACACTCAGCACCACCACCAAACACAAAGAAGAAAGGCTAAATTGATCAATAGGTTGAATAAGTTTGTTTTAATGTCAACTTGGGTCTGCTGGCAAATTACAAGTGTGGGATTAGTGGGTGTTTGGGGGAGGCATTATGGGATAGAAGGTGTGCCCCACTTAGCTTGTTTATGACTGGCACACAGGAAATCAAATGGGTGCACTCATATTTATATACATACAGATATTTGTTATTGTGCACTGATTTTTTTTTTCTTTTTTTTTTTTTTGTGTTGTGTGGGGTGGGTGGGTGGGGGGGTGGTGGGGGGAGGTGATGGTGTTGAAAGGTGGGCCTTACATTGGTTTCTCTTCATGGTTGTTGCTCAGGGGATCAATTTGGCGTTTGCACTCACTCTTATGTGCATACAAGTGTTTGTGTTGAATCTCGTGTGCAATCTATTGATGGGCCCTATCTATGATTCATTGAACTCCTTCAGAAACCACCTGCTATAGTGACTTGGTATATGAAATTTTTTTTATGTTGATCGAGTGCATTCGTCAACATTGAATCACCTATTTTGATCTCGTAAACGTTAACACTGTCATCATTTGATCAGGATGACATTTTTGTACCATCTCTAATCAATGTTGAGACCTCTCCATTCCTGATGATCTAGTGAGAACTTCTTGTGCTTGTGTGGGGTCAGAGCAGATTATGGCCCTTTATATATATTTACATAGGTAACTTTTCTAGTGAGAAACCTGTTGCATTTGAACTTTTTTGTGCGGAGTCTATTCAGCTATTTCATTTGATCAAGCTGATTTTCAGACGATCCCAATCCATAACAAGACCTTTGTAACTGCAGAGTTTCTAGGAACCTTTTTCAGGATGGATCCAGGGATCAATTTTGTCACTCCTTTGTGGTTGAGATGACATCTTCCTGAATTTTGACACTGATTGGACTGATTTCCACTGTCAATTTTTATCCACACATATTAAGACATTTCCCTCCCACTCTGCTGTTATTGCATGCATCCAGGTGGTCCCCACAAACTGGTTTGCGAATTTCAAATTTGTGGTGGGTTCACACCTGATATCTTTCTACAATTGGATGGATAAACATATCACGTATAAAGTTTTGGCAGCTCTGATGAATAGAAAATCAAGAATGTTATATGTGGTGGTTTGATCATGTATATACAGGGCCAGCCGGAACCAGCCATTGTACAAAAAATTGGCATGCTACAACAAGTACAGGGTTCTTGGAGATGGGACTTGGGAGAGAACCTATGAAGACTTGAACTTGTGAGAAATATCATACTTGATTTGGAATGACAGAATTTAAGTCCTGAGAAGGGATGTATGGAATATAACTTAGAAAACTGTCCAAAATTGATGGATATGGCCAAACTAATGATGTGATACACATCTGTGTGTGGAATATGGGGCATTTATTTAAACTAAGTTATGTTGTCATTGAAATGCATGTCTGGTATTGGGCTAGCCTGCTCCTGTGTGACTGGGCCAGTGGTCAGCCCCTACATGTGTCTCCACTGGTTGTTTATGGGGCCACAGTGTAGCTGTCTTTGGGGTCGAAGATAGTGCTTTCAAATTCGAATAGAACATATTGACTTTTTTAAGGATCCACACACCGGTTTTTATGTCGTTTAACAAGTCCAGAAACTAGTTTTTGTACTTTAATTTTTTTTTGGGTGTCTAACATTATGTTTTGAAATAGAAATTAGGCGGAGCTACTGCAGAGATCATGTCTGACCTCTTAGCTTTTGAAGCAGATAGAAGGGCTGTCAACATTACGATAAACAGGTGTTTCTATCGAAAATATAGATATTTCTGGCACATTTAATTTTTCATTTATTGCTATTACTGCTAAATTCCAGCCTTGCTTAACTCTCTCTAGTATTGTTAATTTGTTACAAGCTGAGTGGCACACTTCCTCTGCAGTTTTATTGTCATTTTTTTTATAAACTTGTTTTTTTTTACAGCATTGGCACTGAGCTCACACGAGATGACCGTCGGAAGCTTTATTCAAGTTTCGGTTTACTGTAAGATTTTTCCAATCTCCTTTTTGTTTCTTTCTTTTTTTCTTTTGAAAACGTCTCTATTCTGGTGTCTAACTTTTAACTGATAGACTTTATATTTGTACTTCACAGGTATCCATATGGCCATGAAGAACTTGCTGTCTGTGAAGATATTGATCAGGTATGCTACTGCAGAAAGAGTTAAATGAACTTAAGGAGGTTGGTGCTGACTGCCAAGCACTATTGTCAGTCTTAGGGTCTGCATTAATTTGAATGGTCTTTCTTTGGTGTGATAGTCTGCAATTTCTTTGGATCCAGTTTGAAACTATATAATATAGATGGACGACCCTTCTAGTTGCTACTGTGATGCAGTTAGAGCCTAGAGGTCCTATTCTCCGATGCTGTAGAAGCAAAATGAAGAACCATAAATTACTGTTTCCTTTTTCTTTCCTTTTTTTTCTTTTCTCCCAAAACATGACTGGAAGACAATGGTGGGAGGATAGGCCCTTGATTTCTTAAAGTCATCAAACTTATAATGGGTTTTGTATTTGGCCCCATGATAGCCCATTCTAATAGTACTTTTTGTCTGCTTTGATCGGAATATGTGTGTGATGTAGGTCCTACTTTCTAGGATGTGGAATCCTAATACTCTTATTTTTTGCTAACGATAAACAAACTTGAGATACACCAGGGCATGTAAGTTCCATGGATATGGCGCATTATGTCTGTCAGAATCTGACAGCAGTACAGGATGTTGGATTGCGCAAATTAGAACAAGGATTTATGGATTCAATACCATATTTAAAAATGATTTATAACGTATTCCATGTATTTTTTTTTTATAAAATTTAAATAAAACATTTTATGACAAAATCTGGATATTCGGAAGTGGGGCCTATGAATCTAATGTTTGTGGGTACCATAATAAATGGGTACTTATTCATCCGATGTGGACCATTGTATTTATCCAACCATAACACATCCATACTGCAGATTCCTTAGCCTCAGGGAACTACAGTAATTATTCATGGCAGAAAGAGCACTTGCTTTCCTTTTGAGAAATGATTACATTCTTATGTAAGGACTGTATTGACCACCTAATTGACAGCAGGGAGCTGACCTTTTCTTGATCCAACCTATTTATATCACATGCTCCTCCCTTTATAGGCACTGGCCCTATTTGCATACCAACCACAGTTATTTAAACAGTTGGATTGGTCATGCTTGAGACATAGTATTATATGCTTAATCCAATGGTATTAAACATTCCTGTTGGAGTGAAACTTGAGCTATTGCCTATGCAGTGTGCATCATGTGATATGAATTGATTGGATCAAGCAAGACTGGGTCCCACACCAGTCAAATAGGTGACCTGATGGTCTTGAGAGCAGATATGACCTATTGACTTCACCTTTTACCGAGCATCCTTTCATACACCGCTACTAGACTAGATTTCAAGTAGGTGGGGCTGTCATGAGTTATGACAGCAAACTGTAAGTTGTAATTAAATTTTGGGAGATAATTGACACCTGAGAGGTCCTTTAAGGCTGTACGATCGATCTTAATGTTAATTTTTGTCTTTGATATCGAGGTTTCCATTTCTGGGTTAGGCTCCTTAAAAATGATAACAGGTTCAAAGCATAGAGATTCATATTTGACATCTTCAGGATCCCACCTTGAGTCAAAACTTAGGAAGACACAGTTCAAATCTTAAGAAAAGCTTGACACGTACACTACAACTTACCAAACCCTAACACATTATAGTCAGTATGATTGTCAATTATCCTTTTAAGGTTATTGGATTAGTGATGCAGGACAATATGAAATCTAATCTAATATGGAAGGTGGGATAAAATCTAATTAGAGATTGGGGCTTATGTCCCCATCAGTTAGATTGAGATAGAATTTGTAATTCTATAATTTTTTTGAGGATTTTACTGAAAAAATCCCCTTAGACTTTGTGAAGACCAAAAAGGTCCTCAAACTTCAATATTGACAAAAAAGGCCCTGAATGGGGATGTCCCTGCCCGTGTATACAGTAATACAGATGAAGTAGTAGAAACGAGCGGCGATATCCTACCTCATATAGGTGAGCTACGATATCACCACTCCACAAAACAACAAAAAAAGATAAGAAACGAGCAGGGATATCCCTGTTTGGGGCCTTTTTGGTCGATATTGAAGTTTGAGGACTTTTTTGATCTTCACAAAGTCTAAGGGGATTTCTATGATAAAATCATCTTTTTTTTTCATCATATATTCATCTATGCTCATCTTTGATGACCTATCATCTATGATTTTGTTCTTTATATGGTTACATACTATGAAATAATACAGTCTTTATTTTATGAAATTCTCTTTTTGGTTAACATAAGAGCTTTACAATCTTCTTGACCCTTTAGTTGCTCTTCCTTTACAGTTGAACTGAGTTTATCCATTTCTTTCGTAATTGATTTGGCCAGTGGATAAACCCTTTTTGTTTCTTTAGTACACACCATATTTCTGTCCATTAAGAGTGCAGCAGTTGGCTTCGAATGGGATCCATGGTTTGGCCCACTAGTCTTCACATGCTTTTCACCAGGGTGTGGACCTCTATTGAAAACAAGCGCTCACTTCATCCTATGTACTTCTTTTCATAGTTTTATTGTTAGCTTCATGATTTTCTTATTTTACTTTAGGTTTAAGCCTTGATGTAGCCTTTTCAACTTAATTTGATATTTTGATTACCAAACAATCATGTTTTTGTTTCCCTGCTTGTGACGGATGGAGTTCTTTCCAATGGCTTTTGCAGGTTCGTGGAGTTATGGAAAAGTATCCCCCATATCAGTCAATTTTTGCCAAACTATCTTACGGGGAGAGCCAGATGCTAGACAAGGCATTCTATGAGGAGGAGGTCAAAAGGCTCTGCTTGGCATTCGAACAGCAGGTATATATCTCACAAATTTCTCAAAATTGCGCCCATAGCAAACTGAGATTGTAACCAAGCCTGGTTCTTGGTTGCATGTCATGGGAATTTACAATGCTTAAGTATTTTTTGAAGGGTAATAAAATATGAAGGCAGCTGAATTAGGTCAGCCTCAAGAGTCCCACTGCCCTTTCTAACTGCCGTTTCCAGTGCCTTTCTAAAATTGCTTATAACAAGAAGGAAAAAAAATGGCATTGTATGATGCTAGTGATAAAATTACTGTCCTTTCATTCCCCCTACCTTTTGTTATAATAGAACACAGTATCTATTATGGAGCCTGCAGTTCTGATGGAGTCATTTTTGATGATTCATTAATAATGATTTTTGTGTACATGGTGAGATTTTACATGAGGTGAAAGCCCAAAAGTGATCCCAATCATCATACAAGTGGCATACAAGCATGGAATATCTATTCTGGTGCCATTTAAGAGCATGACACATCATTAGTGGGGTGATATTATATGACGTAGCCGATCTGAATATTGTTTATCCATCGACATTGCATCCATGAGAGTCCCGTATTCATGCATGGCCCATCCATTGATGATCAGCCCAAAATTTGATGATGCGGCCCATTCGTGATTCTACTTGATGTGATTGACCTTTCACCATCCATATAACATCTATATGATTGATCTATATTAGGGCTTGGCGACCCATCCATTCATGCTGAGCTTTAAAAAATGATGATATCAGGTCATGACTTATCCATGAATACCTCGTGTATTTGATGCATTGTTCATCCTTATCTCTGATGGGTGGGACAGGCCCATCATACAGGCAATATGTACTCATTCATTTGATCCTAGGTAGTATTAATTACTGTTCCATGTCCTATTACCTTATGTTTTATGCATAATATGGCGTTATGCCTCAGAAGAGGATATTCCATACTTGTACAATGTGTATGGTGGATTGCATCTCATTCTTAATTCAGTATCACACACTAGAGCTGTTATCAATGGGTCATGCTCTAATATTAGCTCATCACTTCTACAAGCTTGCTTTGTTATGAATACCTATTTTTGTATGCCATGTGTATGGTGGATGAGAACACAAATTTCTCTTCAAAATGACTATGGTTGTCATTTCATTGTACCTCTTTAGAAGTTAGTTGGCATTTGGTAGTGGGACGGGGCATGTTTGTGTCAGGGAACTGACAATTTTACAAGTTAAGGGCTACTACCTGAGGGCTCGAGATATGCAGCTCTAATTAACATACCATTTGGAGTAGTTGGAAACACTATCAGAAAAGTTTCGAGGAGAACCACTTTAACAGGTTATTTGTTTGCAATATCTTACATATGTAAGAAATCTAGGTTTTTTTTTTTTTTTTTTACCAATGGTCTAAAAAATCTCTAGAATAGGAAAATAGGAAATATAGATGAGAGGAATTAGAAGAATAGAAACATCTGGATGGATTCCCTAAGGTTAGGCCGTATATATAATTTATCAATATTATTATATCTACAAAAAATCCCTTTTTACTTTCTGTATTTATTGATAGCTTTCCTATATTTACAAATAAGTAGGTTATGTTCATTGGCTGTTGGAGCTATAGACTTTTCAGCAGTGCCTAAATTACTGCCGAGTTACCTAGATGTTGAGGGCCTTTGAGGCTTCAAACTGGTTTTATAATTTTTTGTCTCTTGGTTTAATGGAGTTTCTTTCTATAAATGCAGTTCCATTATGGAGTTTTCTTTGCGTACATGAGACTGAGGGAGCAGGAAATCAGGAACTTGATGTGGATCTCTGAATGCGTGGCCCAGAACCAGAAGTCTAGAGTTCATGACAGTGTTGTGTTTATATTCTAGACTATTATTTTGGATGGGTCTATTTATTGTGAGAAGTTGGTTGCTGGGATGTCACTGCTGCTGCTGCTCTCATGTGACATAGGCCTTGATTTTGCGCTGATTGGCCAATAAAGTACTCATATGCATCGTAATCGTAAGCTATGTATTTTGATCTGAAATCCAATGATGCTTATTTGAAACGACTGTTGCAGTTTTGCATCCAAAGCATGTTGCATCTTGATGCAATCATGTAATCAAATAAAATGTGGAAAATGCATTATTTTTGTGGATGTGGCCTGCAGCATATCTATCTCCACCTGGTTACCTACTCCGAATCTCTCCAATCTGTATTCATGGTATATTGCCAAGGGAGTTTCATCAGAGGATAAGTGAAGGCGTCTAAGCTGAAGATGCTTCTATCGTTTTTCTAGGATTTAATTTACCGTCGCGATCTTTACCAAAGCAATTACTAATGTGATGGATGAGCAGATATTTCCTTTTAAATGGGAGATTGTTTGATAGCCCCCTGTAGATTTTAATCTTTAAGCCCGTAGGATATGATTGCGTTCTTTGTTTTGAATTTCCTTGAGATTAATGGTAAAGTGGGTTTTCCAAAGGAGTGTTAAACGAGGGCAGAGTGAAGGTTGGGAGTAGGGATGTAAATGGCTAGCTGATTCAATTTTAGTTTTGATTGACGAACGGGTCCAGCTTTGGGTCCATGTAGGATCTGTCCCATGGATATGGGAGAACGCTGCAAATTATAGCTCTAAATCAATTTTAGTTGGTTATTTTTATGTTTAATTTTGGAGGTACTAGACATGATGCATTGAAATAAGTTGAATAATATTCTTATTTTTAGTCAAAAAGCAACGAAGTTGGAACGATTTAGGAACCAGATCCTAGTGCTTTAGTTGGAACTAGTACCAAACCGGGACTGGGTCCAGGTCCTGAATAAGGTTCCTTTAGAAATGATTCTGGGTCTGAGTCCAATAAGGTTATAGCCCGCAATCGAAATCGACACTTTTAGCTCCCTAGTTGGCTGGGTTATAGTTTCCTACTAAAAGGGATGATCATCCGATGACTCTGTGGATCTTAACCTTTTACCCTTCTCTGTAGCTTTTATTTATTAAAATCTTTAATGTGGAATCATACATATTTACATGTGTCCACCTCTACCTTCACGATGTCCTTTGCTGATTTATAATCCCTTTACATACACTATCCCCATTTGTATTGGCTCGAGCCCAAGTTTTAAATTATTCTAGCGTTATTCATCCGTTTTTTGCTATACTGCATGTGGGTGGGTTTCACTGGGAGGGACATTTTTCTTCAAATGTTTGTCATACAGCCAAGTGAGCCCATTTAGAAGGGTGGAACTTTTTGTAGCCAAGCATTTTTTCCATTATTTTAATATTTTTAAAAGTTCTAGTGGCTATATATACCTCCCTATTCGAGTCAGGGCTTGAGCTAGCTACTGAGCATCCTTTTGGAGCTCTTAATTACGCATGAGATAGAAATTGAGATTTACATAAGTAAAATTTTCACACGAAAAACACATTATATATTTGTTTGGAAGCATCATTTTTATGAGTAAACGTTATTGTTAGGGTTACATATGTAATTTTATTTTAGGGTTTGATGGTCCCTTCTCGGCAATATTGTAGTGAGTAAGTGTGTATATATAAGTTTAAAAAACAACTAATTTTCGGTGATACGTTAGATAACCTCTCACTATTGCTCTTCTGGGAAAAGCTTAGCAAGGTGCAAGATTCCCGATCTATGCATATGTTAGATGGTGAAGACAATGAATGATTACCTCCACCTACACACAATAGCTTAAAAAGGGGTTAGTCATACCGAGATGTGGAACTAATACCAATACTAGTTCAAGAACGGCTTCTTGGTAAAGAGCGTTAGTTCTTATCTGCCTACCGGAGTTTAAAGCTGGTACGTTAATTTTTTTCCCCCTTGTACATTCCTCCTTTCCATTTGAGTAAGCTTTCTTCCCGTATGTGTGCGGGGGCTTTCTTGGGTCCAGCTCCATGGATGTGGACAGAAAAATACCAACACTAGTTCAGAGAACACAAAAAAGCTAAAAGAAAATGAGGTTGCCAAACAATAGAAATTAAGCCAGAACATTACATGGCAATGACCCTACTCTGGATTTTGGCTCGTCCTAATTGAGACTAGGATAATTTCCCACCGATGTACCCGGCGTTCGCAAGTTCACCACACCTGCCTGAGTTGTTGGTTTCTAGGGGAAATTCACATGTTTTCCTTGGGGGCCACGAAATTCTTCTTCTAGGGCCTCTTGTGGATTTCTTCTTTGCTGATCAGCCTCCTGCTTGTACTTGTCTTCCCCTAAATTTAGCTGCTCCAAATCCACAGACATATTCACAGTCTCTTCTCCACTACTCGATGTGGATACCATGTCCCCTAAATTTAGCTGCTCCAAATCCACAGACATGTCCACAATCTCCTCCACTACTCGATGTGGATACCATGTCCCTGATGATCTCCATCATGTTTATTTCCGTCTGTCCAGCCGTCGTGTTCTCAGCCGAGATAGTAAAGATACCATTTTCATCCACGTTGAAGCAGACAGTAAAATTGCCGCAAGGGGTAAAAGAAATGGCATGTTTCATCGATTCCAATCCTCCCAACAGGTTGTTGTCTTGGATATTCGTCTTCTCGCCCTCGTACACTTTGAGGGGAAGTTGTATCTGGTCAGCATTAAGGATCACCTCCTCTGTAGTTGGAATTGCTGTGTTCTTCGGAATCATGAAGATTTGTTTTGCAATGTCTATCCCAAGTGAGTGAGTTGTGATGTCACGAACCATGAGATTTGGCAACTTGTTACTCATGCCGCTCGAGATAGCAGCTTGGATGGCAGCACCCCACACCACAGCTTGGTCGGGGTTAATGCGCACATTGAGCTCCTTCCTATCAAAAAACTTTTGTACCATCTCTCGGACCTGTTTAGAGTAAGAGCTCAAAAGAATTGGTTAGAGCTAGATAAGGGCTCCTTACCTTGAAATAAGATTAGTTTAAATTTGAATCATTATCAGGTTGTATAATTTTCACTAAATTCATACACACGCACACCAAGTAAATCTGGCGTGGTTTTCAAACACGAGGTTGGGAGCAAATTCACACCCTGTGCCACCCCACCAACTCCCTTGAGGTGGTGGGTGCAAGGTTGTATATTAAGTTGTAACTGTGTGGGTAAAACATCGTAATGACGAAGTTAAGCGAGGATTACAGCTAAACTCGCCGAACACCTCAGCCTCTGTGGTAATAGCTCGGCAGCTCGCTCAGTAACTCGGTGGCTCAGCACCACGGTTCGGCAGCTCGGCATAAATGCCAGCTCAGTACGAAAGCGCGCCACTGCCAAGCCATCCTGGGTCCCAGACTACAGTACTAGAGTCAGAGTGGGCCGCCACCTTCCTCCTGGAAATACGGCTCGGCCAGAAAGATATGAGCAAACATTTATGGCGATAGAATCGCTCATTTATGGCGATAAGAGGTGCACTTTATCAACCCTGTACGCCAACTGGCTGAAGGCGTGGAAAGAGAGGGAGGCGTGTTGCCCATTTTACCTACTGCTGCCAGTCAGGGTAATGATCGATGGGACCTCACCTCACCTACCCCCATTCACAGAGAGAATGAACGAGGAACGCTCACTTATATATACACATGGGATCAGTCCCATGAAAGGTACGCAATACTCAGCTCACAATACCACTTATCGTCTCATTCCCCTCTTCCTCCTCCTGTTTAGTTTTCTCAGAACTAACTCAGGCATCGGAGTGCCTTCGGCTCACGGCAGCCAGGGGCTCTGACTCTAGCCTTTCTCCTTCCTTTTCAGGTTCTTGGCGTTCAGCATTTCCCGTCCTAAGAAGTTTACCCCGATCTCATCTCGATCTAAGTAGGTGTCGTTTTTACCACCTACAGTTTGACGCCGTCTGTGCTAGTGGTGGTACACCCTTGTCTTACGCCAAGGCTAATATAGCAAGGGTGGGAGGCGTCCACACTCGATGTGGGACAAATGCATGGAAGGAGTCACGCCTTGGTCCGTCTCCTGAAGTGTACACAATACCTCCTGCAGCTGGGTGGGGCCACGCCCCCCTCTCAGGTGTGGGGACACCTACCCGCGGTTCCACCAGCTCGGTCCCTGTCCTTACAGGCCAGCTCGGTCCGGGGCCCGGTGGGTTTCGTCCTTACAGAAACGGCGCCTCTGTTCAGAGGGCCAACCGCCCTCAGCTCGGTGCCTGCACCAGCCTGGGCGGCACAGCCATATGCACATCAGGGTCCGGTATCAGTACCACCCTCAAGGCTCGGCGCCTCTGTTTAGAGGGCCAACCGCCCTCGGCTCGGTGCCTGCACCAGCCTGGGCGGCACAGCCATATGCACATCAGGGTCTGGTATCAGTACCACCCTCGCGGCTCGGCGCCTCTGTTCAGAGGGCCAACCGCTCTCAGCTCGGTGCCTCCACCAGCTTGGGCGGCACAGCCATATGCGCATCAGGGTCCGGTATCAGTACCACCCTCGCGGCTCGGCGCCTCTGTTCAGAGGGCCAACCGCCCTCAGCTCGGTGCCTCCACCAGCTTGGGCGGCACAGCCATATGCGCATCAGGGTCCGGTATCAGTACCACCATCGCGGCTCGGCGCCTCTCTTCAGAGGGCCAACCGCCCTCAGCTCAGTGCCTGCACCAGCCTGGGCGGCACAACCAAAGGCATCGGGGTCCGGTACCACTACCACCCTCGCGGCTTGGCTCCTCTGTTCAGAGGGCCAACCGCCCTCGCTTAGTACCTATTAAACTACTCGGCAGGCTACTCGTGTCGATACTCATTCCACCACAAACAAAACAAGAATTATGCACATAATATGTGGAAAAAATGCTGTTTTATTACGAAAAGATCTGCCTGAATACAATGTATGGAAAAAAAGAAAAAGAAAAAGAAGAATACAAATTTCAGGGAGCTGCAGCTCCCTTATTACAATTGGTCCCGGTAGCGCTCTCACTGGGAACAGCCGAGGCAGTCTCGGGAACCACTGGGGTAGCAGGGGCGACTTCCAATGAGGAGGGAGCCGGGGCGACCTCCGAGGCTGAAGGAACTGGGACGTATTGCGAGACGGCACGCAACTCCGAGTCCGAGCGAGGGAACCTGGGCGGATTCTTGAAAAGGGTGCTGTCCAAAGAAGCCCCAACCCTTTTTAAGGCCGCCTTCCACCCAAGTATCCATCCCCGATCTCGGATTCCTGGCAGCTGCGCCTTATAGTCAGCTGTCAGTTTGCCGATCTCCTCGTTCATCACGGCGTCGTGCTCGGCTCGGTACTCTTCCTTGAGTTTGGCCTCCTGCCCTCTCAGAGCCAGCTCGAGCTCGGCCGCCTTCCCCTCCAGAGCCATCTCCAGCTTTCTTTCAGCTAGCTTTCTCTCGGAGGTGAGCCTCTTGTTCGTCCCTCGCAGCATCCGCATATCTTCCTCCTGCCGCGACGACGCGAGCCGGACCTCGTTTAGCTCCCAGGAAAGGTGGGCGTTTTGATCCGCCGCCTCCTTTGCTTCCTCTTTGAGGTGCTCGGCCAAGGCCCGTGCTGCGTCGAGCTCGGCAAGAAGATCCGCATTCTTGCTCGCCTCCTCCCCCAGGGTTGCGTCCTTTGCCGCCAGGGACTTCAGCAGCTCCTCTTTCTCCGCTGCCCAGACTGCTGCCCTGGCCTCGGCTGCATCCAGCCTTCCCATGCCAGTTTAGCACTTTTGCAAGAGCTGCAGTAAGAACAGAGTGTCACCTAAAGAAATGCAGCAGAAAAAGAGAAGAACATGAATAAGTGTACATACCGCTACCAACGACCGCATCGAGGAAAGCAGCAGCGATTCATTATCCATCTGCGCCCACCTTGCCATGTCCTGGGGGAGGGCGCAAGCTCGTCCCAGAGCGGCAACCACTTCAGGGTTGACCGCTCGGTCCAACTCGGCTAGTTGCCTCCCCAGCACTCCCTCGATGTCCGGTCTCCAAGGGACAAAATCGGAGGGAGTGGCGGATCCCCCGACCGACACAGGAGGTTCCGGGGCAGGTGGGAGCTCGACCCTCAGCCTCTGCTCCGGCCTGCGCGCCTCGACGACCTCGGCAGTACCCTCTCTGCCTGAGTCGGAGGGTGACTCGTCAACGGCAATGGCCGGATGATCAGCGCCGACCTCGGCCGCGGCACGAGGTCCTGATTGGGCCCTGTCGATGGCTTCTGGAACAGTCTCGGTCTCGGGAACGAGAACCTCTGCAGCAGCCGCGGACGTTGTAGTTGGGGCGACGTCGGCGCCTTGAAAGGGGTCCGAGGTCTCGCCCCCTATGTCCCCAAAGGCTGCGGCGGACAAGTCTTCGGCCACGAAGCGCTGGCGACGACTGCGCAACATCTCGACTTCGGATTCTTCCGAGCTGGATGTGCTCCGGGACTCGCTGGAAACGACAAATTTCTGCCTCTGCCGCTTGCGCCCGGTCTCGGCTCTCTCGGTCGCTGCTGGTTCACGGACAGGAGACTGTCCGCCCGATTCTACCGGAATCCCGCTGGGAATCGCGACAGTCACCGTCTCCGGGATAGGGACCTCGGTCTGTACGGTGTTCGGTCCGATGACTTCCCCGTGCAGTACGGAGTCAATCCCGGTCACTCGCCTCGGGGTAATGAAAGACTTGTAGTGGGGGATGTACCCCAGGAGCGAGAACGCGGCTCGGCAGTGATGGCCGCGGTACTTCCGCACCTTCTCGTGTCAGTCACTGTTCACCTTCCACCGGTTCCTTCTGGCGAGCTCCCTTCTCTGCCGAAAGCCTGCAGAAACAGAACGATGTTAACAGAAGGGAAGAGATAACTAATGTTAGAATACAAAATCCAGGGGGGCCTCGGTTTTTACTTGGGAGGACTCCTATTCTGCTTGGGATCCGGGCTGTGGTGCTGGGCTCCGCCTCGCCGAACTCCCATGCGCCGCGGACGAAGACACGGTCCTCCCCCGCGTACTTATAGGAATCTTCCAGCGCGGTCACGAAGGCCGTTCGGTGGACCCTTAGCCGGAGGTAGTACGTATGCCCCTCTGCGGATTTGCAGAGGTCATACGCCACCTCGATGTCCGGGACACCGAGGTTGATCGACAGTATCCCGTTCAGCCGCACTATTCCCATGATGATCTTATATGCATTGGGAAGTAGCTGGCAGGGGCTCAACCCCCACTCCCGGAGACAGTCCCTGAGGAGTGGGTGAAGGGGGAACCGTATCCCTCCCTCCACGACGGACACTAGCCAAAATGGCATCCAGCTGTCGCTGTATGAAAAGCCATCGTCAGGGCCGTCTGGCCTGACTTCTACATTTGCAGGGACCTGGTATGCCTCCCTAAACAGGCCTATGGACAGTGGGTCCCCTAGCCAGTGCCTGTGAACGCCCATTCTCTACCCTAGACGGAGAACTACCTACTAGAAAGGGAGAAGACAGGAGGGAGAAACCCTATGGTGAAAGGTCGTGCAAACAAGAGTGCTCGCAGGTAGTACTGTTCTTCAGCAGAGTGCAACAGGGATTCTGAGGATCGAAAAGAGGGAAGACGCAGAAGTTGCCCTAATTTATAAGGGATGGAGGCGCCGTTTCAGATTTCAAAAGAAGCCTTTAATGTGGCCATACCTCGAATAGCTCTAACGTCGTCTCGGGCAGCCCAGGCGTCCTGCAGATATGATTGCGCGACCTTCGGAGAGGCGACACGTGGCACCGGCGCCGCATTAGCAGAGGACTATTAAATGCCTCGACAGACGAAAGGGCAACTGCCTCGACTGACAGAGAACTTAATGAGGCACTCTACGTCAGCAAACGGTGATAAGGAAGAGCCCTACCTGAACCGAGACTCCTCCGTCTCGGTAACGCATCACAGATACTCATAAAAAGATCACTCCCGGCCTAACAAAGCCACTCAGCTTCCGACCTGCTCCAAGGAGCTCACAGGTCGAAAGTTGGGGGGGAGATTATGGGTACACAGCAGACCGAGACCACGGTTCATGCACCGGGTCTCGGTCATTGGCGGATCTCTCAATTCCGAGAATGGCCAGGAGTTCGGCTATCCGGACCAACAACTCAAACAGAGAAAAGCATTGCGACATAAGGTCGACCACACCTACTTTATCAGAGACAAGGAGAAAGGAAGCCAGAGTGCGAGCAAAGTTTCAAAGTTTTCATTAATCAAAGCTCCTGATTACAAGATGAATGGAGATACAATAAAAGAAAAAAAAAATTACAAAAATTACAAAAAGCCTCCGAGGGCTGCAGCTTCCACATTGCAGTCAATCTCTGGAGGGATCTTGGCCACGACCGCGCTGGCCTCGGGAGCAGTCAGGGTAGCTTTAGGAACGGCCGCGCCCGCTTCAGGAGCACTAGCCTCGGGGGCGACAGCTTCAGGAGCCTCGACGACCGCTGCCACTGGGCAGCCCTCGGGATCAGCGCTGGCAGCTGGAGCCTCTTGAAGCGCCCCGGGAGCGGCGTTCGCCTCCGGACACGATTGCGAAAGAAGGTTAGAAGCCTGAGACACGGCCGCGAGTCTCGAGTCCGAGCAGGAAAAACTTGGGGGACTTAGGAAAAGAGGGCTATCCTCGGCGATCCCAGCCTTGCGCAAGGCCGCCTTCCACCCAAGCTCCCAGGCTCGGTCCCGGATCCCCGGCAGCTGAGCCTTGTAATCAGCAGACAGCCTGCCGACCTCCTCCCCCATGATGGAGTCGTGCTCGGCGAGGAACTCCTCCTTGAGCCTGGCCTCTTGTTTTGCCAGGGCAGACTCGATCTCGGCCGCCTTCCCCCTCAGCGCCATCTCCAGGGAACCTTGCGCCTGGTTCCGCTGAGAGAGTAGTCTCCTGTTTGTCCCCTTCGCACTCTCCAGGTCGTCTTCCAGTCGCTTTGTCGCAATCCGGAGATCGTCGAGCTCAGAGGCAAGGTGGAGGTTCTGGCTCTTCTCGTCCTCCAGCTCGTCCTTGAGGCGCTCCACCTCGACCTTTGACTCCTCAAAATCAAAGACGAGGCCGGCGTTCCTGGCCGCCACCTCCGCCAGCGTCGCGTCCTTGGACGCCACGGACGCCTGCAGCTCGTCCCTCTCAACCACCCATTCCGCCTCCCGCGCCTCGGCTGCATCAAGCCTCTCAATGCCCATTTGGCACCTCTGCAACAGCTGCATAATGAGAACCCGAAGTCAATAAAACGACACCGGACTAAAAGCTAAGGGAAGAATACTGCACTTACTGACACCAGGGATCGCATCGAGGAGAGCAGGAGTGATTCGTTGTCCATCTCGGCCCACCTTTCCATATCTTGAGGAAGGGCGCAGGCTCGTCCTAGCGCTGCGACCACCTGGGGATCGGTGGCGCGGTCTGTCTCGGCCAACGGCCTCCCCAGAACTGCCTCGATGGCCGGCCTCCACGGAGCCAGAGGAGGAGGCAGGATCGTCCCACCAACAGGCGGAGGCAAGGAGGGGCCAGGAGAGGCCTCGACCCTTGCCCTCTTCTCGGGTCGCCCGCCCTTAGCAAACTCGGTGGGGCGAGCCCGACCTCCGGCCCCCACGACATGATCAGAGGGTGGGTCATCCGCGACGACCGCCTCGACGGCCGGAGGCGGGGCTAAGACGACCTCTGCCTCGTCGGGCCGAGCAGCCCCAATCGCGGCGGTACCAACCGTCTCGGCATCTGGGGCAGGAGTGCCACCCGGGAATCCCGGAGGCGTCGCAGCCACTGCCTGAGGAGGATCCTGGACCCCGCTTCCGATGTCCCCGAAAGCCGCCACGGACAAATCTTCTGCAGCGTAGCGTCGCCCGCGCTGGCGTAATATTTCCTCTTCCTCTTCCTCTTCCTCTTCCTCTTCCTCTTCCTCCGAGCTGGAAGCTACTAGCCTACTTCGGGAAGGCCGGGGCTTGGCTCTCGAAGTCCCGACAGGCTCCGCGGCGAAGACTGCTGGAGCACGGTCTACCGACTCAACCAGACGTCCGGTGGGAATCGCGACGGTCACCGCCGCCGAGCCGGGCACTGCGGTCGTCGCTGTTCCTTGACTACCGCCTTCCCCGCTCAGCACGGAGTCTATTCCCGATACCTTTCTGGAGGTCTTGAAGGACCTGTAGTGGGGCAAGTACCCCAGGAGAGACCACGCAGCACGACAGTTGTGGCCGCGGTAGTTCCTCACCTGCTCGTGCCACGCGCTGTTCACCTTCCAGCGGTTCCTCCTCGCTAGCTCCCTCTTCTCGCAGAAATCTGCATAGATAAAATCGTGTCAAGAGCCAGACAGAGGAAGAAAGGAAAGAACTGCAAACCGAAAGAACTTCGGCCTTTACTTGGAGGAATTCCTATTTTTCGAGGGACCCGGACCGTGGTAGCAGGCTCTGCTTCACCGAACTCCCATCCTCCTCTGACGAGTACTCGGTCTTCACCCGCGTACCTATTGGAGTCCTCCAGCGCGGTCACGAACCCAGTTCGGCGGACCCTCAGCCGGAGGTAGTAAGTGTCCCCTTCTGCGGATTTGCAGAGGTCATACGTGTCCTCGATGTCCGGGACACCGAGGCCGATTTTCAGGATCTGGTTGAGCCGCACTACCCCCATTATGATTTTGTATCCATTGGGGAGCAGTTGGCATGGGCACAACCTCCACTCCCAGAGGCAGTCCCGGACCAGTGGGTGCAGGGGGAAGCGGACCCCCGCTTCCACTACAGAAACCAGCCAGAACGGCATCCAGCCATCACGATAGGTGAGGCCGTCATCAGGGTAATCCGGTCTGACCTCCACATTGGAGGGGACCTTGTATAAATCCCTAAAATGGTCTATAGAACCTGGGTCTCCTAACAAATGTCTATAGACTCCCATTCTCGACTCGGACGAGGACCTATCTAAAAGAAAAGACGAGAAAAACGGAGAGGAGTCCTACGAATAGGGACTGCACAAGCAGGATCGTCGGAAGTCCACAGGCGCTGGAGAAAGTTCTCTTGCAAAGCGCAATAGAAATCTGAAGAAAGCAGAGGAAAGTGAAGACGAAGGAGGCGCCCTGATTTATAAGGCCTAGGGGCGTCGATTCGACTATCGAGGAGAGCCTTTAAGAGGCGTCCCCTCAATCAGCCCTAACATCCCATCTCGCAGCCCTGACGTCTCCTCGAAGTAATTGCGAGACAGCCAAAAGAAGCGACACGTGTCACCACTAGCGCGATATCCGAGGACTATTAAATATCCAGGACAGGCGAAGAGACATCTCGAAGGGGACCGCACGATAGCAGCAACCTCCAGGCCCAAGGGGACCCTCCTGATCCGAAGCTCCCTCGTCCCGGTACTTCCCTCATATGACAATAACCCTCACTTGAGCTCGGTAGCGGAGCCAGCTATACGGTCATCAAACTTCCGACCTCCTCGAGCTGGGAGGCTCTCAGAAGTCAAAAGCTAGGGGGCAATTGTGTGGGTAAAACATCGTAATTACGAAGTTAAGCGAGGATTACAACTAAACTCGCCGAACACCTCAGCCTCTGTGGTAATAGCTCGACAGCTCGGTAATAGCTCGGCAGCTCGCTCAGTAGCTCGGTGGCTCAGCACCACGGTTCGGCAGCTCGGCATAAATGCCAGCTCAGTACAAAGGCGCGCCACGGCCAAGCCATCCTGGGTCCCAGACCACAGTACTAGAGTCAGAGTGGGCCGCCACCTTCCTCCTGGAAATACGGCGCGGCCAGAGAGATATGAACAAACATTTATGGCGATAGGATCGCTCATTTATGGCGATAAGAGGTGCACTTTATCAACCCTGTACGCCAACTGGCTGAAGGCGTGGAAAGAGAGGGAGGCGTGTTGCCCATTTTACCTACTGCTGCCAGTCAGGGTAATGATCGATGGGACCTCACCTCACCTACCCCCATTCACAGAGAGAATGAACGAGGAACGCTCACTTATATATACACATGGGATCAGTCCCATGAAAGGTACGCAATACTCAGCTCACAATACCACTTATCGTCTCATTCCCCTCTTCCTCATCCTGTTTAGTTTTCTCAGAACTAACTCAGGCATCGGAGTGCCTTCGGCTCACGGCAGCCAGGGGCTCTGATTCTAGCCTTTCTCCTTCCTTTTCAGGTTCTTGGCGTTCAGCATTTCCCGTCCTAAGAAGTTTACCCCGATCTCATCTCGATCTAAGTAGGTGTCGTTTTTACCGCTTACAATAAGAATCCTGCAAGCAGCACTGGATAGACAAACTACTGTGGGGAGGATTTAGAGATCCAATTAGAGGTACGTTTATGCAGAGATTTGTTCGAGGAAAATGAATATAGGTTTGGGTGATTTCTTTTTCCTTCCTTTTCTTTTCCACACACATTAGCTTTACATGTGAGCTGGGAAGGCTGATTCATGAGTAAGTTCTTATGCGCTCATTATTCTTGAAAATGACAAAATAAAAGTTTTCTAGACTTACTATGATAACTGGCAATGCAGATTAATACAAACGAGTTTCTTCTTCTTATAAGGCATTCATATTTCTTGTCTTCTTGTCAGCTGCAGCTCCTTGTCTGCTTTAAAAGCTTTGCTTGGAGGTTTTTGAGAGTTGTCACTGTTCTTATGCGCAACTCACAGCCGGCCAAGCAGTTGATTGACTCAGTCAAGGGAAGGAAACTTGGCCTTGATTGCTTGTCAGTCAGTCAAGGCAATTAGGCAGCTTAAAAGATGGTCCACAGTCTTTGGTTTTAATTTGTTTTTCACTTGCATACACCCCACTTGGATGAATCAGTATCTCCTCGTTTCTATGAAACAGGGGATCTGGACTCTTAATTGCCACAAGCTCAAGTTTCAGGCTCATCCAACAATATTCATCACCCATCATTGGATTGAAATCCAAAAAAATAATGCAGAAGTTTGAACATGATATGGGTCAAGTTGAACCCGAACCTACACCAGCTCAAATCTAACCAGTTTTAATATACAATAACTTTTTATTTTAAAATATTGTAATAGAAATTAATTCATACGCATTCTAGCAGTTTCATGTTGGAGCAAGCAGATCAGTCATCAGCATTATATAGTTGTTGGTGGTTGAAACATCTGCCTGGATCCAAATTCAAATGATGAAAAAACGAAGGTTTTTTTTTTTTTTTTTTTTTGTAATTTCATTGAGATTTAGTGAGATCAAACTACCTCGGCATGGTTACAAGTACTTTGAATTTTCTTGTTTTTGATAAGTTGGGTCAATGGTGCAATACATGTGGGACAACCTACTCACCCAATGAAAATCTAGTGTTTGAAATCTTCTATGTTTGATAGGCGGAACCCCATCATCTTTATCTCTTTTTCTGGTTGTTTAATTACTCCAATATGTAGGACGGCACACCCGCGTGTCCCATGACTCGAACACCCGAACTACCGGGCTCAAATACCAATTGTAGGATATTACACCCCAATGAGGTATCACTTATCTCAAAACCAATTAGTGATATGAAACAATATAATGATAGTTTTATGGTGAGGGCGAGGACTCGACCATAATTATGGCCGCTCAAGAGTCAGAATGGACGTCGACCTCAACACAATCTAATCAAGCAAGTGGCAATTGCATTGTGCTTAAGATGAAACAAGAAACAAATTTTGAAATTTTATATGGGAAAAGATTTAGATGTTTATTTTGATAAAACAACTCCAATAATGATATTTTGACCTGAACCGAGACGCTCGTCAGTCTATACTTGAGGATATACGCTACAATACTCTACTATTCATGGATGTTTATTTGGAGGGCGCGCATCTAAACACTCTTGAATTGAATCCTTTTAACTACAAAGGAAAGGCTGGGAATGGTCAATTTGGGTTGAATTGAGCACCATGGGTGCAATCTACAGGCTTAACCTGAAACCTAGTGATATTTTAAACTTGATGGCTTGGGATCGATCCACAGGCATTCGTGTGAAACTAGATGCCAATACTACTCGGCCAAGAGTATTGTTGGCTAACCCTGCCTATTTATTTAATGGTCAGTTTCAGATTGTGTTGGTGGGTGATAGTGCAATCACTTTGAGGCTGGGTCGATCGATAAGTTCAATGGTAAGCATGAACTCAACCCAAAACCAGTTCAGTTTATTAATTGGATTGGATTACATAAGTCAACCCAAATATTGAATGACCGGTTGGATTGAGTTTAGGCTGGCAGGTTGTATCAGGTAATTTCCACCTCGATACAAAGGCTGTACTACTTGATTTATTGCTGTAACTAGTACCCTTGTGAAACAAAATCCAAAACTGAAAATTGAAAGAAAGAAAAAGGAAAACAGAATTATCTACTGTCTTCTAGAATTAAGCTAGAATTGCAAATGGAGATATCCATGGCAAAGGAATGGGCGGTTAACCAAAAATTGCCTAGGTTTTGTTGTTGGGGAAGTCCTGTCCCCCTTTCTGATGGCTGTGAATGCATCTTCACTGGTGTGGACCTGCAAGTTTTTTTTTTTTTTTTGTTTGTTTGTTTATCTTTCTTGCTCTTTTATATATATATATATAAAAGAAATATTCATGTGCATTCAATCCCTACAGGCACATGTAAACCCTACATGCACATGCAAACCCTCCTATTCAAGGGCCCGACTTCTTTAACCATTGGATTGCTTTGTCATCGATTGAGGTCTTGATATTTATCAATAAGTGGAATTCTCTCCCGTGGGCTGAAACTCAGTGGGGCCGGTTTTTTTTTTATGGGGGCCACTTCTTTAACCATTGGATTGGGATGTCTGCATATGGACACTCCCGTAGGAGAAAATTCTGCGTATTAATCAACGTATGTCCTTTTCTTACATGACCAAAGGATGCAAGCATAACATCAATGGAATTGATTTAATGGATCCCACGAAGTCAAGTCTTGTGGCTTGTACCTTCAATTTGTCCTAAACTGAGTCAAGCCTTTTTGGATAGTACCTTCAAGTTGGGTGAACTTGGATCTTGATATTTACCTCTATTAGGTGCGAATCTGTATTCTCCTTTCATTCAATGGGTGAACTTCTATCTTGATACTAAATTATTCCTCCATATCCAGGATAATGAGTAGCCAAATTAATTGAACCAGCAAAATTGAGCTTCACAAAATCAGAAGGTTTTTTTTTTATTTTATCGGTATCTCGGTAAAATATATTAAAGACTTAAGAAATGTACAATAAATAAGATGGAAAGAAAAAACCTGAATAGGTATTAGAACTAAATACCAACACAAAACAACAAATTACAATAGAGTAAACAAAGCTACATCTCTTTTTACTCCCAACTTACCTATAGCATCCGTTATGCCATTTCTCGACTGAGATACATGAAGAAACTCAACATTCAAAGATGATGGCCATGTCTTGATTTCACCAAAACACAGAACCAGAAGGTGGAGATTCCCATGTTGCAGGGGCTAGTCACACACCCAGACAAAACATTTGAAATATACCATTCATGTAAAAGAGAGGTTGTCGTTAATTGAGTTGGGCCCTTTTGGCTTCTACCTTCAAGCTATGTGCACTTGGTCTTGATATTTAGTTCTAGTTGGGGCCCAATCTACATCCTTATTTTATTTAGTGGGCCAAAGGTCTTGACAATCATCGGTGGAATCGACTCAATTAATCGCATTACAAGAGGCTTGTACGGTTGTACCTTGTAAGTTGCATAAACTTGTTCTTGATAACTATCACTACTAGGTGCCAATTCGATATCGTTTTTATTTAGTGCGCCAAAGGACCCAACAATGGCATTGACAGAATTGACCCGCTCAATTATCCAAGTCAAGCCCTTGTGGCAAGAAGCTGTAGGTTATGCCGACTTTGGCTTGATATTTATCTCTAGTAGGCGCCTAATCAAAATCCAGCTTTCCCTACCTTGGGTCCTACCTTGGTGGCCGAAGGACCCAACATTAATAGAAAAGGAGATAACAAAAAGAGAGCTACAGAGAAAAGTAGAACAGCATTGAAAGATCTCCTTATGCTTAAGTGTTGAAAAAAAAAAAAAAAAAAAAAACCCATTTCCAGTCCGTTGGTCCTAGCCCTTGGTTTTGACATAAAATTTAGTGGTTTCCTAATCATAGATTTTTTTAAAAAATTCCCTCCAATAGTGAATAAAGATTTGTGAGAGGGAAATCAAGACTAAGTGCCAAATCATAAGAAGATGAGAGTGTAAAACAGCATGCACTCAAAGGTGGGCCCTAGTAAGCGTCATAGAGCTCGATTGCATATAATGCATTTCTCATTTAACAGAAGTAGGCTTGACCGTTCAAGTGAAAAGAAACGCTAGATGTCAGTGAAAAACAAAACCCAAGGAATGTGCAAGATGGTGCAATGAGTCTGATCACAGGCCCCCTACCCAAACAAAACAGATGGACTGCCGTGCCTTGACTAAGTCGGCTGCTTGGCTAGCTGTGAGGTTGATACCCAAAGAGTGACCGCTCTCAATAACCTCTGACCAAAGCTTTTAAAACCGCCAAGGAGCTGTTGCGGACGAGAGGAAATTAAGAGGCATATGTGCTTATAAGAAGAAGAAACACAAATGCCTTCACAGCACAACCTCCTCTTTGATTATTAATTGGCATTGCCAGTTCACTGCCCATCTATCCTAGTAAGTTTTGAGAAAATTTTTATTTTGTAGTACTTATTTATGTTCAAGATCAATATGCAGATCTAGTCTAATAATCACTCTTAACTATGTCTTTCTCCTGGAAGAATAAAAACCATGCGTTTTCTGTAGTGTGACTTTACTTGTGTGGAGGGAAAAAGAAATCATCCGAAAGTATTTTCATTTTCCTCCGAAAAATTCTCCCCACAAGCATATCTAACTATCCTCAACTGAAAAATGGCTTTGAAATGGGTTTCAAAAATCCCACAAAATTTCCAAAAATCATGTTTAGTAGTTCAGGTTCAAAGCCAAGCCATTTACTTCCATATGCAATTCACCTTTGTATTTTGTGATTTCAGGCCTCTATTACACTATGGAAATCAACACGCCTCCACCACCAATCGGCATTGATCTGGGTACGGAGAATTCATGCGTCGGGGTTTGGCGAAATGAATGGGTGGAGATCATTCCGAACCAGCAGGGAAATAAGACAACTCCTTCATGTGTTGCCTTCACAGACACGCGGCGTTACATTGGAGAAGCTGCAAAGAACCAGGCCATCACAAATTCCAGCAATACAATCTTAAGTTAGTTTCCCTCACTCTTAAACGCGTTGATTGTTAAGATAGTAGTTGACCAAAGAGCAAACTGAGCGATCAGTATCATTTTGTTTGAGGGAGGGAGGGAGGGGATTTTCTTACCTTTTCCATAAAGAAAATACATCACATCAAATAATTGAATAGTACGTGTTGCTTGGAAAATTAAGGCAATTTTCAAAACTGTCGGAATCGATTTTATTTTTTAGAAACCCCTCTTCTGAGTGAGAAAGAAGAACAGGGACAATCATGGGGTGGAAGTGGAGGAATGGCAAGATTTGAGCGGGCTGTATCTCTCTACCGAGTTTGGGTTGCGCTTGATCATTCTATTACCTGCATCCAAATCCACAAGCTTCAACAATTTTACAATAAAAAAGTGCAATCAATATGTGGACTCAGTCCATTGTGCAAGCCCCATGGATTAGTTGTCAACCAGCCACCCATTTATGTTTGGTCCTTTTGGATGGACATGCAACGGGTCCCATGCTCAGGTGCGCACAATGAGGATTTCCATCCCCTTGCATATTGTGTACAGGAAGATTTCAATGTGCACCTTGTTGTAGGGCCCCACCTAGGGATTGGGAGATCGAAAGATTTGGTTGGGCCAGTTTATTTGGATGGATGCCAAAAATGAATATGGTGTAATTAGGGGGATTAGGATATGCGGTCCATTTAGATGGGTGATCAAAGGGACTCCACTATGATGTGGGCATGAAGTTCTCGGTGTGCATCGGATAATTTATGTATATCAAGGATTGTTGGTTGAGCATGGGCTTGAAACCCTTATATGCCCATGGCGAATAGGAATGTGAACACTGAGTGGCAAGTGTGCACCCATAGTGGGGCCGACATGATGGCCATCCGACTGGACCATACAATACCTATTGAATTTCACACGTCCCTTGCACCCATCCAAATAGATTGAACCATTAGATCGACTTCACACCCCATTTGAATGGACTGAAGTTGTGGGCCCGGGATGATTGGTATAAAATGATTGGATGAGGCTGATTTTTTATAAAGAAGATGACCCCACCCAGATCTTCAAAAACCCCAGTCCCAACCCTAGGTGGGGCCACAGGTGGGCCCGACAGCCAGGCCCGCATGGACGCCCGACGCTCACCTGATCCGGCCTCCAAGTTAATTATAAGAATGCTGATCTGTAAATGGAAAACTCTCTCTCAACCTGCTAATTTGGTTGAATGATAATGTGTACGAGATGAAAGCCTCAACTACTATCGAACATTCTTTGATTTCCCTTTTTCTCGTAACTCTGAGACCACCTTGGTTTTTTTAATGTTTGTTTTCAGATGTGAAGCGATTGCTTGGAAAGAGATTCAGCAGCAATAACGTCCAAAAAGACATCAAGCTCTTACCTTTCGAGGCTGTTCCAAGCCAAGGCGACGAGCCTGTGATCTCTTTCCAATACCAAGGTAATGCGAAGGAATTTTCCGCTTTGGAGATCTCCTCTATGGTCCTCCTTAACCTACGCTACACTGCAGAGGCCTTCCTCGGGTGCCGCATAGAAAATGCAGTCATCGCTGTTCCCGCTTGCTTCAACGACTCCCAAAGGCTAGCTACCTTGCAAGCTGCTAACATTGCTGGCCTCAACGTCATGCGTATCATGAATGAGCCTACGGCTGCCGCAATTGCATATGGCCTTGATAACATAGAGAATAATGATGATAAAAAGGAGAGGAGGAAGAAGAAGAAGAACATTCTCATCTTCAACCTTGGCAGTGGCAGTTTGGATGTTTCCATCCTCATCATGGAGAGAGGGAATTATAAGGTGAAGGCTACAAGGGGTGATGCCCATCTGGGCGGAGTGGACTTCGACAACAAATTGATCATACACTGCATTGAGGAGTTTGAGAGAAAGCATCATATGGAAAAGGGACAACTCAGTTCGAATTTAAGCCCAAAGGCTTATGCAAAGCTGAGGACCTCATGTGAGAAGGCAAAGAGGGTCCTTTCCACGGTGGACGAAGCTCATATAGAGATAGATTCCTTAGTCAAGGGTATCGACTTCGAGACAAGGATCACCCGTGCCACATTTGAAGGGCTGAACAAGGATCTCTTTGAGAAATGCATTTGTATGGTGGACAAGTGCTTGGAAGATGCTAATATGTACAGAAGCGCCATTGATGACATTGTCGTAATTGGAGGGTCCACTAGGATACCCAAGGTCCGAGAGATGCTACAAGAATTTTTCGAAGGGAAGGATCTCAGCAGGCGCATCAACTCCGACGAAGCTGTGGCTTGTGGTGCTGCCATCGAAGCTGCCATCTTGAGCGGCATCAACGACAATGTGCCGGATCTCGTAGTGGATGACATTGCAACTCACTCACTTGGTATAGAAACTCCCAAAAAAGCCTTGATGATTCCAAGAAACACTGCAATTCCAACCACAGTGGAGGCTGTGGTCGTTCCTGCTGAGCACCAAATGGATTATACCATTAAGGTGTATGCATAGTTACCCAATTCGGTCCATTGAGACCCGAATTCCGTACAGCACGAAACGAACAAATCGAAGTTCGATTCGATGAAATCCGGCTTTTGAAAAATCCTTAGTTCGGTACAATTCGAGAAAGCCCTCTTCTGAAAAACTAGAAAGTACGTAAATGGAAAGTGGAGTCTTCTAAGGAAAGTCAAAAACACATTTAAAAAAGTAAAGATAAAGTTCAATATGAAGAGGAAACAAAAACAATAGCTTTTAGAAATAGGGTAGAACTCAAATCATCTTTTAGAAATAGAGTAGAACTCAAATCATTAAATACCTATTTAATCTCTTGCTAGACATAACCGTATAAACTCATTCCATCATTCGCTTCCTCAAAAAGTCTGCACAGTGGGTGAATTTAGATTTTAGATCACCGGTTCACAAGCTTGTCGTCGCGACTCGCAAGCTCTCCTGCGGTGAGATGCTTTGATTGCAGGTATGATGCTCCCTTTCTTTCTTCCATAGAGTTTCATGAAGAGATAAGAAGGGTAAGGCTTGCAGAGATGGGAAAGGTAGACGGTGGAAATGAGGAGTGGGAAAAGACGCCCATGACTCCAATCAGTCCCAGTTCTCTAGACATTGATTTAATATATTATTATTTGCTTTATACTCTCCCAGCCTCCCTCAACTTCAATCTATGGCAACTAACTAATCTCAGCCTCGGTACAAACCGTGTAAAATCTCAAATCAAATCACCTATTTAAATTAAAATCGTGCAAAATAAGCATTTTACCGGTTTATAGGATATGTATGTAATATTCATTAATCAGAGTTTGATCTATCGTTAGATCGTCATTCAGATGAAAAATGTGATGATAATAATGTTTGTTTATTAAGCAGTAAATCAACGGTTGAATGAACTCTGATTGATGTAAGATTTGAGGATACCCTTCGTAATTATATGGAATGAATTCTGAACAGTTCAGATTTTAGTAGATGGGCCCGACCTTAGAGTTACACTCCTTTACCACATGAGTTCTCTAAGTTAAAATCATAGAGGACCCTCATTTGCACATGTCAATGTCAATGAAAGCTTCTCTTTTCTCTCTGCTGTTGTATACGTTTTGATAACTCATTGTACAACCAATGACTTTTTTGGATACTATTTAAACGCATGTCCGTCCTATCCTCCTTTTTTTTTATTTTTATGTTTTTATTGTTTGCCTTTAGACTTATCTAATAATCTATAAGTGGCCAATGAGAAATCCTTAACCGATGTAAATAGCTTAGTCTCAAGATTAATGGTTTTAATCATTTATCTGCTCATACTTATTAAAGCATCAAATGACTAAAAAAAATATTTATGCATATATCGAATGGACATACGAATCATATCGAACTATATCGAATTATATATTTGAATTAACGTAGCGAATTCATCGAACTCGAATTGCGAATTGAGCGAATTGAAAAGTGAATTAACTCAGATACCCCATCGAATTTTCGAGTTTGGGTAATTGTCGAATTGCGAACTGCGAATTCAAATCCGAATTGGTCAAACTACGAGTCAGGTAACTATGTGTGTATGAGGGCGAGAGGACAAGAATCCGAGATAACAACCTTTTGGGACAATATCTGTCATCGAGGAATAATGCCATTTCTTTCGTCCCCTATGCTGTCTACTTCAATGTAGATCAAAGTGGTATCTTCACTATCTCCGTTGAGGACAAGATGGCTGGACAGAGGAAAAAAAGGATGCAGGACATCACCAGGAACTTCATGCCGATGCTGAGTAGAAAGGATATTAGAAAGATGGCCGCGGATGAAGAGGAACTAAAAGGGAAGGAAGGCGAGTACAAGCAGAGGCTGGAGGCAAAGAATGAGCTGGAGAGTTTTCTCATCCAGTTGAAAAAGAGCATCAAAATGTATAAAGATTCACACAAGAAGAAGATTGTGGATGCAATCGGAAAGACCATGAAGTGGCTAGAAAATAATCCACAGGCCATCGGAGATGACTTTGGCTACCCATGCGGAGAACATGTGAGTTACCTGAAGAAATCATGGGATGGTATGTTGCAAAGGTCTCCCCCTCCTGGCACTGGGATGATAGCCAACTCAGATACAAGTTTTCGTCATCTTGAAAGCAGGTTTGCAAAACTCATTGAGTTGGCTCATGACTTGGCCAAGCCAACGACCGAGTCAAAATCAGGGACTCAGAGTACAAGGAAAATAGAAGTGCCCGATCTGACCCACCAACCCATCCCGACCCAACCTGACCCACAGAATATGAGGGCCGATCACGGGTCAAGGTTTTCTCTCTCGTGGAGAAACTGGTCAGGTTAGGGTTAACCCGCCTAACCCGTATGTTATGTTTAAATTTTCTATTAAATCTTATTTATTATTCCAAATCCCTAAGAGAAAAATATCCAAATGATACCCACTTTCTATTGCAGTCTCCACCATCCATCTGAAACTTATCACTCAATTTTATAGTATCTTGTTATTTTGATATATCATTTTAATGAAATCTTTATTTTGTTTCTATTAGTTCTGTTATTATATTTCTATAGTCGTTATTTAAAAATAATATATTATGCTCAAGGTTTAAATAACTCTTTTTCTCTCTTTTTTTTATTACCTCTCAAGTATGCTCTTTGTTAGCTTACTCAAGAACATTTTTTTATGCTCTTCTTTTTAGGATATAGTTTGTATATATTAAGAAAATATAATAGAAAGACATAAACAAGAAAAGAGCTAAAATTGAATTGGTTTGTTTCAATCAATGGGATAGAAAATGATGAATGGACCTTGGCCAAATGGACACCGCCTTTTATGAATAGAAAACTAAGTAACCAGTATCATGCTTTGAAATGAAGTTGGGCTTCGTCAAAACATTCAAGAATTGGTTCAATATATGGGAAATAAAAAAGTTAATTGACCTTGGCCTCACTTTCTTACTTATGGTAAGCTAGATACTGCACCTCAAATGGTTGTTGAAATGAAATTGGACTCAAATTAGGCCTACAAGTTAGTTTGGGTTAGGTAGGGAATCATGGTTGGGTCAATTGATCTATTAGATGGATGCGGGTTACAGTGGTCAACCTGACCCGCAGTAACCCACAATGGTTATGCAGGTTAAAGTGGGGTTGGGACGGGTTGTCCCACAGTGGGTGCGTGTTAGTAGCTTTTGACCCATTTAATAAATGGGTTGAATGCCGGTTATTGTGTCTAGCCCGTTTAATAAATGGGCCTGACCCGTTTAGCCCGACTCAGCCCTTTTGCCACCTCTAAATTGGAAAATATATTGTCAAGTATGATGACCAAAAGTCAAGTGCCTCTAGTATTCAGCCCTTCAGTAAGAATTTATGGTAGGAAACTTCTTTGTTAGGCACGTCTTAGGCCAAGTGCTAGTTTATCCTTTGGAGGCAGCGTGTTTGATGCCAACCCTCTTCCTTGTTTTTAGGCATAGAGAATTAAGCATAGGACGGGGATCTATTCAGTTGATAATGAATAGGGGTGAAAACTGCAGGACACGACCCGCTTTGAGGCCGGCCTAGCTGTGCCTAGCCGTGCCATGCTGGCCTGTGAAAATTTAGGGCTGTGTCATGTTGTGCCCAAGTTGGCTGGGGTCGGCCAGTATGGCCCATGATAAGGCTTATGTGCTGGGCTGTGCCCCAGGCGGCCTAGGTCCTGCCGCCCATGGATTGGCCCACATGCCTCTCCTAATTTTTTTTATATATAAATTAAAAGAGATTTTATGTACTTTTAGGACTCTCAACATGAAATAAAGTTGAAACTATCAGAATAAATCTATAAACATTAAGTTTTATTTATATTAAAATTTAAATCTTAACTATTATAAGCTTTATATATTACTTATATAAAAAATCAACTTTTTATATAAATTTCGTGTTGAGGTCCAGGCACCCTAACCTAGCACGACCGTGGACCCCTGGCTTAGCACGGCCCATGTCGTTGGCCGTGACTTGCTGTGCTGGCATGGTTAACGTGGTCAACGGGCTATGCCGGGCAAGGTTAACGTGGTCAACGGGCTATGCCGGGCAACGACCTGAAAATTTCCATGCGAAGCATGGCACGGCCCACTTTTCATCCCTAATATATAATAAATATCGAGGATTACTTGAATATCTTGTAAAAAAACCCACATTATATATATATATATATATATTTATATACTTTGGTCCTCGTCATCACTTTCCCCTCGTTACTTGAAAATGAACTTATAGATTACTAGTAGTAGCAACAAGGAAATAATAAAACCAACAATCTCATATTCACAAACCGTGAAGGACCATGAGCATGCATTATGAGAGTTGGATATTATAGAATTTCAAAATTTCTAAAATCCAAAAAAGCGGATCCTCAGGGCTTGGCGTTTTAGAAACAACTAGTCATGCGGGGAAGCTTGGACTTAAATGGCAGTCCAAATACAATGCATAATAGTAAGTTGAGTAGAAAGGGAATATGAGAAGTCGAGTAGAAAGGAAATATAAGAAGTGAGGTTGAAAAAAATGAAAAAAATACGTAGAAATGAAATAAAAGATGTGGACAAAATATAATTTTACAGAAAACAAAAGAGGAAAAGTGGGGACCAGACATATGTAGTTATATGAGATAAAAATGGTTTTTTGCATGAGATAGGAAGTGGGTAGTTAGAAGAGATAATTGAGGAGAGAAGAATAACTTACGGTCACTGAAGGAGATCGAGAAGAATAATTTATGGGCAAATTTATAAACTGGTCCAATTTGGATTGAAAATACTAGACTTTAATATAATATAATTCTCACCAAGAATTCTATGCCCCCATAGGACACCTTTGTTCAATGGCTTTTCCGCGGAAGTGGAAGGCCCCTTTCTCGTTTGTTACATATCTGTTAGGTGCAGCTCCAATACTGCAGAAAAGGATAATTTTTTTTTAATTTCTTTTTTTTTTTGTAGGAGCAAAATTCAAGTCCGACCACTTCCCTTCGTATTCAAATTTCTGCAGAAGATTAGCGTGGGTTTTCACTTCCGCAGTTTTACACAAAGAAGCCCATAAAATTCCCTCGATTTTTTGTTCTTCAACTTACTTTTCTTGTGTCTAGTGTCTCACTTACTTTTCACGTAAGTATGCTCATTTATAGATATTATTATGTTTCCAGATGTGTTTGGGCATGTACTGGCTGTTATGATTTTCCCTTTTTTTTTTTTTCTCAGTTTGAGAAACTAGGAAAGTGGTTTTGCTTTGGTAGCAACAAGCCAACAACCCATATACTGGTTGATTGGGTCTCATGTAAATGCCTATTTATAGGAACATCAGCCCATGTAAAGAGATCACAATCTATGTGAATAAAAGTGTGTTATGCTGGTTTTCTTCTTTCTTCGGTCTGTTTAAGCTTTCTTTCTTTACAATAAACTGTTAGAAAAAGAACCAATGTTAGAAATGTTTTACCCAATTTTAAAATCACGCAGCTGATATATGCTTGCTTTAAACCATGGCACAAAGTGTAACGTTTTCAAGAGTGCAAGTTATTTGATGATTGAGTCTGGAGGTTAACAACATTTGGATCCGTGTCACTTCGTAATGGTCACTAATTCACTATGAGTAGGGGCATGAGGGTTTTGATAGACCATTGTCTGTTCCAATCTGATATGGGGTGCGAGTCTTAAAACCTGAACTCGTGAATTTTTCAGTCTTGGTGTCAAACCATGACTTTTTTGCAGCTAATAATAAGAGATCCTGGATATTAAGAACAATATCTCAAGGAATCAGGTATTCCGGATTTGGTGAAATTGACTGTAGACTGTGTTTTTGCACATCTTGCTGGCCTGATGCGCCCCTTCCCCCATGAAAATATTTGCTTCTTTGTGTTCAAAAAGTACTTTCACTGGCTCTACTAAATCTGAGGTGCTTTTAGGATAAGTTAGCGGAGAAAATTTAATATGATATCATTGCCTCCGCTACAAAATAATATGGTATCTTTGCCTCCGCATTAAAGTCTCATGGTCCCTCTTATTTTCATGACCATTTGGAATGATCTCAACTATTTTATTTCCCCCACCGTACCAAGATCATCAATGCCGATTGCATCTTTTACTGAAATTATAAAAGATATAAGTGAAGCTCATATCAATAGAAATATTATTTTTCTTGTTTATGTGGATGAATATTAGGAAAAACAGAACAGGCAAGTTTCATTGACAAGAAAAGGTGCACAGAGCAAAACCAATTTTACTAATTTGCCTAATGGGTAAGTTCCTTTTACAACTGATTGCGGAAAATCAAAGATCATGAGTCGACACTAAGTTCTTGGTCAATCTAAGGATCACTGATTTACCTTATGTAAAAACCTATTGTATAGCCTAATAACATTTGGGTAATTTGTATGTTAATTTCTTTTAAGGAATGAAGGGAGCCCAAATCTCCCCAAATTCCTCAAATCCTTGAGTCCTGAAGTGGATTTCCAAAAGACTGTAATTTCTGACAGATTCCACCAAAAAGGACGAAATCTCCAAGTTAGATATTTTCATCTCATATCAAGAGTTTTATGATGAAGAGGATTAAAAAAAATAAAATAAAAATTCATATCATATCAAGAGTTTTACAGTTCTGTTAAATGAGTGAGTGGAGGGAGTGTGTAGGTGAGGCCCCCAAAAACCTCCCTCTAGATATGGCCCCCCCTAAGTCGTAAATGAGGGTTCTGCCAATGTTTCTATTTATCATAATTGAAGGATATAGAATCTTTATTTTAGATTTGTATCATGAATCAAATGACGTTGTGGACGACATTATTATAATGTGATCGATTATGCTAGAGTGGTAATGAATTTCACTTTTACTAAATTGTTCATTTTATAATACAATACATTTGAATATTTAAGAACACTTCAATCGCTTTCAATGAACAAGTCCATTTGATACCATATACATAGCACCTAACAATCAATTGACTTTGTATATTTTTTAAAATTCATTATCCTTTAGATATGGCTCCCCTAAGGCCTATATCCCGGTTCCGCCTATTTCTCTATATATATCATAATTGAAGTATATATCGAATCTTTATTTTAGCTTTGCATTATGAATCAAATGACGTTGTGGACTGCATTTTAATAATGTTATCAATTATGCTAGTATGGAAATGAACTTCAATTTTACAAAATTGTACATTTTATAATACACTCCATTAAAATATTTAAGGACACTCTAACTGCTTTCAATGAACAAGTCCATTTTCTCATTGTATATGTTCCTTGTCTAAAATATTTGGAGGAGACCTTCATTTCATGCTTAATAATTTACACATAAAACATTTCAATAGAATACAATTTGGACATGAGTTGATAGATACCATATACATAGCACCTAACAATCAATTGTGTTCGTATATTTTATTAAATACAATATCCTTTAGATATGGCCTCCCTAAGGCCTATATCCTTATTACTATATATCATAATTGAAGGATATAAATCTTTATTTTAGATTTGCATCATGAACCAAATGACGTTGTGGATGGCATTATTATAATGTGATCGATTATGCTAGTATGGTAATGAATTTCATTGTTACTAAATTGTACATTTTATAATACAATCCACTTAAATATTTTAGTACACTCCAATCGCTTTCAATGAAGGCGGCCATTTTCTCATTGCATATGTTCCTTGTCTAAAATATTTGGAGGGGACCTTTTCATTTCATGCTTAATAATTTAAACACAAGACATTTCAATAGAGTTCAATTGATTCGAGTTGATAGATAACATATTCATAGCTTTATAATACTTTCCATTTAAATATTAAAGGACACTCCAATCGCTTTAAAAACAGAAGTCCATTTTCTCATTGCATATGTTCATTGTCTAAAATATTTGGAGGAGACCTTTTCATTTCATGCTTAATAATTCACACATAAGACATTTCAATAGACTGCAATTTGGATTTGAGTTGATAGATACCTTATACATAGCATAGCACCTAACAACCAATTGACTTTGTATATTTTATTAAAATCATTATCCTTTAGATATGGCCCCCCTAAGGCATATGTCCTGGTTCCGCCAATGTTTCTATATATTATAATTGAAGGATATAGAATAATCTTTTAGATTTACATCATGAATGAAATAACGTTGTGGTTGACATTATTATAATGCGATCGATTATGCTAGTATGGAAACGAATATTAGTTTTACTAAATTGAACAGTTTATAATATAATCCATTTAAATATTTAAGGACAGTCCAATCGCTTTCAATGAAGTTCATTTTCTCATTGCATACGTTCCTTTTCTAAAATATTTGGAGGAGACTTTTTAATTTCATACTTAATAATTTACACATAAGACATTTGAATAGATTGAAACTTGGATTTGAGTTGATAGATATCATATACATAGCGCCTACTAATAAATTGACTTTCTATATTTTATTAAATTCATTATGCTTTAGATTATGCCCCCCTAAGATATATATCCCGGTTCCGCCAATGTTTCTATATATCATAATTGAAGGATATAGAATAATTCTTTTAGATTTACATCATGAATCAAATAACGTTGTGGTTGACATTATTATAATTTAATTGATTATGCAAGTATGGAAATGAATATCAATTTTACTAAATTGTATAGTTTATAATATAATCCATTTAAATATTTAAGGACAGTCCAGTCGCTTTTAATGAAGAAGTCCATTGTCTCAATGCATACGTTCCTATCCTAAAATATTTGGAGGAGACTTTTTAATTTCATACTTAATAATTTACACATAAGACATTTCAATACAATGCAATTTAGATTTGAGTTGATAGATACCATATACATAGCATCTAATAATCAGTTGAGTTTGTATATTTTATTAAATTCATTATGCTTTAGATATGCCCCACCTAAGGCCTATATCCTGGTTCAGCCAATGTTTCTATATATCATAATTGAAGGATATAGAATCTTTATTTTAGATTTGCATCATGAATCAAACGATGTTGTGGATGACATTATTGTGGATGACATTATTGTAATGGGATCGATTATGGTAGTGTGCAAATGAATTTCTTTTCTACTAAATTGTACATTTTATAATACAATCCATTTAAATATTTAAGGACACTCCAATCGCTTTCAATGGAGAAGCCCATTTTCTCATTGCATATGTTCCTTGTTTGCACTACTATACTGGGGGCCATAGGAGATTTACCCAACTCTCTTTGGGCCCGTAGGGATTAGTCTGGCCCAAAGGACTGGAACACCATCCAATATAAAATAAAAATAAAAATTCCTTCTCTAAAATATTTGGTGGAGTCCTTTTCATTTCATGCTTAATAATTTACACATAAGACATTTCAATAGAATGCAATTTGGATTTGAGTTGATAGATACCATATACAAAGCACCTAATAATCAATTGATTGTGTATATTATATTAAATTCATTATGGATCAATAAATTAAGATCATTCGAAGCATCAGAAACACAAGGCACCTAAGTGTAAGGTGATGTTCTTCTCAACACCCACCAAGGGATTGATCGGTACTTGGGAAAGTTGCCCCACATGTATTGTGCCGTTGACCCAACTTGGTGAAAGAAAAGAAATCATTCGAGGCTATTTTCATTGAGTGGATTTCTAAACCCACCCATTGAAGGTCTTCTAGCCAGAGCTGGTTGCAGTATCCCTAAAATTATTAATTAGGATATCTTCTCGTAACGTAAACAATGAGGCTAGCCCTAAATAAGGACTTTGTCATGGGTTCAGGGGGCCAGACCACACCTGAAGGCCCAGAGTTGAACTTAACCTTCCTTCAATATATGTAGGGCCAGGTCCGGGTGGGCTAAAGCCCTTGGAGAGCCTGCACTACATAGGTTCTTAACCTATTCTTATAAGGGCTAGGGTCGGGCCAGATAAAGGCTGGGGGCCTAACAACAAAATACCTAAAGCTTAACTTTTCTGCACTGCCACCAAGCATCAAGTCTCAATTGAGCATTATCTTGTCTAATCCGCAAACTCACCCACTAAGAAAGATATGGATGCTGACTGATAGACATCAAGGCCGGCCGAGTTGATGCAACTTGAAGGTACAAGCCACAACGGCTAGACTCTGTTCCAAAAGGCTTGACCCAGTGCCCTTGATCGAGTCAAATCTGGCAACGCTGTGGTTGGGTCTTTGGCCCACCAGGTTAATGATGGATGTTGATTCGTCTCTCACTGCAGATAAATATCAAGGCCCAGTTAAAGCCACTTGAAGGTATAAGCGGAAGCCACTCAGAAATGCACGCCAATTGGCTTGATTCAATAGGATTGATCGAGTAAATACCCACATTTCTATGGTTCGGAGTCGGGACATTTGGTTCTCTTAGTAAATATGGATGAAGTTCGGACACGTCCTACAAGGATGAAAAGGATTTTGGTAAATGCACCCACCCTATCTCTATGGCTCTAGTCCACACCTTGTAGCACTCATGCAATGTCAACGTCAAATCCAAAAAGCTATCTGGACACCGTGTTTTTCCATTGGTCAAAGCGCCAAATGCCCACTAGATCTCTCTGCCCATCCCATTCCACGTCCCCATGTGAAGTGAAATGGATACTCTTATTCTTTATAAAGCAGAGCTTCGGCCTTTTTCACCGTCTCCGATCAATCTTATGCAAACAGAGACCAAAAGAGAGTCTGGTCTCCTCTCCAATAGGCCTTCTCCATCAACTATGATCGGTCCACCGACACAGCTCTGCCGCGTCTTCTTCTCCGGGAACGTTGAATAGAATCCCTGGTTTCTACAACTGTTTCCTTCTCTGGAGAACGTCTTCTTCTCCAGCGACAAAGGACTGTGCGAAACCAGAACCGTTTGGTTGTGTTTTGCATTTCTCTGCAGTCGATTAGATTAGATCTGGTGAGGGGCCCACCTTCCATCAACACCGTGGCCGTCAACGATTGGCGCAACAATAGACTGAGTCTTCTACAGACATCCGCCAGACGATGCTGCTGCTGCTTCTTCTTCTTCCCATGAGTAGAAGTAGTAGAATCCATGAGCCCACTAAATAAAAATCCCAGCAGCTCAAAAATGAAAGCCTGCACTACGATATGATAAAATTTTCCTCTAAAACTAATTGGCCCATTATTAGATTAAGCATATCATTAACGTGATTAATGGTTACAATTAATACTCCAACACCATGTCTAACGGGAAATGTACAGGTGACAATCACCCATCCAAAAATTACATTATACCTTCACTTGGCATTAGACACTTGGCATTAGAGTTTCTCGGGGCGCGTGAAAGCAAAGGAAGACCACCAACAGTCAGCAGTCATCATGATGATAAGACAACACGTAATTTATGTAGGCATAGCATTATTTAGAGTGGGTGTCAATACCAACACCCGGATGAGAGAATCATGACCAGGTTCATACATACCTTGACTGACCTTTTTTTTTTTGGTAAAAATACCTTGACTGACTTGATGACAGCGACTGGACAATAGTTAACACTCATGGTCACTGTCACTGAGGTGAAAAGCCTCACAGGGGAGCCGGAGATCCGGACTCTGAATTTTAAATAGCCACGAGTCCAAAGAAAGTGCTTATAAGACTTATAAGATCACAACTGGAAAACATTCATTCACAGCCCAAAAGGTTGGGGTGAGGTGATCTTTACAGATAAGAAAACATCAGGTAATGCTACTTTCCTTCTTTCTTCCTTCTTCCAATGCAGCCTTTGCCCAGGGGTGGCAATTCCGTTTCCATACGGTGGTTCCAGACCCAACCTGCCCACGACTGGCCGACCAGCAAATTTTCCTTATACATATATTTATTTATTTATTTTTTTGTGGGGTGGGGGCACCCCTGCTGCCAAAATAATCACAGCCAGGCTTCTATTTTTTCTAACTTCAAGGTGAGAAGAAAGCTTATATGCTCATGAAATCTGTATTTGATAATTAATTTTCTAATAATTAATAGGAGGGTTTGCATGTATCATAAATAATTAGTTCTCGGTTGTCTAGAATCGACTCTCTCTTGAACTCAAGGCCAAAGGCTCCTAAAGTAGGCTACGGGCAGACATCGTGAGTTAAATATATATATATATATATATAAATATGAGAAATATTCAAGTAAGAACTAGTACTCACCTATTATATGAGAACTTTTTTGCGGGGCCCAACTAGCAACCCATCAAAACCTAGCAACAAATAGGGAACCCCCTGATAGTCACTAATATCAAGAATTGGCATACATCTGAATAAACTGAACCGTTAGATCTAGAGTTGAATATTTTTTTAAATATGAAGCCATTAAACTTGTGGGCCATTGATGAAGGGATTAGGGGCATGGGTTTGGAGCCAAATTTCATATTTGAGGTGGTCTCACATAGATCTTTCCATCCCCCAAGGTCCCATCCCCAAATGAGGCCCATATGTGAGAACAGTTCCCACCTGAATATTACTTAATGTGTGTGTATGTGTGTGCAAGGTTCTCCTAAGTTAAAGTTTAGTTTATTCTAAGCTGAAATAGTGCTGGTTACACAAATTAAAGTCGATTATTTCTGTGTGACCGGCACTATTTAAGCAACTTTGACCCTATATATTTTTGGTCACACAAGTCAAACAGAAATAATCAACTTTGATTTGTGTGACCAGCACTGTTTCTGTTTAGGAGAGCTGGCCCATATATATATATATATATATTTATATATGAGTTACGTTACAAAACTCCCTGACATTTTTCTAAAAAAAAGGCCCATCTTTTAGCCAATGAAACTGTGACATGTGTCATCAGTGATACACATATCCAATTATCTCTCCTAAATATTCTTCTACAAAGGTGGATATCTTAAAATACTAACAAATCATCAGCTATTACATAGGGGCAAAAACTCCCTTTTTGAGATAGGGGAGTTTTTGAGAATTTCGATATATGTGTGTGTATATATATATTTATATAGTGCAGATAATGATGGGGTCTATGGATTTTGAACTATAGCCAGTCATTCCTGCAAGTGGCATAGGAGTCTCTATTCTGACCACCAACTAAATTGGTATTCTGGCACAGGGAAGCCAACATCCCATGAGCCAAATGACCATATCGAACCCACATGTCTGAGCCACCGTTCTCCATTACACTTTTCAAACTCTTATTTCAAGACAAGTGAAGCCACACATTATCATAGATGACCTGCGAGAAAAACATGGAGTATTTTTCATTGGGAAGATTGTCTAAACTAAGATGCTATTATAGGGCTTACTTTGTTCTACAACATAACTGCACTAACATTAGTTTGGTTTTGTAATATCCAAATCAATCATTACTATGTAGCAGTCGTTATTAGATTGTGTTATATCAGATGGATGCCACAAAATGTTCATAGGAGACGCACTGTAGACTACTGATGATTTCCTATTATAGGCCTTTCAATTTCAGTCGTCCCCATACTAATTTTTACCCTTTCTAATACTCAATCCTCATCCCGTGCTAAGTACTGGGACTTTTCGCTAGTTCTTGCAATTGAACCAGTCAATTCGACAGAAATCAACCCAATACTAGTAATGGCTCTATGACCCAACCCAATCCAACAAAACCTTTAATAATTAGGTTGGGTTTAGGTTAACATAATGTTTAACTAAGCACAACCCGACCCATCGCCAAGCGTCCTATAGATGAAACTAAAATTCTTAGTATTGGACGGTATTTAGATGCCCTCCAAATCAACATCTATGAATGGTAACTCTTTTTTTTCCTTTTTTCTTTTTGAGTTGGACTCTGGTTAGACACCACTCAACTGTGGTGTATGTTGGCCTATGAATGGTATTTTATACTGGGGCAGAAACCCTCAAATATAGACCGGCGGCCATTTCTGAAAAGGTGGAAATATCATTATTTCCCTTGTTGCTTCCGAACTAAACATCTAAATCTGTTTCTGGTTTCACCCTATACACGTTGCAAAGGGCATTGTCTTCAGATTGGAGATTGAAGGTTGGGTTTAAGTCTTAACACAGGTTAACGTCCCAAATCAGTTACTCTTTTAGATTTCACTATAGCCAACTTAAAACTTTATCTACAATCAAATAATCAACCACATGATCACACATGATTTTTTACGTGGAAAACTCTACTTGAAAAAAACCATGACTCTGACAGTCTAGACCACAGACAACCAAGCATTATGTAAACGAAAGTTACGAGAACTCACATATCCCTTCCCAGTTGCAACTTAACCTAAGGATTGTGATGATTTTGCCGACGAAGGCTTTAATCTTGAACACTGCAACTATGGACACTTTGGAGAAGAAGATGAATCTCTCAGAGGGTTCTAGGGTTTCGAATGGGAGAGAGGTTCAAGAGATAATACTAGGTTTGACAGAGGCTTTAAGTAGGTTTTGGTTCGTGTTTAGCAAGCACATAGAGTTTGGATAGGATTGTGACCCAAGTCAAGAAACTTTTTCAAGTTAAAACTAAAAAATCCGCGCTTCGGGGGCTCAAGCAGCTGTGAGCATCTGCTCGAGCGCCTGGATTTTACATCTAGATAAGTGCACAAATTTTTTGCCAAGCTTGAGTGGAGAAGAGTGGAGCTTGAGCGTATGAAGCCTCTGTCTGGGGTCCGCTCGAGCGCCTAGTACAATTTTTTCAGCCTTCTTGAATTTTCTAGATCCTTTGATGCGGGCAGTCCATCTAAAAAATACAATGATAAAATGTGAATCCCTGTTTTCCCGTAACCCAATGAATTTGCCAACACTTCATTTCTTTACAATCTCCCCCTTTGGCAATTCATGAATAAAACTTCTAATTACATAAAAAAAATCCTACCCCTGACAAAACTTGACACAAACAAAAAATACTTCAACAATCCTTCAATCCTTTTTTTCAATTCAAAATCCAGTAACCCCTGCAAATCCTGTTCACAAAATCTTTGACAAAAATTAAGTGTAAAATCATGAAATTAAAATGCAATCAAGTATACTCATACTAACATGCAATCTACTACTCATACTACTTTCCCTTTTTGTTCAGAATTGACAAAGTTTATACTCCCCTTTTATCAGAGAATTTTAACCTCAAATCACACAAAAAGCAAAAAATCAATTAGACCAAAAATGTGAAAACCCTTGATAATCAAACATGATAATTTGCAAGATTTTAAGAAACCAATAAATAAGGCAACACAATGTTTAGGAATTTGACATGTGTGTACATTATGTGTGAGCGATGATCTCAAATGGAAGGGCAGGAAGAAATCAATGATCGGCTAGAAATTAGAATTTATCAGGTACATAGTAAACTCACACCTTTTAGAAATTGACGACCTGATCAATTATGATGTAAGAAGCTCCCCCTTAATGTCACTTCATTTTTTTTCTCTCCCTCCTTTTTTATTAAATCATCATTGAACCAATACAAAATTTTCTCATGAACTTTTTCACTTGTAAAAATGTTCAAGTTCGAATGATATATGATAAGTTAACATCAATGGAGCATACCCAATTATTAATTTTCACTTGCTTACTTTTTCGACAGAGAAGTTTCTGAGTTCATACGATATGGACAAAGTTAAGACTTAGGGAACATACCTAGTCATTATTCATTTCAGCACATACTCTCTACAGAAATCTCTACGGACAATCTGCTCTGAGTCAAATATACTATATATATTTAAACAATAATTAACAACAAAGCATAGGGGAATAGGAAAATCAAGATTGATGCCCCGAGAAAGTACAAAACCACAAGACCGTAAATCCTATCAATCCTAGTGTCACATTAACCCTAATTGAGTATCCAAGTAAGTCATCGTGTACTTGTGGAAATGTTCAAAACCCTTAAATAGTGTACCAAGAGATTTATTTCAAAAATAAGCAAATCAAAGTGTATCACATGCTAGATAGTCATAAAGTTAGCCCAAAAAAGTATGCATGTGCAAACCAGAATACGAATTGAGGATTAGGAGAGTATGCCGATTGAGGATTAAGGGAGTAGGCCAATGCCTAGGGACTTACAGGGCGAATTAAACCTAGCAAGCTTAATGGGCTTTGTCATTGCATTGTGGACCATATTACAATGCAAGCCAGACTTACGAACCTATACAAACTTTGACTTGAACTGTTGAGGAGAATAATGCTTCTTCCTCCGCTGATTTCTAATATGATTTCTTAGTTTCTTACAATGTGGTATGATGTGCCCTTTAATCCCACAAAAGTGACAGGTGGGGATAAACTTATTGTGAGGCACATGCTTATACTTTGCTTGCACAGATTTCATGAATAGTGGGCGCCACAGAGAACATAGTAGGTCCTTGAACAAAAATATATTTACCATTGTTCTTAGATGTTGAAGCTCCATGTATGTAACCAATGCCAGTTCTCAGCAAGTCAGTCTTTCGGCTTCCAAGAATTTCATCGAGCTTCATAGAACCTGTGTTCATACACTCTATTGTGGCCTTGGTAGATTCAAGCTCAATATGCACCATCTTCAATTTGCCAACAAGATCATCTTTTTCATCTTTATAAGAGCTCGATTCCATTCGTAATGCATCCAAGTCCTTAGCAACTTTTTGAATTTGATCGGTTAGCAACTCATTCTTCCCTACATCAATCAAAATCCTTAGACAAAATTGAGCGTTGATCTTTCAACTGCCTTACCTTAGCTTGTGAGGCTTCCAATTTTGCAGTCAAAGAAGAGTTCTGAGATTCCATAACTTTCAACTTTAATGCCCTCTTTCATTGATTTTTGACATTCTTGTGGAATCTTACGATTGTCTCCTATATTCAGCTTCCATGTCCACTCCTTGTAAAAAAAATCATGTATATCTAGATCTTCATTTGACTTGGAGTCCTTGTCAGATGAACCCTGCATAGATGAAACATTGGACAAAACCATGAAAGCAACACATTTTTCAAACTCATAAGAGGGGACTCATGCTCACTACATTCTTCCTCAGAATCGTCTTCCAAGAGATGTTCAGTAGTAGTGTAACCGTATCCTATGTTTGACCTTAGGATTGGCTTGTGATTATTCCTTGACCTTCAGATTATTCGTTAACCAACAGCAATCTCAAAATAGATAGAAGATCAACACATAAGGTCCCGTACCCAATAACCACAGGAATCTCTAAATAGATAGAAGATCAACGCATCCCTTCTCAATCAATGGTGCATAGACTCAATTAAGGGTTTTCCAATAGAGGTGGGTTGAGCTCGAATCCATTGTGATTTCTCCGAGGTCATACGAAGTACTAAACCCGACATTAGTAAGATGCCGTGTGCCCGGACAGTATTTTACTCGGTCCAAAGATCCAAATATAAAGTACAAAAATATAATTTTAACGCATTAATATCAAAGATATTATTTAACATCTAATTTGTAAATAATAATAAAAATCTTAGTTTACAAATTTAGAAAACTTGGGCCCCATATTAGTGTAATTCCAACAATATAAGTAATGTAGCAATCCTTATTGGGTTCACTATAAGAAAAACTGCTTTTAGTGGCGGAAAACTTTTACCGGCGGTCACTCTGGCCACCGCATGGCGAGGGTAAATCGCGATTGGGTAAAGATTTTAGCGTCGGCCAGCAACCACCGATAAAAGGTTTTTTAGCGGCGGTTATGACTGCCGGTAAAAGAAATCCGTCAGTTAATGGGACGACGAAGAAAATTTTTACCGGTGCCCTATGGCCGCCGGTAAAAGTATAAATGGCTGCCGCTAAAACTCAAATTTTTTTTAGCGTCGGCTGTATCAGCGCCGCTAAAAATAAAGTTTTTCCCTCAGCCGCCGGTAAAAGTTAAAATGGCCGCCGCTAAAAACTCAAAAGTTGCATCATTTCTTTTTAGCGGCGGCCACACAGTTTTTTTTTTTGTGGCAAATATCAGCCCACAGCACCAACAACAATTACCTGCTAACATTTTCATGATCTACCAATCCTCACCACAACTTAGATAAATACAAAAAAAATGATAACACAATAGCATTCACAAAGAAAATTATCAAAACAAAAAACATATACACCATTGTGGTTCCAAGAATCATAGGAAACCATCTAACACTAATTCAAACGACCTTGATTGGAAGCAGAGAATTTTGCTAGTCTCAGTTCTGCTGGAACAGATTATATGACCCAAAAAGACACTTAACCATAGTGTAATTGACTTTCCGGATAGTTTTCTTTTTTTTTTATTTAATCAATAATAGAATTTATATTAAAGGGAACAATACAGAGAAAAACATAAACAAACCTACACAAGGGGCAAGTATCAAAGCTTTATACCCCATCCCTCTTAAAAAAAATAAAAAAATAAAAAACATCAAGAGTCAACAAAAGGAAGTAACAAACATCTCTATCCACCCTTGCTTGGCAATAGTATCCATCAAGACATTGGCCAAACAATCGATACACTTAAACATCATTTGAATCAAGGATGACAATGATCTAACCTCACTGTGGAAGTAGTACTAAGAAGATATCAATACATACATTTGGAGGTCTTCACCATTTGAACCGGTTCCTTCCATGTCTCCTCTTCCATCAGTGTATCTGCTGGTCATTTGCATCATATATTTATCCTGTTTAAGTTTCCATCCTTCAACTCTTTCTTTCCAGTCAACATTTCCAATCCCATAAGAATTCAAATCCTTTGAAGGGTCCACAATCCTCACTGGAACTGTTACAAGAGCAGATACAAACTTAAAAAGACAGGTTAAATAAGCCCATCTGGCCTTGCAAAGCATGCATGAAATCTCTGACTTGTGAAATGTAAGTTTCATCTACCTGGAAGGCTTGGATCAACATAGGATGGTGATTGAGCACGCTTTTCACTAGACCTTAATGGACTGGATGTGGTTCTTACGGACTGATTGTCGGGTGTAGCATCAAGTATTTCCCCAGAAAGTAATTAGAAAAAATGAAATACATTAAATAGGCAGCATGGTCTTCAACATTTCCTCAGTTCTAACAGGTTACAACCACATCTGGAAAGGGACAAAAAGGAAAACTCGGTGAACAAAAACCAGCCTCATCTCAGTAAGTTATACACCCCTCTCAAAAAACTGCCATTGAACAGTTTATGAAGAAAACTAGAGATGTGTTCTAATGTTTCAAAATATTCAGTAGTGGGATAAAGGAAAATTAGATTTATGGTGTTGGCTGTTGGGAAGACCTCATCCACATGGTTGAGATGAGTTGATGAAATCAATAAAAGAAGTAGTGTGGGACAAACTGTCAGTTTCTAGACATTCACCACCATATCCAGGAATGGATTGATGGTTGCTTTCTCACTGCCTTGCCAATGAGAGAAAAATAAGAGAAGTGAAAAAAAGATGTGGGACCATGCTGTTGAGTATTTTACTATGGTGGTGCATGTGACCTTGGGGTGGTGGTGCACTGCACATGGTAGGCCACACTGGCTCCCACCACTGTTGTCGCACTCATGCTGATCCACATGTTGGACTTGTGCGACCCATCAATATCAGAGCAAGGGTCTTTTCCTTCCAGACATTTTCCTTGCTTTCAGCATCCTTTGGTTTCCATATGGTCAGAGACTTTCATCTTTTACTCCTAGGCCTTCCATAAGTCAAAAACATTTTTATCAAATTGTGGCTTGAGCTTCACTGAAAGTGATGGGACCTCTCCTTTTTGCATGCAACAAAGGATGGTCGTGCATAGAAGTTATATAAGTAAAAACCATGAAAGAAAGCATACAGAATCAGCTATGTACAATCTACAAACCTGGGCAAAGCAGGTTGAATCCTTTTATGGCATCTGCATTATAGTGTGAATATGCTATGACTATGAGGTATAAATAATTAAACATTCTGGTAGTTCCTCAACTTGGCATCAACAGGAAGACGATTTGCGTGCTAAACCAGTAAAAATAATAAACATACAAGTGCCTTAGGTTGGGATCATCAGAAGAGCAAAAGATAGAATTGTGTGCAGTGAAGTACAAGATTAAAAATAAAAAAAAATAAAAAAAACCATTAGCAGATGAATGAACATAAAATTCAGGTGTGAGGACTACTGGCAGCTGACAAGAGGTCTATATGCACAAAAGATAAAAGGTGAACATTTCTCTACCATATTTAACTGATCTCAAAACATGAAAACCCCACCATAAAAACCCACTTACATCGGTTAAGTTTTTTCACTTTATTTTTCTCACAGAAGGGGGAATGGCAGGAGAAGTAGTTCAGTCTAGCTTCCTGAAAAGAGTTGCTGAGCAGGTTTTGCTCCCTTGTTCAAGATAAACTTGGGTTGCTGAGGGGAAAGAAGTGGAGAAAATTGAGGTTGTCCCTTTTCTCCACCATTTCTTTTCCATCCAATTTCTACACCATCCAAAAGCCACCAACTGATAAATCTATTTTGGTCAGTGTGAATGGTTGAAATAAAAGCCACTGAGCGGCCCCCAATTACTATTTTGATCATTCCACAAGCATAATCAGACAGCATAATGGATGAGCCCCACCAGGCGCATTATGGGTGGGGCCTACAACCGTGTCCAGATGCAGTCATACCATGTCCAGGTCCAGGTGACTTCATATAATAGTTAAATGACAGAGACGTGTGAAGAGTAATACACTTGGCTTAGCTGCACTATATATGTCTATTATATTTCAACTGGGAAAGATCCTTATTTCAACTGGGAAAGATCCTTACAGCCTGTTAAAATATTTGAAGTGCAGTGGGCTGCTACCTCATAACTAACGAGTAGAAGAAAATAAAAAGCACTGATATTCAATACTCCATGGAAGCACTGATGTTCTACTTCCCCAATTTGCCATCCATATCTTAGATGTCAACCTCCATGTGAATTTCGTGTAGATTACTATTAAGAGTTAGTTTGATAATGAGTCTTTTCTCCCAGATTTGCGGTGGATATGAAATTTATCATTTGCGACAGAAGTTAAGTTGAACTGATAATTTTTTTTCTTCTTATTGTATTTAGGGATGGGGGATGGGCTGCAATGACTCTCTTGACTATCTACTGTTAGAGCTGGTTTAGTAATGAAATTTTTAGATATGAGAAGGATATGAGTTTCACAGATTGCGGCCCAAGTTGAGCTTGCCGGCTTGGTGTAAATTTTGGTTTTGACTAATTAATCTTACCTTTTTCTATCCATCTCCATTTAGAACAACTTTAGATACTTTCAAATGGGCTCAAACTTATAAATTATGTGTTGTATGGTGGACTGAGTATGGATGAAGGATTTGAAATGAGGAGGTTCTGAGTTCAAATTCTTTTACATATGACTGTGGATTCACTTTCCAATATTTTTTATTCTTCTTATCATTGGTAAGGGCATAAGTAGAACACCAATACACAGTTATCCAAGGCAAACCCAAAATAAAAGCATGAGACAGAGTGCCTCATTTCACATGCAGCGTAGGACTTGATCATTGGGCGGGTAAGTTCTCACAGGAGTACTGTACCACTTACCAGAGGAAAAAAATGCAAACCTAAAAACTTCAATTTGGAAGAACAGGCAAAGGTGATCGTCTCCTCCAAAACCTCCTCCTGACGCTTTACATCTCTCTCTCTCTCTCTCTCTCTCTCTCTCTCTCTCTCTCTCTCTCTCTCTCTCTCTCTCCCCCTCTCCTCTTCATCTCTCTTTGCTCATCCTTTCGTGTCTTCTTTTCTCCCACCTCTCCCTTCCTTCCCTTGGACTTAACATTATGTGATTGTCTTTCGTCTCACCTATCCGTTTTGGGCTTGCTGCTTCTCGTTTTGGAGCTCTCAATCCCAAGTGCATTTTCTTCACTCTCTTATGGCGGCTTCTTTTCTTTTTTTTCAACTTTTTTTTTTCCTACGTATTAGACTATAAGTATCGTTTATCATCTATGTTGTGACTACAATTTCTGATTATGTTTTCTGCCATTTATTCTGGTCATTAGTATTTCTGAAAAAGCTTCAGAACCTTTTATTTGTAACGTTTTATTCTTCTATGGATCACAGTAGGGCCCACCTTCCATTTTGTTGACCGTCTCTAAATATTGAAATTAATTTCAGATGGCCACCCATTAGATAAAAGTTGATTGATCATGTGTTCATGGTTAATTCAACCATTTGGAATTATTTTATGTGGTGCTTGTTACAATGGGTTTGTATATGAACTGTTTGGATTTTCGGAAGGTAGTCCATGCTGCACTGTACTTCTCCTATTTCTCCAATACTTTTATATCTATTTATCTCTTTATTGAAAATACAGGTTTTCCTATACTTATTCCCATCATGTCTTTAAGTGGGAGAACTTCAATTTGGAAGAACAGGCAAATGTGATCGTGGCACCTAGGAGTAACAATGAATTGGATGCATCGAAGCTGAAAAATGATCGAGTTCCCGGGTCTACTTTCGATCAAGGACTCAATCATCAAGTGTGTCTTTGAGCCCAACAATCAGACTTGAACTCATTTGCTACGATACTCAAGGAGAGATGAATCCAGTATGGGTTTCACACTTGATTTTTGTAGTATAGAACATGGATATGGCAACGCTAGGTAACTTGAGTTGTGTGGGTTAAATATGTATGCAAGCTTGTGTATAAAGTTTCTATAGAAATGATACTATTGCTACCCTAGTTGCAGGAATTTCCCATCTTTACTGTGGCTTCAACTCTATCTTCCTAGCTAGGCATACTTCATGGCATTTTACAGGCAATGCGTTCCCATTCTGAAACCTAAGTTTCACTTGTGTCTTGTGTCAAGAATATGCTAAGATGGATCTTTGTATTATTTGCAGGTATTTCTGTGCTTATTGTGGGTTGACATTTGAAAAAAAAAAAAAAAAAATACTGTTTTTAGCGGCGACCACATCACCGCTGCTATAAAAAACTGGTTTTTACCTAATATTACCGGCGGTCAAGAACTAAAATAAACCCCGCTTTCAACAGTGCTCAAAAGGCCGCCGCTAAAAAACTGATTTTTAGCGGCACCCATTTTTACTTTTACCGGCGGCCAGTGGGCGCCACTAAAAGTTTTCTGCGTTGCCCTATCAACCGACGAATTTCTTTTACTGGTGGCTAGGGCCACCGCGACAAAAAAACAAGCCGGCTGCCGCTAAAACCTTTACCGTCCGGACATGTACCGACGCCTACCGGCGGCCACACTAACCCACGCTAATGGTTTTACCGGCGGCCAAAATTACTTTTACCAGCTGCCGCTAAATACAGTTTTTCTTGTAGTGTCATATTCACTAACATGATCAACTCCGTATTCTACTTTTTAAATATCATGCATTTATCCTCATCAAAAATTGCATAACACCCTTTCTTCATTAACTGGCCCAAGCTAAGTAAGGTTTGAGCCAAACCCGATACATACATAACATCATTTGTAGGCTTTATACTTGACTTGGTGTTCACAAAGACAATTCCTTTGCCTTGCACCTGGACTTGACTATTGTTTTCCATCAAGACTTGAGACCTTAATGACTCATCAATCTTAACAAACAATGTTTTATCACCTGTCATGTGGTTACTGCACCCACTATTCAAAAACCAAATATCTCCAACAAATTCAATATTTGCAGAGAAACATGAGAGAAATAAATTTTCCTCAACTTCATCATTGGTCTTTTCTTCATGAAAATTTGCTTGATTTTTGTTTTTATGCCAACAATCCTTTTCTTCATGTCCAAATTTATTACAATTTGAACATTGAGACACATTTGAGGACTTGTTTTTGTACCAACAGTCTTTTTCAATATCTTTTTTTTTTTTTTTTTTGCAATTGTAACATTGAAGAGGTTCATAATTACCTTTGTTGTGGTTTCTCTCATTTCCATCATGCATGTTGTTTCCTTGGCCTCTTCCACGAAAACTTTGTCTTCCACGTCCACGTCCTTGGCTAGTTTGCTTTGGTTGGAGCTTGCCCTTGCATTACCACTTGACCCCCTTTTCAAATCAAGTGTTGTTTGGAAACCTGCTCAATTGGTTTTTCTGCAGTTCTATTCAACCTCTCTTCATGTGTTTGCAAAGAACCCATTAGTTCATTCAAAGACAATGTAGATAAATCTTTGGATTCTTCAATAGTAGCAACAACATGGTCAAATTTGGGAGTGAGACTTCTTAACACTTTTTCAACATTTTTTTTATAACTTAGGTCCTTACCAAGAGACCTAATTTGGTTCACATTGGTTGTAACTCTTGTGAAAAATTCCTGAATGGACTCAGAATTTTTCATCAACAAGGTCTCAAACTCATGGCGAAGAGTTCGTTATTTCAAGTTAACAACTTGACTTGATCCTTTATATTCATCTCGAAGTAATTCCCATGCTTCGTTAGATGTTGTGGCTTCCATTATCCTAGGAAAGATAGTCTCATCCAGAGCTTGTTGGATGTAGTTGGATGTAGAATAGGGCCTTTACATCCTTTTTCCTATTTTCTTTCATCTCATTTTTTTGGTTTGCAGTAATTTTGCCCTCTTGTGTGTCATCTTCAGAGTCGTTGTGCAGACAGGTTTGTAGCTAATTGTTGAGTTTTTCTCAGGCTCTGATACCAAATATTGTTGGTTGTTGGCAGAGTAAATGTGGACACACTGTTACACACACATAAAGCGAACTGAAAGTAGAAGAGAGTATGCACAGTATGAATAGGAATGGAATACTTTTTTATTCATTGTACCATCTCATTTACATAGACCACTTAAATAGATAAAATTAACTAATGATGTGATCAATATCAATCATAAAATAGCGCAAGTGTACGGGTGTCTAGATGAGACAATGGTAAGAACGGGTTGAACCCACAGGGAGCTAATTAAAGAAACTTTTAGATTAAGAGAGCTAATTAACTAACAATTAAAAAAAGTTTTAAGTATTTAGAAATAAAAGAAAGAAACTAATTTAGAAATATGAAATCTACTAATTCATGAAAGTGATTAGAGCATATGAATCCAATAAGCATCCACCAATTATTTATCAAGTAACCCTAATTTGTTCCAATTTTTACTTCAAATCAAAGATAAATCAATGTTTTTAATTTGAAAAATCCAACTTTAAAAATCCTTTTTTTTTTTATTATAAAACTCAAAATCCAAGACTTCCTTCACCTCATAAAAGAATAAAAATAATTTAAGCACTACCCATTAAAAGTAAACATAAACCATAAAAAAGATCTAAGTCTCAAGCATGACCTATCAAACCTATCAAATCTTTGGTGCCATTGAATCAGTGTTTTTAGCGACGGACATAGATAAGGCTGCTAGTAAAAGTAGCTTAAAAATTGCATTACAACAGGGGTAAGCTTTGGCCGCCGCTATAAGTATATTATAGTGACGAATTTTACCGGTCGCCGTTATAAGTCCGACGCTAAAAACACATTTTCTTGTAGTGAAGTTTGCGTATGGCACGAAGACAAGTCTTAAATCTGGCACCTACTGTAGAAAAATGGCAAGCCCAAATTGATGCAACTTAAGCCACGAGACTTCACTCCATGTGATCAATTCAGTCAATTTATTGCTGGATCCTTCGCCCACTGATAAATATCAAGTCCAAGACACAACTTGAAGGTACATGCCAAAAGGACTTAGACTCGACGAATAGAGGGCTGGTCTTCTTTCTTTTCTTAGTAAATAGAAAATTCGCTCATCAAAATAGAATAGAGCAAAGTTAAAAATACGGACCACTAGGATGGTGGCAAGTAAGACTTCACCTACCATGAATCACCATCATTCCATCAAAAACTCTTGCCAAGCTCACAACAACACTTTGCCAAAACATGAGTAGTTGTAAGGTTTCAAATGATCTAACTTTTATTAGAATGGATTGCCCAAAAATTCAAGTGAAAAGATCAATTGTGGAAGAAGCTTACAGTGTTCGCTCGAGTGAAGTTCCATTCGCTCGAGCGAACCCCTTACAGAACCTTCTTCACTCAAGCTCTCATTTGCATCGCTCTAGCCATCTCAATTATGTGGAGACAGAACCCACTTCGCTCGAGCGAACTCCACTGGCTGCTCAAGCGAACTCCTCATAGAAGCTTCTTCGCTTGAGTCCTTTTATTTGTCGCTCGAGCCATCTATGTTCTGACTTGAAGTTCTGAGACTGAATCAACTTTGCTCGAGCGAACTCCTCTGACCGCTCAAGCGAACCTGGGGCGAATTCTAATCCTCTCTGGAAACTACTTCCTATTTTCCCTCAAGTTGCTAAGATTAACCCTAATCACATCACAACTCTTGAGGCACGAACCAAGGCTTATATATAGCTATTCTCTCTTTAATCAAAAGCACTTCTCTTCAATACAAAACCCTAGAGAAGATTTCTGAGAGATCCATCATCACCCAAGGCTTCTAGTTGCTGTGCTGAAGATCAAGCTTAGGTTTCTCGTTCCACCTACTCTTTTGAAGTAGAGACATCTTGAAGGCGGCTTCAAGGTGGTTGTTTCAAGTGGTGAAGGTGTATGGCGAGCAGTCGGCAAGATAGTGCAGTCCTTAGGTTGAGTTGCAACTGGGAAATGGTTGTGAGTTCTTTCTTGTACTTTCTATTTTTTTAGTGCCTGGTTGTCTGTTGGCCTAGACGATAAGGCCTGTGATTTGTTCCCGAGTATGGTTTTCCACGTATACATCGTGTGCGTCATTGTCTCTTCGTGATTGATTGTTTTTAATATGGATTAGGGTAAATTTCTAGATTAATCACATGGTTTGGAAATCTGTTAGGAATATTGTTATTGGGACCTAAGCCTGTGTTAAGGCCGGTTTTTCAATTGGTATCAGAGCGGGTTGCACTAATTTGGTGTGTGATCTATTTAAACACGTTTTTCTAATGGATTTCAATAAAGAAGGAACGTCTGCTAACAAACCCCCACTCTTAGACGGAACCAATTATGCTTACTGGAAAGTAAAGATGATTGCTTTCCTTAGGGCTACAGACGATCAAGTCTGGGATATTGTACTGGATGGGTATGCTGATCCCACCCTTGAAGTATGAGGGAAAACCATAAGTAAACCCAAAGTCCAATGGACTAATCCCGAGAAGACTAGGTCTAATTGCAACAATAAGGCTATCAATGCAATTTATAATGGAATCACTTCCGCAGGATTTCACAGAATTTCTATTTGCCTTAATGCCAAGGCTGCTTGGGATTTGCGTGCAAATAATTATAATTCAGTGCTCTATAATTACTCATCTATCTGAAGATGAAATTGAGCTCCACTTTTGTAGTTAATTCTTCTTGTCTGTTTTTTTTTTTTTTTTTTCATCTTTTGCACATATGAGTCTTTCAGCATATTTCATTTGTGTGAATTAAATTGGAATTGATGTTGGTACTAATTCAAAGAGTGATGTTTACTTGCTTATGACTTTGGCATTTTCTTAGAAAAGGAAATGGTTTCTGGAATTGTAGATTTGAGAAAGTGATGAGACCTGGCCTGTGTTTTTGCTGTTCATGGTTTATGTTACATTTCATATTATGTTTCTTAATGAGATTTCTATCAGATTGGAGGAGGGAGAGATTGATATCATCAGTTCTTGTTATTTCAAAGCACTTCCATTTGTCTTTCTATTTGCTTGGATTGAACTGCGTAATTTCACTGTTGCTTAAATTGTATGACACCCGATTTTGTAGGAAGAGGTAATTTCAAGAGAGGAAAAATTAAAAAAAGATATGAATTTCATAGAGCACTTGTACTTTCCTCTCAAACCAATTGGTAGGTTATTTGAGATCAGATCTTATCCTACCTTAAATGATATGAGGATCAATTCAGTGCAGAAAATGCAGAAAACAAAAGGCTTGCTTAATGTAGTTCCTGTGACACTATTTCCTGCATATCTTGAAGTCACAATGAAACTGATATTTTCATGTTTCTTGGAAAAAACGTGAAAAAAATATAGGAGAGTAAGTATACCAACAGTGCGCCAAATAGTTATTATCTTACACGATGCAGGTATTAGAAATTTGTCCCACCATTAAATTGGACGAGGGGAAGGTCCTTGAATTTCTATTAGAATCACTTGGTAAGTCACTAAACAATTATTTCTGTGGATAGTAAAAAAATTTGCACAGTTTCAACAGATTGGAAACAACTGTGCTCGAAAAGTGCGCGAGTTGAAAACCAGAAAAACGTAGGTGTTTTCCTTTGAAAATAGTAGATTTAAATTTTACAATAAGGGCTTTCAGACCCCCAAATTTCAGCCAAAAAATCCATCGGGAAGTGGGTTAACCAGTGGCCTAAACAGGGGTATTCAACATGGTCGTAGTAGATTTCCAGCACAAAACTATTCAACTAGGCATCTTTAGGAGATAATAAATTTTTTATCTTAAATCCTTTTTCACTTTTTTTTTTCTTTTGTTCATGCATCATCAAGGTTAGAATTCCAGCCATTATATATAGGTTTGGATCATCTTAGGTAGGTCGTACAGTTCAGTGAGAACAAGCACGTGTATAAATTTTCTCATACTTAGAATTTCTCGACATTCATCAGATTTTTAGAAACTTGCATAAAATTACATTCTTTGCATTTGGGAAATCATAAATCATCCACATTTGCATTGTGATTTTTTTTTTTTTTTGGCAATTAGGATTTAATTTAGGAATTTTTTTTATTAAATTGGTTGTTTTGATGAGTTTGTTACTTTTGCAGGTTATGGTTAGAACATGTTTGAATAGCCTAGGTTTCCTTTCATAACTTAGGTTTATTTTCTTATTTGGAATTTTGTAATTATTAATTTTCAGTATTTGGACAAGTTCTGTGTAATTTAATTAGTTTCTATTTAAGCTTGATTTAGTTTTCAATTAGGATAAGTTAAAAGTTGGAAAGTTTCATAGAAAGCATTGCTCCATGTGGATTGACCTGGACTCACCAGATTATTACTACATCGCAGCCTTGCTCTTGGGGCTGTAGATCAATTAGGAAAAGTGGAGGTTTAACTAGATGCATTAGCAAAACTGGAGGTTTAGGGTTATCATGAGATAAATGATGAATGGGTCTTTAATCATTTATCATTTATTTCCTAATGTAGCTGTCAATGAACTTAATTATAAAGATTTGGAAAGAATTTCCCTGAACTAAGTAAATGGTTAACTGTTACAGTTGTCTATTCGGGGAACCAACAAAGCAAGGGACAACTATAATGACACTCCTAAAATCACCCAAAAAAGAACACAAGTCAGCTACCTTAACTGTCTAGAGCATTTGTAAGTTAACCAAATTGATGGAAAACTAGATGTTGTCATCACAGAAAGCAAATAAAAGGACAAGTCGGTAAACATGAAAACAGTGAAGACCGAATTCAATAGAAAAAAAGACCATTCACAAAAAAAATAAAAATAAAAGACAGAACAACTAATATTGTAAGGGTTCTGTAGTGACTCGCATGAATCTTATACCAAGGGTTAGGTGTTGAATTACAATGATCATAACCATGTGATGTGGGAACTCCAAAAATGGATGGCTAGATCAAATTGCTCCAAGCATACATTATGCACGCTTATGATTCAATATTGTTGACCAAAGAGAGATGTGTGAGGCTTGAAATTAGGCTTTTTCCTTGTGTATTTGAATAACCCTAATCAAAATCCTACCCACATTCACAAACCCTAACCCTAACATTAGTCATTATTTGCTTATATCACAATGAATCACTACATTCCTGAAGAGATGATGAGAAGCCAACTCTCTGTTTCTACAGGTAACATCTGAAGTTTCGGCTCCACAACCCTATAAAAGCCAAGGCCAGTTTTAGCAAGGAAAGGGTCCATGTAATTGGGTATCATATCCCCAAAATCCAAGCTAATGGATCCAGATCTTTTGCCCCTTGGGTCTTCTCTACCAAACTGCCGTTGGGTTTTAGCTTTTAGGTATTTCTGTTGAGAGGAATTTAGTTGGATTTTCAAAGAGGAAAACAATGAGATGAGGCTGTAAATATCCACGTTGGCTGTATTGGAAATATCGAATTTAAAACTGCCAACCACAATTTCACTATTTCAAGAGGGAAGAAGATCCTATGCAGCAAAAGAGGGTAAAAGATTAATGTAGTAATCATTAAACCAAAACCATAAAAAAAACCATAAGCATAATACTTGTATTTCATAGCAACAACCATAAAACAAGGGGGAAAATACCAAACAAAGAAAACACCCCGAGGGCTGCTGGGCGGGAAGGTTGCTGGCAGGCTGGTTGCTGGATGAGTGGAGGCAGGGGCGGTGGGGGAAGAGGAGGAGGCTAGGGCTGGTGGAGACAGGGCTAGGTGGAAGCAGGGGCGGTGGGGGAAGAGGGAGGAGGCTAGGGTGGGTGGAGGCAGTTCTAGTGGGGAAGAGGGAGGGAAGAGGGAGGAGGCTAGGGTGGGTGGAGGCAGTTCTAGTGGGGAAGAAGGAGGAGGCTAGGGCGGGTGGAGACAAGGCCAGGTGGAAGCACTTCCGGTGGAGAAGAGGACGCTGGCCGGCATAAAGAGAGATGGAGAGAGAGAGAGATCATACCTTGGTTTGTCGCAATTGCAAGAAGATTCGGAAGAAGGGTTTAGTTACATTAGAAGGATAATAAAGGCATTAAGGAGTCTTTTATATTGTGAGAATTAATCATAAAATTTCATAACTCTTAGCGGGGCCTCCTATGGCCCCACTAAAAATAAATTTTACCTCACCCAATATAATGGCAACCGCTAAAAACATATCTTTAGCCTCAAAAGTATAGGCCGCCGCAAAAAGTTAGATGCTAAAAACAAAAAAAAAATTCCACCAAAATTTGGCTCCATTAGAGTGAGATTTATACAGGCAGCCATTGCTATGGGCACTACTAAAAGTTGGTTAAAATTGACTTTTAGCAAGGGGGGTTGGGATTTTTATTAGGCTTTTAAGTTGTGCTTATGGGCTCAAAAAACAGGTCTTATGTGTTTTTCTTTTTTTTTTTTTCAAATTGGGTGTGGGTTTTTCTTATATATGAGTTTGACCCTCAATGAATAATCAAAGCTGTTCAGAATGAGCACTCCATTTTGAATGGACGTTATCTCACCGTACGATTGAACACAAAAAAAAAAAGTTAATAAAACAATATTTTTTTAGCTATGGTTTTTTGTTTGGTCAATCTTACAGTGGGACCAACTCAATTCTAAACAAGAAATTGGGATACTCCATAAATAAGTAAGTTGATCATTTTGAACGACTCTAATTATACACATATGGGCACAAGTGGGACCCATCCTAGAACTTTCTCATCATACTCCACAAGAGGCCATTGTAGTTGCCATCAGAATTAAAAAAAAAAAAACATGAAAGAGGCACAGAGTTGGGAATAAATCAAAGCGATTAAAACGGTGTGCTCATATTATTTTGGTAAAAAAGAATTTTGCTAAATGGGGCTTTGTAGGCGCAGACCTGTGCATTGCCAGTATGCAAAATAATTGTTAATGCATTTTTGCATCGAACTAGAAAAAAACACTTTGGCAAAACTTTTACACTCTTTTGGGGGAAATCTCTGTTGGAGCCAATGTGTTTTCCACAACTTTTGCCAACGCAGTTCAAATATGCATCGGAAATAAGACTTTTATCAACACCAATTTTTACTGTGTCGGCAAATAGTATCAGGAAATGTTTTCAACAGCTTTTGCTAATGTGATCTTACTTGCGTCGATAAAAGTAGTAATTCTCTGTGACTTTTGCCAATGCAAATTTTCACTGCGTTGGAAATTAAATAGTGTTGGGTAAGGTAAGTTTGTCACAGATGGGGCTTTACGGACGCAACTCATGCGTTAGCAATGGTGCTAATAAAAATTCACAGCTTTCCCAACGCACACATGTGTGTCACCAGTAGGCAAGATAATTGTCAACGCATTATTGCGTTGCCATTAGAAAAATATGCATTGGCAAAACTTTCCCTCTCTTTTGGGGGGATTGTTTGTTGGCGCCAATGTGGTTTCCATAGATTTTGCCAATGCGGTCTTACTTACGTCGGTAAAAGTAGCAATTTCTATGACTTTTGCTAACGGAGTCCAAATATGCATTGGAAATAAGACTTTCACCAACGCAAATTTTCACTGCGTCGGCAAATAGTGTCGGGAAATGTGCAGTTTTGTTGTAGCAGTGGACATCCATAATCCCTTTGATTTTTCCTTCTTTATTTTTTCATCTTTTGTCCCGTTCGGGACTGATCTCTTTATCATCTTGGGTCTCTATCTTTTTGGCTGAGTTGTCTCAAATCTCTTTACGAGAGCTTTCCAACTTGAACTCTAACTTAATCTCATCTAGAAATATCTTTTCTTAATTTGAATTTTAAATCTTGGTGAGAGAGGAAGGAGGTTTCTAATTTCTTAAAACTTGAGAGAGAGAGTGAGAGAATTATCTCAACTTGTGCAGCAACTGTGGGCCCCTACCCATCACTGGGAGTGCATGGGGATCCACGCCTTATGATGGTGTGGATTCCCCATTTTCTTTTTCTTTTTTCTTCTTTTTTCTATTTCTTCTCTTAATGTGGGTGCTCCTGCTATGACAATTCCCTACAAAGATGAAACAATTAAATTAATGATAATAAATTAAATGGAATGCATGCGTGCTATACATGGGACCTACTTAATGCATTTTGTGCCTAATGATTTTATGCTATTTTTACTGGCACAAATAAGACCGCATTGGCAAAAGCTTGGGAAGACACCTACACCATTGCGAATGCATGATTTGTGTCTGCAAAGCCCTATCTAAAACAAACTGCATCTTTCCTGACAATATTTGCCGACGCAAGTAAGACCGCTTTGACAAAATCTGTGGCAACGTACATGTATGCATTGGAAAAGCTCTGACTTTTTTATCCACCCCATTACCAACGCCTGAATTGCGTCCGCAAAACCCCATTTAGTAAAACACTATCTAGTCTGCATTTTGATACTTACTCTTGGTGATTAATTGGTACAATTGATTGAGATAACTTCAAAAATTTGCAAATTTCAATTTAGAATCTAGGCATCGATAAGTACTCATGTCTGCAGTCCCAAGTCACTGTGTCAAGGGTCTGCTTCACAAAGCTTGAGTGCCTAGCAATACTGCGGCAGATCAAGTCCGGGTTGAAATTTGTTTTTATTTTTTGACCGCATAGCTTAGCATCTGATCCACTACGTCAAAAAAATTGAGGAAAAAAAAAAAAAACCCTACATTACTTAGGCATAAACAACCTCAGCTGCCATTGTGGTTTTTTAAACCATGTTTTAGTTATAGTAACCACGGACTTATGTCGTGGTTTTCCGACCAAAACCTCACCAAACGAATCCCATTTCCACCTCACTTCTGTTTGGAATTTTACTTTTAAAATAAAGTGTAGTAAAGTGAAATGAAAAGAACAAATAAAATATAAGTGAGTTATGATGGTATTTTGCTTTTAGTTGTTTAGGATAGAATGCTTTTTACTTTTTATATGGGGAAATGGAGTTTTTTTGTCTTTTAGTAAATAATGGTAGTTGCTTTTTTATTTTTTATTTCTAAAAGGATGAGTGAGTTTTGAATTGAAGTGATTTTGATTTGATGCTTAACTTTACTTTACTTTACTTGATTTTACAAGTAAAATTACCAAACGGGCCCTACTTATGGCTCTCCCGCGCTCTACCGTAGCTCTTTTTCCTCTCCCGCCTTCTGCTCCCTCCTCATCTCTTTTTCCTATCGCAAAACCACAAAACTGCCCTAGATCTTTTCCACTCGGCCCTTGCAGAAATCGACACCAAAAAAGGGCTCCAATGGTCTGAAAAACCAGAGATCCGGGCCCTTGCAGAAATCTTCTCTCTACCCTCTGGCTCCAATAGCGTGTGATTTTTCGGTCTCGTGCGGTCTCCGTCTCGCTGTGCTCCGGCCCTTGCAGAAATCTTCTTTCTGCGATCTCTCTCTCTAGACCGAAAAGGGTAAAAAGTGAAAAAATTCTCGTTCATTCGTCAGTTCCTGTAAGCGGAGGTAAGAGAAAAAAAAGAAACTCAAATCGGTTTAGTTAAACAAATCCTGTTCGATTCTTCAGTGTCAGTTGATTGTAATTGATTTCGTTTCCATCGGTTTTCCTTGGATTTGGTTTCTCTGAGAATTGGATAGAACCCCACGCTTAGAGAGAGGAGGTAGAGAGAGAATGTCGAAATTCTGAAGGTAATGTGAGTGGTTTTTGCCCTAGGAAGGTTCTGTGATTTGGTACTTCTACTGTGAGTGTGACACTGGGAATCGTTTTTCTTTGAAATTCCTGTCGTATGAATGATTCCGTCATGCAAAGATACTGATAGTTCTTTCTAGACAAAGACGCTATTTTTTTTTTTAATTTTTTTTTTCACTTTTTGCCCTTTTCTAGATACTGCTCTCTTTGTAGACCCAATGCCTGCTTTCTTTTGTATAGACATTTGCATTCTCTCATCGTTTGTGGATTGGAAGAGGGTTTGTTTTTGCTTCGTTTGGAGAGAATCGGATATTGGTTTTGTGCTGCAGCGGTTTGGTTTGTGAGGTTGGATTCCTTTGTCTCTTTCACTTTTTGATGTTTTGGGATTTTTTTTTATTGAGATTCTGGAGATATTGATGTGATGGAATTTGGAGTGTTTGGTTTGGAATTTGAGCTTTGTTTTTTAATTCGAGTGACGATGCTGATTGCTGAAAATTAATCTTTCTATCTATCAAATCTTGCCGAATCCGATCTTTTTGTATCCTTTTGTAGAACTTTTTCTCATGAAGAGAGAATTTTGAGTCTTGAATGGGAACTTGAGATTGATTTGTAGCCGATGAATTTCTTTTTATGGAATTTATTTTTTTTTATTTGGGTTTTTTTATAGAGAATATTGGTTGAGTTTGGAGTTTTTTTGATAAGTTGATCAATATTTTTTATAAGCCTTTTTTTTTTTCTTTCCAATTCCATTGAATGCAATCCAAGAATTCTTCACTTTGATGTGTATGGGGGCACCAATGTTATTATCATTTCAGCTGGAATTTTGAAATTGTTATTACCGCCCACACCCATGCCAGATTTATGTGGTATAAAACTGATATATACTGTTCGGGTTTGTTTGACAGACAAGATGTACAAGGGAATTTTTTTTCTCTCAATATTTAAAAGATATTATGGATAGAGACATGTAATTGATCGGGCACACAAACCCACCGACACCCTCTCCATCTTGGGCTGAATCCTGCATATGCTCTAGAGAGAGAGATGATGATGCTGATTCAGGTTGGATGCCGAGGTACAGCGATAGGGAGGGAGGAGAATCGTGCGAGAGAGAGAGAGAGCTGCTGATGGGAAGGGAGAGTCTTGCGAATGGGCGATTACTCCTCTCTAGGGCATATGCAGGATTTATTCAAGAAAGAAAATTTCAGGCAGAAAGACTGAAAAACATGAGCGGGCTTGGTATAAACCAATAAACATGGGGTGGTCCAGCTGGACCTCTGGCTCGGATCGGGTTCTCAATCGGGCAACGAAAGTCAGGCTCCATCGACTTTTTGATACCTAAATACCACGGTTGACGAGCCACAACTTTGAGAAGAGAGCTGCTAAATGCACTCCTCGATCCTTTTTTTTTTTTTCTTTCCAAACCCTCTTTTTCTCAGCACCCACCATTATGTTGGGATTTCAAAATTTTCTTTGCATACCCTCATAATAGCTAACTAACCTCTCCTCCTCTGTGGTCGAAGAGAGAGGGAGAAAGGGAGAGATAGAGGAGGAGGCATGCATGGAGAGGGAGAGGGAGAGGGAGATAGTTTGAGAATTTTTTATAAGGATATATTGGTAATAGTTTTTTAAAGCGTCGGAAGAAAAAAGTTGTGTGTGCATTTAGCTCTCTTTCAAAAGTTAGTCTCTGGATCCTCTACGCTTTCTCAAAACCCAAAAAAGGCCTCGTACATATTGAACTAAAATTCCCTTACCCTCCGAACCCATGATACAATCACATTAACCCATCAACCATCCTGTTAAAATTAAAGCAGAATACGAGACATACCCCCACATCATCAAAATCCCTAATTCTTAAGAATGACTCTGTGATGCCAGTCCGAAGATAATGGGTTTTTAAGCCAACCGAATCTGCTGGATGGAGTGTCACGACCCAGGCCCGAGATTATGATTACTAATGACAAACCCCAAGTCGCGATCCCATACTTACTCCTGTAAACTCCGAATTAACTGAAGTTAAAACAAAATTCACAGGGGATACTTACTTCACATAAATATTTGCGGAAATCAAATCCATTGATCATATGCATAATTTACGGAAGTAATATACATATGATATCATAAACATCTTTATATAGTTACACTTCTTTATACATGTACAGTTCTAACATTTACTTACTTTTGTTAGTCATTTGCATATTCAATTACAATGCATGGTGATGACTATATTTCAAAATTCACTATATCAAAAAATAACACAAAATCATTCCAACTCATTTCGCACATGGATATCATTACATGATATCCCAACCATTCCATCGTCTAATCCTCCTTAAGGAACCCTGTAACGGCTTCCTCCGCTGGTACTGGTGCCGCTACTAGACATGCATCGGTAATCAAGCCTGTAATGCCATTAATAACAATAGTGAATATGGCGATTCAATAATGTACATACATACCCAATGATAGTACATGCTATCTTTGTCTATTCAATCAATCAATTAAACAGTTATTACATTCAATTTCTATTACTAGATGATGCTAGGCAATTCTAGACAATACATACATTTATAGTCAATAACGAACATGCAAATTGACAACTACGACATAGCATTTAATTTCATTTCATTTTTCCATCTTCCTAAAGGAATGATTCAGTCAGTATCATCTCCCCGAAAATGGAGAAATCATTCAATATGATATTATGCTCTTTGACACAGGGTGGAATGGTGCACCATTCAAGACCCAGTCCAAAGAAACGAATCATTCAATGATTCGTTTAACAGATTCAATCAGTGTTATACCCATTATTCATTCAATTTCCAGTGTGTATGCCTTATTAAGTGACTTATCATTCAATATCTCATCTTCCAAAAGGAAGAATCAGTCAGTATCCATTGACACAATCAGTAATGTGGAGTCTACCAGTGTCCAGGCCAGGGACCACTAGCATCACTACGGAGCTTTAGAACGCTCCCAAGTCCATTTACTGCCGTATGATTAGTCATTCATTTAGTTTAAGCTCCATATAGGCAATTCATTCATTAATTCAGTGTAGCTCCATATGAGCCTTAATAAATAGCTATGTAGTGCTACACTCAAGAGTCAACATAATACAATCTTTTAACCCATTTAGGATTCAATTTAATTCAGTAATTCTATTCGTAATAATGAAAATAAATAAACAGTAACACTAATCGCATTAGATCTGAGTTTAGTAATATGACAGCAATTCAATGAGAGAACTAGGATAGTTAGTAATTCTACTCATTTCTGTCTCAATTTTGAACAACCAATTAAGTATAACCATTGGTTTTCTAATGTACCTGCTATTTTCGATGGACATCACATTTTATATTTAATTGTACATTAGAGTCCTTGTAATTATCACCTATAGAAGTTTAGTCAATGATCAGTTAATTTTTAGAATAATGGTTTAATCATAAAATTCTCCTTTCATTGTTCTTAATTCTCAACAACCTCGAATCGCCCCATAATTAGTTCTAAAACTAATTTAGAGAGTACTTATACTTACAAGAAACACTTCTGAGCCAAACAAAACCTAAAACTTCGCCCAGTTAAGTTCGGTCAGCTTCTCGGTTAACCCTCGGTTAACCGAATTCTGTCGGTTAACCTCTGGTCACCTGTCGGCTTGCAATCCAGAAGCTTCAGATTTTCTGACACTTCTGCAATTGTGCTCGGTCACCTGTCGATTGATCGAACACCTATTTGTTGGTTAACCGAACTTGGGTTCGGTCACCTTTCAGTTTGCTATCCAGCGAGCTTCAGATGAGCTCGGTCGGCAGTTCGGTCACCCCAGACAAGTTCGATCAGCAGTTTAGTCACCCCAGACGAGCTCGGTCGTCAGCTCAGTCACCGAAATGCAAGTTCGACTGACCGAACCCAGTTCAGTTAGCTTTCCAGAAGCTGGATTTTCATACGAAGTTCAGTCCAGAAAGAGTCGGTCAGCAGTTCGACTGACCGAACTGAACGCAGAGTTCAAAATTTCTACGCCCAGAACTTCAGAATTTCTAAAGTAAACTCTCGAATTTTGAACTCCATGAGTTCTAACAACTTCTATAACATCTTAAATCAATGGAAATGTATATACTTGCCTCTTCTGAAGATCAATTGACAAAAAGCCTCTTCGTTAGCTTGACTTTGAGATGAAATCCCCAATTCAAAACCCTTTTTTCCAACTTGTAGCTCAAAGGAAGAAAGCTTGAGCTCTTTCTCAAGTTCCAAACACTCCTAAAATGGAAGAAAACTTGAGGAAGAAGATGAAGAGATGAAACTCTTCTCAAAACCCACTTGAGTCACTTCAATCTTAGCAATTGATGAAGAAAACGAAAGAGAGAAGAAGAAAATGAGTCTAGGGCTGCCTCCTTGCTATGGTTGAGTTGAATGAACTCATCTCTTATCTTATATAAGCCTCACTTTTGCATTTAAGCCCCTTTTCACTTTTCTTATTTACAAGTTAAGCCAAATGAAAGGTCATTTGGCCCATTTCAAGTTAAATGGAATTGAATCTAGTATGGAAATTCATATCCTCTTTGAGATACACGCGTTGGTATCAAAAGTTACCGTATTCAATGAAATACACGAAAATTTGTATTTACGAAAAAGTCCTTGTATCACATTGCTCAAGTCTAAAATCAATACAAATCATTCAATCTCATTCATTATCATTTCATTAAGCTCTAATCAATCATTTGAGACTAATTCAATTCGATTTGTTCATCAATCATAATTAGCTTAATCAAGCATGGTAATTAGCATTAAGCTCAATCAATTAGAGTTAGTCTTGATTAACTCGGGACGAGGTGTTAGATGGAGATCCTTCAATCAGAAACTGAAACTGAAGGTAGGAGGCTAGCCCTGACGCTATCATGTAGCAGTCAATTGGTCTGAAAAACTGAATTGGACAACAACTTCCACCAGACAGACTACAATATTTGGCTGTTCTTTCTCTGGAGAAAAAACTAAGGCAGCAAAAAGAAATGACAATTGAATTAACACCAGTGTCAGAAATCCTACTTGGGCTAAGCAGACCAGAGCAAATCCTTCCTTGATTCGATCACCGATGAAGAGCACCAAGAGAGCTTCCAAGGTCGTATATTGGGTCATTGTGGAGGAGTTGTGGAGACAATCGGCAAAAGGCAAAACTGATAGCATAATGTAAGGTCACATTGGAAGAACAGGTGGTGGTCCACAGATTTAGCCTGATTTTGACAAAGAACATATACATCGACGTGAATAAAAATATTCCTTCCAAGGAGAAAATCGTTAGTTTTGAGCTGATCTTGTAAAGCCAATTAAGCAAGAAATGAATGCTTTGTGATGTGGGCCATGTCACCCTTAAACCAAACCCAGTCACCCAAACAAAGACGATCTTCTATCTATATGAGATGGAAGGCAGGCCATAGCGTATGATGTCCAGAGAAATGCCCCTTCTCATCCCTTATCCAAATAAGCTGATCGAGACCATCTAATAAATAATGAATACTCTGAATCTCCTCATTTAAAGAAGGGAAACCAAGATCATTAATAAGATTATATGATGGCTGTGTGTTCAAATTTTTAATAAATTCAATACATACACGTGAATTACCTAGCAAAGTAACAGAATAGTTGAAAGGGAAAAACAGAGGGTCGCTTTTGAACCGTGGAAATCTGGCTAGTGTTTGGGCATCGGAAAGCTTATCATCAATCAATATTGAGAAAATCTAGAGTTTCGAAATTCACATGTTTAGCACATGCGCAATCCACGTCCAATGAAGTACCATACCTGGGATGGATAGAAAAACTGTCCTTTTTGCCTTTTTAGAGTGCTGAAATGAGGGGACGACAGTAGTCTGGGCTGTATTGGCTACTGAACCCAGCTAGTGAGGAGAGAGAGTCTCTTTTTTTCTTGTTTCCCTCCCTCAAATCGAATTGAAGAGAGGAAGTGAACAGAAAGTAGACTTAAAAGGCCCCTTTTTTACACGGAATTCCTGATCCTCCTCTTTGGTGGAGCATTTGCTAAGAAAGCTGGCATTGTGCCAATTTCATAGGTGGGTCATTTGAGACTTTTCATATTACTAGAATATGTTAAAATGACATTTCAAATGCCAAAGATACAAGCAAATCACATCATGTTTCTAAATTTCCAACATCACAAATTCCTAAAAGAAATTCTACTACAAGAACAGTCTCGTAGATTTGTAAGATCCACATCTTTAGTGGATGATCAGAACTGTGAAATGCATTATAAAAACACTCTGATACCATAAGCAGAATTACTCACAAAGATTTTAGAGAAAACTCAAATTTCTTTTTGTATTGTGCATATTCTCAAGAGTGTTTGTACACACACATACATATAAATATATATATATAGGGGGTCTTCTTATGCATACTTTCCTCACCATATGGTGAGGGAAGCTTCCATTTCTGCGGATTTTCAAGTACAAAAGGGGATTTTCAAGTACATAAGGTGAGGTACACATGTATTTAAAAATTTCCAAAATGGGAAGTATGCATAAGTAAAGCCCTACCAAAAGAGTGTAAATAAAATATTTACAGAGGCACGTCGTCCAATTGAGATCATTCCGGTGAAATCCTTTTCATATCTCGAGAGTCATTGTTTGAGTGAGTTCTTGGCTTGCTTTGGATAAATCATGATCGATTGTGTCATTCTCTTAATGAGGGCCTATGGGCGGCTTGGGGTCCACCTTGGCCCGACTTGAATCTGAGTCCTCCCTTACCATCTCCTGGATTTTGTCTCATCCCAAATGAGATGACTCAGCTGAGTTACGAAACAACTCATTGAGTTTTTCAACCCTGCTCACAAGATGATCAAGAATGGTATCTGAGTTGGTCAGTGTCCCAGTGCTAGGAGTGGGAGAACTATGCATGTTCCCAACACCTGCCCCATCCAGTGTTTTCTCCAGGCAATTCACATGCTCTCTATACTCGTCAACAAATTCATCTCTAATGGCCTGTGCATTTTCCTCTAGCCACTGCATGGTCTTTCTACTTGCATCCTCAATCTTCTCTTCGGCTACAAGATCTAGTTTAGACTTATTGGGGTTGCTCTTGCTCAAATGGTTGATCAATTTCTCTAGTGTATTCTTTGCCTCCAGCTTCTTCCTGTATTTTTCTTCCTCCGATTTTAGCTTCTTAGCCTCTGTGGCCATCCTTCCAATGTCTTCTTTACTCAGCTCGGGCATGAAGTCCCTGGTGATCTGCATCATGCTTTTTTTTCCGTGTCCAGCCACCTTTTCCTCAGCTTCGATGCTAAAGATTCCATTTTCATCGACTTTGAAATAGACAGCGTCGGGGGCAACAGGATTGACATTATTCATCATGGTGAATTCTCCCAACAGTTTATTGTCTTGGATTTTTGGACTCTCACCCTCGTACACTTTGATGGGATATTTTATTTGGGCCACAGCTGGAAGGAACCGCACCACTGTGATTGGAATTGCAGTCCTCCTTGGAATCATGAAGACATTCTTGGGAATGTCTATACCAAGTGAATGAGTTGTAATGTCGTGGACGATACTTGGCACCTTGTTGCCGCTCAAGATGGCAGCGTGGATGGCAGCACCGCGAGCCACAGCTTCATCGGGGTTGATGCGCGTGCTGAGATCCTTGCCGAAAAACTCCTGTAGCCTTTGTTGGACCTTGGGAATCCTAGTGGACCCTCCAATAGGGACGATATCGTGGATAGAGCTCTTGTACATCTTAGCATCTAGCAAGCACTTCCCCACGACATCAATGCACCTATTAAATAGAACTTCGCTCAGCTCTTCAAATTTGGCACGGGTGATGCAATAATCGAAGTCGATACCCGGGAGTAAGGAATCAATTTCTATTTGAGTTTCTTCTACAACGGAGAGGGCCTTCTTCGCTGTCTCACATGAGGTCCGCAGCTTTGCAAGAGCCTTTGGGCTTGAATTTACATTGAGGTGGTCTTTTTTCTTTAACTCGTCAATGCAGTGCTTGATCAATAGGTCATCGAAGTCCTTTCCGCCCAGATGGGCATCTCCACGTGTAGCCTTCACCTTATAAGAATACCCATTTTCTATGGTGAGGATAGAAACATCCAAAGTTCCACCGCCAAGGTCGAAGATTAGAATGTTATTCTTCTTCTTTTTACGTCTATTATTATTCACTATGTTGTCGAGGCCATAAGCAATTGCAGCAGCTGTAGGTTCATTGATGATACGCTTGACACTAAGGCCAGCAATGTTAGCGGCATACACAGTAGCCAGCCGCTGGGAGTCGTTGAAGCAAGCAGGAACAGAGATGACTACGTTCTTGATGAGGCACTTGAGGAAGTCCTCTGCAGTGTCGCATAGGTTGCGGAGGACCATAGAGGAGATCTCTATGGCAGAAAGTTGCTTTGCTTCACGTTGGTATTGGACAGAGATCATGGGCTTGCCGCCCGGGCCCGAAACAACCTCAAAGGGCAAGAGCTCGACGTCTGTGCTGCTGAATCTATTTCCAATCAATCGCTTCACATCTGAAAACAAAGATAAAAGATTAGATTAGGTGATTTCAGAGTCACAAAAAGAAAAAAAAAAAACAAATAGAAGGAAACTCAAAGAAAGTTCAGATGACCCCTTCAAAACTTGAAGTAAATGAGGTTTCTACCTCATATACACCTTTGCATTCAACCAAATTGGCTATTCGAAAGAAATTTTGCCATTGACAGATCAACATTTCCCACTTAACTTAGCCGAGAGGTACACGCTTTTGCTGGAAAATGGCGGATGGTTACTCTGTCATGGTTTCTGTTACGTAAAACTTTTGACACAAAACTTAATGGTGCTGCACATGGGCTGAGCAATGTTAGGCTTCAACCCAAACGATGTATTTTTGTAGTTTTTGTAGGAAGTTTGTTTATGATATATTGTAGTTAATCCACTCTAGCTTATATCTAGCAATGTTCTCTTTCCTCTTTTTGCTGACACTAAGTTAATAATTAGTTCATAATGTTTTTTTTTTTTTTTTTTGTCTCTCTAGTAAAAACTAACAGGCTGGAGGAGGCGTGTAAGAAAGGCGGGGGCATTTTGGGCATTTTAAACAGGGAAAAGGAAAAAGTTGCCGAAGAGGCAACCAATTTTGGCCCAATGTACTTGTTAAGAGTGGAAAGCTTAAACCCTAAGATGAAAACTTGAGTTCTTTGTATCATATTTTGAAAACTTACAAAAAGTTGAGCCCTTGTTCAAGATTTTCCTCAAAATAACTGATAATGTTCATGTCAATATATTATAGGATATAAGTTTTAAGATGACAATACTTGGTACAATTACTCTTTAATGAATTCTTCACCCTATTTTCACATTAATAACTCAAGAAAAATCTAAATTTTTGAAAAATTGCCAATGGGAACTTGGTGAATATATAATAATCCAGTTTTGTGTGACTCAAGGATTTCGATCAAGCAAGATATTGCTTTGATTTCTGGTGCATCCCACTGTGCCATTCTCTATGAGAAAGGGAAAAATGAACTGATGTATACAATAAAAAGGATTTTGATTTCATATGGGAGGGGTAAACATCCCCATGAAAACAAAATTGTATGGAGAGCGGAATCATTTAGTTGCACTAACATATGCTTGTCGTTCTTTGTGGCAATGGTGCTTGCTCTGCTCTTGCCCAACTACTATCTCAACAATCAATTTGTTTTAGAGATGAAGGAAACTAACTTAAGATTGTGTTACAGGGATCCTTGATTGCCCGACTCTGTGCATCTTCTCCTATGTAACGCAGTGTGTCAGTGAAGGCAACGCATGAAGGAGTTGTCCTATTTCCCAGCTGGTTCGGAATGATCTCGACCCATCCTTCTCGCCAAACCCCGACGCATGATTTTGTGGTACCTAGATCAATACCAATTGGTGGGCTTCTCTCTGCCATAGTGTATTAGAGGCCTGAAATCACAAAATACAAAGGTGAATTACACATGGAAGTAAATGGCTTGCCTCATATAATATATATATATATATATATAAATATATATTTATATTGATCTTGAAAATGAGTAAGTATCACAAATTAAATAAAAGCTTTCTTCACTTACTAGGATAGATGGGCAGTGAACTGGCAATAACAAATAATACAGAGGAGGTTGTGCTGTAAAGAAGTGAAGGCAATTGTATTTCTTCTTGTTCTTCTTGTCACAGCTGCAGCTCCTATTCGGCTTTAAAAGCTTTGGTAGGAGGTAACTGAGAGCTCTCGCTGTTTAATACCCAACTCACAGCTGGCCAAGCAGTCGGCTGACTCGGTCAAGTCCAGTCCAATGCGGCCAACGATATAATTGCGACCTCTGGTGCACTCAGAAAAGGATGGATGTTGAGATTAGGCCCAAGTTTCTCTTACAAGAAAGTATGCGTGCAGACGTCCCAACCCAAACGTTAAAGAGGTGGGGCCCCGTTGAAAATTAGGCCACTTGGGGCCCGTGAATTTTACTGGAGCCATCATGACAATGCGGATGTCTGCATGCTGAAATGTCTATAAGAGAAAAATATTCCCATGATTAATAGATAGATATCAAGACCTCAGTTGAGATCATGACTACAACTTGGAAGGCACAATCTACATAACTGGACTCGGTGCAGCTGTTCGAGTGAATTCCACCAATGTTATTGTCTGGTCCTTTGGCCCACTAAAATATAATTGGATGTAAATTATATACAAATTAGTTTAGTCTTTTTGCTAAATAATATATTTATTTATCTTTATTTTTTTATTGATAATATCTTTTAAGAAAATTTTAAATTAATTATATTTTTATTGTTTAGCCCGAGCTAAGCACAGGCCTCGCTGCTAGTCTTATATTTAAGAGGAGAAGAGCATAAATGTTCCATCAATAAAACGTCCGAATTTACTTAAACCAATTCTGCCGTGAATCACTCAGTTGGCATCGATCAGCCTAGTCAAGCCCTTGTATCATGTACCTTCCAAGTTTCATCAACTTAGTCTTGATATTTATCTTTCATAGGTGCTTGGGCAACATCCATCATTTATTTAGTGGGCAAAAGAACCAACAACAACATTGACGGAATTCACTCAATTGATGTCGCCAAGTCATGCTTTTGGCTTGTACCTCTAAATTATGCTCGACTGAGTCAAGTCCCTGTGGCATGTGCCTTCAAGTTGGACCAACTTGGACTTGATATCTCTCTCTCGAAGGTGCCCACTCAACATCTAACCTTTAATTTTTAGTGAGCCAAAGGACCTAGCAATAGCAGCGGTGGGAATGATTCGAATGATTGCACTGAGTCACGTATTGTGGCTTATACCTTGTGGTCAACTAAGTTGAGCTTAAGCCCTTGTGGCATGTACCTTCTAGTAGTTGCGCCAATTGGGTATTTGATATTTATCCCCAAGTAAGTACCAAAGAATCAGACAATAGGATTGGTGGAATTAACGCAAACGATTGCACTGAGTCAAGCCATGTGACTTATACCTGCAAATTGTCATGATCAACTGAGGTCTATAACTATTAATCACCAAATTTTCTCCTACTGATATTCTTGCATGCAGAGGCCCGCGTTGTTATGTATGGTAGGTGGCGTGAAATTGGGGTTGGGGATTTTCCTATGGAGGCCCAGCCTCTTTAACTAATGGATGGGACGTCTTCATGCAGTTCCTATGACAGAAAATTTCGCCTATTAATCAACATTCATCTTTTTCTTTGTGGACCAAAACACACAATAATATCATCGGCTGAATTGACACTGTTGATCCCACGAAGTCAAGTCATTTGGCTTGCGGTTTAAGTTGTTATCAGCTGAATCAAGCTCTTTTGGCTTGTACCTTCTCGTAGCGCCAATTTGGACTTGATTTTTATCTGTAGTAAGGACCAAAGAACCAGACAATAGCATTGATGGAATTAACGCAAACAGTTGCACTGAGTCATGCAATGTGACTTGTACCTGCAAGATGTCATTATCAACTGAGGTCTTAATAACTATTAATCAAGGAATTTTCTCCTACATATATTCTAGCTTGCAGTGGTCCGTCTTGTTATGGTAAGGGGGTGAGGTGTGTGTGTGTGTGTTTTTCAAAGATTTTTGGATGGAGGTCCCGCCTCTTTAACTCATGGATGGGACATCTGCATTTCGTGAGAGAAAATATTGCCAATTAATCAACTTTCATCTTTTTCTTAGTGGACCAAAACACGCAATAATATGGTAGGCTGAATTGACGCAGTTGATCCCACCAAGTCAAGTCATGTAACTTGTAGTTTAAGTTGTCATCAATTGAGTCAAGCTCTTTTGGCTTCTACCTTCAAAGCGTGTGAAGTTTTGAGCTGATTTTAAGTATAATAGGCCAAAGGACCCAATAATATATTACATCGACAAAATTGACTTGATCGATGGCACTAAGTCTAGCCTTTTGGCTCGTACCTTCAACTTGTGTTAAACTGAGTCAAGCTCTTGTCACATCTACCTCGCAAGTTGGCCAACTTGACTTCATCAACATCCAACTTGTTTCTTGGGCTAAAGGACCCAATGGCAGCATCGATGGGATTAATTCGAATGATTTCACTGACTCAATTATTGTGGCTTGTAAAAGTTGTCGTCGCCTAAGCCAGGCCCATATGGCTTATGCATTCAAGTTACGCCAATTTAGACTTGATATTTATCTCCAGTAGGGTGCTAATCAACATCCAATTTTATTTTAGTGGGCCAAAGGACCAGACAATAACAGTGGTGGAATTTCACCCGAAAGGTTGCACTGAGTCCAGTTACGTGGATTGCAACTCCAAGTTGTAGTCATCTCAACTGAGGTCTTGATATCTCTCTTTTAATCATGTGAATATTCTTCTCCTATAGACATTTCAGCATGCCGACATCCGCGTTGTCGTGATGGCTACGGTAAAATTCACGGGCCCGAGGGTCCTAATTTTCAACGGGGCCTCGCCTCATAAACATTCGGGTTGGGACGTCTGCATGCAAACTTTCTTACCAACGTATTCCTTTGATGCAAGTTGTCAGCTAAGCCATTTTTTGATGAATCTATATGCATTGTGTTACACCCTGTCCTGAACTAATTATGATTAAGTCTAATTAATCGAGATTAGTGCAAGTTTAGCATGATTAATAAATCTAATTGTGGTTTATGACCAAAATAATTGAATGGAGCTTAATGAAATGAATATGAATGAAACTAAGGTAATTAAATTGAATTTAGACTCAAACAAGGACTTTTTCGTAAATACGGTTTTTCACGTATTTTGTCGAATACGGTAATTATTGCCACCAATGTGTGTATCTCGATGAGTACGTTAATTTTCGTAATGGACTTAGTTTCGTTTGCCTTTAAATTGGTCAAATGACTTTTCATTTGACTTGAATTGTAAATAGAGGAAGTGAAGAGGGATTTGCGTTAAAAAGGGGCTTATAAGAGGGGAGATGAAATCAAATGAGTTCATTCACTTATTTTATTGCCTAAGTGTTGGAGAGAAAAGCCCTAGACTTCTCTCTTTCTTCTACTCTTCTTCATCAATTGTCAAGGTTTGGGAAGCATTCAAGTGGTTTGAGGAGTGTTGTATCATATTCATCTTCTTCCCCAAGTTGTCTTCCATTTTTAGAGTGTTTGGAGCTTGAGAAAGAGTTCAAGCTTTTTTCCCTTTGAACTACAAGTAAGTGATTAAGTCCATTGAAGAATTTTGAAGTTCTATTAAGTGTTTAGAGTTAGTTTCTAGCTCAGATAACTCATAGCAATCTATTTTGCATGTTTTCATGGAATTAGGGTTTGGATTGAGGAGATTTCATCTCAAACCAAGCTAAGAAAATGGGCTTTTTTGTCAATTAGGCAAGTATAAACAGTTACTTTTAATTTGATGTTAATTGATATGGTTGATCCATTGATTTGGGTTTGTGTATCATTTGTGTTATCCTTAGAATGGATTTGTGATGTAAATTGATTGAATGAAGGATTGGAAGGAGTTGGGTGTGTATAAAATGAGGGAGGACAGGAGGTCCTAATTGATATACAGGTTTAGAATTGAAAGAAGGAAAAAAGAAAGGAAGGGAATCAGTTTCAGAACCTGCATTCCGGACCTGCCCAATTGATCGGAACTAAACGTCCGATCAATCAGACAGTGATATAGCTGGGATAGGTTTTCAGTCCGATCGATCGGACCTTGTAATTGGAGATTGTTGAGAATTATGGACAATAAAAGGAAAATTATTTATGATTTCGATATTGTTTTTAATAAAGTATTGATTGTTCTTGGGTTGTAGACTAAACCTCCATAGGTAATAATGACGGAGACTCTAATGCGCATCATATCTAAAGTGATGTTCATCGAAAATAACACGTACGTGCGTTAGATAACCAAGTGTTATACCTAAATGAATGGTTTAAATTGGGACCTTAGAGTGAGCTGGATTGTGGAGTGTTCTGATTCTTTAGAAGTGAATAGTATAAATTGTCACTCTCAAGCCTATATTGTGAGTTACATTGGCCGTAATTGTTTCCAATGTTATTGAATTGAATTGAATCTAGAAATGGATTAAATGTTGAGGTGTATTGACTCTTGAGTTTGGCACTATATAATTATGTTATTAAAGCTCATAAAGGAGATAAAATGAATTAATAAATGAACAAATAACTATTCCTACTGCAGTAGATAGATTGGGGTGTTCCGGAGCTTCGTGGTGATGCCAGTTGTCCCTGGCCCGGGCAGTGTTAGATCCCACAATATTGAATGAATGAAAATGAATAAATGATTAGTTCCTTTTGGGAAGATGATTCCTTCCGTATGTAAGACGATAAATGAAATGAAATGAATGTTATGGTGATTGCCAATTTGTAATGTCTATTGCTTGACTCTACTTGACTCTAAAGGTATTTGTTATTATCATTGAGTGAATTATCTAGAATTGGATATTGATCATAGAATTGTTTAAGTGATAGATTGAATGGATTTAGTATATCTATTAACATGTGTTATCACAGATCTATATATATGTTGTTGAACTGTCGTGTTCACTAGTGATATTGATGGCATTACAGGCCCAATTACCCATGCCGGTTCTGCAACGGCCCCGGCGACAGTGGAGGAAGCCGTCACGGTTCCTCCAGGAGGATTGATTGAATGAAATGGACAGGATACCATTTGATATGTATATCCGAGAGCGAGTGGAATCAGAAGCTTCTGAAATTCTCTTTTGGGATTCTTTTTGGGAATGATTTTGGAACTTAATGTTTTGAGAACTAGTATAGTTGTCAACCTGCAATGTATCTGAATATGCAGGGGTTGACAAAAGTAAGTAAATGATAGAACTATACATGTGTAAAAAACTGTGATTTTGTAATGAAAGGTTGATTGTATATATGGAACTTTACGTTTATGTAAAGTATTTGTACAAGTGTATTTGATATCGTTAAATATATTTTTCGCAAAATTGTATATTTGACATATGTGAAAGTATGTTTATCCCTTGTGAATTTCGTTTTAACTTCGATTAATTCGAAGTTTACGGGAGTAAGTATGTGCTCGCGACTCGGGAATAGCTCGGAGATAAGGGTCATGACACATTGGCCGTGCTCAAGGCCCTGCATAGATCATGTTCCAACTAGGACTATAAACATTGTGCACAAGACAATGATTATTAGATTCTTTGTAATAAGATTTATACCTACATTTGTTCTTACGTTTTTTTTAAGATCCACTTCATTGAAAATGATAACAAACAAAACCTACATATTCCAAGCGAACAAGACTGGACTAGCAGTAATATTTCATTCTCAAGCTTTCTGATTGTTCCTGACATTCTTGTAGCATGGTATTATGAACCATCATCAAAGCATGTTAGGGTTCTATAAGTTGGGGATTTTCATTGCTTGAGCCGATAGAGAGTAGAAGTTGAGTGAAAGCTTGATTACAAGGCAAGTATAAGCATAAATGATCCATCCATCTTATTTTATTTGGATTTTCACAAAAAAATTAATTTTAAATCTTAATTCAACGGTTTTATGAAGAAAAATCATAAAATGACAAGAGAGTTGGGCGTACATTTTTGTTGACAAAACTACTCTTGTTGACCATATCGTCAACTTCCATTGCAAAAAACTATATATTGCTTCATCTTTTTCTATATAGTGATGGAAAGTTTGTGAAAATTATTGCATTTTATGTTCCGGTTGTCTTATTCAAGTGGTCTTGAAAATCTTCCTCGGGTGTGTGGGTCCCATGCGTGATTTCTACTCATTGCTCGCCCCTTATTAAAGTGTATTTTCATGACTTTTGAGGGTGTGAATTTGGAGTACAAGGTGTTCGATAAAATGCCGAAATGAGGATTTTCTTTCAATTTAGTCGGTGGCTTCGAGTGAGGTTGGAGGGGATGGATTTGGGTATTCTTATAACGCCTATGTTCACAAAGCATACCCAAATCCATCCCCTCCAGCCTCACTCAAACCCACTAACTAAATCGAGAGAAAACCCTCATTTCAGCATTTCATCGAACACCTTGTACTTCAAATTCACACCCTCAAAAGTCATGAGAATACATTTTAATAAGGGGCGCGAAATGAGTGAAAATCAAGCATGGGACGCACACACCCGAGGAAGATTTCCAAGGCCACCTACATAAGACAACTGGAATACAAAATGAAATAGTTTTCACAAACTTTCTATCACTAGATAGAGAAATATCTCCGTTGAGGACAAGATGGCTGCACAAAGGAAAAAAAAGGATGAAGGACATCACCAGGGACTTCATGCCGATGCTGAGTAGAAAGAACAAAGAAGATTAAAAATATGGCTGCGGATGCAGAGGAACTAAAATGGAAGGAAGGCGAGTATAAGCAAAGGCTAGAAGCAAAGAATGACCTGGAGAGTTTTCTCATCCAGTTGAACAAGAGCATCAAAATGTCTAAAGATTCACACAAAAAGAAGATTGTGGATGCAATCGGAAAGACCATGGAGTGGCTAGAAAATAATCCACAGGCCATCGGAGATGAATTTGGTGACCAATTCGGAGAACATGTGAATTGCCTGAAGAAAGAATGGGATGGTATGTTGCAAAGGTCTCCCCGTCCTGACACTGCGATGAGTGCTAACTCAGACGAAAGCGGGTTTGCAAAACTCATTGACCTGGCTCGTGACTTGGCCAAGTCGTCGACCGAGTCAAGATCCTGGACTCGGAATCCAAGGAAAACAGACGTAGCCCGCCAACCCATCAAGTCCCGAACCGCACAGCCTGACCCACAGAATGTGGCCCGCCAACCCATCAACCCAAGCCAATCCCTGGTCAAAGATTCCTTCTTACCTTTGGAAAAACAAGTCGGGCTAGGGCTGACCCACCTAACCTGCCTGATTGTTAAACTTTCCATTAAATCTTATTTATTAGTCCAAATCCCAAAGAGGCAAATATCCAAATGATATCCACTTTCTATTGCAGCCTCCACTATACATGTGAAACTTATCACTCAATTTTATAGTATCTTATTATTTATATATATATTTTTTAATTAATACTTTATTTTATTCTTATTAGTTATGTTATTCTATTTCTATAGTTGCTATTTAAAATATATATATATATATATAATGCTCAAGGTTTAAATAATTCATTTTCTCTCTTTTTTCTCTTAAGTATGCTCTTTGTTAACTTACTCAAGAACATTTTTGTTTGCTCTTCCTTTTAGGATATAAATTGTAAATATGAAGAAAATACAATAGCATGACATAAACAGGAAAAGAGCTAACATTGAATTGGATCGTCTCAATCAAGGGGCTAGAAAATGATGAATGGACCTTCGCCAAATGGACCCCACCTTTTATGAATGGAAAACCAAGTAACCAGCCTCATGCTTTGAAACGAAGTTGGGCTTTGTCAAAACATTCACAAAAGGGTTAGAGTTTCCACAAAATGGTTCAATGTGTGGGAAATAAAAGGTTAATTGACCTTGGCCTCACTTTTTACCGATGGAAAGCGAGGTAATGCACCTCAAATGGTTGTTGAGATGAAACTAGACTCAAATTAGGCTTACAAGGCAGTTTGGGTTAGGTTAGGAATAATGGTCGGGGTCAATTGATCCACTAGATGAATGCATGTTACACGCGTCAACCCGACCCGCAGTAACCATTGCAGGTTAATTAAAGTGTGTCCGGTCGAGACTACCTGAGGTGGGTGCGGGTTAGGAGCTTCTGACACATAAAAACGGGTCGGGTGCGAATTAGCTGTGTCTATCCCGTTTAATAAATGGGCCCAACCCAACCCTTTTGCCACGTCTAAATTGGGGAATATAGGGCCTGTTTGGCAATATTGCTCCCTTGTTGTCCTCTGTCCTGTGCTGAGATTGGATTGTGCTGAGATCGGGTTGTGTTGAGATCGATCCATGTAGAATTTGTTTGGCATTGTCATGTCATTTTAGTCTGCGAGAATAGAGTATGCCAAACTTGTTTAGTAACACTATATAAGTATTAATCTAAAACATAAAATAAAGAAAAACATGTTTGTTAACATTGTTGAGTTCTTCATCTTATACATTAAAAATATTCACACACCCATTTCATGTAAAAAATCTGTTGTAAAGGTTGTTCCTTCGAACAACAACATACCTTGTTTTTGTAACTTATGGTATTACTAACAACTAGACAATGAAACAAAACTAATCTAAAAACTTCTTTCCTTCCTTTTCTGCTTTTCCTCTCTTTTTTCATAAAATGTTGTGGTGGTGTTGGGGCGGATTTTAATTGTCCTTCACATGGTTGGAAGTGAATTCTTACATAAGAGGAGAATCTCAGAGTTTGAACCCTGTTGTATGCGGACAAGGTATTCAATGCAGAGAAGAAAAAACCCAAAATCTTCAACCCAATTAATGGACAAATCAAGTACACACACTGTCAATACTGATCGTAGAAAGAGAATTGGACATCCAGTCTTGATGATGTTTTCCATAAAAGGAATTGTGTGTCCATTTGAAAAATCAGGGTATCGATGACCAAGCAAAATCAGAACCATGACAATGTCATAATAAATGAGTACTACTACTAAACAAGAATAAAAAGATTAAAAAAGAAGTCAATATGATTTTAGAATTAGATCCTAGTCCTTTAGTTGGAACCAGTATCAGAACCAGATCCAAGTCCTTTGATCATAATTAGATCTGGAACTAACAAGATAGTATCATTTAGAAACGGTTCTGGATCCGAATCTGAGCTCAGTCACCCGAAATCGAAACCTTTACATCGAAGGAAGTTGGCTGGGTTATAGTTTCCTAATAAAAGGGATGACCATCCGATGGTTGTGTGTGGATCGTTATATTTTACCCTTCTGTGTAGCTTTTACTAAATAAAATCTTTGAGGTGGAATCATACAGATTGACATGTGTCCACGACCACCTATGCTCATTTAATCCTTTTACATACACTATCCCTATTTGTATTGGCTTGAGCCCAAGTTTTATATTATTCTAGGCATTATTCATCCGTTTTTTCGTTATAATTCATATAGGTGGGGTTCACTTGGAGGGCCATTTTTCTTCACCTTGCTTGTCAGGCAGCCGAGTGCACCCACTTAGAGGGGTGGAACTTTTTGTAGCCAAGCATTTTTTTTTTCATTATTTTAATATTTTTAATAGTACTTTTAGTGCCTAGATCTCTACCCTGCCTTGATGGTTTAAACCTTGGTTTAACCCATTAGGACATGGGTTCGAGATATGGCACCAACAAAAAGTTCTAGAGGCTATACCTCCCTATTCGAGTTGGGGCTCGAGCTAGCTACTGAGCACCGTTTTGAGCTCTTAATTAAGCATGAGATAGAAATTAAGAATTACATATATAAAATTTTCACATGCGAAACACATTATATATATTTGTTTGGAAGCATCATTTTCGTGAGTAAACATTGTTGTTTTTTTTGGTAGAAAGGATACATTATTGTTAGGATTACATATGTAGTTTTTTTAAGGGTTTGATGGTCCCTTCTCGGCAGGAACGCCTTAAACTTGTTTCCCCGAGATTCATATTGTAGTGTGTGTATATATATATATATATATATATAAAAGTTTAAAAAACAACTAATTTTTGGTGCATCATAAAGGCTTTTTCGTTCTGCTGGAAAAAAGTTTTGCAAGGTGCGTGATTCCAAATCTATGCGATATGTTAGATGGTGACGACAATGAATGATTATAACATTATATCTGGATGTGAAAACTATATATATACATACATACTCAGACATGGACGAGCAGACGAATACCTAATTACCAGTTAGCCCATTGACGCCCCTGACCTACCAGTATCACCCACCCACCACTTACCCACAGGAGCTTGAAAGGGGTCAGTCATATTCAGACGTGTAACTAATACCAAAAATGCTAAAAGAAAAAGAGGTTGCCAAACCATGGAAATTAGGCCAGAACATTACATGGCAATGTCTCTACCCTGGATTTTGGCTTGTCCTAAATGAGACTAGGATAATTTTCCACCCATATACAAGCCATTCGCAAGTTCACCACACCTGTCCGATTCGTTGGTTTCTCGGGGAAATTCATATGATCTCCTTGGTGGCCACGAAATTCTTCTCCCAAGGCCTCCTCTGGATTTCTTCCTTGCTTATCAGCCTCCTGCTTGTACTTGTCTTCCCCTAAATTTAGCTGCTCCAAATCCATGGACATGTTCACTGTCTCTTCTCCACTACTCATTGTGGATATATACCAGGTCCCTAGTGATATGCATCATGTTTATTTCCGGCTGTCAGCTGTCCAGTTCTCAGCTGAGATGGTAAAGATACCATTTTCATTCACGTTGAAGCGGACAGTAATAATGCTGGAAGGAGGAAAAGATATGGCATGTTTGATCGGTTCCAATCCTCCCAACAGGTTGTTGTCTTGGATTTTCGTTTTCTCTCCGTCACATGCTTTGAGGGGAAGTTGTATCTGGTCAGCAGTAAGGATCACCTCCTCTGTGGTTGGAATTGCCGTGTTCTTAGGAATCATGAAGATTTGTTCCTTTAATGTCTATCCCAAGTGGGTGAGTTGTGATGTCACGAGCCATGAGATTTGGCAAGTTGTTGCTCATGCCGCTCGAGTTAGCAGCTTGGATGGCAGCTCCACACACCACAGCTTGGTCGGGGTCGATGCGCAAACTGAACTCATTCCCGTCAAAATACTTTTGTACCATCTCTGCAACTGTCAGAGTAATAAGATTTGGTTAGAGCGAAGGGTTCCTTACCTTGAAATAAAGATTAGCTTAAATTTGAATCTTTATTAGGTTGTTCTGGAGAGGGTATTTTTAGGTTTTTACTTGTTAAACCCATACAAATGCACACTCGGTAAATTTGGGGCGGGTTTCACACAAAAGGAGTGGGGAGCAAATCCTTTTGTGCCTTGTGCCACTCCACCAACTTCCAAGTGGTGGGTGTAAGCTTGTATATTAAATTGAGACCACTCTTTGAATTTATTCAATGAGCACATTCATTTATTCGAAATTTAATAGGATCCGCCTTGGGAATCCTAGTGGACCTTGCAATTAGGACAATGTCGTCGATGGAGCTTCTGTACATCTTAGCACGTTCGAAGCACATGTCCACAGCACAAATGCACCTCTCAAAAGGATGCTTGTTTAACTATCCCATGGTGTATTAGCCTATACGAACTGTCTATTTGTAAGGATGTTATTGTTTAGATCTTTGTCTTATTTGATTATTCGTTTATTGAGATTTACGCATTATGCTTATTATATGTCATTGAAACTCAACACGATCGCATTGTCTTAATTCTAATAGATACTACATATCTATTGTTATTTATTTATATTCCCTGACTATTCGTAGTCCGACAATGTTACATACTTTTGGTGCATAGGTACCGAGTCCAATGATCTCTAGGAGTAAATGGAGGTGTTTTAGGCAGTTCAGCCTAATGAATTCCTTGAGTGGTATGCAGATGATATTGCGATTGTCTGAGTCATCATGACCCAGCACCCAAGTGCCTTCGCATTATTTTGGATAGTCTCTTTTGTATATCATCTTGTTTGGCTTGGTTTTTGTTACCGGCCACGTAATTAAATTACTTTGTCTTATTTTGTTAAATTTTAACTTTAGTCATTGAAGTCATGCTTTGCTCTTAAATATTTAAGATTGTTACCATCAGTTATTATTTAATGAAGCTTTTGCAATATTGTCGGCAAACAGAGAAAATATATGTGCCTCACCACATACTTCGATCCTATGGGCCTTGATTGGGGGACAAGATTTTTTTAAAGTTGCCCTTAACCCCACGCACAATCTCCGTACATCTGGCAAAGGGGGATGACATTTTTTCTCCCTCTAATTTTAGCCCCTGTAAATCCCAATTGATCATGGTTATTTTTTTCTGTCCAGGCATCTTGTTCTCGATTGAGATGGTAAAGATACCATTTTCATCCACGTTGAAACAGACATCAATAATGTCATTGGGGCCAAAAGAAATGGCACCATTGCTCAATGTCAATTCTACCAACAGATAGTTGTCTTCGATTCTCGCCTCCTCCCCCTCATACACCTTGATCGGAAGTTTTTTCTGGTCAGCAGTAAGGTTCATCTTCTCTGTGGTTGGAATCACTGTCTTCCTTGGAATCATGAACTCATCAAGGTCACCAATTTTTATACCGAGCGAGTGAGTTGTAATGTCAGAGACCACAAGTTCCGGGATGTAGTCTCTCATGCCCCCCAACAAGATTGCAGCTTGGATGGCCGCACCAGAAGCCACAGCTTCGTTGGGGTCTATGCCCGTGCTAAGCTCCATCCCATCGAAAATTTCTCGTAGCATCTGTCGCACCTTGGCATTCCTGGTGGACCCTCCAATTAGGACGACGTCGTGAATGGAGCTCCTGTACATGTTCGCATCTACCAGGCACTTGTCCACAATGTCACTGCACTTGTGAAAGAGACTCTCGTTGGGATTGTCAAGGCCGTCTTTGTCTATAGATGTTTCTTCCGAGCTCGAGAGAGCGTTTGGGTTTAAATTTAAATTGCCCTCTTTCTCTAACTCAATGCAGTGTTTCATCAATTCGTCGTCGAACGCATCTGCGACTGTAGCCTTGACCTCATAATTCCCTCTCTCCATGGTGAGGATAGAAACATCCAAAGTGTCACCACCAAGGTTGAAGATGAGAACGTTCTTCTTGTTAGCACCATCATCATCATTCTCTATTTTTTTAAGGCCATAGGCAATTGCAGAAGCGGTGGGTTCATTGATGATACGCATGACTTTGAGGTTGGCCATCTTACCGGCTTCCACAATAGCAAACCGCTGGGAATTGTTGAACCAAGCGGGAACAGAGATGACTACATTCTTGATCCTGCACTTGAGGAAGGCCCCTGCTGTTCTGCATAGGTTGCTGAGAATCGTAGAGGACTTCTGTACAGCTGAAACTTGCTTGTGCTCTTTGTCATCTTGGGCGATTGTGCTACTGAATTCCTTTCCAATCAATCGCTTCACATCTGGAAAACAAGTTAAATGAAAAATGAATAAACTAGGTGGTAGCAGAATTGCCAGAAAAGGGAAATCAAAGAAATTCTTTCTGAATGACCCCCTACAAAATCCAATGATGAGAGAGACTTCTCTGATTAATAGATCAACATTTTTCATTCAACTTATAGCCCAGAGATGCACATTTGTTGGAAGATGCCGGATGGTTATTGGTTACTCACTCAGTCACCTGTTAACTAACAACCTTTGCGACACAACTTTATAGGGCTGCACATGGGCTAAGCCCCAGGCTTGGTTTAAGCACAAACGATGTCCTCTTCGTAGCTCAGTAGAAAGTTTCTATGATAAATTGCTGTTAATAACTAATGCTTTGCCATAGCACATATCTAGCAATGTCAATGTTCTCCCTCCTCCTTTTGCTACCCAATAGTCAATAATGTTGATTCAGTGGCGGAATAAGGATAGTTTCCCTGGGGACATTATGTAATACATATATTCTTAGCGGGTACCAAATGGGAAAAAAAAGCATAATTTTTTTTCAAACTTCTAAGAAGTTCTTCGTAAAATTTGTAGGGGCCATGGGCAACCCCAGAGCCCCCTGTTCCGCTGCTGATTTTATTCCATTTGATTTCCCTTAATTTTGCTTTCATGTTCTGAGGCTAAAAGCATAAGAAGGTAATGAAAATTTAAGACTAAGACATGGGTCAATCATACTATGAAGGATTCCGAAGAGTCGTCCTTCCCAGGAAGCATGCTTTCAAAAGAGTAGGAAGCTCTTTAACGGTTACTACCACTTTGTTCATTTCCGTCGCTAGAGTTACATCTTTCCATGTGAATCGGAACGTCTTTTTCGTTCGAAAACTCGGTTAGATATAATTCAGTCAACTCAGATCAAAGATAAAACTGAATTGTTGGTGCCATGACAGCTTTTGACCCACTCAGCTTGACTTGGTCACAGCTCAGGATGAAAATATTATAAAATATTTCTATTATGAAAATATATGTACATGTTTTTATTTTTTTGATAATCCAGCCTATCTTCCTACCATTCCAGTCCAGGAGCCTTTATCCTGAGCCCAAATGACGCTACTTGATTTTGGACAGCCGAGAACAAATTTCTAGGGACACATGCAAACCCTCCTATCCATATGCATTGGGTAAAACTTTGGGAGGTGGGCCAACCAAAGTAGATGTAAAACACAAAATCTCTCTCTTTCATGAGGCGGGGAGTCCTTAACCATTAACCAACTGAGCTACTACTCGTTGGTTAAATATATGTGCTAGTAGGCAAATCTTCATGTGAGATTAGTGAATTCTAAAGAAAGAAGAGCCATGGCGGTCCCTTAAACGGCCTTGATTCCAAATAATGAATGGAAAGTTACCACCATAATATCTCTTCCTCTTACGGAACAATTAATAAAACTTTTATGATGAGTTTCACAATACCTTCGAGCTTGTCTTTACCTCAAATAGTTCCGAAATTACCATTTTCACAATAAAAAACTATCTTCAATGTAAAAGCCGCCTTTATGTCCCCGGGTTGCTGCTTTTAATTTTGTAAATTTGTCAGGTGAGTGAGGTTATGCATAATGTTTAGGCTCAACTTGAACCAGGCTCATTTATCATTCGGATTCATGAAAATTTTAGCCTGAACCATACTCCAAAGTTAAAAGAGGTTAAACTCAAGGCCTTAATTAACAAGTTGGGTTTAAGTATGGTTGGTGAATGATTGTGCAATCAATTGGATTTCGGTCCTGTTGACATATTGAAAACAACAACAGACTCAACATGAACCCTTGTGCGCACGCGCGGGGTGCGTGCCCGTGCGTCTGTGTCTCTATGTGTGTGTGTTGTGTTCATGCGGACATTTTTATCCTGACTAACTATGGTTTATGTTCAGGTTCGAGTTGAGTCTATATGTTACCCACAGTCTCTCCCAAATCTGTTTGAGAACTTTGTACGTAGAATGAAGTGAAGTAAAGCATTAAATCGTGAAAGAATAAAATATAAGTAGGCTACGATGATATTTTTGTCTTTAGTTGTTTGGTAGGAAAACTTTTTGACTTTTTGTATAAAAAGTGAGTGTGTTTTTGTTTCTAGAGGAGAAATGAGGTTGCTTTTTTACTTTTTTTTTTAATAAAAAGAGGAAAATATGAAAATATGCACTTTTGATGTGACGTTTTATTTGAAAAATGCAGGCTTTACTTCACTCCACTCTACTAGTGAAGTTTCCAAACAGGCCATAAAATGGGTTAAGACAAGCACTTTTAGTACCATAAAATGGGTTTCATGAGATAGGGATACACAAGGGGGATGTTATCCGACCAATAGTACCCATCAAATTTAAGAGTATATTTATTAAGTACTTTACATAAAAATAATAACTTATACCATCCAGTGCGTAAGTTGTGGGGCCCACCTGGGGGGTTCTATCTGAGTGGGAAAAAAAAACCCTATATTTCAGGGGTCCCATCGAGTTGGGACCCACCCAATCAATTATACATCATTGGATCGACTATACACCAATCCAAATGAACCGTACCCCATTAAACTTGTGGGCCACGGAAGAGGATGATGAGATGATCGGTTAGGGTTGATTTTTTGCGGAGATGATGGGTCTAGGGAGACCTTTCGATTGCCCCTAGGTCCCGGCCTCAGGTAGGGCCCCATGTGGGCTCCACATCGAGTCCACAGTCATCTAGTATGCAAGTCGCGGATGGACGAATACACACACTCTCATTTCATGCACGACTCACGCACTAGATGAGTGCGCATAACTCAATGTGGGGCCCACATGGGGCCCCAACTGGGACTGGGACCTGGGGGATTGAAATATCTTCTAAGTCATTCTTTTTTGTAAAAAATCAGCCCCATTCCTAACTCTATCATCTCCATCCGGGTCTCGCAAATTTAACGGTGTACAGTCTATTCAGATGGGTGTGCGATCAATTCAATAGTTTAATCCATTTAGATGGTTGCAAACTAACGGCACATGTGAAATTATGGGGGTGTGCATGGTTTAGTCAGATGGACCATAGGTGGGTCCCGCCCACACAAGATGTACAGTGGGTGCACCTAATAACTCATATATATATATATATATGTATATATGGCTAGCCTCAGCTAAGCGCTGGTGCTAACCTTGTGGTGAGCATTGGTGCTTTAGAACACATGGTCATCGGTCTTGAGGTTTGGCATATATCCAAATGAACAGGATCATTGGATTGAGAGTGCACTCATTTTGGACCAAGAAAACTTTATGGCTGTAGATCAAGTGGGGCCGGTAATGATTGAAGCCTCCATCATTGTATACGGGCTGTGCTGGAGGAGATCTTTCTATTCCCCGGTCCAATGCCTAGGTGAGCCCCACAAGCGCTGGTGCTTAGAGAGGGACTCCACACACTACATCATGTTTAGAATGTTTATATTTGCAATCCCTCCACCACCTCCTCCTCACATCATCATTAAACCAATTAATGATCTTTATGTCAATATATCAATTTAGATTTTTAGATGGTAATACTTGGTACAATTACTTTCTAATGAAAATCTATTTCATGCTATTTTCACGTTAATAACAAAAGAAAAAAAATTAAAATTTGAAAAATCTCCAAATACTAATTATGTGGGGGGGAATTTTAAAACGTTTTGGGTTGGGTTTGGATCAATACCCGCCCAGCCTGCAAAGCCAGCCCAACCCGAAGGGTTAAACTTAATAAAAAAAGACTGGCTGAAGAAGAAGGAAGAAGACCGGGATAGAGGGAAGGATATCCCACGAAGATGAGCCACGATCACTCTAATCGCCATGATCTGAAGGTTCAGAACGTGTGCTGATGGGCACCCAAAAATCCAGGCCAAGGTGGCATAAAAGAGGAAATGAACGAAGGAGAGAGGTACGACTGGAATTCTGACCCAACCCTTACTCAAAATTCTTGTTAATATCATCGCTGACTTGGGCATCGGAGGGACCTCAGTAAAACCATCCGATTGAGCATCCATTGTGTTTTATTATGACATAGGGGACCTATCCAGAGAATCTAGCAAGTGAGAAGAAGGAGGCTTGATACAGAGCTAGCAGGTCGAGCCGTCTTCCCATCTTTCAGTCCACACAAAAATTGACATTTCAATTGGCACCGTTTGTGGGAACGAAAGGAAAAATCCGCTAAAAACTCTTCTAGCTGAGAGAAATGTCGAATCAAGAGTAGAATCCAAAATCACCTCCCCAAATAGGACGACCTCCATCTCAAATGGAGGAAGTTCCACACAAGGATCAACATGAACGATCGGACAAGGACCCTGCAATCGTTTATTTAGACCAAGCGGACTTTGACTATGTTCCATGCACAGAGAGTGACGGGACGACCCCCTCCGCAGAGAATCATAGCGCAAGCCCAAGCTGTACGGAAGTTTCACCTTCTGTAACCAAGGTGCATGGTGAAATGCACCAGAGACAAAATCGTGACTTCGTTAGGCACGTCCCGTTGCAGGATACGTACTCCCGACTCGAACTAGCCTGCAGAAATGCTGTTTGAGATTCGGCAAAGGGGGTCAAGCGGCAACAAGAGAAAATCGATGGTCTGTTGTGGGAGCTGGAGGCGACAAAAAGAGTACGAAGAGATTCCCAAAACCAAGGGGACACTCGTGAAGCGCGAAGGATGGATCAACGGGGACGCACAATCGAGCGAAGGCTAAGAAGCCACTGGCCAGAATCGAATGATTGGCGGAACCAAGCAAAAGCTAGAGCAAGTGTCGAGGGGAGCAGGACTTCAAGTTTTCAACCTCGAGGAAGGGGAGGAGACATTGAAACCTGAGCTCGGCATGTTAAAGATGGGAAATCTCAGAGGGACTTTGGAAAAAAGAAAGCGCCGACACGAGCACTTGTTAAAGAGGACGTACAAGCTCTCATAGAAAAAGCGCTGACTGATTGGAAACTCCCACCAGAGGATCCGACTAGGGCATGGTGCTTGAGAAACGCTCAAAACTTTGAAACCCCATTCTCGGAAGGAGTAGAGAAGGCAGACCCACCTCAGCAATTTACCATTCCCAAGCTGAGGATCTATGATGGAACCTCGGATCCTGCCTACCACGTCCAACATTTCTAGCACTCCATGGCGTTATGGATAGGGAATGAGCCCCTAATGTGTAAAGTTTTCCCCTCAAGTTTGGGAGACTTAGCTTGGAAGTGGCTCTCCTGCCTAAAGCCGAGATCAATTTGCAGCTTTCGGGAGTTGGCGGGGTCTTTTGTTACACATTTCGTAACAAATTCTAGGCAACCTAAGGACATTGGGGAGTCATTGTCTCTTAGGAAGTAGAGATCAAAATGTCTGACGGAGTACAACGCACGTTACCGGCTCCTCTATAATGAGGTAAAAGGAAACAACGAACAGGTGGCAGTGGCAACCTTTAAGCTCGAACTATCCAAGGAAAGCCAGCTTCACCAAGGTTTGACGTAGCGTTCCCCTGCAACGTAGGGAGAATTGATGGAGCGGATTGAGGAGTCCATAAAGCTGGAAGAAGATTTGGGTGAATCCGAGCCAAGATGGACTCGCACGTTGGAAGACGGATCCTGGAGGAAGAAGAGGAGAGAGATTAGGGGAGGATCGGACAGAAGGGTGGGTCCTGCCGAACCCACGAGAGCAGCCTATGAATTAGTGCTGGAGATTTTTAAAGACCCAATCTACAAGATTCGGACTCAGATCAAGGACAAGCCATACTTCAAAAGGCCCCCCAAGATGGTGAGTGACACAAGACGACGGAATCCAAACTTGTGGTGTTCTTACCACATGGAGAACGACCATCTAACGGAGACTTATCGAATGATTAAGCAACATCTAGAGGACCTGGTGAAGGAAGGCCACCTGAAGGAGTATGTGGGAGAAGAATGGGTTGAAAGGGTCCCAGGAGGCTCAGATCGGAAGGGAGAGAAGAACCCAGGCAAGGACATAGCCCCGATAGGTGTGATTGACGTAGTACAAGGGACAATAAATCTGACAGAGGTAACAACACAATCTGTCAGAATGCACAGAAAAGATGGCAGCGCATTTGGAGGAGGTGTATCAGATGAGCACTAAGACAAGCCTCGTCGATAGATCAAGAAAAGTAAAAAAGAGATCTCAACCTGCGGGACGTGGTCCAGCCCCACAATGATGCTCTGGTGCTAACCTTATGAATACAGGAGTACGATGTAAGGAGGATGCTAATAGACTCAAGGAGTTCATCGGAGATCATGTACACCGAGCTGTTTGACAAGCTCGGCTTAAGACAATCGGACTTAAGGCCGACCTCCATACCCCTATTCGGGTTCAGTGGACAGCCAGTACATCTGAAGGGCCTGGTAACAGTGCAGGTTGGCGCTGGACCTATACACCTAGATGTGGAATTCTTGGTGGTTGATGTGTCATCTCCTTACAACGCCATTATGGGCCGCACTTGGACTCATCGCATGAGGGCAGTACTATCGACTTACCACCAAAGGATTCGCTTCCCGACATCAAAGGGAATTATGGAAATTAGAGGGGGTCAAATAGCTTCAAGGAGCTATTTGGTTACGGCGATTAAAGGAAAGGAGTAGAAGGGGAACAAGGAAGATGTATGCTCGGAGGAAAGGGCCAATCAAAAATAACAATTACAGTTAGGTCGATCACAGTACGGGGATCAAAGTGCTGACTTGACTAATGAGGTTGTAAAGAGGCTAAAGAAGATTTCGGTGAATAAAGAAGATCCGGAACGATATTAGATGGTTGGATCGTCTATGACCGAGGAGGAACATAGCAGTTTGGTACAGCTACTAAATCAGAGCTCCGATGTTTTTGCTTGGACTTAGCATGACATGCTAGGAGTTAGTCCCAGGGTTATTAGCCACAAGCTAGGCTTGGACTCAAGAGCGAAACCGGTGATGTAGAGACAGAGAAAGCATGCCTCAGAATGTCAGGCGGCGGTGAGCGAGGAGGTCAACAAGTTGCTAAAGGCGTCTATACGAGAGGTACACTACCTCAAATGGTTGTCAAACACCGTCGTTGTGCCAAGAAATGATAAAAAGTGGAGGATGTGCGTCGATTTCACCGACCTGAATAAGGCTTGTCCTAAAGATAGCTTCCCACTTCCTAAAATTGATCAACTTGTGGACTCGACGGTGGGACATGAGTGGATGAGCTTTTTAGATGCATACCAGGGATACCGCCAAATAGCAATGAAAGAGGCTGATAAGGAGAAAACGACATTCATAACACCAAAAGGTACCTTAAGAATGCCCTTTGGACTTAAAAATGCGAGGGCAGCATACCAAAGGCTGGTGACGAAAATATTCCAGGATTTAATCGGAAGGACAATGGAAGCCTATGTTGATGATATGGCGGTAAAGAGCAAGGAGAAGGCCGCTCTTGAGGGGGCCTCAAAGTCGGTCTTTGACATCCTACAAAAGTACAAATCAAAGCCGAATGCCACGAAGTGCTCATTTAGTGTTAGCTTGGGAAAATTTCTTGGATACATCGTTACCCAGAGAGGGATAGAGGCAAAATCCAACTAAATCCTGGCTATACAAAACGTGGAGCGACCTAGTTCAAGGAAAGAAGTGCAGAAACTAATAGGTATGCCCGTTGCCCTATGTTTCAGACAAGTTCCGACCAATGTTTCTAGCTCTAAAGAAGAGGGCGGAGAAAGTATGGGACAAAGAATACGATGAGGCACTTGCACAGATCAAACAGTATCTAAGTCCCCCCCCCCCCCCCCCCCCCCCCCCCCCCCCCCTCTTGTTGTTTCCGTTCAAAGCCTCGAGGAGGAATTGTTGTTGTACTTGGCAATATCTCAGCATGCAGTCAATGTGGCCTTAATGAGCTGACAGGGGAAACAACATTTGCCCATCTACTTCATCAGCAAGACCTTGTTAGACGCTGAAACAAGATACTTGCCACTGGAAAAGCTTGCTCTAGCCCTCGTGTGACCAGTTCGGAAGCTCAAGCATTATTTCCAGGTTCATACGGTAACCTAACTGAGCATCATTTGCGGGCCGCTCTACAAAAGGCTGATATGTTTGAAAGGTTGGTAAAATGGGCGATAGAGCTCAACGAGCATGACATTAAAATAGTTCATAAGAATGCAATTAAGGGCCAGGTGGCGGCCGACTTCATAGTTGAGTTCACTCATAAAGAGGCACCGGAGCAAACCAATGAGGGTCTTGAAAGAAACAGTTCAGAGGATGGTGAGCAATGGCGATTGTATGTAGACGAACCGTCCAATTCTCGAGGCTCAGGCGCCGGCATGGTGCTCATAACACAAGAAGGGGCAATGATCAAAAGAGTTGTGACGTTAGGATTCAATGTGTCAAGTAATGAAGTAGAATATGAAACATTGTTGTCTGGACTCCGGATGGCCAAAGAGCTCGGAACCATGCAAGCAATAGCCCATTGTAACTCACAGTTAGTTGCCAATCAACTAACCGGGGAATACGCAGCTCGAGATGATCGGATGGCTGGTTTTATATCCTTGTGCCAAGTATAAAAATCCTTAAAATCTTATATATGGGCGGGGACTGAAGTAGGGACACATCCTATCGGGACAACCAGACCATGATTAGGCAAAGGCCTGAAAATAGAAAGGGAATAATAAACCCACTACTTCATACCGAAGGAGAAAAATCCTAACTGGGAAGATCCCCAAACTTGGTGTGCTACACTGATATCCTTTTTAATTAATGATTGGGTATGACGATGCAAGCATTGGTCTAAGAAGAGAGTTCGGATAGATCCGACAGTTGCAGTAAAAACAGGCAATCTTCCAGCCGCATGGGAAGTGGGTCGAAGTCGTTGGAAGGCTTTGCCGAGGACTTGTCCTTTGCATTCTTCAAGTCGGGGACATGAGAGGAATCAGTAGATGGCCTTTTGCCGAGGATGGACGGGGGATCTGAAAGGGGAGCCTTGCATGCCCCTGAGTTAGGAAGATCGCCAAGACTGTCGAGAAGCTTCTTCTCCTTATGCCTGGACATGACAGAGGATGATTTTTCGAGGTCTGGGGCGGAAGAAGAGCCGTCTGAAATATTCAAAAGGGGGGTATGCTTCGAATAAGAAAAGGAAGGAGGAAGCGCTAAAAGGTGCGATAAGCCGCGATGATCTCCTGGCCCGAGAAGTTATTCTCCGACTAAGGGCAAACTGCTCGACAGGAGGTGAAGGGTCAGAAGAATGCAGGGAGCCAAAAGATTGGGCATTGAATGCAGACTTAGGAGTCTTCACGGCCGGGACCTTCCTCCACGTCAAACGATTATCAGATGCCAAAGGCTCGTCCCAAGATGGGATGACCAGGAAGTTGTCATAGGAGTGCTCATATCCAAGTAAAATATGGGTAGTTGGCCCCAAGCCTTCAGCTTGGGAGGCCCGTGGTATTCAAGCGCTCTCTTCAAGTCCTTCGACCGAAAAAGAGAATGAGGAATCTGGTTGATTGTAGAGTCTGCAGATAAGGGCAAAGAGGAGAGTTGATAAGTAAAAAAAAAAGAAAAAGGGGAAAGGAAAAGACGTGAGATAGGAAGGGGCCGACCTGGGTAGCCTGAGATTCGGGGAACTTCGCACTTGATCCCACCCCAAGTGGTCGGCGCCTCCTAGTTACCACTCACGATAATGAAATCTCCTACACTAGGCTTATTCAAATCCAAAAGGTAATGAACGAGAAGCTTATTCAGATCTCAGGATTTCAAATAGAAGACTGTCTTTTTGTTATTTAAAGAGATGACATAGTAGTAAGATAGGATGTCAAATACTCCAAGGCTTGTGCCAAGCAGTTTGTTCGGTGTGGCAACCCCCTGACAATGCGAAACAGATTGGGGGCACACTGCATAGAAAAAAGATTTGCATACGAAAGGAAACAAACAAGGAGAAGGTCCAATGGAAAACGAACGCCACCTTCCACAGTGGCTATAGTAGGGAAGGGCGTCGCCTCTCGTCAAGGGAATTTCTGGGAAGCAGCGCACGTATTTGGACATCCGGAGGGATGCTGTACTTGCTCCTGAATTCAGAGAGCCCTCCCGGAGTGCTAAGAAGACCTTTCAAATTTCCCATTTAAAAGAAAGAGAAAGAGAAGAAGGAAACTTACAGTTAGAGAAATGAGGAGTGGAGATCAAAGCCTTTGGAGGGGATCTAAAAGGGCAAAAAATGACGATTCGAGTGAGGCAAGAAGAATGAAGGAGAAGGAGAGGCTTCTTTGTGGGTATTATGCCTGGAAAGGACACGATGGATGAGTATGAAAAGACATTAGACAACCGATAGGACAGGATGATGATCCCGGATGTGCCGCGCGCGTCCGAGAAAAATCCCAAGCCTCCTTCCTTCTCGGAAAACGGAAAAGAAGAAAGGAGGCTTGAGGGGCAATTGTGGGGGGAAATTTTAAAACGTCTTGGTCGGGATTTGAATTGATACCCGCCTAGCCTGCAAACCTAGCCCAACCTAGAGGGTTAGACTGAATCAAAGAAGATTGGGACAGTTGGCAGAAGAAGAAGGAAGAAGACCGGGATAAAGGGAAGGATATCCCACGTAGATGAGCCACACTCACTCTAATCGCCAAGATCCGAAGGTTCAAAACATGTGCTGATGGGCACCCAAAAATCTAGGCCAGGGTCACATAAAAGAGGAAACGATCGGAGGAGAAAAGTACGACTATAATTCTCACCCAACCCTTACTCAAAAATTATTTTCAATATCATCGCTGACTTAGGCAACGGAGGGACCTCGGTCGGATCATCCGATTGAGCATCCATTGTGTTTTATTCTGACACAGGGGACCTATCCAGAGAATCCAGCAAGTGAAAAGAAGAAGGACCGATACAAAGCTAGCTGGTCGAGCCATCTTCCTATCTTTCAGTCCACACAAAAATTAACCTCACAAACTCTATGAATATAGTAGTCTAGTTCTGTGCTACCGGTGGAAAGGTCAAAACGGGTTATTGTATTTAATAGAATGGATCTCGAATTCATGTGGGAATTGGGAGGGGTAAACATTATCCATGAAAAAAGAGGGAGCTTCTATTAAAAAGAGAGCCGCTACATGCACACTACTTTTTACTTTGCACACACCCACTTTTTTATTTATTCCTAAACTACCCTTCCCTTTCCTTTCCTTTCTCTCTGGCTTCTTACCAGCCGGCCCCTTCGCTTGACCCTGCCAGCTCCCGCCCGCAACCGACGCAACCCTTCTCCCTCTCCTTACTTGTCCCCGGCTACGCCACCCTCTCCCTCTTCCTCTCCTCCATATCTCTCTCCCACTCCCTCTTCCTTTCCTTCTTCTTGTCTCTCTCTCCCTCTCCCTGCTCGTCGCAGGCCAGGGCCACGCCTCCCTCTCCTTCTCCCTATCTCTTTCCCTCTCCATCTGCCACTCCCCCTCCCTGCTCGTAGCCCAACCAAGTTGAGCTGCGCAGGGAAGGAGAGAGACAGGGTGAATGAGAGGGAGAGGGGGAGAGATAGGAATAAGGAAAGGGAGCGATGGTGGCGCGGCCGGCGATGAGTAAGGAGAGGGAGAGAGATAGGGAGAAGGACTGTGAGAAGGAGAGGGAGAGAGTGGTGCGGGAGGCGGATGGCGACGAGCAGCGAGAAGGGTCTGGTTAGTCGGGGGCGAACAGGGTCGGTTGGAGGGGGCGGCTGGCCTATAGGGAGAGGGAGCGAGGGGGAAGGAGAGGGAGGGGTAATTTAGGAAATTAAAAAAAAGTGGGTGTGTGCTAAGTAAAAAGTAGTGTAACGGCCCCTATTAAAAATCTCTCCCCACGCACATAACTTGTTTTAAAAAAATGCCTAAACTACCCTCCTCCCCTTCCCCCCACCACCCTCCCAGTCGGCGGCTGGGAGGGAGACAAGCCGGCAACCCCAGCCGTCCGGCCTCCCTCCCCACCTCTTCCTCTTCCTCTTTCTCCCTTCATCTTTTTCTCTCCCTCCCACCCTCCCGCCTGTTCCTCTTCCCCTGCCAAGTGCTAAAGCGGAGTACAAATCTGAAGGAGGGCCACATGATCACTGTGGTCAGATTTGTGCAGTTGCATAGGACTCTTGAGTTCGGATTTTTAGGACTTGGTTTGGAGTCGATACGGGCACAGTGCACGAAACTGAGAAAAACCAAGGATTCCGTGTGGCTTCTGTGGGTACAAACAAAAGTGCCAAGCTCTGTTCTGTTGCGAATGGTTGGCATTGGCGGGAGGAGAGGGGACCGATGGGAGGGAGAGAAAAAGAAGAAGGGAGGGAGTGGGAGAGGAAGAGAAAAAAAAAATAAAAATTTTGGGGTGGGGGGGGGAGGGATTTTTTTTTTTTTTTTGGCGGTGGTTCTCACTCTGTCCTTGCTCAACTACTTTATAGGTTTGAGATAACCACTTGCACATCACATCGGAGAGATGCTGCCCCAAAGCTGGGGATCATGGAGAAGTTCAGTTTTTCAAATCATTGTTCTCTCTTTTTGACTGCTTGATTTTCTTGTTTCTTACCCATGAACCAGAGGGGTGCCTTTTATCACAAATCTCCCAACGGTCCAATGCAAGCCTCTCAGGAAACATTCCTCCAGATTCATTGTAACGTTGGAGAGATTTTTGGTTAACTAAATCAATAAGCCTTAAAAGCTCTTTCGTTGCCATCAGTGTGGGCGACAGGCCCACATGCCAACACTGCTATCTTTACAATCATTTTGTTTTAGAGATGAAGAAAACTAACTTAAGCTTGTGTCGCAGGGATTCGTGATGGTCCGAGCATCTTTTCCTTTGTAACGCCGCATGTCTGTATTTCCCTGCTGGTTTGGAATGATCTCGACCCTTCCCTTTCGCCAAACAGCGACGCATGAATTTGTGGTACCCAGATCAATGCCAATTGGTGGAGTAGCGATTCTCTCTGCCATAACGTATTAGAGGCCTGAAATTACAAAATACAAAGGTGCATTACACATGGAAGTAAATGGCAAGCCATTGAACCTGAATTACTAGCTGGGAATTAGTGAAATCGATTATTCTCATTAAATTCAAGAAAACTTTATCTTTCAATCTACAGAAAACTCATGATTTTCATGCTTCCATATGGGCTGCGTAAGCTGCCATCAGTAAGCTATGATTCACAAATATATATTGATCATGAAAATGAATAAGTACCACAAAATAAAAACTTTTCTTTACTTACTAGGATATATGGGCAGAGAACTGGCAATAACAAAGAATACAGAGGAGGTTGTGCTGTAAAGTGAAGGCAATTGTATTTCTTCTTCTTATTAGCACATATTTCTTGTTCTTCTTGTCACAGCTGCAGCTCCTATTCGGCTTTAAAAGCTTTGGTAGGAGGTAACTGAGAGCTGTCACTGTTTTTTACCCAACTCGCAGGTGGCCAAGTCGTCGACTGACTCAGTCAAGTCCTTGCCAATTTGGGTCCGCTGGTGCACTCCGAAAAGGATGGATGTTGAAACTAGGCCGAAGTTTCTCTGACAAGAAAGTTCGCATGCAGACGTCCCAACCCAAATGCTAAAGAGGACGTGGGGTCCCGTTGAAAATTAGGCCCCCTGGGGCCCGTGAATTTTACCGTAGCCGTCATGACAACGCGGATGTCTGCATGCTGAAATGTCTATAGGATAAAACTATTCACATGATTAAAAGAGAGATATCCAGACCTCAGTTGAGATGACTACAACTTGGTGGTACAATCCACATAGCCGGACTCAGTGCAACCTTTCGAGTGAATTCCACCAATGTTATTGTCTGGTCCTTTGGCCCACTAAAATAAGATTGGATGTTGACTAGCACCTACTAATGGAGATAAATATCAAGTGTAAATTGGGCTAATTTGAACGCATAAGCCATATGGGCTTGACTCAGGTGGCGACAACTTTTACAAGCCACAAGACTTGACTCAGTGAAAAAGCGTGTCTAAACGCCTGATAGAGGAGGAAAGTTCCACTGCGTCAATTCAGTCTATGATATTATTTGGCAGTATGTTCTCCCACGGGAACAACATGCAGGCGTCCCATCCATGAATTAAAGAGGTGGGACCTCCATGAGTGGAAAAACACACCCACCCACCCCCAGCCCCAATTTCACGACACCTACCATGACAAGCCGGACCACTGGATGTAGGAGAAAATTCCTTGATTAATAGTTATTAAGATCTCAGTTGATCATGACAACTTGCAGGTACAAGTCACATGGTTTTTTACCCAAAAAAATAGTCACATGGCTTGACTCAGTGCAATCGTTTGCGTTAATTCCACCAATCCTATTGTCTTATTCTCTGGTCCTTACTAGAGATAAATATCTAAAGTCCCAATTGGCGCAACTATTAGAAGATACATGCCACAAGGGCTTAACTTAGCTGACCACAAGGTATAAGCCACAATACGTGACTCAGTGCAATCATTCGAATCAATCCCATCCATGCTATTGCTATGTCCGTTGGCTCACTAAAAAAGGTTAGATGTTGAGTAGGCACCTTCGAGAGAATGATATCAAGTCCAAGTTGGTCCAACTTGAAGGGACATGCCACAGGGACTTGACTCAGTCGAGCATAATTTAGAGGTACAACCCAAAAGGCATGACTTTGCGACATCAATTGAGTCAATTCCGTAAATGTTATTGTTGGATCTTTTGGCCCACTAAATAAATGAGGGATGTTCACCAAACACCTATGAAAGATAAATATCAAGACTAAGTTGATGAAACTTGGAAGGTACATTCTACAAGGGCTTGACTAGGTTGATCGATGCCAATTCACGGCAGAATTGGTTAAGTAAATTCGGACGTTTTATTGATGGAACATTTGTGCTCCTCTTCTCTTAAATATATGACTAGCAGCGAAGCCAATAAAAATATATTTAATTTTATAATTTTTAAAAAAATATTATCGATAAAAAATAAAGTAAGATAAATAATTATATTATTTGGCAAAAATACTAAACTAATTTATATATAATTTACATTGAAATGCTATTGTCATGTAACTTTGAAACTGCTATAAAATAACTATATAAAAAAAGAAGAACATTGATAATAATTGAAATTGTTTGTGGTACCCAGAACAATGACTGTTCTTCTTTGAAATGCTATTATAAAATAACTATATAAAAAATACTAAACTAATTTATATATAATTTACATTGAAATGCTATTTTCATGTATTCTGGACACCGATTTTGATTACTGTTATATAATCGCCTTCACAATTGTTACGTTGGAAATCTTGCAAAGGAGCAGGTCATCAGGAACAACCAAAATACAGTCTTCGGTCAGTAAGTTCCACCAAATCTGGATTATCTGATTTGTTAGAATTTTATGTTGGCTTAATTCATGGGTTGGACAAAACTCTAGGGGTCCATTGAGTTGTATTTCATATTTAGAAAAAGACTCTGAAGATAGAAGGCTGAGAGAGAAAAATTGCTGAAATTCCGAATCAGTCAGAAGATGATTCGCTCAAGCGACTAATGCCTTCGCTCGAGCGAACCCAGACAGTAGCTCCTTCGCTCGACCCATCTTATTGCTCGCACAAGCGACGTTCTGAAACGCGGAGACAGTAGCGTGTCCGCTCGAGCGAACACCCTGGTTGCTCAAGCGAACTTGCTGCAGAGTTTGACGAAAATTAGAAACCTTCTTCTAATTTGTGCCCAAACTGCCTGTTTTAGTCCTAATCAATTTAGGCAATCTTTAGCACGTCCTAAAGGCTTTTTAAAGGACTCAAGAGCTATTCTAAAAGGACCTCTCACTTCTCAAGTTCTGATTTGGAGATTCAATTGAGAGAATTATTCTCTAGAGATTTAGTATAAAGTTGTGCTGCCAAGTTCTCTAGAGCCTTCATCTTCTGCATCCCTTGTAAAAGATTTTCTTCTTGCGAGAAGATTTGAGGAGTCAAGTACTGAATTGGGTCTGTTGCAATCAGGGATATGAAGGCGTTGAAGCGTGAAGCGACACAAGGTAACTTTAGTCCTTAGGTAGGGAATAGCTGGGGAGGAAATCTGAATTTCTTGTAATTGTGAGATTCATAGTGCTTGATTAGATTCAGTTTAGATCCGTGGTTTTTCATCCGGTTAAGGTTTTCCATGTAAAAATTTGGTGTCCTTGTAGTGTATGCTTGTGTCTTTATTTCCACTACATATTTGTTATTGTTGCACACTTTTGGGCTGATTAATTGAGTTGACCAATCTAGAAATCTTGCACTCCAAAACTTTCATGATTCCTTGTGATATATTCTTTTAATATCCATGATTTCATGTTAATAGTTTCAATAGTCATGGTCCCACACTAAAACTCAATGATTCACAAGTTTCGGTTTCAAGACATGCACCCGATTTTGATATTTTTTACAATGGAATCGATCGACAATGATCAATGAAAACCCTCCTACTCAGTGAATTAATATCCACTACAAGTGACACTAAACCTGGTGGTGTTAACTGTTGGATTTAATTAACAGACTATATGCTCTTATGAGACGGCCCCTCTTTGGGCCATCGTATAAAGTGCCCGAATTAGAACCCTCTTAACACTCTTGAAAAATACAAGTACAGCTGGTATCAATTGCACCCGTGGAAAGTATCGATTTCAGGACCTAATCAGTGTGAATTTCAAAATGGGTTAGAAGAGTTTAGAAAGATTAGGGATGACAATGGGCCAGATAAATAAGGATATACCCCGACCCACTCCTATTAGGGGCAGGTTTTGTTTAGATGAGGAAAATTTTAGAACATTGTGATTTAAGGTGCCATGGAATTTTACTAACCTTCCTCTTCTAAGATTTCTCTCATTTAAAATATCATCTCCCCTAAAACCTCTCTCAAACAACCACTAAAATCTCTCATAGAAATAATTGTCCCTCGCATATCAATTCTCTGGTATTATCAGCTGAATCAAGCTCTTTTGGCTTGTGCCTTCTCGTTGCGCCAATTTGGACTTGATATTTTATCTCTAGGAAGGACCAAAGAACCAGACAACAGCATTGGTGGAATTAACGCAGACGGTTGCACTGAGTCAAGCCATGTGACTTGTACCTGCAAGTTGATCAACTGAGATCTTAATAACTATTAAGATGGTAAGTGCCGTGAAATTTGGGGGGCGGGGGTGGTTTTTCTTTCTATGATTTTTCGATGAGGTCCCACTCCCACCTCTTTAATTTATGGATGGGATATCTACATTGGGGCTGCACAAAAAATCCGGTATCACTGCAAAACCAGAGCGAACAGACCGAACCGAACGGTTTGGATCGGTTTATAGTTGATCGGTTCGGTTAACGGTTTGGAAATCATAAAAACCGTTGACATTGGTTCGTTTAACGGTTTGGATATCATAAAAATCCCTTAAACTGAACCGTCCGTGTACATTAACTTAAGTATTACTTTTTTGACTATTTTAGCTTTACGATTTCGTTCACTACTTTCATAGTTAAATTCGACAACTCATTTTTACATAAACTCAATACTGCTTATGTACCTCTTAGTTGATCGGTTCTGCGTCAGTTTTTTACCTGCCCTACTTTCAGCTTTTGAGATTTTCTTTTTTTGGTTGGATTGTAGAATTTCTATTCTATAATATGATTGTGCGCTTACATTTAGCCCAAACTCTCTTTTTGGAGTAGAATTATTTTTTATATGGATCATTGGAACGTTGGATTTTTATGTTTGCACTAAACATTAGAATAAATGCAAAGGATGGGGCTCATCATTTTGAAGTTTTCAATGTCTGATTTAAAAAGAAAAAAAAAACGGTTTAATAGACCGAACCGAACCGTTTGGTTCGATTCCATTCGGTTTAAGTCCTCTCCATTGGTCGGATCGGATTGGTTAATAAAAAAATGCCGGTTTTTTAATTAAAAAACCACCAGGTTCGGTTTGGTTATTGGTTTTAGTATTAAACCGATCCGAACCGCCCATGTGCAGCCCTAATTTGCATGTAGCTCGCGTGAGAGAAAATATTGCCAATCAATCAACATTCCTCTTTTTCTTAGCCGACCTAAACACACAATAATATCCTAGGCTGAATTGATGCAAGTGATCCCACCGAGTCAAGTCAAGTCATGTAGCTTGTAGTTTAAGTCGTTATTTGTCTTGTACCTTCAAAGCGTGTGAAGTCAAGAGCTGATTTTAAGTATAATAGGTACCTAATTTACATCCTTCTTTTATTTAGTAGGCCAAAGGACCCAAGAATATATAACGTCGACAAAATTGACTTCATCGATGGCACCAGTCCAGCCTTTTGGCTCGTTCCTTCAACTTGTGTTAAACAAAGTCAAGCACTTCTCCCATCTACATTCCAAGTTGGCCAACTTGACTACATCAACATCCAACTTGTTTCTTGGGCCAAAGGACCCAATGACAGCATCGATGGGATTAATTCTAATGATTGCACTGAGTCAAGTCTTGTGGCTTGTAAAAGTTGTCGTCACCTGAGTCAAACCCATATGGCTTATGCATTCAAGTTACGCCAATTCAGACTTGATATTTATCTCCAGTAGGTGGTGCCAATCAACATCCAATTTTATTTTAGTGGGCCAAAGGACCAGACAATGACATTGGTGGAATTCACTCGAACGGCTGCACCGAGTCCAGTTATGTAGATTGTGCCTTCCAAGTTGTAGTCATGATCTCAATTGAGGTCTTGATATCTATCTATTAATCATGGGAATATTTTTCTCTTATAGACATTTCAGCATGCAGACATCCGCATTGTCATGATGGCTCCAGTAAAATTCACGGGCCCCAAGTGGCCTAATTTTCAACGGGGCCCCACCTCTTTAACGTTTGGGTTGGGACGTCTGCATGCAAACTTTCTTGTAAGAGAAACTTGGGCCTAATCTCAACATCCATCCTTTTCTGAGTGCACCAGAGGACGCAATTATATCGTTGGCCGCATTGGACTGGACTTGACCGAGTCAGCCGACTGCTTGGCCAGCTGTGAGTTGGGTATTAAACTGCGACAGCTCTCAGTTACCTCCTACCAAAGCTTTTAAAGAAGAATAGGAGCTGCAGCTGTGACAAGAAGAACAAGAAGAAATACAATTGCCTTCACTTCTTTACAGCACAACCTCCTCTGTATTATTTGTTATTGCCAGTTCACTGCCCATCTATCCTAGTAAGTGAAGAAAGCTTTTATTTAATTTGTGATACTTATTCATTTTCAAGATCAATATAAATATATATATAGAAAAATATTCGTGTGCATTTATCCCTTACCATAGGGTGAGAAATGCTTCCCTAAATGATATTTTTAAATACAAAAGGGGGATTCATGTGCAAAAAGAGAAAGTGTCATCACCCTATGGTGAGGGATATATGCACATGAATGTCCCCCATATATACATTTGTAAATCATAGCTTACTGATGGTAGCTTATGCAGCCCGCATGGAAGCATGATGAATGATAAGCCAAATACTTCCATGGGTAATGCACCTTTGTATTTTGTAATTTCAGGTTAAGCCTCTGCATACCACTCATATTGCTCAACTCATCCGGAATTCTTCCCGGGGGGGCGCCACTATGTAGAATTCATTTTGTAGAAGTGCCATGTAATAAAAAATTGCATGGATCTTTCAAAACATATAGGACCTTTTTTGAAAATTTATGGGGGCATATGTAAAAAATCATAAAATTCTCAAAACCTTTGAAGGGGTTTTCTGGAATCTCAGGGCCTGCAAATGATCGAAAGTAAACCCAACCCAACCTAGGAGTATTTGTATGCCCTCCAAATAAACATTAATGAATAGTATTTAGTACGTACTACAGCAGAAATCATCAGATACAGAGTATGGCCTGACGGGCATTTCTGGACAAGTGAAAGTATCATTCCTCTTACTGTTCCTTTCAAGCTAAGCATATCTGAATTTGTTTCTTGTTTCATTGTAAGCACAATGCAATTGCCGCCAGCATCAGACCGGAAGTCTACAAGGAATGGAATTTGATTTCAAAGTTACAACCGTACAAAAGGAAGACGACGATCATCAGATTCCAGATATCAAGATATAAAATTTTGAAATGCTAGATTTTACTTGGGGCCAATTTTGTTTGCGGTGGAATAGATAGGGATTAAATGCATAGGATTTATGCCATTACTAGTTAAAAATGAAGGCCATAGGTCAATTTAAAAAAATTAGCATTAAATAACCTTACCTTTTTTATGAAAATAGAATGAAAGAAAAATGGGAAAGGGATAACCTGCCATCTCCTTAGTTATTCATTTTCCATTTTCCTTGTGTTTTCCTAATGATCTTCATTTTTAAAAACACTAAGGCATAAAATCCTATATATTTAATTCATATATATTGTAATGCAAACAAACATGCCCTTAGTATTTTATTTTTTTATTTTTTTACGATGATCTTCAGAAATCCAAAGCATTGGCCAAATTTCCAAGGTTCCACGAGGACCCTTTGTTACCCTTTGTTATCCATTTCAACTAGTGGTATTGCTTTCCTATGTACTTCCCTTATATTTACATTTTTTTTTATTTTAGTAAAAGATGGAAGGAAGCAGCCAGCAGCCAGCAATCGGCATTGATCTTGGTACTACATATTCATGTGTCGCGGTTTGGAGAAATAGCCAAATTGAGATCATGGCAAATGATCAAGGAAACAGGACAACACCTTCATGGGTCGCCTTCACAGAGACACAACGTTACATCGGAGAGGGTGCACAGAAACAGGCCTTCAAGAACTACAAAAACAGTCTTTGGTTAGTTCCGCCAAATCTGGAATATCTTGGTGCAAAGCAAATTTATAATGAAAATCTTTTATTTTGTTGAATGTGATCTAATTTTGATTCTTCTAGATCTTGCGAAGATTAGTTAATATACAGATAGAAAAGAAAATTATAGAAACATGTCAAAACTTTTAGTTAAAGAAAAGAACATGAATATTTGTAAATATTCATGTGTTTCTTGTATCAATAATGTAATCACACCACTAGTCTAATCTAAACTAATGCTAATCACTTTGTAAATCAAATATGAATCCTAATCACATCATTACAAAGAAACCTCATTGAGATAATATTCTCTTTTACAATATTCACAAAAGAGGTCAGCTAAGATTGAGTAGAATGAAATCATTTACATCAAATATTGCTTTATTATCAACTTCAAAAATGAGCTCATGAACCTTATTTTGAATGTTTCACCAAGTTCGCGTCATATATATATATATATATATATATTTGGTTATTTGGATGTTCTACAGGAAATTCAGAAGCCATTATTTGTTGCAGAAGTATTAGTCAAACTTTTGGTTTCAAAAAACATACCCCATTTCAAATATCTTACGACGGAACCAACAACGATCAACCAAAACCCTCGTACACCTACCCAAAGTGAATTATTAACCATTAATTTAGAAGTGACATTGATCTAAGAGTTGTTATGTTGGGATATTTTGGCTCATCCTCATGTAAAAGCCCATATTGGATTTCCAATTAAGTTCACATGTGTAACTCATGTGTAAGTGGAGAGATTTTTAAAAGCCCCATTCTCTACTCATAATCATGGCAATTTAGAAACGCAAGAAGAGAGAGAGAGAGAGAGAGAGAGAGAGAGAGAGAGAGAATTCTAGAACACGAAGGTGAGTTCTTCGGGATTGTTTTATTTTCGTTTTTTCTCATCAATGGAGTGAAGTGGAGGGTTTTTTATATGAGAAGCTTATCTTCAAGTTGGTAACTGGGGATGATTTTGGTGCGTGCTTTATATCTTTGCTATTACTTTTTTGTACTTTTCTTTATGGGATTGTACATCCTTCATTTTTGTTAAAATTCTCAAGTTATTGACATGGAGGGGAATAGTTCTGCAATGTCCCCAACATCATCAGTAAACAATCTGTACTCATGAAACCTTCACACTATGGGCCATGGCAACACTTTATTGAAAAAAAAAAAACCCCAACATATCTATCATCCGAACCAGTGGAAAATATTGGTTTGGAGCACTTTTTAGAGATTTTAGCACTTGGATCACATTCTTTAACATATTATAGCAGCAGAATAGTGCCATCATTGCATACTTACGATTATACAATGGATACATACGTAGTGTTTCAAATAACACTTCATAGGTTAGGGAGATCACACTAATATTGAAAAACAAACACAATCTGTCGATTGCAAGCACGTATGCCCAGAAGTGATCGTATCTATATGTGTTGTTCTCATGCGTGCTGATGCGCGAAACCCACGATCGATCATACATGCCATACAAGAAAGAGACGAGAATTTTTCGTGGTTCAACAAAACTACCTACCTTACAGAAAGAGTGCAATCACTCACATCTTTACTCTCTTGAGAGTCTAGGGTTACATTGACCAAACTACCCTTGACCCTGAACCCCGTCATTGGCTAACCCAATGGATCATTTCGGTAAACCTGAAATACAAGACATAAACCAACAATCTCCACATTTGCTTGGATCCCGTACAACTCGAGCCTCTAGGAAATAACCGGAAATGTCTTCCCCTATCCCACAGAATGGTACGCTGTCTCTTCAACACTCTGACATTTTTAATCAGCATAACCCAGCAATCTCCACATTGGCTTGAGTTCCGCAAACCAGCATAACCCAGCAATCTCCACCTTGGCTTGGGTTCTATAGAACTGGAGTCACCAGTACATCAAGAGATAATCCACAATGTGTTTCCATACCTCGCTGATAGGCACGCGATCTCTTCAAAACTTTGACATGCTGAACCAGTATTTTTGTCAAAATTCTCCACCTCGAACTCGAACGTTCGATCGACAACATGATGAGTGTTTTCGTATCACTCGCTATACAGCTGTCAATCTTCCTAAATTTCTACACAGCGGTGTAGATGCCGTCACTACGAGCACCCATGATCAGATGGATCTGAAATCCGACTTCAAATCACTTCGCAATCGCAAAATAAACAGGACCACATCCTATCACATTCAAAGTTCCTTCAATTGGTAACACATGTAGGGACATTTTCTAGCAGTAGTTCAGATCTTTACTCTCTTCAAAGTCTAGGGTTACATGTAACATAGTTCATATCGATCTTTACTCTTTTCAGTAGTATCTTCCTTTGCTTTATCTATATTCTTAATCATGCACGTTTCATCTTGGTCTTCAGATGTGAAGCGATTGATTGGTAGGAGATTCCGTGATGACCCTGTCCAGCGCATGCTCAACAATTGGCCCTTTGAGGTCATCTCTGGTGAAGGTGACAAGCCCATGATTGTAGTCCAATTCAAGGGTGAAAGGAAGGAGTTCTGCCCAGAGCAGATCTCCTCCTTTGTCCTAAGAAAGATGGTGGATACCGCCGAAGCCTTGCTCGGTCACACTATCAAGGATGTTGTGGTTACTATTCCTGCTTACTTCAATGATCAGCAACGCCAAGCCACGATTGATGCTGGTAGACTTGCCCGGCTCACAGTGCTGGCCATCATCAATGAGCCCACAGCTGCTGCGATGGCCTACAATTTCCATAAGAAATCTAACCGTCAGAGCGTAGTCCTCATCTTCGACCTTGGTGGCGGCACTTTTGACGTCACCATCGCTAAGGTTATAAAGGGAGACATAAAAGTGGTGGCTACCCATGGAGACACCAACCTCGGTGGAATGGACTTCGACAACAATATGATGGACTACGTCATCGAGGAGTTCAAGAGAAAGCACGACAATGAGATGCAGATGGACATCCGTAAAAACCCCAGGGCTCTGGGAAAACTACGGGCCGAGTGCGAGAAAGCCAAGAGAGCCCTGTCAGTCAATTTGCAGACTGATATTGATATAGATAGTCTCCATGAAGGGATTGATTTCTCCATCACCATTACTCGTGCCAAGTTTGAGTATCTAAACAAGGACCTTTTCAAGAAATGCATACATACCGTTGACGAGTGCCTGAAGGAAAAACACATGGACAAGAGTGAAGTCGACGACATAGTCCTCGTGGGAGGTTCCACCAAAATCCCCATGATCCAATCCATGTTGCAGTACTTTTTCAATGGGAAGGTGCTAAGCAAGGTCATCGACCCCGACGAGGCCGTGGCCTATGGTGCTGCCCTCAAGGCTGCCTACTTGAGCAACAACAAGGTGCAGGACATGGTACTTCAGGACGTCACCCCACTCTCATACGGTACAGACATCATAGGACGTCGTGTGGATGTTTTGATTCCAAGGTGCACCAGCATTCCAACCAAGAAGGAGAAGGTCTACTATACCACCCAAGACAACCAGACGTGCATGTCACTTGACGTATATATGGGTGAGAGTCGCTACATCCAAGACTGCAGACTATTGGACAGATTCACTTTCAGCGGTATCCCTCCAGCCCCAAGAGGCCTATCTACCATTACTGTCAGCTTCGAAATCGACACCGATGGCATTTTGAAAGTCTCGGCAGTGGACAACACCAATGGTAAGAGAATGGAGGCGACGATAGCCAATAACCAAGGCAGGCTGAAGAATGCGGACATCAGTAAGATGGTCTTAGAAGCAGAGGGGTACAATGCTGATTATGTAAATTACAAGAAAAATCTCGAGTTAAAGGACGGATTGGAGAGGGCAATAATTTATTTCAAGAATTCTGTCCTTGCGGATGACAACATTATATCTAAGGACAGGAAGAAAATCCTGAGCCTAATCGAACGAACTGAGGAGTGGCTGAAGAAGGATAAGCTGGCAGACGGAGATAAATTTCGTGACGAGTACAAAGTACACATTTCTCTCTTCGACAAGGCATTAGAAACTGCAAGGAACTCTAGCAAGAAATCCGTTTGGACTCTTCTTGCTAAAGCCCTCTCTGCTGCATCGACTATTTTGCCTATTGTTGTCCCGATTATAAATGCCATATCCTCTGTTTGATCGGTATATCATATATGATTTGTTTTTAAATGCATGAACAAGTCTCATCTGTACTTAATTATGTTAAAAACTTGTGTTGTTTCCGACCATGTTAAAAAGATTGAATATGTCATGACATTAATGATTTGGTAGTATTTTGATCTGGATTAGATTAGATTAGGATCTCACTCTCATACAAGTGGCATAAGCGCGGACATTTTAGAGCATGATACATCATTAGTGGCCCATTCATTGATGATCAGCCCAATATTTGTTGACATGGCCCATCCATGATGGTGCTCGATGCAATCATCACTACAAGAAAAGGGACAATTAGCGGCGGTTAATGTATTCGTCACTACATCTAAACATATTGCAGCGGAAAATATATTATGCCACTATAAACACAACGTATAGCAGTGGAAAATATATTATGCCACTATAAACACCCACTATAAACACTTATGTATTTACCACTTCTAATGTATAGCAGCGGAAAGTATAGTCCGTCGCTACATCTAAATATATATTTACATAATACATATAACAGCAGAAAAAGTATTATGCCACTATAAATGTATAGTAAATACATAATATATATACCAGCAGAAAATGTATTATGTCACTATACATAATATATATAGCAGCAGAAAATATATTGTGCCGCTATGACTATACACGTAGCAGCAAAAATTATATTACGTCACTATAAATGTCAAATACAATACATAAACTGCATATAGTAGCGGAAAGTATATTCCGTCGCTATATATATCTACAGTGGAAAATATGTTCCGCTGCTGTACTCCCACTAACACCCCCGTCCTCTTATCTCATTGTCTCTTTTCTTCTTCCCCAAAACCCTAAGCCCACATCCTCTTATCTCATCGTTCAGTCCCAAAACCAAACCCAAAACCCATGTCTCATCGTCTTCCAGTCCCAAAACCTCTTTTCGTCTTCCCCAAAACCCTAATCTGTGAGATCTCTCTTCCCCAAAACCCTAATTTACACATTGGTTGATTTGTTTGGAGCTTCCAGCAGATTTGAGGTATCAGACCTACTTCGACAGCGGAGAAGAAGAAGCAGAAGCTAGAGCAGCGAGCAACGGTAAGACCTACTTCGCTGCATTTTCTAATCTTCGATCTCTGAGTTCTCTCTTCCCCAAAACCCTTACGTATAAGGTTTCAGAACTTCGAGCCTTGAGGTTTTTGTTTGGAGCTTCCAGCTTTGAGGTTTCAGATCTGATCGACATCTCCCGTACGGGAAGAAGAAGAAGAAGAAGGTAAGATCTACTTCCCTTCACTTTCCGATCTTCGATCTTCTTATTTTACTTCAAGGATCTGCTTACATTAGGGCCTTTTGAAGCTTTAATGTTTAAATGCTGCTGTCTTTTGTGAGTTGAAATGGGGTTTTCTGCACAGTCCCAACAGCCGTAGGTACCTTCTTTTCTTCCCACAAATGGCGAAGTGATTGGGTTTTCTTCTCACTCTTTACTCTTTTTTTCTTCTAAGTTGTTGTTTGGTTGTTGGTGTTGATGGAGTGGCTGTAAGTGCGTTGGATATCATGGGGGTGGGCCTAGGATCAGACGACGAATTACAGTGGAGATGAAGAAATGGTTTGGGAATTGAGTTTGCTGATGCTGGGGTCTAGTTGTACTGGCTTGAGAAATAGGGACTGGTGGTGAAAGACGCACAAAAGCTGTTTGGTCGATGACCTGTAAATCGGGTGCAGTAGGCTAGTATTGAAAATTGGAGGTAAGCTGTTTGATGAAATGACTGTTAGGGGTTGCACGGTGTGGTTGAGGTCAGGCCCTCAAACCTGCTCTGGTATGACAAAAAGCACAGCTAAAAAGGGGTATGTGATCAAAGTACATAACATGACTCAACATGGGGATTTGCTTAATATCGAAGGAGGGTGGAAGAAGAAGGCTTCTTAGGCAAATTCCTTAAACATTGCTTTTAGAGCAAAAGACTAGGAAAAGATGCAATTGTTGAGTTATAGCCCACTGCTGTAAGGATAAAAGGCTAAATGGTTTATGGTTCAGATAATTAATGACTTGGGGAGAGAGTGACATGTCTAACAATTCCCTCATTAAGATCAGTAACACAATATTTTACTTTCCTTGTTGCCAGTATCGATAATAATCCAAATCTCAGTGGCTCTGTCAACAACATAAATCTATGTCAAGGTGGTCCATGTAAAAAGTCTCGAAAGAACTTCCATCTGAGTAGAAGTGGGTTTTGCTTTTATATATAATATATAATGGAGATTTCAGGAGTTGTATTTCTATATTTGCAGTAGAAGTTTAAAAATGTTAGGAATCCATTTCCATCTAAACAAACGTGCCCTTACTAATTAGTGAAATGTTTTCCATCGCACAACTAGAAGCCACTTTTTGTTGCAACCACAAGGTTGAAGTTTCTATCTTATTTTACCAATAGAAGAGGTATATATGGAAATGTCTGAATGAGATTTTTAACATTGCTACTCTTCATTTATTTGGTTACCTCTGTTATCACTCTAACTAATTTGCTCCATACACGAATAACCATAATGAGGTACATCTTCTCCTGTGTCGAAGCCCATTGAGGTTCCACACTTTCAAATCTAGTATGGTTTGATTTGCTGCAGGAATAGTTGTTGCATATTCAGCTCCATTGTCCTCTTTTAGCTTTCTTATACACAATAAACATCACTCAAATGATTGAATAATTGTCATATAATGGTTCACATCAAACCAGCATTCGTATCACTTTATGTCGCCATCAATTGGTTAGTTTGATGCAACATTTTGTTTGGGCTCTGGTATGTATTATAAAATGCTCTGTTTGTGCTCTGTTGGTTTTTAGCTGAAAGGATTTGGAATAAGCAAACACATGAAATATCTGGAAATCTCCATTGTCAAAAGACCTTTTTTTTTTTCAGGTGTTTAGATGTAAATAAGGAAACTAAAAGTTTGTGATATACAGATTCGTATCAACTTAGTATACTTTATGCTTTGATGCGATGTATTCATATAATACTAGTTGAGAACTGATTGGTGAACTTTATTATTTTAAAACATAATACCTGGTTAAGAAAAGATGCTCCGTGGAACATATTTGTTTTATGTAATGGGTCATTGGGACTTCTAATAGTTTCCTTGGTGGGGTTTTCCACATTACCACCATTTAATAGTACTCACAAAGGACCTCTAGATAGATGGATGGGGCTTAAATGTTGATGATGCACAGATATCAGGTTATGGAATTAGCTCTAAAAAATATTGAATGCTGATTGTTTTGTGAGATTCTTGATTGATATTTGCAATCTTAGTGAGGTATAGTTGTTGTGGCTTTGATCTTTGAACTTGTTTATATGCTCTCCTTTCAATGCTTAGCTTAATTGATGTTGGAGGTTGGTTTTGGTTTTGGTTTTGGTTTCCATTATTGGATTGACTGTTGGAGGAAGGTTTGTTTTGTTTTGTTTGATTAGAAAGTGATTCGCTTTTGGTTTTGCTGTTGTTTTGTTTGTGGTTTCTTTATGTTTGGGGTGTCTTGATTTGTTGTTGTTGGATTTGGGGTCTGTGGGATTTTTATGGGTAGTGGATTAGGTTTGTTTTTTTTTAGTGTTTGATTCCACCTTTTGAGTTTTTTTTTTTCCATGGGATTTTTGTTTTTGTCAGGGGTGCTTTGATATATGAATAGAAAATTGTGAGCTTTGGAACTTTTGGAGAGGGCAAGTGCTTGTGATTTTTTAAATTTGTATATCTTATGCCTGTTGACAATATTTAATGGTTTATGATTCATTTTTTATGCCATCCAAAATCCCAGTTGTAACTGGTTTGGATAACATGATGGAATGAATGGTTATCTTTGTTTTTACTTGTCAAGTTTGAACTTGTCAGCGTGTGGAGAGCCAAAGGCCCTAAACCTTAAACCTGACCAAAATTTCAAGTGAGTTCCAAAACTGGCCCCGTTGTTTTTAACTTCTGGTTTAATTTTAACACAATGGAGGGTTTTAGTTGGTTATCTCAAACGAGTTGCGTGAGGCCCAGTTAAATGAGTGTTGTGCAATCCTTGAGTGCCACTTTGAATAAGAGTCCGGATCACCTATCGGTGTTGTTATACATAAGATTTTTTTGTACAGTATGGGGGTTGGGCATCTAAAATTCTTGTTTTCTTTCTTGATTCAGATGCCTTTATTTGCAAAATATAAATATGATACCCCAAATGCCTTTGATTCTGAACTACACATATGCCCTGATGTTTTGATTTTTGCATTTGATTTTGTAAAACAATATCCAATGCAAAAACGTCACATACAATATACTGGCTGTCTAAATGATTTTTTTTTTCTCCTTGATATGAATTGAATCAGAGGGGATGACTGGTTTTATGGGCAAGAGAATGATGATATTCTAATGTTTTCAAGAATGAGGGCACATTATATCTTTTGCTTGTGATGATTATGTTTGGTGGAGAATGGTTGCAAATCCTGTATTGTTTATGTTCATTTTTTTTTATTTTTTGTTTTAATTTAGATTGCAGCTTCAGAACATGAGATGAAAGAACCTGGCACTCTCTCTGTGGACTTCATTAATTATGTGAGCTTTTTTCTTTTCTAGTACCATTCTTGGTGAAGTTTGTCGTCCATAAAAAAAAAAAAAGAGATAAATTTGTGATGCAGATGGAAGCAGAGGTTTTAAGGCTAGAAGAGCTGAAAGCAAGCAAGATGAAAGAGCTTGTTTTAAAGAAGAGATCAGAGCTAGATGAGCAGGCAAACCCACTTGGTAGCAGAAGCAGATTCTTCTATGGAATATGCAATTGAAGCTATTGAGTCAGGTAGGTTTTAATCCTGATAGCAGCAGAGTTTGGTTTTTGGCTAATGACTACGACTAAATACTGTTCATAGGCCATGTGGTTGTCCTTGCTTGTCTGATGGTTTTTTTCTCTTGTGTAGGAACCATCGACCCCTCGTGTCTTGGAACAAGTTGAGGTTCAAATTGCAAAGGTGAAAGAGGAAGCGTTTAACAGGAAAGAAATTCTTGAAAAGGTTGAGAAATGGCTTGCAGCATGTGAGGAGGAGAGCTGGCTTGAGGAATACAACAGGGTTAGGCATTTTGACTTTACATCTTCATAAATTATCTAAAATTTCTATCAACAACTTGAAAAGGTTGAGAAACTTTTATTAGCTGTTGCTGATGCATGTGGCATTTTAGGATGAGAACCGTTACAATGCTGGCAGAGGTGCGCATCTTACATTGAAGCGTGTTGAAAAAGCTTGTGCATTAGTTGCCAAACTCCCAGGTGCACATTTATTACTTCGGCTTCCACTAACCACTGTTTCAAACTCGGCCAAGTTTTTAATTCTTGTTACTTCCACTAACCACTATTAGGAATTCCAATGCTTAAATCTGCCAATCACTTCAGCTCTTGGTAGATTACTGGGTTACCTCATTAATTTGTGCTAATTACTTCAATTTTTTTTATTGCAATGCCTGCTGGTATAGCGATCATGGAGGCATTGGCATGCAAAACCCCAACATGGGAGAGAGAGAGAGGTGTTGATTTCACCTATGATGGAGTAAGTACTTTTGTTCCTTCTTGTTCCTGTTAGTTAATTTAGTTTGCTAGTGTCTGAAGTTGGTTTATTTTTTCCTCTGACATGCAGGTCAGGCTTCTTTCAATGCTTGAAGAGTACACCATATTAAGATAGGAGAAAGAGCAAGAACAACATATTAAGACAGGAGAAAGAGTACACCATATTAAGACAGGAGAAAGAGAAAGAACAGCTGAGGCAGTGGGTAGGGCCTTGCGTTGTATATTGTGAAAAAAAATATATTTAACTTTTAATACTGCATGGAATCTTAATATCCTCATCGTCAATGCAGGATCAAAAGAGGCTTCAGGGGCAGCTGATAACAGAGCAGGTGGCGACGACAGTTGGGCAAAATGGGTGTGGGCGAGGCTGGGTGCGGTTAAGATGACATAAGCAATGGCACAATTAAGCCTCAGATACTCTAAGGTGGTAGGGATTAAGAGAGGGAAAGGGGGTTTAAGGAGGGGTTTGGGGAGAGTGCTTCTCTGATTTGAATTAACTTTGAGGTCATGGTAATGTGTTTTGATTTTGAATATATGCAATGCAATGCAATCTGTCAAATTGCAGACCTAGCAACTTCTGTTTCTCTAATATAATGTTCACATTGTTCAGCAATGTCTTGCTGCAGTTTCCTCACTCCAATGAGACATGAGAAGTTCTAAAAATGCCTCACGTGCGCCACATTCAACCATCGCCATGGTTGCATCATCTCTTTCCAACACAAGAATTGTTCCCATTTAGTTGTTCCTTTTGGAAGGAGGAGAAAAACTTACATGTGACAAGTTGCACAAGCTAAGGATCAATCAGAATAATATCTGGATCTGACATGGTTACTATGTGCTGGATATGGATTCTACATCCACTAAGAATTGATGATTATGATGCAGATCCAAGTCAACGTGTAAAGCTCATATGAGTATGATCAGATCAGTGGACCTTAAAAAGTTAAAATAGACCTGTTGAGAGTATGAATAGGCCCAAGCTTAAGCTCTTAAAGGTATCATTTTTGGGACACTGTAGTAAGTTTCAAATTTTAAGGCTGAAACTAATGTTTTGGAGGTCCACCAAAATGCAAGGCACCATTATGTTGAATGATATTGAGATGTGGAGATGTGATCTCTTTGGGTGAACGGTACATGGTTTTGTTGGTGAGAGGCCAGCGTGGAACCCACTAAGGAGGAGGTGTAGGAGCTGGAAATCAGTACACTTGGATGGGTGCACATAGGTTTAAATGGTTACCTTTTGACCCAATTGATAGATATGCTTCGATAAGCTTGTTCAATTGAGATGAGGCTACTATTGTGACAAGGAAAAACATGTTTGATTGAGAATAGGCCTTAACACATGCAGAGGCCAATTTATGATTATGATTGTCTGGGATAAGTACAAGCCTAATATTACTTACCTTCGTAGATTGTTCTTGACCATAACCAAATTTCAAGCTCGCCATTAAATAATTATGCCTTTGTTGATCCAACATTGACATGTTTCCAAGAGCTTTCTGACATGTAATGTGGGTGCTATGTGCTATATGTTTTCTGCAGTTCCCAGGGATGCCCAAAATACTATCTTTTAAACAACCTCATAATATTAGTTGGATAAAAATTTCAATGTAAAAAGGCATGTGTAACCAATAAGTTGGATAAAAAGAGATAGGGTTGACATAGGTTGCATGGAATCTTAGTAGCTCAGTACAATGTTGATGGTAGCATGAGCATTATTTCATTAATTCCCAAGGGCTACACATGGGGCTTTTAGCAGACAGTTACTACACATGGGGCTCCAAGGGGCTTTTAGCAGCGGTTTGTGGGGCTTTTAACAGCGGTGTGCTATCTGATGGTAGAACATACATATATAGCAGCGATTCACTGTAATCTGCAGGTACAACATATACACATATAGCAGCGGTTCAATGTAATCCGCTGGTATAATGCAGCGGTTCACTCTAATCCGCTGCTACAACATACTCACATACCAACGGTTCAGCCGAAAAATATGTGCACGTGATTAGGGTCATTAGTGGCGGTTTATAACTGCCACTATTGATAATTTTTTTGCGGCTGCTCCTATACCACTGCAAATACATTTAGCAAACAAAAGTGATGGCGGACATTTTTCCACTGCAAATGGATATAGTGGCGGTTTGCATACATATAGCGGCGGTTTTTATCCGCCGCTAAATGTATTTTTTCGTGTAGTGCACCATATTGGTCAACTCTTTTGCAACCATTTTAGGCTTAGGCCACAATATCCTCATGGGCCCCCCTTTTTTTCTTTTCAAAGGACAACCGCAATCAAATAATGCCATGGAAGAGGCCCCACCGACACAATTTTGAACCTCCTGCACTACACTTCTTGGTGTGAATGCAAATTATGAATGAACATAGTCCATTCAAGGATTGGGTGGGAGTTTGTCCTGTCTTCTCTACGTATCCTATTGAGCGTTTTGGATTTATATATTAAAATGGGAAATTTTCAAAGAAGTCCTTCAGTTTCTCTTTATTTGAGAAAAGGACACTAGTTTCAAAACTTTACAAATTAACCCCTAAGTTCTTAAGGAAGTTTTCAATTAAGAACATTCGTCCATTGAAAGCCATTTTTCAACAACTTTTTTCCTCAATTTTTTTTACAATATTCAAACTATCCTTTGTTGAAATAAGATCATCATTCACTTCCTCTACATTCTCCTCATTTCCTATACAGGCATTCTCAACCAATGTCCCCCATGGCGATTAGCTACATGTAGTGGTTATCATAACTATATCATGTCTTTAAATGAAAGATAGTCTAGGTATTTAAAAAAAAAGAGGAAAAAATCAATATATAGTACTTTTAAATGCCCGGGTGTCGATTGAAAATTTACTACAAGACTTAGGTGTTAATTTGAAAAGTTTTGAAATTTATATCTTTTTTTGAAATAAGGTAAAATTGGAGAAAGAGAATAGTTATATTTCCTATCACTGGCTCATTCAACAAATTCAGTTAGCCTAAGCGGCTCTCCACAATAAACACGCTGCGGGGATAGGTGGTTTGCTCTACTCCACCCATGATGGCCTCTATAAAACATAGAAGTACAAAGATTTTATACACTCATTCCATTTACATGAAGACGGCATGGCAAAAGGTCGCACCAGTTAAATCTCTCAATTATGGCATGTGTAGTTGGGTGGGAACAATAACTTTTCAATGACGTACAGTGAATTTCAAGAGATACTAATACACATTGGTATTTACCCAACCGATAATACCCATCCAATTTGAAAGCTTATATTATAAAGTGTTTATTCACGTAGGCATAATTTTATATAATTTTATCATATAGTTAAAGTTTCTCTTGTTGTTAGGTTTCTGATACAACCCTCGTCTATATTTCTGGTAGAGTGATGTTCGAATACATTCCTAACACAACTAACAGACAATAAAATCATTGTTCTGTCATTTTCCATTACAAATTGATTTTGGAATAAGGGTAGTTCAATGGATCTGAGATTCTACACTTGTATATTGTTATTTTGTATAACATTTATATGAAATATTACCCTTTGCCTCGTTATCACGTTGTCTAAAGTCATTAATATTTTAATATTAACATAATATATTTAAAACATAATAACTTCTAATAACAATAATTTCATGGTATTTCCATGAGAAAAGCATTAATGATATGGGAATCTCTCCCACTGCTCTTCGTTGAACTATAGTCGTAACAATCAATTTATTTTGGGTATATTTGTTCAATGAGAGGATTTCATAATGGGGTAGTAAAATCATTCTAATTTTTCATGCGGCCCCAATGTGCGTGCAACACATTTTTCTAACGGAAAAAGGAAAAATAAATTAATTTTCATCTATAGAGGATTTGGATTCCCCGTGGGAGTTGGAATATAGAATTATCCTCACCAAAATATAGCAAGATAAATAATTCTTTCATTACACAAACAAATTGAGAAATGAAGGAAACTAACCCATGATTGTGTTGAAGGGATTTGTGGCGGCTTGTTGCTCTGCAGCTTCTCCTGCATAACACCGTGTGTCCGTGAAAGCAACACATCAAGGAGTCGTCGTATTTCCCTGCTCGTTTGGAATGATCTTGACCCATTTGTCTTGCCAAACCCCAACGCATGACTTTGTGGTCCCAAGATCAATGCCGATGGATGGAAGAGTGCTGCTCTCTGCCAACAGCGTTTAGAGGCTTGGAATCACGAAATATTAACTTAAATTGCATATAAAAGTAGATCAAATTGAAGAAAGAAAAAACCAAGGCTTGCTTTGAACCCAAATTACTAGTGGGATTTTTGTTGTAATCAACTATTCTCATTAATCTAAGGAAAAAATATGGTGCCCGAACATTGGAGCTGTTGGAATTTCAGTGTTGAAAACATAGACTCACTTTTTCCTCCCACTTGTTGCTTCTAAAATAAGCATATGAATTGTTTCTATCAAGTTTTCTTACTTAACCATTCCTACCAAAATCTTCATGTGTTTATAAAGTTAATACAATTACTTTTCGAGACTCCTTGGGTAGAGCCCACTTCTCAACACTCTCCCCTCACCTAAAGTTTGGTCGACACACTTTTGATAACACACATTTATTTTAGTGCCAAATTGTTCCTACTGGTATAATTTGGGATTAAAAATAAGTGTTGCCAAAAGTATGCTTAACAAGCTCCAAATTTCTCGTACAGTAAGAGCCAGTTGGATTAGGTATATTAGAACAAATAGCTCTAAATTTGATAAGGGGGCTAGTCGGTGGGAATCATGTACTGTCTGCAGATTCGAAGTGTGTGGGTATAACAATCCATACTAAAAAAGGTAAAAAAGAAGAAAAAGAAAAGACTCGGATGGTTCGAGGAACCAGATAAGTCCTTAGAAGCTCCATCGATTAATTTGTTGAACACTTAGCACAATCCCTAATTCCCCTTTATAGGGTTATAATTGCAAAAATAAAAAAGAGAGCTAATCCTACCTGAACTGATCGAGAGATTTTAGAGAGAGAAATGGTTGGGATTCTAACACATTTGATTTTTGACCATGAGTCGAGTAAGTTCAGGGCCGCATCTTTCACCAAGCGAGGGATTGTGATTTTGGGGTTGGGACAAGAACAACCCATTTGTAGAAGAACATCAAAACAACAGGCAGACCCCCTAAACTCAAACGATACAAAGAAGAACATCAAAACAACAGGCAGACCCACAAACTCAAATGATACGAAGAAGAACATCAAGAAGCAGAAAGATGCCTACCACCCATGGACATGACTTAGTTTCTTTGAAATGAAGCGATGCGAACGAGATGAATGGGACCTACAAGCAGAAGATCATGTCTTTTATTGTAGAGAAAGAAAGAGAGACGATTGTATGGTGTGGGGGTGCCATGAAATGAACGGGTAATGGAGAAGAAAGGGAAGGTTGGCACTGACGGATCCATTGAAGAAAGAGACGTACATCGATTTAATCGACGTGGACATCATCAGTTGCACGGTTGCGTCTAAGAAAGAGACAGACATTGATTTGGCCGGCCCACATTGACATTATCGGTTCATCAGAGAAACAGATGTACATCGAGGGGATGGTTGTGCAGGATATCTTTCGCGGAAGTTCCCTGCAGCTGGACTCTCCGCAACAAATCATTTTTTTTCTTTTCAGTTCAAACTCTCTACACAAGTGAGGAAAGCAGAGTTCGAACGCACAAAGAAGCTACTGGATGTAAGACAACGGAATTGAGCCAACAACAAGATTTCACAAAGGACACATTTGCATAGTGTACGTAGAATAGTAGTTAGATAATTAAGTATTTTTTTTTCTTGTATAAAACTGTCTACACTAAATGATGAAAAATAAAGTTGTTAGGAAATCAAAGTACCTTTTTCATTTCTTTTCTAACAGAAAAGTATTACTTGTACAATGACGTACATTAATTTTGTTGGAATTTTTAATAATTACTTTTCCTTAAATATGATCTAGCATAAAAACCCATGCTAATCACGGCTATGCACGAAGATATAGGATTCTATATATGTTAGAAAGTAAAATATTGGAGTCCATAAATAGGATATATATGTATATTAGTGGCAAGGAGGTGAGAGTACATATATTATTAGTTGTAACTTGTTGGTAGTTGTAGGATCTGAAAATTACTTTTGCTCAAAATTAGAAAGGAAAGTCAAAATTAAATCCAAAACCTTCTAGCTTAATATATTATAATTGTGCTGAGTTAATAATAAAAGACCAAAAAATGTTAACAAAGGCACCAAGGTCACTTGGCACAGTTATTTAATTCTTTGATGGTCTTACCCTTGTCTGATAATATGATACCACTTATAGCTACGGTCGGACACAACCTCTTTCTTTTTGTCCATGTACTTTCTGTTATAGCCCCACCCACCACTAGATCTTTTCTTTCAACACGGATTTCAGTTTTGGAAAATAAATTCAACATTTCTTAAACAGTAACTAATATACAACATATCCCATTTTTTTTTTTCAAATTCATGAATAAAGTCATGATATCATGGTAAATATCGGCAAGTTTAATAACACACTGTCTTATACAGTGAGAAAAACTAAAATTTTCTCTCAACACAAATTAACTTTTGAAAAAATAAATCCCAAACAATCCATTTCCGGAGCAAAACAAATCCCTTTTTATCCAAATTCATGAGCAAAGCCATGATATCATGGGATATATATATATATATATTAGTGAGTTCATAATACAATTAGTCTTTTAGCAAGAAAAAACTTGATTTTTTTTCTCTTAGCATAAATTTTGTTTTGGAAGAAAAATCTGCATTTCTTAATCGGTAAGAGTGGGACCAAGTAGAACCAAATGTTTTTATCACAAGATAAATCCATGATATTATGACTAATATCAGTAAGTGAACAGTACAATTTCACTTTTTTACATTCATTCAATCCATTCATTTCATTATTGCATTCACTCCGACCACTTCATTACTCCATTCACTTCATTGGTGTAACACGAAAATAATTATTGAAGAAGTTTTGACGGACTTCATCCATTCAACGCAAGACCTTTCACATTGAAATTTGGAAGACAACCTTTTCATTTAATGTAGAATTTGTTTTTCAAATCTTAATTTGTGTTGTATGAAAAATATCAAGTGGGTGGGGCTATAAGGAGAAAAATATGAACGAAAAGAAGAGGTGAGTGGGGTTGTCTTTCATGATATCATGACCAATGAAATGGGGTGAGGGTAGGATATCAAAAAAATTAAAATGACTATAGTCAAGCTACTGTGACGACAGTTTTTAGTCTTTAGTCATTGACTAATAGGATTTTGATAATGTCTTCTTTAAATTTGATATTTCCAATTTTATAACTTAAATTCAGATAATGTCACTAGAGTCGCTTGACTCTAGTCAATATCTTTTCTTAAACCCTTTGTACTCCAGTTCTCCCATGATATCATGGAAACAGTATATGCCACGTAAATTGATAAATCCCATTAGATTATGGGATTGTTCCATGATGCTATGACTTTTATTCGCCATCTTAGGAAAAAAATTCAGAATGATAAAACATGAGGCCGGGATGGTGGTCAAGTGTATTTACTTTTCACAAAATGTCATTTTTCATATTTTATAAATAATGAATCCACTTGCTAATTGCAGAAAATGTATGATATAGAAACTGATAAATCCTATGATGTCATGGGATTATCCCTTGATATCATTAACTATGATGCAAATAAGTTTAAAAGGATTGTTGACTAGAGTCAAGTGACACCGGTGACATAACCTGAAAACCAAAATTAAAAGGGGCTAATATGTCAAAAAAAAAATCCCTAATTTGTTAGTATAGGTATCATCGGTTGCACATAGAAGAAAGAGACTTGGCTGATAGAGTCTAGAGAGAGAGAGATGACGAAATACATTGAAATTGCTGGTAGAATTTTATCTCGTAAATAAAATAGATGTACGTTGATCATAGACATTGACATAAAATGGCCGTTATCGTAGGTAGACATGGACATGGAAATTTCCTTGAAATGGCTGTTTGGATTTTATCTAATAAATAAAATAGATGTACGTGGTCATGGACATTGACATAAAATGGCTAATTATGTAGGTAGACATGGACATTGACATAAAATGGACAAAGAGATGTACATATGGATTATGGACAAAGACTTTGCCATGAAAATTGCCGGTAGAATCTTATCCTGTGGATCTGTTTATTGTTTTTATGTTGTCTTTTGGTAATGAGTAATTCTTATGCCAACCCTAGACCATCATTTTCCCGTTTGTGAAAGATGGCCCTCAACTTACTCGACTAGTTGTCAAAATTTTAACCACACCCCAAACATTTTGTATCTGAAGACTATACTTGCCTCCCACCGATTATGCACGTTCTTGATATTGATTATAATCTTGGATTTCAGTAAGTCTGAGCACTATATTTTCTTAAATCCCTTGTTGGGAGGATATCTCTGATACCAATTGCTGGGAAGAATGGTTAGAACGGATGCCAAGTTTTTTTTTTTTTTTTCTTGAACGGTAACTGAAACTTTAATTAATTAAAAGAAAGTTACATAAAAGAAAAACAGAGTAGAAGAGATAATAAAGAACATAAAAGCAAGAGGAAACACAAGTTGCTGATACCAAGTTATTGATATATTTACTAAGAACTCTTCGACATTTTTCAAACATCAAAGAGAACTTGGTATGGTTAGAAGATTCACATTCAAAAAAGGCCAGTGTTGAGGGGGGAAAATGTCGACAACACTGGGCATTTTTTTCTCCATGTCTCCACTATTTTTAAGAAACTTCACATGGTAACGAACTCTAGAAGACTCATGAAACTTACATGAGTTCACCGACTTAATGCGTGGCAAGTGAAAAAGCCACGTGGCCCACCTTTTGACCATACACACTTCTCCAACCGACTCACTCGTGCCTATAAATAGGTGGTGCTGGCTCTTAAGGAGGACACAGAGAAGTCTTGAGTGCAAGTGTGTGTATAGTGCAAGCATCAGTGTACTAGTGCAAAGTGCCTAGTGAGTGATGGAGTGTAAGTGTGCAATTGTGTAATATGTGTAGCTTCCAGAGTATAATACATTGAGAGTTTTTTTCTTTGTATAAGTGTGTTGTCTTAAGTCTTTGGTCATCATAATTGGAGTTGTGCTTCCCTACATCCCTTTCTAGATGTTGTATTACTTTTGCTAGTACTCTACTTATTATGTTATGATTTCAGTAAAAGATGGCAGACAGAAGCAGACGACCAGTAATCGGCATTGATTTAGGTACCACGTATTCATGTGCGGGGGTTTGGCGAAATAGCCGAGTTGAGATCATTCCAAATGATCAAGGCAACAAAACAACACCTTCATTTGTTGCCTTTACAGGAACCAAGCGTTTCATTGGAGAGGATGCAGAGCATCAGTCCACCAGGAACCCCCAAAACACAGTCTTCGGTCAGTTCCACCATATTTGAGTTCTACTTTTTTTCAGTCCTCATAGAAGCAACATGTTAAAGGCATGGAATGAGTTGATCACAAGTAACCAGTCGACAGATTTTCATTAATTATGGATGGATTGGTTTACATGTGATCAATCTATTAGGGATCCTTTTTTATTGGAGTATGTACAACTCTCAATGCTAAAATAAGGAAAAAAAAAAAAAAGAAATATGAGCAGTTTAGATTCATCTTAGTGAGCCTGATTATTTTCTTTTTTTAATTGCCTGCATAAACTTTTGAGAAATTTTGTCTAAAAAAAGAATTAGGGTATTTTAAAATCTAGGATTTTTTCCAAATCTTATAGACATATTGAGGAGATCAATTATATTTTTAAATTTGTTAATTTTTATGTATAATTTAAAAATAAGTTTATTTATCTTTTGTATACAGTTTTACTAATATCCGAGGAAAAATCCTAAATTTGAGAAATACTTCAATACTATTGAGGACATAATTCCTCAAAACTTTGAGGACAATTAAAACACAAAAATAATAGGGCTTGCCATAGTGAATCCAAATCACTCAAGATAATTATTTACTCTTTGTTAGTTTTATTTCACTTTAATTAAAGTATGGCGTGTAACATATTGATCACATCTAAGCCAATCCAACCATAATTAATTAATGAAAATGTGTTGATTGGTTATTGTGAATGTTCAATGGGCCACAATACCTAATGGTCTATTTGGATTGTTGAAAATTCATTGATTTGTTACTTGTGATCGTTTAATGGGCCCCAATGGCTGATAGCACACCTCCCATTGTTATCAACTGGAGAAGAGTCAAGGTGTGATTCCATGCAGCTAAGAAGAAATAGCCCCCCTCTCTCTCTCTCTGTTGAGTCTTATCTTGATGTGCAGACGTGAAGCGGTTTATTGGCAGGAGATTCAGCGATGCTTCTGTCCAAAACGACCTCAAGTATTGGCCCTTCAAGCTCATCTCTGATGAAAGAGACAAGCCCATGATTGTCGTCCAATACAAGGGTGAAAGCAAGGAATTTTACCCTGAACAGATCTCCTCCTTTGTCCTGACCAAGATGGTGAATATTGCCGAAGTCTTTCTCGGTTCCACTGTCAAGGATGTTGTCATCACTGTTCCTGCCTACTTTGACGAATGGCAACGCCAAGCCACAAAGACTGCCGGCATAATTGCCGGTCTCAATGTGATGGCCCTCCTGAACGAACCCACAGCTGCTGCCATGGCCTACGATGCCGATAAGAGACCTGACAGCATAATCCTCATCTTCGACCTTGGTGGCGGCACTTTTGACATCTCTATTGCTGAGATAAAAAGGGGAAATATAAAAGTGATAGCAACCACAGGAGACACCCACCTTGGTGGATTGGACTTTGACAACAATATGGTGAGCTACTTCATTGAGGAGATCAAGATGAAGCACAACAAAGACATTAGTGGAAACCCAAGGGCTCTCAAGAAACTGCGGGACGCGTGTGAGAGAGCCAAGAGAACACTATCATTCGAGTTTGATACCAGCATTGATATAGATTCCCTTGTTGAAGACACTGATTTCTCCACCACCATATCTCGTGCCCAGTTTGAGGATCTGAACATGCGCCTTTTCGAGAAATGCATACACACTGTTGGAGAGTGCCTAAGGGGTATCAAGACGCATAAGAGCATAATCCGCGACATTGTCCTTGTGGGAGGCTCCACTAAAATCCCCAAGATTCAATCTATGTTGCAAGAGTTCTTCAATGGGAAGGCGCTCTGCAAGGGCATCAACCCTGATGAGGCCGTGGCCTATGGCGCTGCAATCCACGCCGCCTACTTGAGCAACAACAAAGTGCAGGACATGGTTCTCCACGACGTCACCCCACTCTCACTCGGTACAGACGTCAGAGGAGGTCTTGTGGATGTAGTGATTCCAAGGAACACAAATATTCCAACAAAGAAGGATAAAGTCTACTATACCACCATAGACAACCAACCTACGATGTCACTTGAGGTGTACATGGGGGAGAGGCCTCACACCATTGACAACAAACTCTTGGACAAATTCATATTCAGTGGTCTCTCTCCCGCCCCCAAAGGGAAGACAACAGTTACTGTCAGCTTCGAAATCGACACCGATGGCATTCTGGTAATCTCGGCTGTGGAAAACAACAATGGTAAGAGAATGGAGGCGACGATTGTCAATGACCAAGGCAGGCTGAAGAATGAGGACATAAGGAGGATGGTCTTAGAAGCAGAGAGGTACAGAGCTGATGATGAAAATCACATGAACAATGTCAAGGCAAAGAACGGATTGGAGAGTGCAATAATTGATTTTAAGAATTCCATCCTTGCAGATGACAACGTTAGATCTAAGGACAAGATGAAAATCCAGTGTCTAATCAAACCAACTGAGGAGTGGCTGAAGAAGGGGGGAAAGCTGGTAGATGGAGATAAATTTCGTCGTGAGTACGAGGAACATGCTTCTTACTTCCACGAGGCATTAGAGATTGCAAGGAATTCCAGCAAGAACTCCGCTTGGACTCGTGTTGGGAAAGCCCTCTCTGTTGCTGTATCGACTATTTTGCCTATTGTTGTCCCTATTGTTGTTGGCATCTCCACTAGTTGATAGGTATATCATAAATGATTTGTTTTTAAATGCATGAACAAAGTTTCATCTGTAATTAGGTTAAAAGGTTTTATTATGTAGTTGTGGTATGAGGAGGGTACATTACTCTTGTACCTGTGCTTCCTTCCCCCTTTTGTTCTTTACTTCTTGTATTCTCTATTTGTATTCTATTCTCTTCTAATATAAATTATTGTTACCGACCAAAAAAAAATATTTGTTAAAAAGGTGTGGTGTTTCCTCATATTCCATGTTAATAAGACTAAATATGTTATGACAGTAATGATTTGGTGAGATTTTACATATTGATTAGATTAGGATCTCAACTATCATGAGTGGCATACAAGCGCCGACATTTTAGAGCGTGACACATCATTAGTGTGGCCCATCCATTGATGATCAGCCCAATATTTGTTGATATGGTCCATCCATGATGGTGCTTGATGCAATTGACCTGTTATCAGTGACGAGTCCATATCACATCTATGATGGATCTATATCAGGGATCATGTTGCAATTCTTATGCCTTTGTTACCACTTCAAATCCCCCCAAATACACGACAGAGGGATCTTAGTAAAGATAATATAAAAGAAGTGTGGAATGAAGGTCATGGTAGAGAGGGTCTCAGCAAAACCGGTGTTTTTTTTTTTTTTTTTTTTTTGGCGCTTAATGGTAAATTTGTATTGAGGAAAAAAGGGCAAAAACAGTATTAATTAAAGAATTGAGGAATCAAGGTTCTAATATGGAGATATTAGATGGTACCGCCACTTTTCTAGAATTTGATTTACTAGGGTAATGAATGAACACTCCTTTTAAAAGTGATAATGTTTGATGGCCATTTGCGGTTCATAACTATGAAAATTTTCAGGCCTACTATGCATTGAAATCATAGGAATCCCTGCAAAGTTTAAAAGACCCACATCAAGGAAGATAAACTATGGTATCCCTGCATGAGTCAGAATACGCAGGGGTATTTCGTGTGGTCCTTAGACTGTTTTGAGCTTATGTTTGGCTACAGTTCCCGCTACGGTTTCTTTTCTTGTTAGATTACATTATTTATTTACTTCTTCATTTCAACGCTTATGCAAAGATAATAAAACCTCCATAGTTGTTTAATCAATTTACATGATATTAATCTGTGCATCACACAGGGGCTTATGCGAGTGTCCATCAACTCGTAGATATGTGATTTGCTCTTTGATGCATGAACAAATCCCCAGTTCTGGACCTGGTATTTTCTCAGTGGCCTGCGGTTCTTAGAAGGGACCATCATACGATAGTAACGAAGCCCATTTTTTCTGTTGACCATGTTGTGATTTCAGATAAAAGCCACCCCATGCCGATGTGGCCTCATATGTTGTACCCCAATTCTATTTTCAGTAATTTGAACTTCCATCCAACAAGCATGCAATTACAACCATTATCCAGACAAGATGCCGAATAGTTCATTGTCACAAAATTTATATTTGTTGCTCATACTTTCCGCTTCATTTGCAGCGGTGCTTCTTTCCCGTACGGGAGTTTCCAAGAGAAAGGAACTATAGCAATTGAGAGGAATACATGGTTGGCCTAGTGGTAATGGCTCCCTCTCCCATCCCTTCCATCAGGGATCGATTCTTGGTGGGAGGCTTTAATCCTTTCCAACTTGACCACTGAGCCAAGCCAAAAAAAGAAAAAAAAAGAAAAGAAAAACAAACTATAGCAATTGACATTTGGTTTGGTTGATTTCCTTTGGAGATACTGGTGTGCAATCATTTATATGTGATGGTATGTGATCACAAAAACCTTTGAGTTTTGAATTTAGGTTGTCCATTGATGTAAATTTGAAGTGTAATACCTAGGAATGTAAAAACTATTAGTGTTAGATTAATCACATGTGAAAACACATCATTTTGCTCCTCTGTGTTTTTGTATTGTAATCATGTGTTTTACAGTACATTCAGGAAATTGACCCAATATCCCTTGGAGTAAGATTTGGGATAGCATCAAAAGGCCCCATGTACAACAATTCTTAGGGGCCAATTTGGCAACTCTACTAAATAGAGTCAAGTGAAATAAAGTTGATTTGGAAGAAACATTAATATATCAGTAGGTTATGATGATATTTTGTTTTTAGTTGCTTGTTATGGAATTTTTTTGACTTTTTGTATGAAAAAGTAGAGTTTTTTTTTTATTATTATTTTAGCGGATAAAGGTGGTTGCTTTTTTTATTTTATTTTTAAAAGATGGAGGGATTTTTTAATTAAAGTGCTTTTTATTTGACATCTTGTCTGAAAAATTGAGACTTTACTTGACTTTTACTGTATTAGTAAAGTGCCAAACTAGCCCTAGGTCATCCACAAGATTTTTTAGGTGATCCGAGGTTAACAATCACAAAAGGTGGGCTCGGATTGTAATTCCTATAAAAGTGGGCCTTGTGTCTTAAGTCCTTTATATGGGCCCTAATTTCAATTTTGTAATTTCTAAGGTGGGCCACTTGCACAACAATTTCTAGGGCATGTTATTTTGCAAGAATTCTAAAAATCCTTGTTTAGAGAATTTTGAAATTCTTCAAATGTTGTCCCAGTCCCCCACACAAAATTCCAAAATCCTCATTATCCATCCAACATTTCTCGTGATTCATCCAGCATTTTGAAATGTTGAGGGGGTTGGGTTTTGAAATTTCTAAAAGCTAAGGGCTTTCTTTAAAACCAGAATCTCTGATGAGAATTTTTCTATTTTGAAATTTTATACACATGATGTGATGGCTTGTCCACTAACATTTACATATGATACGTTTCTTTATCAGGATTTTAAAATTCCAGCCACCTAAAAAGTTTCAAATGATCTTCGGACCCCTAAAATTCCAATCATTTCACTTTTTGTCGAAATCTCTGGATAGGAGGATGCCAGAATTCGGTATAAACTATCTAGAAATGAATTCTTCAAGGCCCTAAAACTGACCTTTTAGTGGGACTGGGAAGGGTCAATTAGAAATTCATCAATGATTCAACGAAATATTAAATAAGAAAGTTTTAGGAGATAGCTTTTACGAAAGTATAAACCCTAACATGATAAGTTCTTCTAAGAAATCACGTAGAGAGTGATGACTCGTACATGCAAGGAGTGGGGAGAGACTAGGGATTGATGTCATTCAGGTAAGATACGGGGCTGGCAACCGCTCATTCTAAAGTTTCCTTATTTCAATTGAATCGTCAAACTGATATGGATCTCTCACACTTGAAAAATACAATAGGCGTTCACGAAGTGGGCCAGGACATGTAGTGCTCTGACTTAATTTCCTGCCTCACTAAAGAACATGCACATTGTTCACTTGGGAGATTCAGTTTTTTTATTTAAATCATTTTAAGAAATATAGAAAAATAGATTAATTAATCTTTATAAGACTATAAGTATATAGATCAATTCACCTGCATTCATGATAATCATCCAAGTTAGTAAATTTACATATTTGAAAACATGAAAATAAGAAGGGAAAAAACACATCTTTACACCAACTTTTTTCATACATGCCAAGTCTTTCCTCAGTTTTAAATCGGACCTTGTCCAAAATGAGGTGTCTCGGCTGAGTCACAAGTCAGCTCGGCTAGTTTTCAAACGCTGCTTGCTCGATGAACAAAACTTGTCTCCAATGAAACCAAAATACCTGAAAATAGGCATCATAGCATGTCATGTTGTATTTGATGCTTCACTTTATGTGTAAATTCTTGTCCGGAGTATATTTGTGGTGTGTCCCTGCTGTATTTGAGTATCATAGTTTGTCTTTCAGTTGGTCATTGTCTCAGCGCCAGGTGGGGGAGACCTTTGAAAGTTGAGAATACATGCCTGAGCCAGTGTTTTGTCTAGGCAATTCATATGCTCTCTGTACTGTTCATCAAACTCATCTCCGACGGCCTGTGGATTTTTCTCTAGCCATTGCACAGTCTTTTCTACTACATCATTTATCTTCTTTTTGCATGACGGAGCTAGTTTAAGCATATTCTCATTCATGATGCTCTTGCTCAAGCCTAGTCTCTAGCGCATTCATTGTCTCAAGCTTCCTCTTGTACTCGTCTTCGTCTAATTTTAGCTTCTCAGCATCCGCGGCCATCTTTTCAATCTCTTTTCTACTCGTTCTGGACATGAAGTCACTGGTGATTTGGATCATGTGTATTTCTCTCTGTCCGACCATCTTGTCCACAACTGAGGCTGTAATTAAGATTCCATTTTCATCCACATTGAAGCAGACAACAATCCTACCAATGAGGCAAAATAAAATAAATGGCATTATTCAATGTCAATTCTCCCAACAAGTCGTTGTTTTGGATTTTTGTCATCTCACTCTCATACACCTTGATGGGAAGTGATCTATCTGGTCAGCACTAAGAATCACCTCCTCTGTTGTTGGAATTGGTGTGTTCCTTGGAATCATGAAGACATGAGTGGCAATGTCTATACCAAGTGAGTGAGTTATAATGTCTTGTACTACAAGATCCGGCACCTTGTCATTCAAGCCGCTCATGATGGTAGCTTGGATGGCAGCACCGCAGGCCACAGCTTCATCAGAGTTGATGCGCACGCTGAGCTCCTTCCCATTGAAAAAATCTCTTAGCATCTCTTGGACCCTGGGAATCCTGGTGGACCCTCCAATGACTACGACGTCGTGGATAGAGCTCCTGTACATCTTCGCATCTATCAAGCACTTCTCCACAAGATCAATGCACCTCTCAAAGAGATCCTTGTTCAGCTCTTCAAATCTGGCACGGGTGATGAAAGAATAGAAGTAGAAATCTGGAAGTAAGGAATCTATCTCTATGTGAGTTTCAAGCACGGATGAGAGGATTCTCTTTGTCCTCTCACATGAGGTCCTCAGCTTTCCAAGAGCCTTTGGGTTTAAGTCTAAATTAAGGCCCTTTTCTTCAAGTTCTTTCTTTTATCTCCTCAATGCAGTGTTTGATCAATTGGTTGTCGAAGTCCACTCCACCCGGATGGGGATCTCCAACTGTAGCCTTCACCTTGTAATTCTCCCTCTCCATTGTAAGGATGGAAACGTCCAAAGTGCCACCGCCAAGGTCAAAGATGAGAATGTTCTTCTTCTTCTTTCCATCATAATTAGTTTCTATGTTGTCAAGGCCATATGCAGCTGTAGGTTCATTTATGATACGCATAACATTTAGGCCAGCAATGCTACCAGCTTGAACAGTAGCTAGCCGCTGGGAGTTACTGAAGCAAGCAGGAACAGCGATGACTGCATTCTTGATGTGGCACCCGAGGAATGCGGAATGCCTCGATCTGCAATATCACATAGCTTTCGGAGGACCATTGAGGAGATCTCCATTGCGGAAAATTTCTTCTCTTCATCTTGGTATTGGACAGAGATCATGGGCCTGTCACCTGGGCCAATAACCACCTTGAAGGGCAAGAGCTCCATGTCGTTTTGTACATTGGAGCTGCTGAATTTCTTTCCTATCAATCGCTTCATATCCGAAAACAAGGATTAAAAAAAAAAAAAAAAAAACTTAGGTGCCTATAGAACTGCCAGAAAAAGGGAAATCAAAACGAGTTTGAAAAGCCCTCCTGCTGTCTGACATAGAAACACTAGGAACTGAAGCTTTCTTAGCGGACCCAAGCTTAATCACGAGGGTGCGGTCACACCCGCGTGATTCGAGAAACCCTTGAGATAAGATTTTAAAATTTTTGATTTTATCATATGACTTCTTCGCTTGATCAAATACCACCCAAATGAAAATTATGAGTCCGCCATTGCCCCAATCCCTTCGTTTACCGCATGAAATATGTTTGCGGTATTACATTTCCATAGAGAGACTCATGGTTGTACTTAACCCAAAATACATATTAAAAAAACTAGGTTAAAGCAACATGTTTTTTTTTCCTTTGTGTGTATCAATGACCTGCATATCTACTGCTATATGGATATCCTCTTTTTCAAGATATTCCTCCCCATCTTTTAGTCATACATCATTTTAAATAGATCATAAGCAAAATCAATTAAACCAGTATGTTCAATTAACAATCTCTGATCATGAGCAAAATTCTTGAGCTCTAGACAACATGAGCTGAGACTCAATAGTAATTTCTCTAAGGACTATCTGCTTGGCTATGTGATTCAGTTGACCCTTGAGGGACAAAGAGAATCATAAGGGTTCGATGAGAAATTAGACCCACCTTCTGACAGGATATCTCTCTCGAATGGACACAGCCCATCTACAATTTTAATTGTTAAGTCCGTTGATCTTGTTCGCCCATCTGATATGTGAATGTGTTTATGTATATAATGTTGCTTGCGTGCGTTTGTGAGCAGTACAAGTACAACCCCAGTCCCCGGTGAATTTTATGCAAAATTTGCTCTCGGATAAAAACAATCAAGTCCCTTCTTGGTGAAGGGTGCAAGTGTGCAACTCCATGGTGGGGCCTATAAGGACCCGACCCAATCACCCTACAAGTGGACCCAATCTGAGCAAAAAAAAAAAAAAACTAGAGTAGCATGTTTTCCTCCTCTGAAAGTGGAGGAAATGTTGCAATTGCAGGTTTTCCCCCTCTGAGACAGTGGAGAAAATGTTGCAATTGCAATTCTCCCCCAAGATCGGAGGAAAAGATGCAATTAAAGGTTTATCACAACTGTAAGTTTTCCTCCTCTGAGAGTGGAGGAGAAGCCGCAATTCAAGCTTTCCTCCTATGCAAGCATGGGAAAACCCGCATCAACTAACTTTATAAACTCTTTCTTAATTGCGATTTAATTAACACCGAGGGCTTTAAAAACCCCTCTTCGCCAAAAGCAAATTATTAATTCTTTTTGCAACCCTAGATAGAACTAGAGAGTAGGGGCACACCCACGTTGAAGGGCCTGGGGCTTCAGCCCCTCCTAATACTGAAAAAAGCCCATAAGGACTATATTTAAAAAGAAATGCTGCTAGCAATAGAAGCCCTTTTGAAATGAAGGGAACAAATGCCTTCGATTAATCGTCCTTTTCTGTTTTAGCCAAGATACAGCTACTTCACATTTTAGAAATCCAAAACTTTGCTCCTTGTGTTTCCAAAACTGCCCCTTCTTCAACTCCAATCTTTCCAAGACCAATGCTAGTAGTAAATTACATGGGTCCTGTCTATTGAATATCGATCTAATTTGTTTAACGCATAGCACACCCTCTTTGTTTTTTGGATAAATCCAAATTTTATTCCAACATGAATTGTAAGCTTATATATTAAATGAAAAAAATGTAAAAAAAAAAAAAAAACACATCAGGGCACACTTTCTCAGCAAAAAGTTGAGATCGTAGGGCCCAATTTTTTCAAGCCTCCCTCAAACAAAAATCTTAGATCCGCCACTGACCTCATATACCTTCTCATTCAACTCTTTCGTAACCAAACCAAAAGGTTTAAAGAGATTTTTTTCATCAACGTCTCACCATTTTCCACTCAACTAATTAGTTGGAGAATGGCTTCAGTTGTGTTATCAGTTGGCTAAAGCTTTGGAAAAGAAAAAAAAAAACATAATAAGGCTGCACATGGGCTGTGCCATAAGCCCGAGCCGGGCCTAAACCCAAATGATGTCGTCTTCATATAATTGGGGTGCAAACCCTGACATAACCCTAACCTGACCCGTATTTGACTAGCCAAACTTAACATGCATAACATACCGACAACGTACGGGTCACTCACATGTCAGGTTTTCCTAACCTCCATAAACACATGTTGAGTTAGGGTTAACCAACATAACTCACATGACTTGTATTTGACCCACAATATATATATATATATATATATAAATATATATATCAACTCATGTAGTCTTTGAAATGAAGTTAGGCTAAGCTAATGGGCCAAAATTTTTATGGGTTGGCTCAATGCATCGGAAAGAAAAAAGTGTAAATGGACCTTCACCCAACTTTTTCAAGAATGAAAACAAGGTAATGGACCTTACATAGTTCTTGAACTGAAGTTGGGGTTGTGGCTTGTGCTAAGCTTTTCCAAGTGGAGGTGGGTCAAGTTAGGTCAGATTTACTGAGTTGACACACATAGAATGTGGATTATGGGGTTTAGTTAGGTTTGACCTGCATGAATTGTGGAACATCTTACACAGGGGTTGCATGATTTGATCCATATAAAAGAGGTCAATGATTCAAGGATTAGTACACCTTCCTCTCTCTGTCGGAAGAAAACACCAAAGACAAGCAGATTTACAATCAATTTGTTTTAGAGATGAAGGAAACTAACAAAAGATTGTGTTACAGGGATTGGTGGTGGCCTGATGCTCTGCAGCTTCTCCTATGTAACGCCTCGTGTCTGTGAAGGCAACACATGAAGGAGTTGTCTTAATTCCCTGCTGGTTTGGAATGATCTCCACCCACTCATTTCGCCAAACCCCAATGCGTGAATGGGTGGTGCCAAGATCAATGCCAATTGGTGGTGGAGTGCTTAGCTCTGTCATTGCATACGTATTAGAGGCCTGAAATCACAAAACATAAAGGTATATTGCATATATGAAAGTATATAATTAAGTTGCCGAAGATACTTAAAAGGTTTTCTAAACTAAATTACTCCCTGGTAAACTATGTAATCAGTTGTTCTCATTAATCAAAGGAAGATAAAGCATTCAAACTCAACCCAACCTAATTAACCAATTGCCAACCTAACCATAACCTAATCAAAGGAAGATTAATCTTTGGACATAAGAGTTGGACCCACTATAAGATTACATGATAATCATATTATTCCTTTTTTTCCCCCTAAAGAAGCCACATTATTAATCATATGATTAATCTTAAGGGTCCAACTCAACCCAACCTAATTAACCAATTGTCACTCCCAAGTCCCACCTATGCCCGTGTCCCATCGATCAAGTAACAGATTCTTTTAAGTGCTTGGAATTTGGATGCCATCCAAATCAACAACCATGAATGGTGTTTAGTATTTTAGCAGATATCCTTCAAATATAGACCAGCTGGCATTTTTGGCCACTTAGAAGTATCTTCCTTCCACTTGTTACTTCCAAATTTAAATTATTTACTCTCCTGTTTCTTCTTAACATAATGCAACGGCCACAAGGGAATCTACAAGGAAGTCCTCCCATTGTGATGGCATCTCCGAAATCTTAATTTTTTTTAATGTTTTTTTAACCGGTCAAGGGAGCTAAGATTCAAGAAAGAGCCCGCGTACACACGGGAATGCAATCTACTCAAGTGGGAAAGAAGCCTACACAAACAGAAAGAAAGCTCACGCGAATAGAAAATGAGCCTATGCAAGCGAAAGAAGTGACGTACCTGCAGTTTGAAATCTTGATTTTAGAGATCCAACCATACCAAGAAATGATGATGGACTTCCAAATATCAAGATAAAGAATTTTAAAACACTACTGGCTATTAGGTTAGAACAAATAGGAGGGTGTTGACAACGGTAGAAGGGGTGTGGCCCCTGTGGGTGACAGTTTTATCTTTTGACAATGAGTTGAGTAGAAAACGGTTCCTTATTCAAGTGGTATGGAGCGGCGGTTCTCACCTGACTATTCGGGATTCAAATCTAGGGTTCAAACCCTCGGTATGCCCTTTCTTACAGTGTGTGTATGCTTAGTTCCAAGTTTTAAGTGGTATGCCGTCCCGCTTGCGTGCGGAGCTCTCTCTTGGGTCAATTCTCTTGGTTGGAATGAAAAAAAAAAAAGACAACCACTCGAGTAAAGTTGGGGGCCATCTTTAACGAAGGGGAAGATTATGATTTAGGGATTGGGATAAGAACTACAAAGGAACACCAAAACAACAAACAGACCCATGAATTAAAATGCCAGAAAGAAGCGTACCGTTTCTTTCTCTTGTGCTTGTGGACGTGACTTCGTTTCTTTGAAAAGAACCACACAAACGAGATGGAGAAGATGCCTTATAATGGAGAGAGGAGATGAGATGATGGAAGGGAGGGATCTGTGGGTGCCAAATATTAGGATAGGGAAGGAGAGCATCGATTGAATAGGATAAAAAATCCTACATTGATTTGGTCGACTTGGATCGTCATCCGTTGCATGCTTGGATAGAACAAAAGGACCTACATTGATTTTACCAGCTAGGGATGACCACCGATCAGCTCTAGTTAGTAAATATTGTTGGAAAAGTCCCGTATCCCACATCCCACATCGCCCAAATAATGAGTTTGATAAGGCGTCATATGACCATTTGGGCCTTCGACCTATTATCTTAAGCTTTTGGCTTGATGCATTCACCTATTACCAATTACTTTTACAAAGGTTAAGAAATGAGAAGATCAGGAGCAACAAGAAAGAACAAGTTGGAAAGCATAGCAAGCTATTTAAAGAATTCCATCCTTCATGATGAGGACAATAGATCTAAGGAAAGGAAGAATATCAAGTGCAATTACACCGACAATCGAATGGCTGAAGAACAAAGAAAAGCTGGTGGATCAATGCAAGGACACATTGCAAGCAAGTCTATCAAGTGCTTCGCTGACTCATATTAGGAAAGCGCGCCCTCTTGGTTGAATCTAACATTTTTAAATTGTGGGTACCATTATTGGAATATCCATCAGTTCCTACATATGTGATTTGCTTTAACCAAGCCCCATTTTCCTCTTGACCTTGGTGTGACATTAAGGCATATGGCCAGTATGGGTCAGCATTTAATGCCTGTCAGAGCCAAAAGGCGGAGAGGCACCTTGCTAGAGCGAGGGTCCTTTTCATCTTGCTAGAGTCTGGTGGACGAAGTCCAGTATGATCCAAAATGTTATGAAGAGTTTGATAATTACTTTAATTCTCAGTGGATTACGATTAGAAGTCTTATGTACATATTTGAGGCTATATTATTGGGTGTTTTTCTCAATCCAAAGGTACATACTACCTCTCTCATTAATCTAAGTAAGAGATATTTTAGAGAGAAAATTATTCTCCAGAGCCATTGAAAGAATGTTCTGAAGTCTTTAGGTCGAGATACTGACTGAGGTAAAGGAGCTGTGGGTATATCTTATAACTGTTTGTGAGTTCTTCATTTCAGGATCATGGTTTTTTTCCTTGAAAAGGGTTTTCAGGTTAAATTTATGCCAGCCTTCTTATGGTGATTGCTTAGTAAATTTATTTCCTAGTTCTATCTTTTTTGGTTGTTTACATCCGCTGCATTAGGTTGATTAATTAGACTAGCATCAATTCTAGTAGGTTCTACGGAACTTTTATGGAAAAAGTCATTCTTTTGGGGGATCTATGGTGTTATGACCGCCGTTGTCCTAAGTAAAATCCCCCACGCTGATGGGGACTCATATGTTGTACCGTAATTCTAATTTTTAGCAATTTAGAACTTCCATTCCACAAGCAGGGGATTATGACCATAAATAGTTCATGTCACAAAATTTATATAATATCTCTAGCTCATACTTTGCACATTCATCATTTGTAATAAATATTTGTAAGAATGCTTGAAGGTCTCTACTTTACTAGAATGGATGCTAGTTCCAAGCGCACAACGGAAGTAATCAAATCAAACCAAAGAAACCTAGCAAATAAATCTACCGATCACACACCAAAAAAAGGTAGGCACAATATTTTACATGAAAATCCTATTCAAGGAGAAAAACCATGATCCGAAATCAAGCACTATTGAATAATTACAAGATATACTCACAACTCCCTTTCCCTATCAATCCGTCGACCTAAGGACTATAATTGTTATTTCACAACTTCCCCGTTACCCCGAGTCCTTGCCGCACACCGTTCCCCGCACTCGGTCCAGCAACACCTTGAGAATCAAGATGAACAAATCTTATATGAGAAGGTAGTAAGCAGCAAACCTTCTAGAGCAACTCTTCAACGTAAACTCTCAATGATGGCTCTAGAGAAAAAGGGATCTCTCTCTGAATTTTTCTCACCGTAGAACAATGAGAGAATAACTTCATGGATGTCTTTAGGGTTGAGATAAACACCTTATATATAGCCCAAAGTTCGTGCCTCAGTATAAGAAAACAAATAGGACTCAAACTTGGAAATTCCATGCCAGTTTCAAAAGGAAACAAAATCCATAGCCTTTCTTGAAAATTTTTCAAGGTCCGATTAATCGGGTATGGGGTCCGATCGATCGGGTAACACACTATCTCCTGAAATTTTTATGTCAATGCATGTTAACTGAGACCTTTTTCACATCCGATCGATCGGGCCTCATGAGTTCACCCAGATTTCTTCTGTGTTTTTTTAATTTTCTTCGCTTCAGCTCTTCCAGTAACACAACCACGATTCATTTTAAAATAAATAGAAAATTACAACTCAGTGGATCCAGAGTTTTGTCAAATCCATGAATTAGCCAACATACGATAATTCCGATAAATGCTTCTTTCCTAACTTTTTTGTAGGATTCACACTCTTTTCAAGAAAAGGAATGTGACAATTGACATTTGGCTTGGCTGAGGAGATACTTGTGTTCAATCATTTGCACGTGATGTTATATGATCACAAATCCTTGGAGTTTTGAGCTATAGTTGTCTATTGCCTTAAATTTGAAGTGTTGTAATATATACTTAGGAATGTCAAACAAAAAAACTGCTTGTAATACTAATTATGAAAAGTCCATAGCTGTAACTCAATTGGTTAAGGGCATGCGTGAGTTTGGCCACGTGAGAATTTGGATTTTCAATATAGGAAAAAAAAATCCTAATTATATAGATATATGTAAGAGCGACAGGTTTAGAAAATAAGGACACATAAGAAGATATGTTGAGAAATGCTAAAACACAGGTAATCAAGTAATCACCTACTCTGAAATTTCAGAGAAAGATGAAAAGAAATAAAAATCTAAAATAATACCGAATGAAGGTAGAAAACAAACCTAAATCGCGTGGGTTTTTGCCTTTGGTGACAATGTGATATTTCTGGTGATGAAGCTCTTGACATGTCCCTCATGAATCATATTAATTATAACAGAAATAACCATGAGAACTGCAATGCTAAACCAACATTGACCATCTCTTTACAAAATCTGTGGGAACTTGAAGGTAGGAATTCTCGTCCAACTCCAATCTCTGCTTCGAGTAAAGCTCCAGCAAGACCAACCCTAGAGTGAGAAAACCATTCAGTCTTAAAGAAAGAATGAAAGGAGAATTTGAGGATATAGAGACAAGTCAAGGATAGCTGGATAGGCAGGAGAGAGCAGCAATAGAAACACTCGGGGCCTGTTTGCTTATATTAAGATACATAGGAATTCATGGTTAAATGAACTCTAACAAGGGATTAATATGCGCCCCCCCCCCCCGCCCCCCCAAACTCCAATTGGAGAGAGATTTGGTGTAGCATCCCAGTCTAACTGCGTATGAATAGATCAGAAATTGATCACAAAGTCGCCATTTTTAATATGCAAGAATGGATCTAGAAGAGGGGAATTTTATTCGTCCCCATAAATCTACATGATTATTTTCTCAATGTGTTCAATAGATCAAAGATGGACAATGATCACACCATACAAGCAGAGTGCGACTAAAAGGTAGACATACAATCTAAATGGTTCAGGTCTAACTCTGAGTTCTAGAAGATGCTTTACAAGCATTGGAAGAGCCATGGCCTGAAACTTCATGCATTGAACACATTATTGATATTGTAATTAATGAATATAATTAATAAAGCATAAGATTGTGCTAATCATATTATTAGTTATGTGATCAATCTCACGATGGGACTTAATGCTATTGAAGTACAATTTGAGGGCGTCCATGTGAAGGGATAGCATTCAATTTTAATGGTTTAGAATTTTAATAAGTGGCCCTATGGTGGAGTTCCACACATCCCATTTAGGGGAATTGTCTGGGCAACTACTCAGGGATCTAGAGTTATAGGAATTGAATTTAATGTATTATTAAATTGATCAAATGCTACTTTTATATAATATGAAATAGTAAAAATAAAATAAATCACTTAATCGCATATTTCCCTTTTAAATTTGTAGAAAAGTGGCAACAAATGAAATTGGAAACAAGATTGCATACAGTGCATGCAAACGCCAAATGAGACACAAAGAATAGCCTTGAATTTAATGCAAAAGAAGAAATCAATACATATTTAAGGTGGAAATTATTTAACATAAAAGAAATGCTATTATTTATACATCCAAGAATAGGTACCCAAAATCAAATAAATAAGAAAAAGATTTGCACTTCCAATAATGATAGATTTCGAAGATATAGAAATTAAAAAAAACTATATGTAATAGATTTAAAAATAAAAGTTTATCGTTATTGATATAATATAAAATATTTAAATAATTCGATGGTACATTTGTGTAATGTCCAAGGGAAGTCCCTTTAGAAAAAACTAAATTTAGTTCCCATTGAACCTAGTATTAAATTGATTTCTTCCAAAATACAATTAAAATGTATTGGCATAAAGCCCCTACAATGTACATGTTAAGTCTCGTCCAAATTGGATAATAAATTAATATTCAGATTAAACATAAGTTAATTATAAAAAAAACATGAATTGATTGAATTATAAGCCCATTTGTATAACCATCAGAATGTAATTTATATTATAATATGATTAATTAGAAATAAGTCCAATATTGTGCTTCAATAATATGTAAGTAAATATTTGTAAATCAATTTGCAATTCTCCCAATTTAGATTGCTAGTATTTTTTGCAGGGATTCTTACAAAAAAAAACATAGTCCTAACTGCTAATTAGACAGACTAATTATGAAAAATACAAAATTGACATATTAGAGTGCAATACATTTTCTGGACAAAATTATATCTCGTGATGATATCATATCCTCCTGACATCTATTTTCCATATACTCTGCCCAAGAGAACCGATTTTTAGTTTCTCCATCTACGAGTTCTCTAAATCTCTTTCTTGTGTTTCTCCTTTTTGAAAAAAAAAAAATCGCATTCATACTCAAAACTCAAGTTGGGTAATCATCAAAAACCTAGACATTTATTAAGTTGTCTCTAACCTCCTTTGTTTGTCTTGCCTAGAACCGATTTAATTTCTTCCCCATTCTAATCTATAGTTGTTAAGACAATTAAAATCTTTGCTTTGAAACATTAGATTTAAACATTACCTCGGTGATCCTTAATTGTTTCAAATGGTAGCAACATACATTTGTTATTTCGTTTTATACAAACGATTGATTCTGCTGTGATACACTTTTGATTGAAATAGTTTTACCAATTCGAATATTGCCCAGAAGATTTCCAATAAGAGTTCTGACAACTTCTAGCATTGGCAATGATCACCTCATCTTTCAATATTCAAGCTTAAAAAAATAATATAAAATCTCTATTTCTGAGCTTCTCTTCTATCCTATTTATTTTCATTTTGATTTTTATTTACCGATATTGATTGAACTCTCTCTCGTATCGGTTTTTTAACACACCATTAAATTTTAATATTATTAAATTAAAGACTAGAATAACATAATAGGGGGTTTATTTTTAATTTTTTTACCTACTTTCCTTTCAATTTTCTTTCGATAGAGATGCATTTAAGTGAGTCCCACAAACTCGAATGCAATATGGAATGCGCTTATAAAATTAACTTTTATACCCAAACTCATATGCCACGTAGATTATACAGAGCCACATATAAACCCCTGCTGTGTGGAAGACTTGCAACAAATTCTTGCACCTGAGTTTTTCCCTCGACTTGGGAACGAAGAGAACGAAGAAAATTCAAAAAAAAAAAAAGAAAAAAGGGAGGAATCCTAGAGAGAGAGAGAGAGGAGAGGAAGAGAGAGATTTATCTACACAAACACAAGAAAGAGAGAAGGTATAGGAATAAGAGAGAGAAAGAGAGATGGCGAAGATCTCTCATCATCATCATCACCCTCCAAATGATACCATCCCTTCTTTCACTGTCCATCCATCTGAAAGAAGAACCCTTTCACCTCTTCTGATGAGAGAGAACCAAAACCCTCTATCTACACGCGCCAATATAGCCCACACGCGCGCCTCGTCCTTTCGCGCATACGCTTTTTCTATAACACATTCTCTCTCTTTCCTTTTCTCTTCCATAAGACCCTTCGCTTCCTTCGGGCAACTGTGTACGCCCTAGGGTTTCGTAATCTAGAAGGTAAGACCATTTTCTCTTCGTATGAAGATTGATTTTCTGTGTCTTTTGTTGGTTTTGTTTGTGGGTTCTTGATTTCTTCTGATTTGGGCTGGTGGGTCGATGGGGGATTGGGTTGTTTGTTATTGGTTTTCCTCTTGTTGGTTGAGACGAGGTGGTTTTCTGTGGGTTTTATATGTGGGTTTGTTGATTTTTCTGTTTCTTTTGTGGGTTTTTTTTGGGGGTTCTTGATTTCTTTGGATTTGGGTTGGTGGGTCGATGGGGGAATAGGTGGTTTGCTATTGGTTTCATCTTGTTGGTTGAGATGAGGTGAGTTTCTGTGGGTTTTATATGTGGGTTTGTTGATTTTTCTGTTTCTTTTGTGGGTTTTGTATGCGGGTTCTTGATTTCTTCCGATTTGGGGTGGTGGGTCGATGGCGGATTAGGTTGTTTACTATTAGTTTCCTCTTGTTGGTTGAGATGAGGTGAGATTTTCTGCGGGTTTTTGATTTCTTCCGATTTGTGTTGATGGGTCGACGGGGGATTGGGTTGTTTCCTATTGGTTTTCTTCTTATTGATCGAGATGGGGTGTTTTTCTGTGGGTTTGGTGATATGTTTTGTTGTTGGTGGTGGCGGGTCGATGCGGGATTTGGTCGTTTGCTCTTGATTTCTTCAAATCGATTGAGATGGGGTTTTCTTCCAAGTGGGTCTTGCAAATTTCTCCTCTTTTGTACAGATGGTTTGATTTGAGATTTGGGTTTTTTTTTTTTTTCACATGTTTTTGGTGATACTTCGATTTGTGATGGATCGGTTCATCCATCGGTTCATTGGATGGTATATATTTTACTTGTGTTTCCTGACTGACTGATTTGCCCAATCTTTTTTGGTGAATGTGTTGATTTCTTGAGGTTTTTGCCTTCCAATTTTCTTCATGTGTAGGGGTGTTTCTTGTATACGATTGTCTTGATTTTCTGCCGATTTGCATCTTCAGTTCCGAAATTTCTTTTGCTCTTCTTTTTCATTCATAGCGGTTATTTGCGTTATTGTTTGTTTAATCTTGCCTATCGGTTATTGTTTTCCCTCTCATTGTTGTTTTTTCACTTGCATCCCTCGTTTTATATCCCTATCTAGATTCTGCTTGAATTATTCATTATTCTAGCCTTGTTCCTTTATTCTTTTTGTATTTATTTCTCATCTTAGATTATTCTGCTTTCAGATGTTTTTAGAATGGTCTTGGGTTTTAGCTTTTTTATTGAATTGTTAGTTCTCTTCCTTCTTTAGAGGGAGGGAGGGTCTTCAAATATCATGTATTTTTTTTTTCTGTTAGTTGTCATTGTTTTAGAAATTACTAAGCACATTATGCTGTTTTGGTATTTTGCTATGACCAAATAGTGATTAGAGAAGATCACTTCCGAGCATTGAAAGTGTTGTACTAAGAAGCTTCATTTAGCCCTTGGTGTGAGTTTGATTCTTACCATGGATGGCTTGGTTGGTACTGGATTCGACCTTGCCAATGTCGTGAGGAAGAAGAGAAGCAACACATCAAGGCGGCCTCAGTCTGATGCACCAACATTTTTGGACAATCGAGATCACTTGCCATCATCATCCACCCCACCTTTGGATACTGGCAGCAAGGTATCAAGTGACGAAAATGGAGGTTATAATAATGGCTTTCGGAGGAAGGAAATTAATCTGAACAGCTCTGCTTCAAGAGCTTCAACATTTTACAGAGCTGAAGGTGAAACTATTACCAAAAAATCTAGGAAGGATGATGGGGCATTTGGCGAATTTGATGGATTTCACAGGAAAAATAGTTCGAGAGGAGGTTCATCGGCAAGACATGAGCAGGCACGGAATGTATCAGATATCAAACGTTGCAGTGAAGGCGTCCTTGCCCCAGCAAATTGGAAAAGCACAAGCAAGATTAAGGATGGGTTTGAACCGCAGTCAAGAAACCATAGTAGCAATAATGGAAGGAGTGGTGATAACCGTAGTTCTGGGCAATTTGGTGTTTCTTCAAGTGGAGTGGGGGATAGAGGGGATTCTTCTTTATCACATGAGAACAAGCTTAGGAAAGTGAAGCTTAAGGTTGGTGGAGTTACACGTACCATACATGCAAAATCCCCATCAGATGGTGCTAGTCCTTATACAAAGCCTTCACGCTCTTCAGATGCCCCTCGACAGCGTCAGAAGCTAATTCTTCAGGTACTGGTCTTTGAAAAAGCATTTTCTACAATTGTGTTAACTTATGAGACATCTTATGATAAATAATTTTTCCTGTAATTTTAAGCGTAAAGCAATTTGTATTTCACTTGTAAAGTGATTCAGCTAGGTTACTTCCCACCTTATTTCCCATCTGGTACATTTTACTGGGAAAAATATCCGCTAATGGGCCTTACCTGATACACAGTGCAAGTGGGTGGTGTTGTGTATCCTGGGTTTTACCAATGATCAACTGTAAGGGGGTCGGCGGGTTCCTCATCATCAAAAAGGAAAAAAAAAAAAAACCCGCTAATATTAATTCTTGGTTTAAAAAAGGCTGTAAAAGATTTATCAGCTTTGCTTTCCCTATTGCTCCAGTACATAGCAGCTTGGTTAAACCAATGTTCCACTAAAATGTTTATGTGAATGTTGATTTGGTTTCATCCAAATGCACCCTTACTGTGTTGTCATATTCATCCAATGATGATCTTGTTTGACTAAATATGTTATAGGAAGATTTTCCTGGCTATTGGTTAAAAAAATTTCAGTTGGGTGACTCGAGATCTATGTGGGGGTAGTTGGATCCATGTTGTAAGCTTTAGTAGTTGCTTTTGTTTTGCTATGCAGTTGATCATTTAAGTGCATGCATTCTGCCAATATTTAGCCTGAAATCCAAATGTTAATTGCTGCAGGATGATTCCGACGATGATCACTCACCACCAGATCCAATGAATGACCTGCATGGAATTCCCTGGAAGGATTTCCAAGGAGGGAGGTCTACTCTGAAGTTGAAGGAGGATTCAAGAGGCAGAATGTCAGAAGCAAATTTCCCTGACAAGCAATCATCCCATGGCAGTGGACCTTCTTATGAGCCGGTTCGTAAGAGCAAAAGGGTCCCAAAGAGGCGTGTTTTAGATGGGGAATTTGACAATGCCGATGAAGACGATGAGATTCGCTATCTTGAGAGATTGAAAACCACAAAAGCTGGTGTGGATTATGGCAATGAGTTTGGAGAAAATGGAGAAGATAACAAGAAACAAAAATCTTCAAAAGTCTCTAAAAGAAAATTGACTGGCAGTGAATATGATGATGATGATGATGTTGAAGAATATGGCTCATCTCGAACAAGCAAGGAAGGCAAGAAGAAATTGAGATTGGAGAGGGAATATGAAGATGGTGACTATACTGAAGAGGACGACGAGGATGAACTAGGCTTGGATGTGGGGTTTGAGGCAAAGAGGAAGAAGCAGAAGAAGGAATTCGTTGATTCTTTGATGGATGGTAAGAAGGAAATACCTCTCACAATGCGTCAGCGCGCCCTCCAGTCAGCCAAAGATGTGTCTGCTGGGGCAAATGCGAGTCCAATTGAGTTCCCGAATGGGTTACCGCCTGCTCCTCCAAGAAGTAAGGCTTCTAAGGCTTCCTTTTTGTGTTGAAGAAATTTTATAATTTTGTTTCACTTGTCCTTAAAATTCGTGTATCTGTTCAATTACAGAACAAAAGGAGAAGCTTTCTGAAGTGGATCAGCAGCTGAAGAAAGCTGAGGCTGCTCAAAGGCGTAAAATGCAGAATGAAAAGGCAGCTTTAGAATCACAGGTTTGCTCCTTTTCCCTATTTAGTTTTGAGTGTGCATTTTACAAATCATCTTTCTCTCCCTATTTTTCTCTCTCAAGTCTAAATAATGAGAAATGTCTTTTTGTGTAATACAGAAAGAGGCAATAAGAAAAATACTGGGCCAAGATTCTAGTAGGAAGAAACGAGAGGATCAGCTACGAAAGCGGCGAGATGAACTGGCACAGGTATTAACTGCACTGGTTGCCTTTTCTCTGTAAATCCTCACCATTGATCGAATGTTCGTAATCAGAACTCTCATTATGTATGCAGGAGAGGGCTGCTAATGCTATGACGATTGCACCAAACACAGTCAGATGGGTCATGGGTCCAACTGGAACCATTGTTACATTTCCTAAAGACGAAATGCCCAGTATATTCAACCAGAAGCCATGCAGGTTAGCACCTTTTTTTTTTTTTGACTAGATGCTTAATAGTTTCTAGGTGCACTTGGCACGTGCACAGTAGAAGAAATTAAGATATGTTGTGCTGATTTCTTGGTTGGTTTCTCATGTGCATTCAGTTATCCTCCTCCCCGGGAGAAATGTGCTGGACCATCATGTATGAATCCATACAAATACCGGGATTCTAAGTCAAATGTCCCACTATGCAGCCTACGGTGCTACCGAGCAGTAAATGGAATGGCTCAACCAATAACAACATGAAGTGCTAAGATCTACTTCCAGTGAACATCATGCTGCCTTGCTTGGCTGTGTGTATGTGCAGGTTATCCTTAAGTACTAAGATCTACTTCCAGTGAACATCATGCTGCCTTGCTTGGCTGTGGGTATGTGCAGGTAATCCTGTGCATGTTATAACCTTTTCTTGGAACCATGTTGTATTCAAAATTTCAAATGGGGTTGGCTGAGTGCTATTTTGATTAAATTAGACTCTGAACTTTGTCATTGTAGGTTGCAGTCTATTGGTGAGACAAATTTTTTTTTTTTTTTTTGGAGCTTTAGATAGCTTTAGATGGCCTGCTTATTCAATGTAAATTGTAGCTGAATAAATAGAAAAATAGAATGTTATTTTTTTTTTCCTCCATTCAATGACCATGGCCTGAACCATGTTTTCACAACCGCCGTCTCTACGAGTGGTGCCCCATCATCACTGTAGTTGATGTCATCATCATATCACATGCATAAGTTTTAATTTTTTATTTTACTATGAGTCGGGTCGGATAATGTGTGCAGTACAAGGTACATGGAAAGAATACCGTATTGTATCGACTGCCAAGCTATGCTTGTGCACAGTGACACAAGTGAGGAATGCTCGGATTGCTGTTTTTTTTTTTATGAATGGGACCTCATAGTAAGTCATCTTAGCCTTAAACCAATGATTCTCCCATTTTGGATACTGCTCCATTCTCGATCTGTACAGTCCTTTCCTCCACCTGACATGAAGATCTCAAGCAACAAAATAGCTAGTGTGACTCTCTTGACTCTTTCAGATGAACGATTTAAATTTCTACTCTTTTTTTTTTTTGGGTAATCGATTTAAATTTCTACTTGAAGATGAGGGTTCTTTGATTAAGAGAGAGATATATATATATATATATATATACATATCTGATCATCTGTTCTCAGTGAAAGGAGAATGCTTTTTTGGTGTGGTCTTATTTGAGTAAAATATTTAAGGGTTCCTAGATTTTCTGTGTGCGCGTGAGAGAGAGAGAAGCATGTGTGCTATGTTGGTATGATAGTTTCAATTTGAGTTTTGCCTTTTTACTTCTATTTTTTGGGGTCACTTTTTACACCTGTGCATTTCTTACTCTTTTGCCTTTCATAACTGAACTGTTGCATTCTCTCCGTGAAAATTCTTTAAAACATTGCGGTTAGCCAAGTGTTTAATTACAAAATCATCAGACAACCAGTAAATGAAACGCCTGTTTGGACAAGGAGAATCTCTCTCAGGTGGAGAGAGAAGGAAATCTTGAAGTGAAGGATTGCAATGTGAAGCTATGATATCGTGGTACTTGTACAAGCCCAACATATGCATATCATATTGATACGACACTTGTATTGGTACTTGATACTGCACGGATGTTTTTAAAGAATAAGTTTAACTAGCCTACTTATAAAGTCTTTTATTTCATTATAGTTTTTTTTAATAATTTTATTTTTCACTAGACTGTGAGAAAAGTCTGAAAACATTGATAGTTTCATTGATTTAAGAGTGATCTATAGAAACAATTTTGATACCAGTATCGGTGTCCTAAAGTTTTAAAAGTAAGGAGTCGTATCTCTGATTTCATATTTCGTATCCATATCTGGGCATCATGGATGTAAAAAGTTGCCACCTTTTCTTGTAGTGCTTTTCAATCAAATTTGAATGAAGAAATGCTAGGGGGAGATAAATAATTAGAAAGTCTTTTTCTTAATAAACAAATATATTAAATAGTTTTATGCCCAGAGAAAGTGTTTTCTCCATCCTATTAGGGGAGAACCATTTTACTTATATTTGGAAAAAAGTTACTAAAATGGTCTAGAGTCCTCTTCAGCATGTTCCGAGTAGCACAGACTTTTTCTTGAAGCTACATAAAAGGCTCTGATTTTTCATGAATTTCACTTTTGCAGTCTAGAACACAGCTAGTTTTATGGCAAGAAAATATTGAAAATTTGAACTAATTACCCTTTATTTATGTAAAAAACCTTGTCTCATTGGAGAAGAATGGGAGGTTGGAAAACTTTCCATGCATTGCCATATAAATGGAAATTTAAAGAGCAAAACGAGTATTGAAGTGAATGTATGGTAAAACTAAAAATGATAGTATTAGGACATTGATGGAAGTAATAAAGTTGGATTTGAAGAGGTGCAATATATTCAATAATTTGGTTTAGGATAGATAGGAATGGAGAAATAGAATTCGTGTAGCCGACTTCAACAAGAGAAAACACAAGTCTTAGATGATGAAAATTCCGATAATAAGAAGTCCTAACAAGAGAAACGATGGTCCTCAAAAGAGAAGTCTTCTTCCTATTTAAAATTTTCTTTTTTTGAAAGGCCTTCAGTGGGATGATGATAAAATGATAAGTAAAGAATCTCCACATAGGGCTTGTTTGTTTGCATTAAAATACATAAGAATTGAATGTTTATGAATTCATAATGAAATGAACTCTACTAAAAGATTATTAAAGAGGTGGAGGTCTAGGATATGAAGTGAAAGGGGAAGGATATAAAGTGGAGAATGGAGGTGTAAATAGGACCTTCACTTTCTTATGTATTCAATTACTATGCAACAGCTGCATATTCATTTCCTATCCTCCGTTGATTCTATTTCCTTAAGGAAATGTTAATGTTTATTTTTGGAAATTCACCTTTGACCTTGATTTTGAACCACTTATTGTATGAATCTTGTATATTCAATTTCAATGTATTATAATGCAAACAAACAATCCCAAGTGGAGAAACAAGAAAAACAAAAGAACAGAGATTTCTGCCATGGAGATTCTCCACTTTTCCCTTCCAGTTGATTCTCTAGTGTATGTGAAGGGGAATTATTCAGGAGAAAACCATATTTTGAAATCTTTTATTTAAACAAGATATTTTTAAATGAATGTCATTTTTCAGTAATAGAAAATTAGATTACTTTAAAGAAAACATGAGAAAAGCATTTTCTTAGTTTTTACATAATGTAAATTAGAAACAGAAAAAAGACCTGTTTTCAATTGTTTTTGAAGAAAACAACAAAGCCAAAGCTGAGAAAAACAAAGAAAAAAAAAATGGAAAGGGTACAAGAGCATTGTACCACTTCCAACCTCAGTGACATCACCACACCCATCCAATGATTAATCCTCTCAACCACTTACTTGGCCAGAACATCGGCCAACAAATTTGAAGATCTAACCTCATGACAAAAAGATACATCAATCGTAGCAGATAACTTCATAATTCCATTGAGATGGAACTGAAATTTCCATGGGTACCCTTTTGATAGGTTAGTAAAGCCTGGTCTAGACTTTAGTTAATTACAGGGGCTTATTTGTAATGTGTCGATTTAATCTGGACCATCTATTATGAAGTCAGATCCGACGATTGTGGGAGTCTAGAGATTTAGGGTTTCATGTATTTATATTGGGTGATGAGAGCATTGTATATGATGGTGAAATTGAGAGAGAGCAAGAGAGACAGTGAGTGTTTGTACTCTTGTGGGAATCTCCAATAATAGTGAACGATGTGAATCTCTCATGGACGTATGCAATCTTGCAGAACCACGTAAATCTATATCTCGTGAATTGATTTTGTGATTGATTGATTGCATATCATCTTCCATGGCTTGTCCCCACGTAACCCGAGTTTCAACATGCAATGCTTCTTCATAACATTCTGGCTCACCACGATCACTTAACAAGAAGTAAAATAAAGAAGGTAAATAGCGCTGTGTTGGCTTAGGTGTCCTAGATGACCTTTTTACCGGGGTAGATGTTTGAGGATCCACCTGTGGGTTTTCATTTTCATGTACTTCAGGTACATCATTTTCAAAAGTATCATCCAGTTCTAAGTATTCATTGCCGTCCTCCTGCACCTTGTACTTGTTTTTGTGCATCACTTTCTCATTGAATATAATATTTCTGCTTTTAATGATTTTTCTATTTTCTTCATCCTAGTAGCGGTAACCAAACTTATCATATCCATATCCAATGAAAGTGCATTGGAAGGCAGTTAAGTGGATTCTCAGATATCTGAGAGGCATTACTAATGCATCATTGTGTTTTGGAAGATCAGGAATCAAATTGCATGGCTATGTTGATTCGGACTTGGCAAGAGATCTTGATAGAAGCAGAAGCACTACAAGATATGTCTTTACATTGGGTAGTGCAACAGTCAGTTGGAAGTCTCAATTATAAGATGTCGTTGCACTTTCAATCACAGAAGCAGAGTATGTTGCTACTACAGACGCTAGTAAGGAAATGATTTGGTTACAAGAGTTAATGAAAGAGTTGAGTAAGAAGCAATAGTCCAGCAGGCTTTACAATGACAATAAGAGTATCATTAATCTTGCAAAGAATTCAACCTTTCATCCAAAAACCAAACATATTCGGATCAGATATCACTTCATACGATGGCTTCTAGAAGGAAAAATGTTAAAACTGAAGAAGATTTTATCAAGTGAGAATCATGCAAATATGTTCACAAAGGTGGTGACTACAGAGAAACTGAAGCTGTGCTCAGCTTCAGTTGGTCTTCAAGCGTGAAGATGAGGTATCGAGATTCTTAACCGTGTTCTGTTATTGTCAAAGTCATTCAGTATGTTCAGTTTTCAAGTGGGAAATTAATGGATTAGTGAAGCCTGATCTAAACTTTAGTTAATTACAATGGCTTATCTGTAATGTGTTGGTTTAATCTGGACCATCTGTTATGGGGTCAGATCCGACAGTTGTGGGTGTCTAGAGGTTTAGGGTTTCATGTACTTATAATGTGTGGTGAGAGCATTGTACATGATGGTGAAATTAAGAGAGAGCAAGAGAGACAGTGAGTAATTGTACTCTTATGAGAATCTCCAATAATAGTGAACGGCGTAAATCTCTCATGAACGTATGCAATCTTACCGAACCACGTAAATCTGTGTCTCATTGATTGACTGTGTGATTGATTAATTGTCTCATAGATCGTGCGTGTGTTACCATCCCTAACACCCTTTTCGGTTGGACAACCAAGCAATGATATTAAAGGAATCACTTTCCACAACGAAAGCACAACATATATTCTCAAAAACAATCTAAGACCCTTCACTATTGCAAACATCCCTGCTTTATTTGAGTCACAAAAGCCCACATTCTTGATTCTTGGAAAACATAAGAAGCACTTCACCCTTATAATTATGAAGAGCTCCTCAAAGTCTCGCTGGACCAGGCTAACCCCTTAAAGCTTCATCAACGTTGAACTTTAAAACCGCGAAAGGAGGGGGAGACCAAGGGACATCTCTCCTCGCTTCAAATGGGCCACACTCTAAGCAAACTTTTCAATTAAAAAGAATATCATTTAAATTGAAATTAGAGAACTCCTTACTTACCAACGCCCATTTTGCAATCCTTGGGTGACATTAGAAACCGAATCACTAACTGAGCATGAAGAACCTCTAAAGATCCCATCATTCCTTTCCTTCTATATATAGACGATAACACACAGCGAACACAATCGTCCTCCATAGGATGAAGGACTGCAACCAACCAAACACCCACCACACCAAGAATCTACCCCATATTCTTCGTAAACAGGAAGCAATGTCGTATTTTCCAATGGAAGTTGCTCCAAAAACCAACCGCCATCTCACAATAATGGAGGAAGAGATGGTTCACAAACTATGAGTCTCCAGGCAATGATGGGCATTTTAAATAATAATAATAAAATCCCCTCGCTTTCTCATCATCTGATCAAGCCAGCCTCGTGGGAGTCAACAAATTTGGAGGAACGACTCATCCTCCAGTGATACACCGGACACCTCTAGCCATTGGCTGTTCACCTGAAACTATATGTAAGAGGTCAAGGCAGCGAAGCCCACCTACTAAAAATCTAAACATCTCACTCAAAGTCAGTTCCCCCTCACTATGTGGCATATCCCCCACAATTTACCTTGGTCCTACTGCACGGTTGACCGTTTGGTTAAAAACTTGATTGACTCATCTTATTCAATTCGGTGACATGCCTATTAATAATTAGCAATTATAATATATTACGCTAGAATGTTTTGGATCTAATTTTAACCACGCTTTTTAATTTTGACCCAAAATTATTTTCGATTTCTATAATTGCTAACAAACTCTCCCTCCAATTTTCACTAATATACTTTCCCCACTTTTAGACTTCCATTTTTCATATTTCTAACATACATGGAATCCTACCTCTTCATTTATGTCTGTGATTAGCACAGGTTTCTGTGATGGTCTATATCATCAAGAGGACGACTTTCTCCTGCACATTGTGCACGGTTGCCCTTTTGTCGTGTGGGACCAGGTGGTACTTGGGTTGGTAAAATCAACCAAGGGTGAAAACAAGCACATGGGTCCTGTCTTTAGATAACTTATCTAGCTTCATATGTTTCTCTTCAAGAAAATACCATTAAATTCATGTCTACGACTAACTTTTCTTATAGGATCCGCTTATTAATCTGCTTAAACGAACAAGTATTTGTTTATATAGGCTTATTTAAATCACTACACATTAGTTTTAAAGACTCCGAGCCCCAAAGTCCCTCAAAAGTGTCCGCAGGTATGAGGGAGGGAGGGAGGGAGTCAATAACCTTAAGGGTGATGTTGTACATGCACAGCAGAATCGTAGAGCAACTTTACAGGTAAGCATAACCAGTATAACTTCTAGTGGTAATGAGTGAAACTTCATTTATTCACTCAGCAACTCACAGGCCTCTCGTAGATTGGTGGCAAGGTCGGACACCTCTCATTCATCTTCGCATAGGGCTCGATGGTATTGTACAGTGGCAACTCCATTCGATACTCTCCTAGTATTTGGCAGAAAGGAAGCTGTTCATCCACATCATTGCACCACTCTGGCAATTGGGTTTGATTATTCTCAAATATCTTGAGCATATAGGCATCACGAATCTGTAAGCAGTCATTGTTAGTTGACTGGGAAAACTAAGTCGAGCATATAAATGCATGGACAGTGCAAATTTCTTTTTCTCTACAATATGCCTGAGTGAAGAAGGAAGCAAACTCTTCTTCTTTGTTCTCTACAGTGAGTAGAAGCTGAAATACATTAATTTCAATAATGCTATAATCTGGCTTATAAGTACTTACAGTGAACTCAGTGACCTGAATGGATTTGGAAATAGGACCGAAAATTCCAGCCTCCTTGTACATTTCAAGGATAAAGGCAACACATGTCGTTGATTTTCCATCACTGTACACCCATTCATCTTGTTCAGGAATTGTAAGCAAGTGATCAAAAGTCATCTCACGCTTCTCAGTCTCAGCAAGAATTTCATGCAAGTCTAAACCCTGTCACAAATGCCATGGATGTTCCAAAGCTTTATTAAGCATTTCAAGTTAACCCTTTCCATCACCAACTTCATCTCATATAATTATATAAAGCCATCATTCCTGTCAATATTAACAGACGTCCTATACAATAGAGCAAAAGTAAAATTTGTTGTAGATTTGTATACCTCAGTTCCAAGCCGCTTGTTCAAGGCTTCATTCCACATGTTAGCAGCATAGGATGGCTGTAGTCTGGTCCACATCGACAAAAAAGATATGACCTGAAGCCAAGAAATTGAAGAGGAGAATAAATGGATGAAAAGACAGAATATGAAGCCTACATAATTGAATTCATGCATGATGGCAGAGTTTAATTATTCTATCAGACTAACCATGAAACCAAAGAGAGCATAGGAAGATGTCGACTGACTCACACTATGTAGAGTAACTGAATAACAAGATCAAACAGAGGTAGGAATGAAAATAAATTTAATGTGAAAGTTTGAAAGTATGCATATCTGATTTGTACATTTTTTTTCCTTAGAAATATGTATAATTCTCATGTTATGCATACATTATGAAGAGAGAATTTTACTGTTATAAAAAAAAATTATGAAGAGAGGTAATTGTGTTAGTCAATGTGACTTAACATTGTAGTTTTGATGAACAATAACCAGATACAATGGACTGCAAGACAACCAAAGGATGGGGTCACATGACTTAAATAATGCTTAGCTTGAAGAAACTGTTGGAAAATATTTTTCCGAATTTTACACCCTGGATAAGAAGAAAAGCCACAAGTTGGCCCTCAGATCTATGGAAAAGCATGCATATTTCATTTGATATAGCCTTTTCTCTAGTATATTGACCATAAAAACTCAAGGAGATGTCAACTAGTTGCATGAAGAAAAAATCACATATCATAGAAAAAGCCAACCAATTGGGACTTTTTTTCCCACTGATCAAATATGGATAGAACTAAATACCATTCAACCATAATAAGTTAAATTTCATCTCTCTTTTTTTTCCTTTTTTGATAGGCAACGCCGAATCTTCTATTTTAGAAAAAGACAAAAATAGAAGGCAACAAGGACAGCACACCAGCAATTAAAGGAGAAAACAAAAATCAGAAGAACACCTCAAAAACTTCCTCAATATGAACATTTCTTGGTTCTTTCTCAAGAATCAATCCTGAGAGGCAAATTAGATTCCACAAAATGGATTGCCTCCCACAAGAGCAAAAATTCTTTGCAAGAAATCCAGCACCACTCTTATCATTGCCAATATGAAATCAATGAGAAAAAAATGAACATTTTCTCAATAGAAACTATTTAGACATAGTGGTATTATATCATGCTCACCAGATTATTGTTTCATTCTGTTTTGAAATATCTTCAGGATATATTTATACCATCACATAGGATTGCAAAAGTATAATGCATTACACTAAAGAAATAAAGAAGTAGATGCACTACACCAGGGTATCTACTTAATAGTTTCTAAACACTAGAACATAGCAGTGGCTGCAGCCATATCCCGCACCCTTGTCCATATCCGATTTTCCAGCCGCTATTGCTCCGAGATCCATACAAGTATCAAAGAATCAGAGCTGATGAATCCACAGTAAAGATTTTGTTACAAGTGAAAGCTCAAAGCATTTAGCATTCACTTTGTGGTTGAAAAAAGTAGGACTGGCTTATCAGTTTCTCTGATGAGCAATGAACAAAGTGCCGTGTCATGCGCTCTTCTACAAAGCCAGAGAATAATGCAATAACACAAAATTGACAGCAGAGATACGTTCTATTTAAGTGTAAAAATACCATCCACTGTTTCGTGGCAATACATACCAAGTGAGAATCAAGAGGAGGTGGATAATTGTCACTTAATGTATCAATCCAACTAAATATCATGTTATGGTATCCATATGGTTTTCCTGTCATGCTCTTTGCATATGCCCAGGCTGCAGTGCTATTAAACTTTGCGCGCAAGTCAGGATGTAGGGGAAGCAAAGCAATCTGTGGGTTAGAGCTGTCCTTAAGTGCTTCCTCCCACCATTCGTTCCATGGAATCACCGCTATAATTTCCTCACCCTGCATGTTTGCAATAAAGCCAACTAATAATCCAACTTAAACCCACACAAAATGGAACTTTATACAAATGAAACCTAAGTACAAATCTCTCCCTTTTTTTTCTGATACATACCGATGCAATGCAAGCATTGCAGCAAATACTGCTTCATAACACATGAACTGGTCATTAATAGGGAGATGCTGGTGATTGCCATGGAATTTGGAATTGAGAGATAGAAAGAGTGTGTGTTTTAGAACTCGCGTAATGATCTTATATTACATGGTCCTTTACATGGAGAGAGAGAGAGAGAGAGAGAGAGAGAGAGAGAGAGAGAGAGTTTTAGAAGTCGCATAATGATATTACATTACATGGTCCTCATAAAGATGATCCAAAGCACACATATTAATGACTTTCAATAAATTGAGATGATCTTACGAACTGCATTTATGATTGACAATTCAACAAAGTAAACTTGACAAACCTTATCATCCTCATGCCCTGATTCAGCAACCCAGAGATTGCCTGTTTCATCCTTCAAACAAACTGCAGTGTGACCAGCAAATGCACCTGTCACCCACTTCTCTAATGTCTCAAATCCACCCCAACGGCCGCGGATCTTTGACACTGCTAAAAAGTCCCCGGAGTGAATATCCTCCACATTGATTGCCGCAGCCCAAGGCTGTGAACACTTAATGAAAGATGCTCCCATGTGCTTTTCTAGAAAGGCTAGGTTTGCACTCTGGCCCCATCCAGTGTTTGAAAATAAAGGCAAGACATCTAGAAGGGAGTGCAAAGTTCCCAGCATCCCAGATGGCATAAGAAATACTGATATGCCATGCTGCTTTACCTGCTTAACATAATTAAATGTCATCTTTATGGATCAAAATATTAATAGGAAATCATGGAGTCAATGAAGCAAAAAACAGACATATTCTAATTCTGCAGGTTCTTCCCAGGAGTTAATCTCCAATGTATGGTCTCGAGCAGAGAAGTAGTAGTCCCATGCGACCCTGTACGGTGTTGCAAATACATATAGGTCCATACAAGTCCAGCTGTGAGCCGAACTGGTCTGTAGAAGAAAAAAGATAACTCATGTTACCTATCAAAAAAGATAAAAGAAAGGAACAAAAAGTTAAACAGTATAATCATAAGTGAAGATTATTGAGCCCAAGACTGTAAATCATATCACAGACATGAATTATTAAGATATAAAATTCTAAAAACCTCACACATTGACAAGTTATTAAGATAATATTAAGTATGTGCAACTTTTAGGCACGCTTCATGCGTTGTTACTTGTTAATCTAGAACTATTCTAGAGAGACCGATGTATAGAGTTGAAAGATTAGAAACAAGTAGAGTAACAGATTCCCTTCGCGCTAAAATTATATGAAACAATCTAAAGTTCTTTAAGACAGTTTTCTCAGGTATAGATGGCAATTACTATCACAAATAAGTAGCCCATATATTAAAATATCACATCAACTTCACATTTTACCTGAGACAAAGATTTGATTCTGAAGTAATTACAAATTGACATATCGACAAAAATGAGATCACCACCATGTTTCATTGGGAAGCAAGTGGACCCATCTTTGTTTGACGCACTGATGAGACACTATGGTACTGATATATGTAGATGACAACTTAATTACAGACAGCAGCCCCAAATTTGTGACTATTATCATTAAATAGCTCAATTTAAAAATTTCCCTCCATGATCTTGGCCCCCTTAACTAGTTTATGAGTTCGGAAGAAGTAGGAGACGCCGTGGCCTCTTCGTTTCTCAGAAAAAGTACGCCTTGGATCTTGTACATTGAGCTTCCATGGAGGGATGCCAAAACATACTCCTTCATTCTATCATCTCAAGAAAAGCCATTACTAAATCTAACTAAATATAGAAGTTTGGATGGGGCTCTTCAATATGTAACTTGGATAAGGCGCAATATTTCATACCCGATGATCCAAGTTTGTTAATTTGTGCATGCCCCAATAACCACACATGACTGCCGTCAAGAGAATTCTACAGTTTCAAAAAGGAATGCCTGATCATGGAGTCTATTTCAGATAAGGTGATCTCCAATTCAATTATAGTATTCTTTGTACGGATCACAATGAACAGGTGGTTACCATGTCTTTGTTGGGCTAATCTCATGTCATTGAGTACAATGAAGCAGCCCATATCAGCCTGCTCATCCCACTCTGATAATATCACACAACAACATATGTGCAATGCCATTGACTGCCAGACCCTTTTTTCACGGATGCTACCAAATGGTTCTTAAAGCATATTGATCTTCAACACATTGCATCTCAATACCAATTAGCTGATATCTTCACAAAAGGGCAATAATCATCTCAACAGTTCAATGCCTTAAAAAAAAAAAAAAAACAATCTTCCTATCTGTTTCTGGCCCTCTTGCTTTTTCCCCCAATTCTTTTGAAAAATATCCCTTCCCCTCTCTTCTAAAGGGGTGTAATTTTTCATGCCCACTTCAATCTAGCCAAGTCTTCCTAAGATTCTAAGCAAAATCACCCCCAACCGAGTTTATGTTGATTAAAAATCTCATCTTTACATCAAAAACCGTCAAACAGCTATACAAGCATCCTTCCTAATCATGTTTCCAGAAACTCAATTCTATCATATCTATTCCTAATTCCTTATCACATCCCCCTCCTTCTAATTCCTTCCATTCATGCACGAATCATATGAGAATTCAAACAAAACGAAAAACGAAAATCAGAGAGAGAATCAAACCTTGAGATGGAGAATTGCAGCCGTGGAATCGTTGGTGAGCTCGAGAAAAGCTTCGTTGCCATAAAAGCAGGCGCCTTTCCATTCGATGGGAGGGTCGTCTGGAGAGACGGATCCGACGAAATAGGGCAAGAGATCGACAGCGCTGTCAATGTTATTGAGTACGGGCCAAGAGATCTGTCGAGGTAGGACTGGAAGCACGTCCTTCACCTTAAAAGGCACGGAAAGAGCTTGTGCAGATTCCAGAGAGAGAAACCCTAGAAGAGGAAGAAGAAGAAAGCAGAAGGCCCTACGAAAGGCCATGTGTGGATGACACAGAGAGAAGAAGAGCTCCTCGTGTTTCCCACACTCTCTCTCTCTCTCTCTTTCTCTCTGTTCTCTGTTTCTCTCTCTGTGGGAGGGCAGCACCCGTTCGCGTGGGGTGATTTTTGCTTCTTGCACGGCTCGTTCGATGGCACTGTTCTAATCTGTGGTTACGTATCGGGGATACCAGGACGACGTGTCATGCGTGGTCGTTTGGAGTATCGGAACGGTTTTCAGATTCTCGGACGGTTGGGATCTTCACTGGGTCCCACTTGCTGATGCCACTCGACTCGACTCGACTCGACTCGCCCCATGTAGTGGGTCTTGCCGAGTTTCGGTTAGCAGGAGTGGGCCACGGTCGAATTGATCACGTTTTATGCATTGTGGGAGCAACGGTGGGGATTGTTTATTTCATGTGGTGGATTGGATGGGAATTATCTCAAAGGAAATAAATGTGAATTTTTAAAAATGGTGTGGGCACGTTATCTCCTTCTATGATGGAAAATGAATGGATGAGAGGTGGAAAAGAATAGCCAGCCACCACCACCATGGTAATCTAAATTTTAGGAAGTGAGGAAAAGTGAGGATAGCATTTTATGTCCTTACCATGAGTCTAAATCCCATTTTTGTACTCGTACCAACTTATGCACCTCTCAATTGCTTCTTTGAAAAGAAAAAACCTAGAAAGAAACTTTATATGACGGGCGAATTTGGATTGGGCAAAATAGTATCTCCAAATTGTGTGGAACAAGCGATCTGGACTCTCCTACCATGTAGTTGCCGCCATGGGAGTGGTATGAATTCTTCGACTATTGTCCACCAAGTCAAAGAGATGATTTTTCAAAAAAGTATATGGATCCTCACAAGCAACTATTACACGATTACCATAGAACATTTTTTCTGGAACTCATCATGGGGGCACAAATAGAGGAATTTCAAACCGGTCAAGGTGGATAACATCCCCTCTACTTATATATTTCCAGGATTCAATTCAAATAAAGTGGGTCTCACCATATGATTTAGCATTATGACGGAAATTTATTAGGCACTGATGTAGCACCGTTGCTAATATGGTATTAATTACACTTCTATCATGGTGCTCAATGATACAGTGGAGCATACTCTTTTTAAGTTGAAACTTGAGGATATGTGATTGGAGGGAATTGATTCATCTTGAGTAATCTGGATTTTCTCTATCTGGCCCCACAATTGAGTTTCACAAAAATATTTTATTATTTCGTATAATTGCTGCAACGAAGGATCGGACTCTTTTCAAAATACTTGTAAGTACAATCGAACCTTCAAAAAGCTAAAATTATGAGATTTCTATGACCCACTCTTTGGAAGATTGATTTTTAGAATTTAATATTCAAACAGGCTCAGAGGACATGTTCTGACACCAATATTTCTAATTTCAAATAATTGTATTTCTTGTGGGAAATAACTCCAAGACTGTGGCCTTTAGTAATCTTGCAATTCATTTGACCATAAAGTCCAACATATATATATATATATTTCTAACGAAGGTTTCCAATCTTTTGAGCTGCACTAATCCCTTCGAGCTTAAAGAAAAGCCAGGTAAACTCTTTGTAGCTCTAATATGGTAGTGCAATTTTGATCATATAACCATCGGATATAAACTGTAGTTTTACGCCAGATGAGATACCACTTGAAATTGAGCTTTATATATCTAATGCTAGCTTTACTCTGACCGGAATGGAATTTGCGCCATTTTGAAATGAGCTGTTCTTCTCTTTTCCGATATACTTAAACGACAACACCGATTTTCTCGTGTTTCTGAATAATCAAGAGGATCTTTGTTGAAGGAGGCATGTAGGTCATCATTGTAAGAAGTATGTACCATCTTTATATGGTTGAAAATGAGCCACTTGATACTTGGAATTGATTGCATTTATGTCCCAACCATGTTCTTGTCTCTTCAATTGTTGTCCACAAGTCCCCCGTAAGAATTTCAAATTGCTTATGAGTATAATCTAACATGCAAAAAGCTGAAAAATCTTGAGAGCTTTGAGTATCTAATGTTAGCTTGACTATTGTTGAAGTGAAATTTGATGAGAGAGAATACTGCCTACTTGTTTAGTTTAGTTGGCCTATCCACACCGGAGCTACAAGGAAGTTCATCTGGACTTCCCCTCTGCGCCTTGAGGGATTAGTCCAGACCAAAAGGTTGGAAAACCTTAGAAAAATAAAATAAAAATAAAAAAAGTTGACCTGTCCAGATTTATTTTTTGGGTACACCCTGAACAACATGACTCTTTTGTGAATCTGAATAATCATAGGATCCAAACTCTTTCCGAGAAAGGCACACTTGAACTCTTTGATGAAAGAGGCGTGTGGGTCATCACTGCTGAATGATGTATGTACGGTTTTAAATGGTTGAAAATGAGCCACTAGATGCTTGAAAATATTGGATACGCGTCCAAGAATTCAACCCAAACAAACAGGTGGTGTATGGTTCCGTCCTCGTGCACATGAGCACATGCACACATTTTTTTTATCATGAAGGAAGATTAGATTGTGGAAAGGTTGATGGGGATTTGGGTGATCAAGGGTAGAGAAAGGTATTTACATACTTGGATACAAGATGGATGCAGGAATGCGAGATTCAATTGAGGTTAGTGTATGGTTCCGCTGGAGGCCCAATCCAAACCCTACCCATTTCATCGCTAGTTTGTTTGTTTTTTTTGGTATCTCAGCTAAGGGGGGGCTGGGTTCTCTGAGTGACTCACACATATGAAGAGGGAACCTGCAAACACAAACAGTGAACTTGTACATTTGAGGATTGACAAACTCGCACATGCGAAGAGAGGGAAACTTGCACATGCACACAGTGGGGGGAGGCCAGGGTCGAAACCTAGACCTCCTGATGAGAACTAATGTGTCTTACCACTTGGGTAAGATACTAAGACGCCATTCTGCATCCCTAATTTTGTTGGCCAACATGTGACATATAATTTCAAAACTCACTTGCTCTCACAAAGGTTGATTGTGCGTTATTAATCCTCAAATCATGTGAATAGGAAGAGAGAGACCCATGCGGCAAGAGATGAGAGACTCCTAAACTTGGAGTTTGTTAGGCGTGATGATTTTTTTTCCCTAAAGTTATTCACCCACCCACCTAAAAGTCCATCAGTATCCCTGATTGTTTCTGTAAAAAGGAGGTGCTTCACAAACTGAAAATTCTTACTTAGCACGCACCAGATGAAAATCTCATTTGTTCAAAATAAAAGATATTTCAGCATAGGGGGTATTCCTTTCCAAGGTTCCAAAGGTGTTTGTCCTATCATAAGGTCGATCATTTGATTAATTATTAACTAGCTAAAATATACTAAGATAAAATTTAAAAATATCGAAGAGCATTTATTTTGAGCAGATGGAATTTTAAACAAAGTGCATCTCACTGTGAGTTCTTACTCCTTTTAACCCAAGGTTCCTTTGAATCAAAGCCTTGAGCATCTAAAGCTACAGGCTTAAAACAGACGACATGTGGCTTAATTAAAGCGGCATTACAAGATTAGACATCTAAAAGAGTCACTTTCTTTGAATGTTTAACTCCCACATCAAAGATGAGATAGGAAACTTTGCATGCACATTTGGTAATTAGTAAGGAATTTGTCAGAAATCATTGAGAATTCATAACTGTCGAAGATTCAAGGACTCTCAAAGGATTTATACAGCTGCAGCTGAGTATTTCACATTGGTGTTTAAAGGGTGCGGTTGGTAATGGCCACGGTTTTTCCTCTTTTGCGGCTGATGCTTTTCTTTTCTGCCATCTTAACTAGGACGTCCGAATCCTCTCTCGAGCGGAAATCAAGCAAGTTTCATTGCTACGCCACCACCCATTTCTGCCAAAACCAGTGCTACACAAATGCCCTCAAAAAAATTTATATATAAATCTACAAAATTGAGAATCTTCAAACCCTAGGGAGAGGGTCGGGGTCAGGGTCAGGGTCAGGGACCAACAAGATCAGACTCTTTCCTGCTTCCAAACGACAGCTAGATTACAATAAAACTCGCAGCATGAAAAGACAACAAGACCCTTTGGCGCCCCGCGCAAGTTCCCACATGCATCTTCTTAGTTCCCACGTCCTCTGCCCCGCGACGAAACTTCTCCCTCGCCTTCATCTACCAATGTCACAAATGCACAGGACTCTCTCTCGGGTTTGGATTCTTGCATCGTTTTCCAACATGGTTGGAGAGGGCCGCACAAAGACATTGATTTGGTCGACATGGACACGAACCCACATCTCTTTTTCTCGGATGCAACCGATGCACACCTTCCCTTCCACTCTCCACTACAGCCATTTCGAGGCATCTCCCAAGTCCCTCGATTCCATCGTTTCACGTCCTCTTTCTCTATCTCTCGATTACAATATAAGGCATAGTCATGGTCTGCTTGCAGGCCCCATTCATCTCCTTCCCATCGCTTCATTTCAAAGACGCCAAGTCATGTCCCTGGGCACACAGGAGAGCAAAAGGGTATTTTTCTTTCTGCTTCTTCATGTTCCTGTTTGTAGCAGTTTTAGTTTGTGGGTGTTCTGTTTGTTGGTTTTGATGTTTCCTTGATAATGGGTTGTTTTTATCCGAACCCCCTAACTTATAATCCTCTCATTTTGTGGAAGATACCCCTGAACTTATTCGACCCATTGTTGAAGATAACCATTTTTGCTAACAGCTGCTTGTTTTCATAGTGTCTCCCTCTTCTCTCTGAACTCCACCTCCATTTATTAACAAAGACCCGTTTTTTTTGTTGCATTTATCAATCTACTTGTTCCAAGTTTACATCTTTCGCAGACTTCACCACTTTGCTCCACCAAGTTCAATATTTTCTTCTCCTTAACTACCTTCTATGAAGTAGTTTTTTTTTTTTTTTTTTAATATGATTTTATTATACCACCGACACCCTGAGTCCCTCACCCTGAAAAGGGTCATATAATGTATTGGATGATCAGCCAAGTGAATTGATGAGTGACAGGGCTACCCAAAGAAAGATGAGTTTTTTTAATAAAGTATATAATTTATTTTCAAATTTTATCAGTGCCCAGTTCCATATAGATTTTATATAGGGGTTGGTTCCTAATGACAAGCGAAGTTAAGATATAGGAAGTATACCGATGTCGCAGTTGGTACTCGGCCAATGGGTGCACTCTCTATCCTCCTAACAACCAACAGCAACCATCATCCTTATAGTCATATTGGCATTAAAGGCTAGTATCTTCAGATTAAGACTCATTTAAGAATATCCACGTCTTGATGAAGGTCAAGCTAGAAAAGATCATGACATTTGCAAACTGAAGGTCAGTGAGTTCTGGCCTCCTATGCCTGATTCAAAACCTTGGATAAATACTCCACCTTTTCAGCAACAAACCCAAGCCTTCTGATACAATTGTGACTAAAATTGAGATATTGGATCACCTTGACGAAGCCTTCTGGATTAGTTAAAGAGAAATGTTTGGGAATCCATTTAGTAGCACTGAAATGAGGTGGAGGAAATGACTTCCAAAATCTTCCCTGTCCCGTTCAATATGAATCCCATCTTGCTCTGCATGTAGTCAACAAAACCTTGATTGAATAATTATAATCCTTTTCTTAATATATCTTTAAAATGATGCCCTCTTTCTTTGAGATTTTCCTTATAATCAAATAGTTTGTTGGAAATTAGAAATTCATCCGAAATTTTCCTATTAACAACAAAGCCCATTAAAGCAAACTAATAAGCAAAGACAACACTTTTTTCAACCAGTTATGTCTATAGTGCTTTGGTTCCACCAGATTTGGAACCTTTAGGATCACAGTAATGAATGTTGCACTGAGCTTTATATTTCATTGGCTTCATGGAACTCCAAAAGTGTGTCCATAAAATCCTTCTTAAAAAGAAAATCCCGCCCTATTTTAATGAAAGAGAGAGCAAATGTGTGGAGACCTTGAGCTCTGTCTCCAGCGCAATCCAGAGTATCTTGTATACCTCTTCCTCAATATATATTTCCAACCAAACTGCCTTCTCAAGAGAAATTGAAGTTTGTAGCTATGACAATGCCAAGGACCGCCTCCTTCACCTCTGGCCGATTTGACACAACCCCATGATTACTCTTCAATATCTCAATGTAGGTAGGTCTCCTAGCATTTACCAAACTGTGAAAAGCTTTGCATATCTACCTCTGGCCTTAAGCCAGAGAGCCCTATATTTTTGCCCCCATATCAAACCCATATCTCTTCTCAATGTTCCATCTTCTTTTTACGCTATTTTAGCAATATGTTTACAAATTATTATTCTTTGTTCTGAAACATTATGCATATCAATCCGATTTCCCGGCAAAGCATTGAAGTAGGTTTTTTGTTTCCTGATGTTATTATGGGAAAGTAGGCATTCATGTCACGTGTGAACTTGCGGCCATGTAGGTATTTCTCAGCAGAAACACGGTTATCCATAGTGTCTAAAAGTGTTATTTGAACGGTGGGAATCAAATGGGCACTCTTAGTTCAGATATGTTTCTGAATCCGCTAGAAAGTCCAGGGAAGCAAAGGTTGCGTTGGACACAGGAACTACGTGGTCGTTTTGAGGAGGCAGTTAATCAGCTTGGTGGTGCTGATAGTAAGTTTCTCTTTTGGAACTTTCCTGAAAGGGTAGCATATATTCTTTTCCATATGACTTTAATGACAAAGGTTCTAATGAGGTGGAGAAATAGGAAAGAGATCTGTCAAAACTTTTATATCTTTCACTACATGCAGTTTGTTACATATTTTCATGTCCTTAATTTTTCTTATCATCTATCCTTTATTTGTTCTATGCATTTTACTCTGGTATTCTTATGTTTATTTGATGGTTTTCTGAAGTTCAGATCTATCTGACACTATCTTTGTTTGGTTATTTGTCACAAATGTCTTGCACAGACATGATTTCGTTAGAAGATGAGGCACTGGATGACTAATTATACGACGAGATCTGAAAAAGTTTTCCTGCAGCATTTATTTAATATATAAAGAAATCTCATGCTTTTGCATATCATTAACAGTATGTGAAAGAACTAGACCATGATGTTTCCCACCTTTTTCTTTTATTTCTCAAGTTACTTACCAGTGTCTCTAATATGTAGAAATGCCACTAATTTGACTTATGAGTGATTAAAAGTCATTTGATAAGCTTTATTTTGAATGAGCCATAGGCAATAGGTCATATTGATCAGATAATCTAAGGCATTCCATTGTGGTGTTTGTGGAAATATGAAGGATGGTTATAGAAGAAGTTACCCGTGTTGCATCCTTATACGTTCTCTTACTTAAAAGGAGATCATATTAATAATTAGGTTTTATTTTCCATAGAAGTTTTTATTTATTTATTTACTGTTTCTGGACTGTATTTTTCACTCATTTCGCAGGTCACTTTTGGGGCTCAATCAGTTCCAAAACATCACAAAAAAATGGTGCCTTTCAATGCATTTACCAATTTAGCCATCCAACAGGGGTTCAATATTTCGGGATTGTGATATGAATTGGGCAAATTTGGCTAAAATATGGATTTGTTTGGAACCAATGTCAGCTTGGATGAATAGATACTTATGCTGGATGGTGGTGTTTTAGCGGCCAATCAAGATAACCCGGTGGAAGAAGTTGTAGTGATTGAACCATAAGTTGAAATAGCGGGTTCTACAATTAAGAGAAGGAAGTGTGAATCCATGGACAATATGAGGCTCTAATTTAAAAAAAAAAATGAAATCAACTGGCTGCTTGAAGATACAACCCAACCCAGCTGTTCAGCTGAATTAGAATTTTTAATTGCATTGGGTTTGAATAATCTGTTAGAAATTCCAGAACAGGTTTATACCTTTTTTAAAAATTTAGAATGGGACCGCACTAGGGTTTCTTCACCTGACATGGAAATATATGCTTAGTCAAACACAGGTTGTGAAATTTGCAACTTCTTTATACTTAAATAGTTATGTATTTGCTAATATAATTTGTGCTGTTGAAATTATATTCTGAATACATTTGGATTTGCTGTATCAATGCTCAGCTTGTGGGTTTTTGAGGCATCCTTGCCTCATAAGGTAGCTCCTTCTTGGTTAGGTCTCTCTCTTGGGGAGTGCAAGTGACTATGAGCTGGCCAACTCTTTTTGTACATTGTACATCTCCTTTGGAAATATATACACTTAACTTTACCAAAAAAAAAAAAAAAAGGAGCTCTGTCTAGGTGCCTCCAATTGCTTATCGTGTATTAGTTGTCATCTTATGTTTTTCTGGTTCTTCCATGATAAAATGTTTTAAGGTTACAAACATATAGCCTTTATTATTGTTTATGCAATGCTTAATAGATCTTTTTTATGAAGCTGCGTGATATTTATAAAATTTCTAATGCTAATTAGAATCATTGTTCAACAGCTTAGAAAATTGATTTGGCTAAAGAACTGCCGACTTGAATCGAATAGGAAACTTGGCCAAATTTTGAGTCTCAAAGAGTCAGATCTCTGTATTTTATGCACCATTAAAAAAAAAAAAACAAAAAAAAACTGTCTTTTATGCATGGTTTGAACAACCGGACTTTGGACCCTGACTCAGCCATGGTCAGGTTGAGTCAGGTTGACTTGGTCAAGTTGAGTCCTGTTGACGACCAAGTTGCGCACGACTCGTTGAGTTGGGTTGAGTCTGGGTTTGGGCCCATTTTTGGCCCCCAAAAGCTCTGATTTTTTTATTTATTTTTTTTAAATGGAGTCCCATGGTGGCTTCAATGGGGAGAGGAAGAGGAAAGTAGGAAAGTAGGTGGAACTTGGAAGCCATTTTCAGGTAGCCAGACTTTATGCTCTGTTTTATTAGTGTTGTGGGGGTTAATAGAGGGCTTGAGAAGTCTTCAAAATGCCTCATAAATCATTTTATTTGGACAAGGGAGATAGCTCTGTCTAGGAGCCTCCAATTGCTTAACGTGAATTAGTTGTCATCTAATGTTTTTCTGGTTCTTCCATGATAAAATGTTTTAAGGTTACAAACATGTAACTTATATTATTGTGTATGTAATGCTTAATAGATCCTTTTTATGCAGCTGTGTGATATTTATAAAATTTCTAATGCTAGTTAGAATCATTGTTCAACAGCTTAGAAAATTGATTTGGCTAAAAAGCTGCCGACTTGAATCGAATAGGAAACTTGGCCAAATTTTGAGTCTCAAAGAGTCAGAGATCTGTATTTTTTGCACTATTATAAAAAATAAAAATAAAAACTCTGTATTTTATGTATGGTTTGAACAACTGGACTCAGTCCCTGACTCAGCCATGGTCAGGTTGAGTCCAGTTGACTTGGCCAAGTTGAGTCCGGTTGACGGCCAAGTTGCGCATGACTTGTTGCGTTGGGTTGAGTCTGGATTTGGGCCCATTTTTGGTCCCCATAAACTCTGAATTTTTTTTCAAATGGATTCCCATGGTGGCTTCAATGGGGAGTGGAAGAGGAGAGTAGGAAAGAAGGTGGAACTTGGAAGCCATTTTCAGGTAGCCAGACTTTATGCTCTCTTTTATTAGTGTTGTGGGGTTAATAGAGGGCTTGAGAAGTCTTCAAAATGCATCATAAATCATTTTATTTGGACAAGGGAGATAGCTAGAAGGCTTGTAAGATAGGGGTTGGCCATGAAAGTCCTGCAACTCCACCTCCTTAGCTTAGGTTAACACACCCAATTTTGGGACCTTACGCCATAGACCAATCATAATGTAAACCCTAGGCAAGTGATTTGGCTTGGGAAGTGAAGGGCTGTTGGGAACTCTCAAGCCTAGGGAAATGAAGGTGCTTGGGAAGTAAAGAGGGTTGGGAATTGGGGTATACTGGTCATTTGGTTGGCACTTGGGAGCCATAAACCCTAGGGAGTAGTGACTATAAAATTGTCTAAATTCCCTTTAAATGGTATAAACTCCCATTAAATAGTATAAACCATAGTTTACAGTATGAATTCCCTATACAGAGGACTCGGCTGAGTCCGACCTGACCCAACCCAACCTGAATTGGTATTGCCTAAGTCCAAGTTGACTTGGCCTCAGCCAAGTTTTCAAAAAGCACTAGTTTTTTTAGTTGGGAATGTCCTGACGAAGTTGAGGCTGAATCAGTTGTCTCAACGAAGTCAACCCGAGTCTGGCCAAAACTTGTAGAGGCCCAAAAATTTTACCGAGTAAGCTAGTACTTGGTTTTATGATCTTTACAAGGCAAATTTCTGTGTCTGACGGAGTGCACCTGAGTTGTCAAACTTTGGTTAGAAGTTATCTGTATAACTATTTTTCCAACTCCAATGGATCCGACTAATTTTTCAAACTATGGTTTGTACTTACCTGCAAAAATTTCTTGTCACTGATTATAGATACCGCAAGCCTTCTAATATGCTTATCATGCTTCCTAGGGGCAACACCGAAAGGCATCTTGAAGATTATGGATCTGCCTGGACTGACTATCTATCATGTCAAAAGCCACCTGCAGGTGCTCCTTCATTCATTTACAAAATATTTTCTTTATCTGCTATATTCTTATGCACTTGCCATGCATTCTGAAGTCCATTGTTTTGGTTGCACTTAATGTATCCAAGAGCTTTAAATATTTCAGGCTCTAGTAATTTCATTGAGCTCAATATCTGTTTGCTATTTCTCTCAGAAATACAGGATTTCAAAGTTCAGCCCAGAATCTTTTGATAGTAAGCCTGAACCTCACTTCTTGTTTCAGATAATGCACAGAAACCACAGTCTGGATCTCACTGTTTTCTAACCCTTGTTTTGCAGAAAGAAAGCTTGAACGAAGAAAGGTCTCCGAAATTCTGCCCGATTTTGGAGCAACATCGTGAGTTTGCAATCTTTCAAGTTGTTCACTACTGATTTTTTCCATATAAGCTTGAGTGCTTGTTTTAAGATTACTGATAAAAATGAGTGCTTACTTTTATTCAATTTATTTGAAATGTTAGTAACTTTGAGGTATTTTAATTATCTTGCCGTTTGACAAATTTTTCTCTAGAATGCTTGGATATGAAGATACTTTGTGCGATTTACAAATCAATGATAATGTACATCAAAATAGAAAAATGAAAATTTTCTGAAATTAGCAAATTATGCTCAAAATGCAGAGAGCTGAGCATTTTAAGACATTAGAGTACATTAAAAATGCTGGGTCGGATAAATTGGAGCGTTTAATCCTGTTTTTTATGCTCAAATCCAACTGTAGACACCCTGATAAAGCACTCCAACTTTTCTCTGAAAAAACCATGGAAATCAAGTGAAGAAGTTTCACTTTCAGGTTGGCTATATCAGCCCATAGCTGTCTGTAGAGCACTACGAATGTGATATGGCTGTTATTTGATTAACAAACAGTAACTATTGTATACACTACATAGATGTCAATGCACAATGTATTGTCTTCTATATGGAATCATGGTTCAGTATCCTTTTTTTCAACTTTCTGTTTTTTAACATGGTTGCCTTGTGTTTTTAACAAATGTTGATCATAGTTTTCTTTTGATAGAACCCAACTTCATGTACTTCAGGTTCTCACTTCTCATACACTGGGTATACAAGAAAAAGATTTTTTTTTTTCTCTGTTTAAACTATTTACTGTGCGAATTATAATTCCCAAAAAATGGAATGTTTGATGTTTGGCATCTTTTGAATATGCTTGCTTCCATGCACTGCAGATTTGTTCATAGATTTGAGTACCATCTGTACATAGAAGGCTCTCTCTGAACAGAAATTTGTTTACATTTTCATTCACTGATGCCATAGTTTACTATAGTTTTTAGACTGCACGAATATCTTAAAAATTAAAAAAAAATAAATAAAGCTCATTGTATATATCACTAACACAATAGTTAGATTGCATGCCATGAATCTCTAAAAGATTAAGCTAGTTGAATATATCACCCATGCAAGGCACCAGTACTTTGGAAGTGCTGCACTGTTGGCCATTGTTCATGACCTTAGACTGGACTTAGAAATTGGTTTTTGATTTCCAATTTCAACCAAAGACTTACTAATTTATCTTAGTTAGGTAAGACCTTTTGGAATTCACTTTACTGGCTCCTGTCTCTAAATTGGAGTTTGCATTGCAAACAATCATGATCTATCTTTTGCGAACTGACTCTCTTCACTCCTCAGTCCCAAGGACTTGGTCAAAAGTAAAATGTTTGTTTCGGGTCAAAATGGCAAAAGTATGATTGGTGTTATGCCTGCAAGGTTCCAGTTCCTATCCAGAGTCATTTTCTTGTGAAATGCTTTGGAGTAGAAATTGCTTCTACAATATCGTGACTCAAAGTATTTAGCTGAAAAATATATTTCTCTGGAGACCAAATTTGTATCTCAGAATATCTCTTCCTTTGCATTTGAATAGTATGATAATATTAATTAGCCAGATTTTTCATTACTAGGCTTGTCTTAATGTGCTCTCCATTAGATTTTATGTGGAATCGTAATTTGCTTAGCATCTATCAGAATGTCGCCATATCTTATCAAGCTGTGTTTGATTTTCATGGTCTTTCCGTGTGTGTGGTAGTGGTGCTCAGATTTCAGAAGCCATAGACATGCACATGGAATTCGAAAGTAGACTACGCAATCAACTTGAGGTGAGTTCATTCAACATATGTGCTTTCAGTTTTGTTGAATGACTATAAACCATTGTCCAATGATTTTCTTAAAAAGAATTAACAGTGCAGGTACTTTTTCAGTAAGCTTTCATGGGTAGATATTTTGAACTGAATTGCAGCTCTTGTTGAAGATCTCTTGTGCTCAATCATTAGAGAAACAAAAAGGAAACTCTTGAGATTCTTGTGATTTGAAAGGATGCGTAGTGACCAGTGTTACGAAATTCGGTTCGTTTCAACCAAAATTTCAGAATGATTTCGGTTTGTTCACTCTACCAAAATGAACAGTACCCCTACAATTATTCGTTCCAGAATTCATTCCAATTCATCCAATTCGGTCCAAATTTTATGATTTCGGCCAATTTGTCCAATTCGTTCGATTTGTCCAATTATTCGTCCCAACATGTATGTGGCCTTTAAAATAGAAAAAATGAGAACTGAAGGGGCTAAACATATTTTTTTAACTTAAAAATAAAAGTAAAAATATCATTTTGGCCTTTGGCTAAGAGAACCTAGTGGGCTCCACTATGGAGCCACCCATCTATTAAAATCTAAATAATTTTATGGGCCCTATCGCCCTAATCAAATTTTATTCCAATAAAAGACATTTTATCATGAATAAGCTAGTCAAGTTTCACTCTAATATGAAATATCTCATCAAATATAAATCGACATATTGCATTGATTTAGTACAATAAATTAATTGCATCTTATATTATTTTTTCATTTTAATATATATAATATTTTTTTCCGAAATATTTGACCGAAACTTCCATATTGGACGAAACATTTCATTTGGAGGCCAAACTGAAGTGGCGTCCGAACCGAATGTTGTAACACTAGTAGTGACACCTTGCTAAGTGATATCTGTTGCATTTAAAGTGTTGAAGCCTTCATATGTGAAAACATGGAACTCTTTAGATTTCTGTTGGTGACAATTTAATTTATGAGGTAAAAAAACAATCTTTCATAACTAGAGCTGTATATACCGTTGAAGATGAGGGCTAGATTGAAACTGAAACATATGTGATGACCATATGAGAAACTCTAAACATATCTTGGAGACTGCTGGGAGTTCCAATGGCTTGAATGTTAAGCCTTTAGTGGGTTTTGGCATCCACATGTGAAGATATAGATACAGCAGAGTGATCAAACCAGTATTACTGAATAAGAGAAGAATGACTTCGGCCCCAAATCTGGCTGTGGAATATGGATTGCATCATCAATATGCCAGCAAGGTGACAATGTCATCTCCCTTGACCTTGGGTTTTTCTTCAGAAGAGGGGTAAACAGGGGTTGTGCTAAGGACAATAGCTTTTTATGTTGTACTAGTAGCCTAGGCTTCGATGGACGGCCTTCTATTCATAAGTTTTTAAGTTCGGGCCTGATTCTAAATTGTGGAGGGCTTTATTTCCATTTCTGTTAACAATAAAATATTAAATTATGAGCCCGATTCTTCGGTTAAGAAAGCTGCACCTGGTTCTTAGAAAATGTAGATGGTTGTTAGTATAAGGTCTAGTTTACTCTACTATTTCCTAGTTTGGTTGCATTGAAGTGGGTTAAGTTAATTTGGTACCTTGCATGTATCGAGTCCTTTTGGAGTGTTTGGGTTTTGGCCAAAGTTGGAAATAATGTGGCAGACAATGACCTATGGTTACGGTGGTTGTAAGAGAAAGGAGTGATCGTTGATGCAAATCGAGTCCCATATAAGAGAAAAGCCAAATAGTTCAGTCCTGTCCTAGGACAAGATGAACCCGACCAGATGAACCCAGAACAGGTCTATCTGAGCCAGGAAGAAGCCCAGCTGAGCCAATACCAAGCAGATCAGTTGGGCACAGTTAAGCCCAATTGTCTATTCATAGAGAGGATGGACGAAGGACATTTACTTCCTTTGTTTCATAGCTTCTAAGACCCTTTAACAGGGAGTAAACTTGGAATTTATTTCATTCAATCTTCTATTGTTGTGAGTTGATTTTGTTAAGCGTTTACTCATCCTCCATTTTCTGTGCCTTGGCATGTCCCAATTCAAAGCCTGGAAAAAGAGAGTTGGCCTCAGATAGGCAGTCAGCTGTGGAAGTCTTGCCAAATCTGATCCCCGAGTCTACTTCAAGAAAAGTAGCGCTACTTCAGTTTGGCGGGAATGGTTACAGCTAGTAATCTTAGATCATGTTAGGTTGAATAGATGACAGTTATTCAGCAAGGATTAGTTGATCTTTACTAGCTTTCAATATTGTTGTTAAGTTGAGTAGTTGGATGCTAATCAGCTAGGATTATTAGTCAATTTTATATTATCCTAGCAAAATGGCTACTCATAACACATGCTATATCTTCCGTGCACTGGTATTGTGATTTGCAACTGAGCGGATGTTTTATAATTGTCGTGCTGACATTTCAGTTTGATAATACATTTAGAAATGCAAACTAATATTGGGTTAAATTATGTGGCTAATTTCTTTGGAAGGTTCAGAGACACCCTTTTAGTCTTAAAATAGAAGCTCAAAGAAGATACCTAGAGAAGATGACAGAAGAATACAAGTTTTTGAGTATTGATGACAAACCCCACAGGCCTTCTAAATCACTGCCATCACTTTGTGAGGAGTCGGAATCGGACACGAGGGAATACACATCTGATTCAGAAGCTGATGTAACTCGATATGTAAGCGGTTTATCTAAATTTACTGAGCTGTCAAGGGAGTACTCATCCTCATATGGCTTGCAAGGAAGCAGAGAAAAAGATACATCTTCTGAAGAAATTCAAGCTCACAAGAGGCAAAGAGCGGTTGAGAAGTTTTTCCAAGGTTTGAACACTTTCCACTGAAAGGACTGGAGTCTAATAATCTTAAAAATTAGCAATTTTTGGGTCTTAATGATGAAATTTTTTTTTTCCATGTACAGTTACAGATAACAGCCGAAGTCCTCTATTATCCAGCTTCTGCTTGTAAATGGGACATTGGAGTATATTCAGCAGAATACAGAATGCTTCTATCATTTCCTCATAGGAAATTGAATAAGATACATCTTCCCTGTCACTGGGATGGTTGAGTCCTGAAGTATATGAACCCTGAAACCTTGAATGGAAATAAACATAACGCAATTTGCATGCAGTTATATGAGTGGTATGTAATCATATAATTCCTTTACAAATTTATCTATAAGGGGTCTTTCTTCTGTTATGCTTAACTGATGGGTTTTCCCCCTCTTTCACAAAATGCTGGACAATTTGGGCTATCCCTCCAATGGGCCCTACAATTAGGGCTGTCAAATGAATGGGCTGGGCGGGGCCCAGGTTTGTTCAAGCCCTACCCTCTTACATGTGCAGGCCGGGCTTGGGCTGGCCAAAGCCCTTGCAGGACTTACATTGGCCCTTGTGGGCCAAGCAAGGCCTAGGGTCTGAAGATCAGAAACTCAGTTTTAAAGTTTTTTTTTTTTTTTTCTACACCATTGGTACTGAGCATAAATCCGAAGTTAACCCCTTTTTTATTGGAGCTTGGGATTGTCAATGCAACGCGACAAGGGATATGGTGGTTGATGAAAATTTGCTTTACTATAACTTATCTAGAATGATGGTTAGCCAATCATTTACTATCCAAGAGAAGACTATTTGATGGTATTGATGAACTTATCTGGTAACCCATCAATCCTTGATTGAATCCATTGCCTCGTATTCTCATGAATTAAAGACCAAACAAACAAATGGTTCTTGTACAAAACCTAAAAGGAAAAAAAACGGCTTGTAGAGAACAGGTCTGATAATATCCTACACAAAATGCTATTGAGGTTTTGTTATACATTATTTTTCATACTGTCGTCCATCCAATAGGAGGGTTATTGGAGTTGAATCTGAATATCAGGTTAAACATGAGAACAAATAACTAAAGAGAATCGATCCCATGCTAATAAGAACTTACATAAGGATCACATAAGAATAATGTTCAAATAAACACACATATATTCTCAAGTAAATCTACATAGATATAATTTTTGCATAGTAAATAAATTCACATATATAATAACTAGCGTTACATTAAAAAAAGACATATATAACAACGATATTTATTTCTTGAAGAGTGTATTAATCCACATATACAATAAATATATGTAAATAAGTTATTGCAAAAAAAAAAAATCATAGATGGTTTATACATGGCTTATTTACATGAAAGTCACATAAGAATCATATAAAAAAAATTAATATAAGAATCACATAGCAATCACATAGAAATCATATTAAAATAAACCCACACCAAAGAGGGTAGGGCGAGGCCGGGTTTACTTTTGTCCAATCCCAGCCCTCAAATTGGGCTTTAAAAAAATCTCCTAGCCTGGTCCCTTCTAAGAAAAACGAGTCTCCATTTTGCGGGCGTTTTTGAGGATCAGGCCTGTTATCCTCATAGGAGGGCCTGATTGCGAGCTCTACCTAGAAAGTGACAAATCTCGCCAATTTGAAATCTTTTTTCTGTTATGTTAACTGATGTGGTTTTATTTCATATTGTTAAGATGAACTCGTCTAGTTACAAGATAGGAAAAACTGAAAATGAGCACAATCGACCCTGTGTAATTGGCATAAGTTCAACAGATATGAGTTACAAGATAACTCTAACTTGTCATGTTCCTTTGGGTGGTAACTCAAATCTTGCTATACCTTATATAGGTTTACAGGATATCAGAAATTCCTTCATGGCTAGGAAAATAATGGCCAGATTATTCTACAAATCTATATTACAATATTTGACCACATATATATTCAAGTATCATTTACTTTCTTGTAAATATATAGGAATCCAGATCCTCCAATGGAAGACCTCAAATAGAATTCTAACTTGGAATAATAGTCACCTTGTGTATTGTCTTGGCTCTGATTTGATCTCATGTTCTCAACTTTGATTGGAGTGAAATCTGACCCAACACCAATTCACTGTTGGGCCTCATTGGAATGATGAGTCAAGCTTCAGCTAATCCTATTAAGCGTCAGCAGCTCTCATGTTATCCAGAATTTCGTTTGTGCATGTGATTCCACCACTGATTGGATGGGCGATCTAATTGGCCTATCCTGCTGTTGAAGTCCCATTCATGGTATCTTATTCTTATCATCATAGCTCACTAACAAAACCGTAATTATAGATTCCCATACCTGCTTTTTCAAGTCCCATTCATGGTATCTTATTCTTATCATCACAGCTCACAAACAAAACTGAAGTTATAGATTAATTCTATCTCATGTCTGAAGATTCTGATGAGTCCGACTGACCTCATTTTTCTCTCTGTAGTCTGTTCCCATGGGGCTGAGGACAGAGAGGCCTGTCTTTGTTTTTCTTGTTGGTGTGAAAGTACAATACCGGCTAAGTTTGGATGGATTTGAGAGTCCTGAGTGGAGACGTATCTTGTCACATAAGAACAAATGACTCCCCCTTTGTCACTCACATCCTCTCATTGTCTACTTTAAAAAAGACCACATGCAGTCATCCCCCCACAAATGGTGCGCTTGTGCACGTGGTTCAGTCGCATTTGCACGCCAACGTGTGTCTCGCTACCCAGCGAATTAACACATGGGAGCTGCCGTCACCACAAAGTCGAGAACCTTTGGTTTGGAAAAAAAAAAAATCGACTGGCTCGCCCAAGCTGACTCATTGACTCTGTGAGTACGGCTGAGCATTGGGCCATGTTTGCCTAAGTAACTTAGCCAGGCAACCAGGCCGCTATAGAAGACTCCAGTCCAAATGTCAAAGTGGACGGCTTAGATCAAGTGTCACATGAACAACATGCTACACAGAGTCACCCACAGGGCAAGGCTATACAATTAGAAAGTGGATCCAATTCTCACAAAGATTTCCGATGATATCTCATGAGAATTGGGTCAACTTTCTAATCGCATAGTCTTGCATTGTGGCTGATTGTGTGTTGCATGCTGATCACGTGACACTTGATCCAAGCCGTCCACTTTAACAGTTGGACTAGAGTTTTCTATAGCCAAGAGTTCCCAAGTTCTTACAACTGTTGAAACTTGAAAGAGGGCAACTGGGCAAGTGGCATGTTGATGGCCATTCTCACTACGGTACAAATATGGTTGTGGATTAATCATATATAGGATCTAAACTTGTTTCAGAACATTGGGATAGCATGGGCAATTTTATTTTATTTTTTTTCATTTCTCACCCAACCACTCGGGATTTGATCATTTTGTTCTCTCCCGACATGAGCATATTTCTCTCTCTTGTAAATGGGTGGGGTCTCTCTGGTTTCAACCCCCTTGCTAGGTAGGTATGTAAAAAAAACACTAAAATCATTTCAATGCATATGCCCAGTTAAGCAACTTATAGTATGTCCCAACTCGATGCGACCTGCCTGTTAAATCAATGAGTGAGCTTGGTGCATTTGTCCAATAATCTGGCTTGAGTTTCTCTTGCTAAAGTTGTTAATCCGACTTGATCTTATCTCTTTTGTCATTACTAATAGGTCTTTCGTTTTAACTTATTTTATGTTTTATTTTTCATGACTACCAATGACCAGTGAAACTAAATCTTGATATACAACTATTTCACCAAGAAAAAACAATCAGTGTAAACGTCCGTTTGTGGGGGGGCCTTCTCATCAACCTATTATTATATGTAAATATTCAAAACCAAGAGGCTGCAAAACCTACATAAACTGGGTAGGTGAAATGTCCACACATGTTTCATCCAACTAGGGAACAGAGAACAGGATTTAATTTCGAAAATTCATGAGCACTCACACAGACACACACACACACATATATATATATATATATATGTGTGAAGGGAGGTGCTCCTATGAGAGGCACTCTCACCAAATTTATAAGAGATGAGTGGAGGTCCTCACTTCCATATCCACTCTCACAAACTTAAATGTGAGGGCCCTCACTCATCTCTCACCAACTTGGTGAGAGTGTCTCTCACTAGAGCACCTTCTATATATGAAATGAGAATATTCTATACAAACTCATAAAAAGAAATTAAAAAGGGGACTCCCTTAGCTGAGTGCCCGTGCTCATGAAATGCTGAGCGCAGGCGCTCCAAAATAAGTGATGCGGCCTGCATTTTGGTGGATAACACCATCGATAGTTATAGATCCCGGTGTTTGGCACATATCCGAGTGAACTTGACTGCTTTATCAAACTTCCATTCATTCTAAATGATTAAAACTTGTTTGGACTGTAGATCGAGTGGGGCCCGTGGTGGTCCCCACAAGCGCCGGCACTCAGCTAAGGGGCTCCCATTGAAGAAAAGAAGGATTCTAGATGACTATTTATAACACGTGACAAAATATGAATAGATTTTTATACTAGGACCTTGTTGACTTCTAAATGCCACTGTCACAATTGAGAGCATCTTCCGGGTTTTCAAATGAATAAAGAGATCAACTACGTTGACGCCATCTCCACCTAATTGGGGCCCACCTAAAGATGCTTGTGACAACTAAGGAAAGTGGAGGATTAATGGATGAGTCAAAATATGAATCCAGTTCAATCATCTTAATTAACTTTCAAGTTAAAATGGGCGCAGAGTTATATGACTTTACATGGTGCAAATGTGATTAGACCCAACAATTGATCATACACAGATCAATCTTAAATTGGGATTAATGCTAACATGCGAGCGGTAGATATGTGTGAAGGGATTGGATTGATCACGGGGCTTCTCAAAATAAAAGATAAAAGAAAAGGAAACTTTAGAAAGTGTAAATGAAAATAAAGAAAATAATCTTTTATTTGTAAAAGACAACTACAGAATCTGCCGTAGGGAACATGGGGCATGTGGAAGAAGAACTACTACTATGAATTAAGCCTGCACATGAATTCACACTTTCGTTTCTTTGGGAATAAATTATACTTATGGGTTCAAAACATGATCAGTATGATGAATTAGCGTAGAATTTGGACCAAAACCAATACAAAAGGGACAATAACTCTGGCATTATAAAATTCCAAAGGTGGCCCGGACTATAGATTTAATAGTTAAAGCAAATGCACGAAAGGGTTAATGTATGTAGTAATCATCAAGTATGAAACACTTTATAAAAACTTTATTGGATCTTAAAGACCTGTTTATTCACAATAAGATACATAAAAATTGAATGCATAGAAAATCATAGTGAAATAAACTTTACTAAAGAATTATTAAAGAGGTGAGCGGGGAATGATGTAAACTTATAGAGTCAAATGTAGATAGGGCCTTCACTTTTCCATATATTGATTTGGGTGATAGCTGGCTATTCAATTTTCATCTTCATTTAATTTTATTCATAAAATTGTACGTATTCAATTCATATGTATTCTAATGCAAACCAATAGACCCTAAGAGTTGGTCATACCATTTACAACAGGTTTACCGGAAATTAAGCCTCACTTGTCCTAGAATAAAACTTGCGCTAATATTGATTTATGTGGACCAACATCCGGGGTTTGAGAAGGTATGCCCATCTGAATCTCACTCAATCTAACAGGATGAGAATGGAAGTGCACCCAAAAAAAGTGGTCGGTGGGTCACAGGAGTTGGGTCCGGCTGATTAGATACGTACTATATCATTGAAACTTAATTATAACCCGAAATTTCGGGACTTCAAAAATTCAATGTTTTGGGGTAGACCCTTATGTTCCTCACCTGAATTATTGCTGGTAAGTTTAAGATTTCAAAAGCTAACATGATTATGAAAAGAATGGACCACAGATACCACTTTAGTAGGGTCAATGTTTCCCAATTTCATGGCACAATCCATAAGAAATTCTTGGTTTAGAAATGTACAGGTAATGCCCATAAGTAGGTTTGAATAAGGAGTTTGACATTGTTGCAACATCATTATTATAATTAGGAGATTATTTCAAATTTGAGGTTATTGAAAAAATATTGTCGAAAATAAATAATCTTGAATAGATTAAAATAAAAATAAGGAGCAAATAAAAGTTTTCTTTCGATACCCCAGCCTAGGGGGCTGGGACACAACAAGATGTTGTTGAAAATAAATCTTATGAACTATTTATTTTCCCATCTTTTTATATTATCATCGTGATTTCCTCACAAATTTTTTCGTTGATAGTACACATCGTAGGTTGATCAAGTAATATACATCTTTATATCAATCACTGGTAAAACTTGATTTTGTATTTTTTTTTTTTTGTATGATCAAGCTAATATTAAGATCATGGGATAAGATTTGAGCATATGAGGTCAGGTAGGGAACATGAATTAATGTAGGTACAAATCTAATAAATTCTAAGTCTAAATCTGGATGTAGTGTGCATCAGTGCATAACCCATTTAGTGTGTGGGTCCTGTCAAACCCAACTCTCCCCATTGATCTCACATTAGGTCCTTAGTTTGCAACGCACGGCAATTCAGAATTCAGATCTCCATTTATTGGGCCCGTTTGGTAATTGTATTTGCTTCATGATTTCTTTGAATTCAAACCAAAGTAATCTCCTCCATTAACAACTATTTGTTTGTGTGGCTACACTTTGAAGAACTATAAAGTTTAGAGGAACAAGCAAGAACTATTAACAATCTAGGATTTCCTGTTATATAATCCATGATAAATTCATGTTCAAAAACCGCAGGTGAACCGAACAGATGGGAGCTTATAATATGTTATTGTAACACCCTGGCCCAAGTTAATCAAGATTAACTCTAATTGACTAGAATTAATGCTAATTGAAAATGTTTTATTGAACTAATGGTGGTTAATGACCAAATTGAATTGAAATTGCCTCAAATGGTTAATTTGAGCTTAATGAAAAGATAATGAATGAAATGGAACTAATTGAATTGATTTTAGACTTGAGTCTAGTGATATGAGGGCTTTTTCGTAAATATAAATTTTCGCGTATTTCGTTGAATACGAAAACTCTTGATTCCAACGCGTGTATCTCGAGGAGTATGTTAACTTTCGTACTAGGAGCGATTTCTTTTGACGTGAATTGGATCAAATGACCATTTATTTGACTCGAATTGTAATTAAGAAGGTTGAAGAGGGTTTGAGTACAAATTTGGGTTTATAAGATTGGAATAAACTCAAATGAGTTCATTCCATCAGTTCCAGCACAAGCAAGACTTATGCTCTTTCTTCTTCTTCTTTCTTCCATTTTCTCTTCATCAAACATCTAGATTGAAGCTTTACAAGCGGATTGGAGAGAGAACTTCATCTTCTTTATCTTCTTTCTCTAATTGTCTTTCTATTTCCTTGAAGTTGTAACTTAAGGGAAAGCTTAATCTCCCTTACCAAGAACTACAAGTAAGTACTTGGTTGATTTCAGAACTTCAAGTTATGACTCAGTGGTTTTGAGTGTTTTTCCTGCATAATAAACTCATTGGAGTTCTATTGTATGGATTGATTTTGGTTTTAGGTTCAAAAAGGGGTTTCAATTTAGAGATCTCCATCTCAAACTCAAACAAAGCAAGGGTTTTTGCTAATTACTCTTCAAACAAGGCAAGTGTACTCATCTCTAATGATTTAGGATGTTAATGGATTTGTTTGAGCTCAAGTAGCTTAATTCCAGAACTTTCAGTTCAGAATTTTCTGAACTTCTGGGAGCAGTTCGGTCAGCCGACAGCTTGACTGACACCTGACCGACCATTTCTGGATTGAATTTCGCAGGAGATTCTAGCTTTTGGAAAGCTGACCGAACTGGGTTCGGTCAGTCAAAGTTGTAATTCGGTCAACCGACGGGTGACTGAACTGCCTAACCAAGCTCAATTGAGCACTCTAGATTGCGAACCGAGGGGTAACTGAACTGGGTTCGGTTAACCGACACTCTAGGTTCGGTCGACCGACAGGGTAACCGAATTCCCTTGAAAAGTGTCAGAAACTGTATTAGGAAATTGAGCTTCTGGAAAGCTAACCAACAGCGGCGGTTAGCCGAGATCCAGAGTTCGGTTGGCCGACAGGTGACCGACAAGGTGACTGAACTTGAGGAAATTTCATATTTGATTTCTGATTTCTCTAAGTAGAAGCCTATTAGCTAAGGCTAGTGTTAGTAGCATTTTCCTAGACCTTCATGAGTGTTAGCTAAGGTTATGCTAATATAAAGTTCCCTAAAAGTGATGTCATCAAGAATAACACATACATTAGATAACGAACATTTCACCCGAATGTTTGGTTTAAGAAATTTGATTGGATTTATTGTTTTAAATTGACTTATTCATCCTAGTCTAACACTGTATAGCACTTATTATGCTCTTTGTTGAGCTGAAATGAATAATGAAAAGAAAGAAATTAATGAAATGAAATGAATGAATAATGAACAATCCTACTGCAATAGATCATATCGAGCGTTCCGGAGCTCCGTGGTGATGCCGGTGATCTATGATGAAGACATTGGTAAATCCCACACATTTAAAAAGTCACTTAATAAAGTGTGTAATATGAAAATTGAATGAGTCCTTTTTTAAGGCTGGGTCATGAATGGTGCGCCCTTCCGCCCTGTGCCAATGAGGATAATAATAAGCCACTTAATAAAGTGCACTCACTGATATTGAATGCTTCCTTTTGGGAAAAACTAAATGAATGGGTACTAAAGTCATTTCACTTAATAAAATGTACTCACTGATACTGAATGCTTCATTTAGGGAAGAATTAAATGATTGAATAAGTGAATGTAAATGTTATAGATTTGAATTGTTTAGAATTGATAAACAAATTATTAGCATGAAATTGTGTATACATTGTTGAACCGTCGTGTTCACAGTGTTATTGATGACATTACAGGCCAAGTTGCCTGTCCTGATAATGCAGAGGCCGCACCACCAGTGGAGGAGGCCAATCAGGTTCCTCCAGGAGGGGTGAACGAATAAACTTAAATCGGAGGGCAATCACATTAGAATGTTTTAGAGATATTTTGAGAGATACATGTATATTCATTTCGAATGTAAGTAGTAGTCACCTGCATTGTATTTTTAATATGCAGTGGTTGACTTAAATGTTAAATGAGATGTGTATATTGTCAATGTATATATAATTTCAGCAAAAATATATATTTGACAGGTTTGAATGTATGATATCCCTTGTGAATTTCGTATTGACTTCGGTTAATGCGGGGTTTATGGGAGTAAGTATGGAGATTGCGACTCGGGGTTCAGCCGTGGTTAATGCGGGGTTTATGGGAGTAAGTATGGAGATCGCGACTCGAGATTTAGCCTTGGTAATCCTAATTTCGGGCCCGAGTCATGTCAGTTATTCACATGCAGAAGAAATCTATTATTGACAATCAAACCACTTGAGCAAACACCAACGAGAAAATCATACAAGGAGTCTGTGATTCCGCGGTACGCCTACATTCATAGACGATAAAATCCTCTTTTCTTTCTACTCTTATATTTAATGTTTACAGGTTACACTGTAATTTTTGTTACTGAAGTCTCAAAAAACCGTGGTACATAACAAGGAACAAAATATTCTTAGACCCAAAACCTGGTTTGTGTCTAATTCATTAATGGACGGAATCAAGACACCATCAACACAACATACTAATTACTAAATGCCACTTTCTTTAAACGAAAACTGAAATATGACATCCCAATCTGACTCCTCACCAACTCATGTCATTAGCAGTGAAGTAAATGATAATTACAAGACATGGCATGATGATTCGGCCTATTGGCTCAATGATGCTCCAAGGAATAGTTTGCAATCATTTATAAGAATTAGATTAACCATTGCTGTTTATTTTATCCAAAGTCTTTGAATTGTATAGTAAGTAAATAAACGGAAGCTTTTTTTCTATGCAAAGCGAGCATAATGTGTTCACCCTTCATTACTGCGATAATTGAAACTCCATCCTGGAAGATCCAACACCCTCTTCCATGAGGTACTGAGGGTTCCATCCCTAAATATTAAGGTGAGAAGAAGAGTTCCCAACCAACCCCTTGTTCTCAATTAAGTTTCCAATTGATTTCATACCTACCCACTGATCTCATTTTGATTTTGATGCAGTTATTACCAACTATGCCCACTAGTATGGAAGGACTCGGGTCTGAATTAAATTGTCATATGATCTAGATTGATTTAATGATGTAAGATGAGATATGGATGGAAATGGGCTGGGTTTAGGGATGAAAATGGGCCGGGTTTAGGTTTATTCACGGTATACTTGGAGCTAAACTACTTGAATTAAGGTACAAATACCTACACCTAGACTTGGACTCAAACGGATATTTAGGGGTTGTATGTTTGAATAGAATATATAGAAATTATTTAGTCAAAGGAGCACCTAGGGATTATTAAAGAGGTCAGACGTGAAAGATATGGGGGTGAGGGGTGAAGGATATTAGGTAACAATGCACATGAGACATTGACTTTCTAAGGATTTGAATTAGTATGATGATAGTTGCGTATCCATTTCCCTTAAGACCAATTATCATTAAAGGGGAGGCTATTTGATGTTAGTTTTTTGAATATTCACATTTGACTCTTAATTTTTAACCACTTAAAGAAATACACATACGTAAAATCTCTAATAATTTAATTATTGGCACGTTTGTATAGCCATTTTTCAAAGAAAAAGCGTAAAACGTGAAAACGCTTTTTCCATAGTGGAAAAAGTTTGACGTTTGGTACGACATCTTGTCATTGAGAAATAATGAAAAAATGAATTAAACTTTTTACGATTTCACCGAAAAAGCATTTCCAATGGAAGGGGAGGGGCCGAAATGGGTTTTCTACAAAATGGAGAAAAGGTTGTCTGCAGAACTTATTTTTTGCATTGCTACGCAAATGTGCCCTACGTGAAACGAACAAGCCCTTTAGAATGAAACTCCTTCCCATGAGGTTAACGAGTAATTATGAAACCCAACTTAATACCCAAATCAGATATGAATATGTACCATATTTTGTTATACATGTATTTAAAACTCTTATACTTAAAGAAATGATCCTATGTAAGTTGATCCATTCTGCAATCTAGATCTAGATCCTAATCAATGGCTTGAGTCTAGCTCAACCTTGAAGCCTACCCAAATTTGGCTCTCGTGATAAAGAATGCGGTCTTCCCTGATGGTGTAAGATAAAGAAGAGGTCATATTGGACTTCCCTATTGGTATTAGACAAAGAAGAGGTCATATTGGCGAATTAGTCTAAATGGGATATGGCATTTAACTCATGGCTTTTATTTATTCTTATTTTAAGGCATGGTAGGTGTAGAGTCAATACTTGTTTTAGTTAGGCAAAAGGCAAGCAAGCCCCAAACATGTGATGATAAACTACACTCACACCTAACATGGAAGAGCTTTCAATTAATTCCTATATGGTACTCACCTTGCTGGACTTTTGAAAGAATCTTTTATCTTACTACATAGGTTGATTCTTGATCTTACTTCACTTGTAAAAATAAAATCCTATAATTTCTCCGGTGTTTTTACTAAAAATTTTAAGTGTTTAAGTACAAGTGAGCATTTAGAAATTTTCCCATGTCTTGAATTTTTAAGTTTCTCCATATAAAAATTTCATGAATTCAAGTAAAGAAAAAGGCCTTTAAAATTTATAAAGATAAAATTTCTAAGTATTTATGAGAACAAGTAGCCCCTAAAAGAGACTCAAACCAAACAGTCAGACTGAGTGTCGAATTGGGCCCGGCAGACGTGGCAGTGAACATGCGAAGGGGAGGGTAGGCACGACTTGGCACCAGGGCCATTCAAAGGTGGGCCCCACATAGCCTCAAGCACATAACAAATAAGAAAACAAGTCTGACTCACAAAAGCCACTGAAACGTAGGATGCTTTATAAACTGCTAAATCCGTTAAAAACACATGACATGAAAAGGCACATCACACCAATTGGATTCCAAATTCACAATGACAGAATAAATTAAAATGGACCCACCAACTTTCTTTTCAGTTTCCTGCACTCAGATGACTACAATTTCTTTGGTGGTAAAGCAGACTACAATCACTTTCTTTTCCCTTCTTCTTCTTCCTCCTTGCATGCATCACTGCATGATACATTACATGATTCAATCTTATCATGCATGTCATGATTGATTTCCAGCTTTTCTCGACTCTACTTGTGATTTGCCTCGTGGGCCGTTTGTCCTGATGTAAAGCCTGTAAGCGTCGAAAGTCATCGGTTCGTACAATGCTGGCTGTTCAGGTGTTACAAGTGTTGGGGCAGGCCCCACCAGCAGATCACTCTTGGGATTGTAGAAGAATGCAAACGACAGTCTCTCTGCATTCGAACTCGTAATGACTCGGTGCTCCACGCTCCTATAGATTGCATTGCTCATCACCTGTTCAACCACCAATCCATGTGAGAAAATTACCAACAAACCAACCAAACAGTCATAACTCAAGACTCGACATCAGATGATTAAAAAGAGAAATACCTACCAGTCGTGGTTCTCTCACAATCATCATCGCTTAATAATAATGAAAACCCTTTTTTAATGGGAATGTCCACATGCAGATGTTGATATACCAGCGTTTCCACTAAATCTTTAAATAGGGTGAAAATCAGGAGGTTTTTGGTTTCTGCATGGGACCCCACATCTTTGACATCTGAATCTATAGACATCACGTAAGACAATATTTCGCTTATTAATAAAAACCATATTGCCAAACCATTTGCATGTTGATTTTTTTTTTTTTTTTCTCTTAAGCTTAGGATACTAGCTACTTAAAATAATAAGCTATATCAAATGGTACTACCTAGTCACTGAATTTCAAAAAAAAGGATATAGGCAAAGAAAGGGAAAAGGGAATCTAAACAATGAACTTATATTATTTTTGGATAAGAATTCAATAGTGTTCAATAAGGTAGATTTCTTTTTTAAACTCTCTTGCCTTTAAAATTAATGGCAACTACTATTGAAGGAAATCTACTAGACCCTTATAAAGTTAAATTTTACAAGGACCACTGCACGTGGCATGCTGAGTTCTTTGTGCTATCAGGTATGGAACCAAGTGGCCAGTAATGTCCCATGTGCAAACTCATTGATTCCCGTGGATAAGGAAGATGACCTTTTGGAAATAGTCAAGTCCTACATACGTGGTTGATGTGGGTTCAAGTAGACCTGTTCTATATAGGCTAATGCTGAAAACATCCTGTTAGAATCAGGGTTTCCAACCATTGCCCACAAAAGATTATAAAAGATATTCAAGAAAAAAAAAAAAAAAACCCTCAATGTTTTGATCTGTTTTGCTTTCTGCTCAGGTTAAACCGAACTATTCATTGAAAATCAGATTCATTAGATATTATTAATTATACGACCGAAAACATTCATTGAACTTTGATACATATAGTAAATATAATAAACACGTTTAATTATTATAAAGTGGAATCAATTTAACCTACATGTACATCTTCTTCTCTCAAGTGGCATTAATTATTTGATTACACTGGCAGTTTTGATTTAAAAATATTCTTTAATGGGTGGGCCAGCTTATGAGCTGCCGTGTTTTAAGGAGATGGGACGAGCCGGGTCATGTCTCTCACTTTCCTCCCCATCTCACAGAACATGTGCGTTTGAATATCAACTACGACGTACCACTCACCCCTTTGTCACCAAATTGAAGGGACTCACACATCATGGGCCCCTATGGCTTCCTGGTCCGGATCACAGATCAACGGTGCCTGTTTAAACGTGCCGATCGGAGGGTTGAGATTGAGTTCACCAGGATGCATCTAAGGCTCTGATCAACCCATCAATGATGATCCTTCTGTATTCACTCCTATCCTATCTGGGACCCACCCACCAGTTGGATGGCCAGATATTGGCAAATCAGAGACATGGCCCATCATTTATAGGAGTTGTGGTATAATCACAATGGACCCTGGTTGTGACTTTGAAATGAAGTAAAATGACTGGAGGATGGAGGACTCTGGTTCTTTTTTTTTTTTAAGCTTTTAGAAAGGAAGTGAACTCAAACTCAATCATTGAGACCTAGGACGGTGCATCAGAACCTAAGTTTTCCATGTCACGCTCTTGGAAAGTTAGCCACCTGGGATTTTAAAAAATGATACAAAATAAACAACGTGTGTAATTGGGATTAAAATATTTAGCAAGAAGACAACCACTCTAATTGTATAGCAAACAAATGGTGATTAGTCATGAAATGGATAAGAGAAGTCATACGACCTTGTCTTTTTGCTTGAATCACGTAGGGCCAATTAACTTGATCCAATCCATTCAAATCATATGTTACGTCTGGTACACCACAAAGGACGGGTCCAAAATTCACTCTAGATAGAATGATAAGAATAAGTAACGTGAATGGAATGAGTCAAGCTAAATTGGATGGGTCAACAAGTGGTGACACCATGAGAAGGCTTCTCTCTGTGATATGTGTGGGGTCTCTTTTTAGTGAAGGCCATTTGGTGTAGAATAAGGTGAAAAAGTTGGGATGTAAAAAAACAGAATTCCATGTTGGAGAATCACTAGGGGAGAGTACAAGCACTAGAAGCACTCGGTAGATGGGATTGGAAAAAGAGAATGGCGACTTTCTAATTCTAAAAGAAGGTAAACGTGATTCTACTTTTATCAATCGATCTTTACCCAATCAAAACATGTGTTGGCATCTATAACATAGGGCGCACATATGTCACGTGGGTGGGCTCTATGTAACCCCCTCACTTTGACTTGGTCCTTGAGTTTTTTCAGCTCAATCTTAATCCTTCTCTTAATTAGTTTTTTATGTAGTAAATAAAATCTCAATAAAGGTAAGGCTGTGTCTTTTAAAGGTGAGGAATTTGTATATTCTATACGATGCCTAGAAAAAAAGGGTTTTCTCTCTTAAGATTTCTATAGCTAAGGATTCTTTAAGTCAAGTTTAGTAACAAGTAAGGTATTTGCAAATTTAAAGGGTTTATACTTTCTTCTTTTTCAACTAAGGATTTTCACATCCTATGAAGGGGGTTCGGACCTGAGAATCCTCAAGAATGAGGATCATAGAATGCTCAAATCGTTGGAGATTTACAATTGCAGAAAGTGGGTTTCCACAATTTTGTGAAAAAAAAAAAAAAAATTCTTTTCCTCAAGGACTTGGACGTCAAATGTGACCTAAGTGTAATACAAGAATTAAATCTCATTTAAAAAAGGGAAGTGATCTTTTTTATCAAGGGGGAGGAGGGTCTATCCTTTGTAAACATCACAAAACCAATCGACTTACGAGGAAAAGAGAGGGAAGAGAAGAGAAAGGTATGGAAACTAAGGAAATCATTTATCCTACGTAGAGTACTTGAACCTTTCATCTTCTAATTTTACAATCAGGGTGTCCATCTTGTCCCTCAGATCATAAGGAGTGAACTAGGGGATGTTGATCTTTAGTAGGCTATCTTTGATCTCCGCAACAATTACTTGATTTTATCCGGTATGCAATTCATCCTCATGTTCGTAGCAGCTGAATCATCTCTAATCAAAGTTGTCGCAATACGTAGATGCAATCAAATATAGACCCGGAGGGATTTAGTTAAGAAATCGGCCGCTTTGTCTCATTTTTTGTCCAACAAAAAGATGAGCTAAGAGTCTGCAGTTTCATCCCTTGCTAAATCATTAAAAGGGATGACATTGACAGTGATTTTTCTGTTTGAGCCCCTTCTTAAAGTCGAGAGCTACTTTGTATTTTACTTTTTATCTATTTGTTACCTTAATTCTTCTATATTTATATTGGCCTCACATACTGCACACGTCCTTAACCAACATCTCAATAATCGGGAATCAATCCTCGATCAACCTTATGAAAAGGGAAATTGCTTACCACTAATCCATTATTGGATATTGACTCATATGTAAATACAATAATTTTCACCCAAAAAGATACCTTTTGCTGTTGTTATAAGAAGAAAAATCTAAACCCCTTGTGGGACTGATCCACTTGGATGCATGCCCATGTGGGGGTGATGTGATGGGTTGTTGATTAGATTTAAAAAAAGAAAGAAAAATGGGCGCACAAATTAAATTTTCTTCATCATGGAAATATGGACCATCCTATTGTTCCAATCAAATAGTGAATATCAATCTGATTGAATCAATACTTATTCAATGATGGAAGAACCAATTATGTATCACTTGGAAGGCTTGGGTCCCTGAAAAATCAGCTCTATTGCATGAAAATCTTTAATTTTAAAAATGATTATTTATTAATAGTTAGATTATATAATTTTTTTTCCAATTCATGTTGATGCAAAAGATTCTTGAGTTCACTAGGATTGGACAGGTCAAAATATAACATGATTTGCTTAGATCTGTGAAAATCAGCCCACATAAATAGATTTAATTTGGGAAAGTTTCCCTTCTGTTGAAAGTTCCATACTACACATATAAAAGTCAATTTTACGGACGATCAGCCATCACTGACCTCGGAATAATGTGGCCTTCTTCATATCATGAGAATCATTTACTCAAAGAAGCTTCCATTTTTAGAGCTCAAAAGTTGTTAACTCATCGACTGTCAGAATGGCTATAAGGGTGTCAAAACTTGCATGTAAAAATTTGAAAGATATAGGCACAGTGAAAGTAGATGAGTGTAAAAAATTGGGCTCTCGGCACTTGGAGGCGTAGAATGAGTGTAAATGATAAATGGCTGAGAGATTGATAATGAAGTAGGCCAACCCTTCAAAAATATATACATATGTAGAAGTAATAAAATAGGTAGTTGGGTCATGGTCTGAAAGGTGTCTCTTACAGTTACTTGATAGCGATCCAGCGTCGCCCGACATTAAAATGTTAGGAGAGTGTCGGGGATCTTACTCAACTCATGGACGTGTTCTGTGTCCCGTGCCCACACAGACACACTAGTGGAACTCTCTACCGCACATTACTGCGTGGCTACAGAGCTTCATGTATCATGTAATGTAATTGTTGAAATCTCAACTACCCATTTTTCTTTCTCTTTTTTTTTTTTTTGGTTGTTGTTGTTGGATAATCCAAATAGATAGAGAGAGAAGAAGAGGAAGAGGAGGTGGGTCACCTGAATCTGGTCGCCCACGTTGACGATGATGGAGTCGGGGGCGGGTTGGACAGTGATCCAAGAGTCTCCACGGCGAACCTGGAGGCCGTTGACTCGCTCGTCGGGGAGGAGGAGGGTGAGGCCGCCGGGGTCGGAGTGGGCAGAGAGACCAAGTGTAAGGTCGGGCTGTGGGCACTTGGGGTAGAAATTCACCCTCAAACACGCCCCTACGTTCTCCCCTCCAAACGCATTCTGAAGATATCCTTCTTCCAATCCAAGGGTCTTAGAGAACACCTTCATCAATCTCCCACTCAGCTTCACCAGTTCCTTCCCATACTCCTCAGTAACATTCCTGTCCCATAAGAAACAATTTAATATCAAGATTTCAAGTCCCAGCCACCTCTCAATTCCATTTATGACCCATGACAACACATCACTCAACTCTTTGTTAAATTCAGTTCTTAAATTATTGAAACATATATAGATGATGTTCCCAGTTCCCACCCACTTCTAGCAGTGAAAGTGGATTATTGATTATTATTCAGATGCTATAAAATAAAGATCAAATCGTCATAGGGATTGGAGCCAATTGTCAAGGAACTCAAGGAGTTGATGAATTCTACTATGCTTGTTGAATTTGTGTATATAGAGAACTTAGTTAATCATAAAAGTGATTAAGAAGTTGAGGTCTGCTATATTGTCGAACTGGCACATATTCCAAGATAATGGAATAAAGTCACAAACATTTTTGACGGATTTGAGAACACGTTAGTCCCTTCTTTCCAACTTCTGTTCTCTCTCTATAATGGTTTTTTTTTCCTCTGCTCTCTCTCTCTCCCATTTTTATTAGATCTTTCGTTACAAAGGGAAAGCAAATTGGGTGCAAACATGTATACCTGCAGTTAGAAGGAAGAGCAGGCCATTTGTTGCGGTTCTTGAGAGATTTAGGGAGGAGATGGAGGAAATAGTAGTCACCCCAGTCAAGAATGGCGCCTTTCTCCACACCCAACCGGCTCCCATAGCCCTCATAAGTCTTGGGTGAATTCGCGTGAGCCTTCTTCATCTCAATTGGGAGGTGAAAGAAGCCCCTCCACGCCTCCCTCGCCTCCCTCAACAGTTCTGGGCTCACCCCATGGTTCACCACCTGAAAGAACCCCCACTCCCGGCACGCCTTCGATATCCGCTGCATCACCTCCTCACACTCCTCCACCCCTTCTTCCATCATCCCCAGATCCACCAAAGGGATGTTCTCGCCGCAACCCGTATCCGAAGACAGGGACGGCCTCTGCGAGGGGGGCTTGATGTATCTATCAGGAATTACAGCAGTGCCACTCTCAGAAAGAGACTGAACTGGCACAACTGGCTCTGGCCATTCTTGTGGGAAGTCCATAACTGACGATGTTGCCTTCCTACTAAGCCCCATATGAATACACAACCAACCTTCTGTGCATACACATCTCCTATACCTTCAATCTTTATCTAGTGTTTCTGTATATATAGATAGAGGGATGGGTGAAATGGGAAAAAAAAGGTTGGGGGGGGGGGGGGGGGGGGGGGGGGGAGAAAATTAAGGAAAGTAGAGTGTTGGGAGTGTGATCAGTTGGTGCTTTGAGATAATGGGATGGAGTGAATTCTCGACTTGGGTGTTTACTGAAATGGACGTTAGGCAGAACGTGTTATGTGTGTGATATCATGTGGGTGGAGGTTGTGAAGTTGACAGGCCGACATGCATGCAATTGGAAGAGAAAATTGAGAGGGGTCTCTGTACTCTGTAGCATGATCTGTTGTTACAATTACATACACACCGCACAAAGCTAGTTTTTGTGTGTATAATTCTCGAAGCTCTATCTCTAATCAACCAAATACAGCGCCGTGGAGAGCTGCTTTACGGCACAGGAGCTATTAGGAGGGTAGCGTCCAAGGGAAAAACAGGACCCATTTGTGGAATTTTAGAGGGGTTGCCGACATCACTACTTTGGTAGGCTAGGCAAAAAGTGGGGTTGTTTTGATCTTTGATCTGGGGCTATTTCATCACGTGGGGTTTGGATTTGAGGCACGAGGAGAGAGAATCCACAATACAAAGATAGCTTAATTAGCTGATTGAGGACAATCCCTACACTCACTTTTTCTGCCCATGTTGCTGTTGTACAAGTGTTTCATCCGTTCAAGTCAGGCGTGGATGACGAGGGACAAGTGTTGTCGCCACTTTGCTTTATTACTGGTACCGAGAGTAACTCGTCTTGTGTGCTGGTATGCGGACTCTATGACTCTTGTGCTAGTGCTCCTTGGTTCGATTGTCGGGTCCACGTCCGGTGCAGCCTTTTGGAAGTTTGGATGAATCCAACCACCATAGATACATATGCTATTGGAACTAACTGCGGCAGTTTTTGGCTTGTGTGGTGGGTGGTGGTCACACCCCACTTTTGTGTTTTTGTCCTTTGCCTAGGAATGCAAAATGGGTGGGCTTGCTACGGGTTGGGATAAATCCAAACCCGCCCCCATTTGGATCCGGGTCAAGTTGAATTGGGAATGAATATGGTTGAAGTCGATCACACCATCTTCGTTTTTTTTTTTTTTTTTTTTGTTTTGTTTTACATGCATTAAGTTAATGTCAAATACACTTAAACCACATGAGTTTATTTATAATTTTAATAAAAGTAAATATATATTCATTATATATACGGGGCGGGCCTGGCATACCAGGAAACCCTCTACCAAACCCATTCCTAATAGGGGCTCATTTAAGCTCCCATTGACATCTCTATGTGCCTGAGTCCAAACATTTCATTCAATGAATTGGGATATGGATGTAAACGGGCTGGATCTGATTAGAAACATAGGGTAACTGGAATAAAGATAGGTTGATTCAGATAAAGGCAATTGAGCGAACAAGTAGGGCTCTCAAATTCAAACTATTGAACTCTATGAATGTTAATATGAACCAAGATCTACAAAACTCATCAAACATATTGTTCTCTAAGCACACTTTTCGTCTATTACACACCCAACATGAATGGTGTGATATTTTCAATCAAGGCTATCCACAAGCAAAAACCCCTGAATTAAAGGAATCCCGTAGGTAAGAACCACCCGCTCTTGTATATGGCTATAGTACATTTAGAATCCAAATTCATTTAATATTTATAACGGAAGTTTTCATTAAGGTATTGTAGTTTTGGCTCATTTTCAAAAGAGTACATGAAAGCTTGAGCATTTAAAAAAAGCACAAAATTTTTCCACAATTCTTTCAATCAAGCCCTCTCCATAAAAAAAAATAATTATGATAAATGAAAAAAATACTTTTAAATCATTTTTTAAATTCTTCCTTTAATAAAAATTTAAGAGAAATGATTAAATCCAACCCAAATGACCTATTGGGGCAAGCTTCTACGACCTTTATGCACGGATGATTAGAAAAAAGAGATTCTAAATGACTGAAAATCTAGCTTCATTAAATGGTTATGATTGTCAAAACCAAAATGGCCAATCTTGAGGAGGAAAGAGGTTAAACAAAGAAAGAAGCTTCTGATAAGGGATTTGCCATTTCTCAAAAGAATCTTAGGGAAAGGACTTAATTGAAAGAATCGTGGAAAGTCTTTATACTTCTTTGCAATATTCAAATCTTCATGTATGCCTTTTTAAAATGAACCAAAAGTCTAATACTCTTTTGAAGTTTTTCCTTTTTATAACTAGGTTAATGCAGCCACTTTTCTCTGGTCCAATACTAGTGGATATTAGGGTAATCCAAAACAAATTTGACATATCTGGGTAGGGATAATCATGTACTGGACTGGGTTCGTTCGAAGTTTGTCCAAGTTCAATGCATTAGCAAAATTTTATCTCTTTAGATGCTTGGCTGGGTTGAGAATACGGTCAAGATCATAAAAACTCGATCAACTTGCTCTAGTGGGCTCAGAAGTAAATGGTGTTGAATAAGTAAGGTGAGTTTGAATGGGTTTGTGTAGGTCTTGTCAGTCCTGTCTTGCTCATTACTCTTTCAGTTGAGTCAAGTTAGCTGAGTTAAGGCAACTTGCATGGATTTTTTATACTAAGGTCGGGCATTTTAGTAATAAATAGGCATACACCAGTCAGGGCGTATGGTGCTGGATTTAGGCTGCAGTTTGGGAGAAAAATAGACTCTCCTATTGGCAATATTTTGTAATTCCTTTGGCTTGAACACAATTATTGGCTGCAGTTGGGCTATTGGCTGTGATTGAAGCACAGATATGCTAAATTTTAACACGCATGTTGGATCAGCCAGAAATTAGGCCACTGTCATTAATCTAGAAAACACTTGCCCGACAAGATAGGGTCTGCATGGCTGACAAGATTCAACTCAACTTGATGATTTTCTCAAATTGAATTTTGAGTAGATTATCTTATTGTTTTTCATGTAGATAGAGGGAAAGGATAACCATCTTTTCCTTAAGTAACAAACATTAGAATTTTCACAAGAAGAGATCTCATGAATTCGGAAAACAAGGTTGATGAAATGTATCAGCGTTCATCCAACTCCAGAATGACATTGTGTATAATAAATGAGGACTTCTAAATTAAATCAACTCGACTTCAACTTAACTCACTAAAAATAGTAACTTCATTACAAATTGTAAAGAAATCTCCCTGGATTTCAAATCACATTCAGGGCTTCTTGGTTTCAAGTAATTGAATTCGTGGGGTTGTGTTAAAAATCAAGAATCAAAGGTGAATATCCACACAAAAAAATATATCATCAAATAACATTTCCTCTGACTAAAATTGAATCGAGGCTTAAATGAGAAAGGAATACCTAGCCATCACCTACTAGTTCGAATCTTAGAAAAGTCAAGGTTCTATTTATATCACCGCCTTATATCCTTCATCACTCACCTCTTTAATAATATTTTTGTGAGCTCATTTGACCATGAGAATTTCTTTGCATTCTATGCAAATAAATAAGCCCTAAAGCACATAAATAATATTCCCTCGTGAAGCAACATATAAACTCCAACCTGAGTTAAAGAAACAAAAATCCAAACCAACAATGATAAATAATAATGTGTTGGACGCAAAACTGAAATGAAATTTGACCTTTAAAATGATGAATCTTATCACACTGAATTACGCACCAAGAGCTTCTCAAAGGTATATCATGATAGCAAACCTAAAGTTAGGCTTTTCTAAGAGTACATGGTGTATGCTAAGTCCACCGGTTGGATGTATGTAAAGTCGTTTAAATTATCTGATTAGATCAATTTCAACTCCTAATCCAAATCCTACCTCTCTAATCTTTGGCATTGTAGGCTGACAAAGCTAAGGCATGCCTTCGAAAAGTATCTGTTTTTTTATTGCAAGTCTTGATTTCATGGCAAAATGGATTTATGATAAATACCAGTCTTGTCCCAACTATGTTGGAGTTCTAATGGGTTTATAATCATTTATACCTCAATGGTAAAATTAGAGACAGAAGCTAGAAAGGTCGTTTTTCATGAGCAGAGAAATCGATCATTGCACTAAAACAATGAGAGGATGATATGAAATGTGGCGCTCATTTTAGTCAAATGGATTATTCCCATCATTGCCGACAACGGAGATTGAATCACTCAGCCTAAGTGAAAATCTAAGTAGGATTTAACTACCATTATCTTATTTTAAAACATGATAATCTCACCTTATTTTTTTAATGTTAATGTGTAGTTGGAGGTGAATATTCTAATATTTTACTTTTATTACATGATAATTCATGGTGAATGTTGCTATGACCGAAGTGCTATTTGAGTCAATTGAATTGAATGGTTAATAATAAGGTATAAAACTCTGGTGTGAGGCCAAAGTGTTGGGCCAATTACAACTCAGGTGAGATTCTTAAGATCAATGTTCTGTTAAGCTATAAAATGCATATAGAACTCTGGCGTGAGGCCAAAGTGTTGGGCTAATTACAACTCAGGTGAGACTTTTAAGATCAATGTTCTGTTAAGCTATAAAATGCATATAAAACTCTGGTGTGAGGCCGAAGTGTTAGGCCAATTACTACTCAGGTGAGAGTTTTAAGATCAATGTTCTGTTAAGCTGTAAAATGCAGCTCTCTCTCTCTCTCTCTCTCTCTCTCTCTCATATTCATGTAAATGGTTGGGCAAATTTATCGGTTTCTTAGCACCCTAGGACTATGCAATGCACAATTGCACATGCATTTGCGTCTCAGATTTTTGGTCAAACTTTTCGAAGAGAAGCGTAGCTCACTTTCCTTCTGTTTTTTACTCTTGTACAAAGCCCACTTTCCTGTTGTTTCCTTTTCTGGCCAATTTCTTGATCGTATTAATTCCACAGTCAAAATTATACTCCAAGGTGTCTTGATTATGCTGAATGACCATGCTGTGTCAGCGGACTCAGGAGTTTTATTCAACGGGGCAAACGAAAACGGGGAGTTTCCTCACGTGGTTTGGTGGCAAAAACAAAATTTTCATGTGAGTTTTAAAAGCGGACCCCAGATTTTCATTGGGTTTTGGAGGCCGACCCAAGTCCAACTGGGTAAGTGCTTCCATATCCATATATGTGGGTGCACCCCTAGTCATGTGCTTCGTAATTACCATTATATAATCTTTCATATTCTACTTAGCAATACGTGTTTGTACTCACAGGCACCTATGTTGTTCTTTTTTTTCCTTTTTTTTTTTTTTTTGGTAAAAGACCTAAGTTGTTTGGTTGGAATCCTTTTATATATATATATATATATATATCTTGGTAAAAGAAAATCCTTATATATCGTAAATAGGGGCGGAACCAAAATGTTATGCTTGGAAGGGGCCTCCATATAAAAATAACAATTTCTTGGGGGGGCATAAGTAAAAAATAAAAGAAATTCCTATGTGGTGCAAACCTCAGCTGAGCACCGACGCTCACCATTTGGAACACATGGTGGGGCCCACATTTTGATCCATATAAGTGCACCATAAAAACAAGGACCCCTTGATAGTCATGGATGTCGGGGTTGGCCACCCATCCAAATAAACTAGACCCCTTGATGGTCATAGATGTCAAGGTTGCGCACTGATCCGAATAAACTGGATCACTAGAACCCCCCCACCCCCTACCACCACAAAATATACAATATATATATATATATATTATGTTATCCCATTTTCATTATATTTAACAGAGGTACTTGGAAATATGACCGTTTGAGGGTCATGGTGCATCCACCCCTTTTACTCCTAGGGCCAAACAAAGTAAAAATAAGGGATGCATATCTCTTAGTTAGAATACTCTAAGAGCCATTGAATGTTTGATGCAGATTATGCATTATACTAGACCTAATTAATATATAGATTATTTAGCTAGTTAAACAAGCATATGAGTAACCCCGGCTTTGATCACTAGACGACAATTATCCAAGTATTTTAAGATATGAAGAAAACCAGAACTATGGTCTGTATTATGAGAAATATCTTGTTATGCTAAAAGCTTTTAGCGACTCTAATTGGATAAAAGATTTTGCGAAATCTAAGCCTACCAGCGACTATGCGTTCACCGATGATAACAAAGTCATTTCCTAAAAATCTAAGAAACAAACATGTATATCTTGTTCCACTTGGGACTCAAAAGTTAATTGCCATAGCTGTAGTAGAGAGGAGGCTAAATGGCTTAAGAGTTTATGAAATGATATTCTTATATTGAACTAATCAATATTGATCCCGAAGGGTAACTTAATTGGCCTAAGACCATGATTTACTCCCGAATGCTAAGGGTTTGAAACTGCGCTACCACACTGGAAACACAGGAGATTTAACCGGCTCTCCGTGGGCCTATAGGGATTAGTTCGGCCCAAAGGACCGGGACACCCTCTATTATAAAAAATAAAAATAAAAAACTAATCAGTACGGCTATTCTATATCAAGAGAATGAGACATAATTAACTAACTAATAATGGATACCTAACATGTCAGAATGAATATCTCATGAAATACATTCAATGGGAAAAACGAAATTATAATGATGTGACATTGTAGAAATACCTTTTTTTTTTTTTTTTCATCCAAATCTAATTCTAAGAAGCGAAGTGTTCAATTTTTCTATGAGGGTGACATTAGGACCAAATGAACTCTAGTGTTTGTTTCTTGTTTTATTTTCTTAGTGAGTTGCTAGATGTGGGGACACAACCAAGATTTGGGCAGGAAAGAAAAATGAAATTGAATTGGCCCTCTCATCAAATACTGCTGAAATGTACCATGAAGATGGATAGCTGGTCATTTTCTTTCTCATCATCTATTTCTTGCAAACCATTGTGACCCACTTGATCCGTGGATCGGTCGCTTTAGTGGGCCTAATCCTGGTGCTTAAAACTACAAAGAAATGTCTGTATCTGTTTTGCATGGCTGTCTTCTGTATCTCTTTGAACCTGTTTTGATATGATCCTTGCAGAAGAAACTATATAAAGATTAAGCTCATGCATGTTTGATGATGAAAATACTGATGATTAACCTCTTGATGAGGTTAGTGGTAACTGCTAAGTCTGTAAATGGGTCAGGTTGAACTTAATACCTCACCGGACCGAACCCTGAAAATACTGATCGAGTTCCAAGTTTATAAGCTTGGGCCACAAACCACTTCTTTACTTGGTTTTGGTCCTTTTGAAGGGTGGGGTGCCAAGGTGGAAATCACCAAGTTTATTTTCAGGCCAGAGTATTAGATTCGGCCCAAAAATCCAGATCACAATCCTTATAATAGGGGCTAAGCCCATATAAATAAGTTCCGTTTTTATTATACTAGATTGAGCTAAAGTGTTTTTGAGGTGAATTTGGTCATGACTAATGATTTTGATTGGGAGTTGACTCCCCCAAGTAACCATTCTCCACTTCCGACATGTAACCACTCATTTCCTTCACTTAATGTAACCGCTTCTTCCAACTTTTCACTTTTTACGCAAGAACTTCATTTCTATTCCGATCATAATCACGAAATTATTGTCTTGAGTATTTGAGAATTGATTTGGCGTAAAGATCTTTCTTAATAAACCAGTAAATATATTTTTTAATTATTGGTGAACATGCCCGCGCTAAGCATGGGTTATTGTGCTAGTCTTATTTTATCATACAAGCATCTCTTCTTATTCTTTTTTCCCGTCCAGGCCACCAACTAGGCATGTAGGATCGTCAAACAAAATTAATTTGGGTTCATCTTATTATGTAGTCCGGGATATGGAAAAAGGGAATGTTAGCTACCAAAGAGGCTCTAGTACAATGAGTTGGAGATCTCCACTTGGAACCATTTGAGGCTTTACCACGTACACAATGCAAGTGGGTGGTATTGTGTATCTTGAATCCGCCAATGATCAAATGTAAGCGGTAAAAGTAAAAATATAAAAAAGGGGATTCTAGTACAGCTGAAACTAGCCACAGGGCTTATAAGTAGGATTGCTAATGGGCAAGGCCAACTCAAGCCTAATCCAAGGCCCAGGTGCATTGCCCAGTCTGACATACTTTGTAGTTTGTATGAAGGGTAGTGGGTCTTTGCGAGTGGTCTGGATCTGGGTCTGGGCTGTCACAGATGTTAGTCTTGATAACAAAATGGGCCTACAGCTTAGATAAGCTTTGACCTGGCCCTAATCAGACCTATTAATACCCTAACCAAAAACGTCCACTCAAGTCCAATCAAGCAGATGAGAAGGCCAGGCAGTAGGGGTGCAAAAAAAATCCTTGGGTCCGCAAATCCAATATGATCCGATCCGATATGCGGATTTTTATCCAATCCGAAGGTAAACGGATTGGTGATGGATTGAGAATTTTGTAATCCGTTAGGAATGGATCGGTGGCGGATTTCACCATCAATCTGTAGATTCAATCCGATCTGATCCGTTGACATTAAATATAAATAAAAATATATATAAGGGGTCTAAATATAAATTAAGATGTCTAAATGTAAAATTAAAAAAAATTAAGGGGGCAAAATGTAATTCGCTACGAACCTTTATCCCCAAAACCCTACCCTCATTCATAACTTCATCTCCCAAACTCATGTTCTTGCACTATTTTATTCCATATGTTCTTGTATGATTTTGTTGATTAGATCTCTTTTGGTTTTAATACAAATAAAAAAAAACTATTTGTATTGATCAATTGATAATTTGTACTTTTTTGTAGATTGTTAGCTTGTATTCTGAATTTTTTTACAACATGTTTGATTTTTTTTTTTAACATTAGACTGAATGGATTGAACGAATTAATCCGATCCGATCTGTTCCTCCACGGACAAATTAGTGACGGATTCCAAATCCGTCAATCCATAGGTAACGGATTGGTGACGGATTTGGCCCAATCCGCACCAATCCAATCCGTGTACACCACTACCAGGCAGGACAACCCAAACAGAATATAGTATAAAATTTTGGTTTGTGGCGTTTGGCTACCGCTATAGTTAGACAGAGCATATAAATATCAATGCTTAACTAAGGGGGGCCACTTGCATGATGGAATTGAATTCCCAGAAATTAACCGAAGAAACAAAAGTGAAGATATATAAATGGCCATCAAATGATGACCCCAAAAATGAATTAAAAGGGGAAGAAAAATGAATACCAAGCCATCACCCTAGTAAATTAAATCCTCGGAAAGTCAATATCCCATCTACATCCCCACCCCGTATGCTTCACCCTTTACCCTTCACCACTGTATGATCCTTTGTTAATTCCATCGTACCATGAATTTTTATTAATTCGATGCAAACAAATTGGCCCTTAGAAAATGGTTAATGAATTAGGAGATTAGATGTTTGCAGACATTGTCTAATCTTTACAGTCACTTTCATGGGGTTGTATTATTGATTGAAAGAAACTATGCAATGCAAGCAGAGGACAACAAAACTTTGAGAATTATGATTATGATCAAGAGCAAGTTACAAAAACGTGTAGGGAAAAGATAGTACACAAATATCCCATCCTAAAGATAGGATAAAGAACCAGCATCTGCCATGCAATTATAAATAATTAACTAAGAATGGCAATATAACGAAGTACAAGAAGGATGGAAACAAAAGAAAGGACATAAAGGCTATGGAAATTATAGTGAAAAAAGGAAAGTTCAACACATGAAAGTAGGTGAGGCAGACTCACAGCAAAGGAGAATATTAAAGAAAAAGGTAGAGGTCACTGCTTGTATTATTTCTTCTTGTCTTGTTTGATTCTTCTTTTTCCCTCCTACTTGTGTTCTTTCTGCTTGTCTTCTTTGGTTCTTCTTTTTCCCTCCTAATAGTTTTCTTAGTTTTCTTTTTCCTAGCTCCTATAGGTAAGGAATTTCAGTTTTGGAAAATGTCAAATTTTGAGATTTTCTGTTCATACTTGAGTAACAACATGTTTAAAATGCCTTTATAAATGACTTAGTGAAAATGTCAGATTTTGAGATTTTCTGTTCATACTTGAATGACAACATGTTTGAAGTGCCTTCATAAATAACTTGGAATGAGGGGGATATCATGAGAATGCCAAAATCAAAATGGAGATGCTTCAGCCCCTTTACCCTTTTGGATAGAATTAAATTTCAAGTGGGCCACGCTTGTGAAAATCTAAATCGCTGAAAATAAATGCCCCAATCTGGTGGTATTTAACAAATTTTACTCCATTTGATTGATTGCTTATGTCCTATAGTGATCAGTATAACTGTGGGATCAACTCCTTTCAGATGAAACTTGACAAGGATCCCTACCAGATCGGGCCATTTGTTTTGTACAATTTGAATATACATAAGCGAAGCCCCAAGAGGTTCTTTTCAATTATTTGCGAGCAGATTTTTGAGTGTTCATACCATCATTCTTTTATGGGTCTTTTTCGAAGTTTACTCTAATAGGAATTGGGCCCACCTACAAATTGGTCAGTTATATTTTATTGTAATCAATCCAACAAGTTTACTCTAATAGGAATTGGCCTCAACTCTTTTGTTAAAGTTTGGCAAGGATCTATACAAGTTCAAGGATTTTTGAGTGGTTTAGATTTTCGCAAGTGAGACTTGTGAGAGGTTTATTTTAATGAGTTCATGCTATCAATTCCCTTAATAAGAAAGGCAGGGCTTCAACCTGGTCGCAAGATCTTGGTGAGGCTCCTCTATGGGGTCCACTTGTGAAAATCGAAACTTCTCAAATGCCTCAATCTTGTATGGGTCCTGTCCTAAGTTTGCTTCAACAGAAGTCAGGCCCACCCTCATATTGGATCGATCACTTTTGTTTTATAAAGCTGAATCCAAACGTGGGCGCAACTTTTGTTTATTTTCACAAGTGAGAGGCACCAAAGAGCCTCACTGCATTTGCACAGTTGTGATGTGCAGTTCACTCAATTTTCTGAGCCATCTAATCACCTATGATCAATCTACCCACACTTACACAGTCACTCCTTTGATTGCCACAAGCCCAAATTTAAAGTGCCTCCATCTAAGTTCTAGCCAAATTAATGGGGTTCATATTCTGCAAATCCATAAGTCTCATTGAGATATTTCTATCCATAGCCTCTCCCATGATATGCACAGGAGGGCCCAGGTATGGTTAGCAGCTTCTGTTGTTTAGGACTAAAACACAAGGAAGACCAAGCAGACCTGGCATTTGTGCTAGATTTCAGTATTATTTAATACAGCCGTAGTCCCAGTAGGTGAGAAAGATCAGGAAGGGCAACAAGAAATTCAATGAAGAAAGAAAGCCCCCTTGGGCCTTGGTTGAGCTAGGCTGGGCTGGCCAGACCCAATCCGACTTTAGAAATACAGGCCCATATCCAGGCCAAGCATGGCCCACCTCTAAAAGTATCTGGCCTAAGTCCACCCCTTTAGTCAATCAAGCGAAAGCCTGATTAAAGCGTGATTAATACATATGCGGTTAAGAATGAAGATTAAAGGTGAATTTCCAAAAATGAACAAAATAAAAAAAGTATTTCCTATTAGGGAAATAGAATCACTTTTAGTACAAGACGACTAGTTGAGAGATGTCTCCAATTTGAATCATTCAAAATATGTTTCTTGACATATCACTCTACAAAAATAGAAGGAAATAAACTGTGTCCAATAGGATTTGAACCTATACCAAAGGCTTAAAAGACCTTTGTCCTATCCATTAGACAATGGACGCATTTCATTTTGAACTCTCTCGCATTCCTACTTTCCTATCTCCTATAAAAGGATAGGATTGTATGTGAAAGAAAAAGTTTAGGGACTTATCAAAATCAATTATGCATGTACTATAATAAATAATCAATATGGAGCGGTTAGCGGGAATCAAACCCACATCGTTAGGTCAAATCATCATTTTTAACGTCTCTAATTCAAAACCAAACAGGAAATTTGCCTTATCATTTAGCTCCTTTATGGGATATCAAGATCTAAGACGTAAACAAAACTACAAAAAGAAGAAGAAAAAAGTTAAGATGTATAGGAAAAGGGTGTCATAGCAAAACTCAATTCAAAGAAATAAATTTAGCCCATAACATCAATGTCAGCCTTTTCATTTGGTACAGTTCCTTCTTGAGAGCTTCACCCATTATGTACACCACCCCACGCTAATGTTTTGTGCTAATTAAAACACCATTGTACAAATTGCATCATTTACTGCAATGGCAATGCATCTGAATTGCTTTAACAAGACAAGCATGCCTCACAAAATCTGAGAATCTAACTTTCAGCTAATTAAGCCAAGAACCCCAGGATGGCCACATAAAATAAGAAGCTCAAATATCTCCACACGAAAAATGTATCAACGAAGTGATACATGAACAACTGCATCTGATTAGCAGTTTGTAATATTTCTTTGGCCTGTAGGGATGTGTAAGCTGACTTGGGTCGGGCCACATCCAGTTTGCACTAGCTCTGATATCAGATAACCTTCAAGTAATCAGGGTTCAGATTGCCATGAAAATGGGTCACATGATTTGGGGCTGGGTACAGAAAAAGCCCACATCTTGTTCTCATGCGCCTCATTCTTTAGATAGCCGTCTCTGTTGACTGGCCAGTCCACTAGATTGCACCTATACATAATACCAGGGACCCTAGTTAAAACCTACGATGTGAAGGATACCTCAACATGGACAATGTATCGTATCGTATAGCCTCCAATACTTCACTTTTATGTGTAAAATACATATCCCTACTGTGTCTATGGCAATATAGCATGTCCTTGTAGTATCCATGCCATATCTGGGCAACATAGGTTCAAACTTAAAAAAGTATGAAGTTTAAAGTGAGAAGAGCCTTACTACTACCAAAAGTAGGAAAAACACTAGGGATGAACAACCATCGTACATTCTCCAGATACAATAAATCCAATTCAAAAGGAACCCAAGGACCCAAAACTGTTAGGAAAAAAAAAAAAAAAAACACTATGGGATTAACAGGACAAAATAATTGACAAAAGAGTTCTAATAGATGCTAGATGCTAAATTATACATATCTAATAATTACATGAAACTTCTCATGACATACAAAGCATGCATACATATATTCAGTGGAGAATAATCCTAGCAGGAAGGCAAACTCCAGGCGCTTGCTCATCCGATAAGCATTCTTCAAGGGCCACTAGTTTCAGAACAGAGTTAGCCGAAAGGCCGTTTTTGTACCTTTCCCGAGCCTCCACGAAGCACTTTGCCAGAACTTGCTCCACCCAATCCTCAATCGCCCCCTTCCCATCTGACAACCATGCAGCTGCAACTATCTGTTCCATCACTTTCGAATCAATCTCCAGCAAGCCCTTGCACCCAATTGCGTTCTGGAAGCTCTTGCTGATCTTCTTCAATATATTGACGGTAAGGGAATCAAAATCAAAAGGCATCAAACTCACAGTTTCATCCCCCAAGTCAAAAAATTCCTCGAGCCAAGCCTCTGTATGCTCTGATATGCGGTCATTCTCATCGTCTCCACAACTTGCATCATTTACTTCCATCTCTTCTGCAGAGAGATTCAGATCAAGGAATGTGTTAGATGACCGATGTGGTCTTTTGACCTTCTCCAAGGATTCGTATGGTATTCCATCATTGCTGGTGCTGTCCAGCTTGCGTTTGTTGACAAATACTTGGCCCAGCATGCTTTCTTTGTTTGCGGGTTCGTTCCATGAAGAAACCAATACATTTGAGCTATTACTGCCCACAGCCTCAGAGGCATACCCAACCAAGATCTTCATTTGCCAGCTTTGGGCTCCTAGAATCCTTTCCTCTGAGAAACTAACACATTCTTTCTCATCAGAGAAGGTATAACCCTTCAGTGTTCTTGTTGTTGTCACAAAGACTGCATTGTTGATCCCAATTTCTCTTCCATATGAATCAGGAAACTTGCCTGTCTTGATTGCCTTTGATAAGCTAGTCTGAAGCAGCAAATCTGCCTTATCCACATTTTCAAGGAAGACAACTGACCGTGGTTTCTTGCTTATTTCCCCGGCAATATGATCCACTACTGTCTGCCCTCTAAATCTTGCATCATATCCGTTCATTACTTGGCCCAGTTCGAAGATAGCATTTGAATGATCAACTCCATCTTGCAACCTCAGGTCCACATGAATTAAGTTTTGTTTACTGTCAAACAGTATCTCCGCAAGAGCCATGGCAATTTTCTTCTTTCCTACCCTATCTGGGCCAACAATATTGAGCCATATATCTCCCTTGAGGCTGGCACCACGACGCCTCTCATTTCCAGTTTTGCAATGTGCTATAGCTTGGCTAATACCACGTAGTGCTTTATCTTGTCGGCCAACCTTTTCAAAGAGAGCGCTCCATAAGGTCTTGAAATCTCTTGGGTCAAAGTGCGCACTCCTATCTGAAGGCTCCATGCCTCTTAGACCAGCACTAGGCGCACCAGAACCTGTCATATTTGAGCTTGGGGAGGTCCTCACAGGTAGATGAGAATTTGAGACCACAGAATCTGCACAAACAGATGTAGATAGGACCTTAGCAGTCAGCAAACTTCCACTGACCGCATCAGGCCTGCTGGGTGAACGCCTGTCAAGTTCAGGCAAGCGCTCTTTATGGAATGGAATTGTGGGTTCCTTCCGCTCCTTACTAAGAGGTACAGTAAGCATTCCCAATGATAAACCAATTGCCAGCTCCTCATTCTTTGACTCAGATACCACAGGTATCGGTGCGTTCATGTCTGGGAGTGGAATCTTTAGTGAATCTGTTGATGCGGGAAATGCATCTCCACACACATTTAGGTGTCGAGAGGCATTAATACTCTTGTTATTACAATCACTAGACATCTCCTTCCTCTCTGCAATATATGGAAGGCCTACAACGCCTGGAAGCATCTGGCTTCGAGGGTGAAGACGATGACAAAAATCATTCCATTTCTTCTGGAGCAAAATTACTTTAGCATTCAATACTGATCCATCGTCTTTGGCCTGCACTGAAGAGGGAGAACATGGTTTTTACATTTTTTTCATCGATTTCCTATTTGATGCAATACGCATCTGTTCAGTAATATTACTGGGAAGAACGGTAATATTATGACGTTACACCAAAAGAGCAATTACAGTATCCATAGAACTGAAACCTTCAAGAACTCATCATTGACAGATGTTACCTAAGGATTGTCACAGAGAAGCTGAAAACAGAAAGCAGAAATAACTTCAACAGAAATACACACCTTTGCAGCATCCAGTCCCTTGGTGCTGATAAAATCAGCTTTACAGAGCCAAGACGGCAAACTCGCGTCACTCGGATCTGGAACTGGAACAGAGCATCCCTTCAGAATTTCTTCAAGTTCTTGCTCATACTTCTCATCACATGAGTGACAACGAGAAATAGATTGACATTTGCTGGTTAAAGGGCTCTTCAAATCCGATGCTGATGAAAAAAATCCACCAAATGGAACAAAAGACTCCATCAAGCTGTAAGTATATAATGAGCACGGAACTGTGAGACCCAATTGAAACAAATGGTTAGAAGCCCAAGAAAGCATGCAAATATAAATGGGACAAAGAAAGGAATGCGATCTGGAAATAATTAAATGATGCATGCAGGAAACATTGCTCGAAACTCTGCATTACACATCAATTTATGCCAAACAAATACTTTTGTGGTTCCTGTGTCCTACAAGTTAAATGATTAAGAGAACATCGTTTACATCCATCCAAGGTGGCTACCAGTAGACACAAACTGAAAAGGTCCAGTTGTGGAACGTCCATGACAACTTGTTGCAGAACAACCGCCAACAGCTCCAGTCATACATAGGAAGCCTGTATTTATCAAAGGCATCTTATGCTGAGCAAGGCATCAGGCCAACCAAAGACAAATTTATCACATAGGTATGCATCAATGCTACAGCTGTATGCCTGTACCCTAGCTTCACAATAAAAACTACAATGTTCTAGCAGAACAACAAAACAAGTATACCACTGGATGCATACTCCACTTTCAGGTACAATCAACCAGCAGCAATGCTTAACAACAGTTTGCCAACCAATCTCCATAAGCAACAATATTGGAAATTATTATTTGTTTAGTAAATAAAAATAATAAAAAGAATGAACCAGAATGGATCTTCACTCATTTCTTAGGTAAGAAGTAGATCATAATTTTCATATCACCCTTTACCCTTCATCCATGGCCCACAAGTTTAACTTTATATTAAAGAAAAAACTTGACCCTCAATCCAATGGTCCAATCCATTCGGATTGGTGAAAGCTTGATAGATACAGAGAAATTTAGCGTGTCCCGTGTGTGTAGATGGTTCAGATGGATCATACAGTCGGCCCCACCATGTATCCCTCTCCCTATGGTGAGGGATGGATCATCATCATCAAAGCCTTATCCCAACTATGTTGGTGTTTTTCTACATGAATTATGTTTCTCCATTCCGATTTATATCCTGAGCCAAATTCTTGGTGAGGGATAGATGCACATGAATATTTTCCATGTGTGTGTGTATGAACTACTATAGGTCGCTCATAGATCTCTCCCCTTGACAGTTGGCCTACACCCCTTTGATCAAAACCCTTTTCCTAGCTAACCACAGAGTAAATACAAATATGCCCTTCACCTTTTGATTTTGTGCTGTGACTTATACTCGCATGTCCTCTATTGTTAATGAGCTGGTGGTCTTTGTACTTTTTTTTAATCAGAGTGGTCTTTCTACATAATCGTTGTTTCTTAAAAAGTTTTAGTAACCAGACAAATAACTATGGGTGTGAACCCTGGTCTTCCCCATAACAGAGATAGCGCCAAACTACTACTCTAACAAAGGTTTCGCTATTCCAATTGATAAACTCTTCAACATATTCAAACTTGTCAACACTCCCAAATCAACAACAATACTGCACTGGGTTAAATAGCATTCTACTTCTGTCAATGAAATCACAGTTTAAAATTCAGGGTCAGCAAATATATTACTGACAGCATTTTCTGAATATCAAACTGTCTAAACTCAAAATCTTCTACCATTAGATATAACACAAGTAATATAATACCCCCAAAGCAGTAAACAACAAAACCACAACTGAATTAGATATGATCTAAATTGCAAACAAACTAGAAACAAATCATGTAACAAGTTCATATAAAGCATTAACTTTTGTTGCTCTGAAATAGAGAAGGAATAAAAAAGAACAGGATTACCCACCTTTGGGGTCTGGAGTGCAATCCTCCTCCAATAGCAGGTGTAAGAGAAGTGATGGGCAGAAGCTGCAAATCCCAGTCCTTTTCCACAGATGGAAATCTGGTCAGAAACTTCATATAAGTCTCATAATTCGCAGCAGACCCAATCAACCAAAGGCGCCCCCGGTGGAGATCCAACAACCTAGTCAATTCAGCCACCATGTAACCGGCCGACGCCACATCGGCGAGCAGCCAATTCAGATCACCGACATTGATGGCGACGCCCGGCCCCGGACACCGCTCCGCCAGCTGACCCAATTCCCCGAACCTCGAATTGCCGTCTCCGGTGGAGCTCTCCGAGACCCACTTCTCCAGCCACACGAAAGAGAGCCCGGTTATCTCCCGGGGAATGGCGTTGGCGGAGCCAGCGATTGCTCCGCCCCTCTCCAAACACTCGGCGAAGCTCTGGACGGCGTCCCCCGCGCAAACTCCGACCAACAGAGGGTTCCTGCTCTTCTCACTAACCAAAACCTTCCCAATTCTCCGGCAATTGTCGACCAAATCGGAGGACCCAGCGAATGCAGATAACCCAGAGAAGGGGAAATTGAAGCCGGGCCGCCCCGGCTCCAAATTGGGTCCGGCGGTGAAGTTGCAGAGGAAGAGCGGCGGGCACCGGGAGCGCGGGAGTCTCAACAGAGTAGAAGGGGGCGGCCGCAAAAGCGCCATCTGCACATCGCGGCTCCGGAATCCGGCGTCGGCGAAGACCCGGCTGACTCCTGGATCGTCCAGAATTGAGAGAATTAGTGGCTGAAGCTCAACTTTCACAGACAGCAGAGAGGTTGAAGAAGACGGTGACGACGACGACGGAGACGAAGAAGAAGAAGAATTGAGACATGGGTTTTGTTGCAGGTGCTGGTGGAAGGCCTCAGGAGGGTTTCTGCGCTGGTTCGCCTGCGATCGCTTGATGGCAGCCATGAGAGAGTTGGAGATGGGCGGCTCATTCTCTTCGCTGCTGGCAGCGTTCTGGGTGGCTGTAGAGGAGGAGGAGGAGGAGGAGAGGCGGTCGAGGGAGAGAGCGAAGCAGATGTCGAGCGCCCGAAGCTGGTTGCGGGGGGAGTAGGCGGTGCTGCGTGCGCGAGAGCAGGCGTCGCGGAGGAGGGAGGAGGAGGAGGAGAGGAGGGCGGTGACCGCGTGCAGAGAGGTGGTCTGGGCATGGCCACGGCGGCGTGCGGCGGCGACCGCCTCGTCCAGCGCCTTCGCGGCGTCGCCCGTCAGGCACTGCCGGGCGGTGCTAACCGGCGTTGGCATCCCCGACGACCATATATAGCTGCTACAAACAGGATGTATAAGATATCTAACCAAACCAAAAAAACAGAAAAAAAAACTCTTTCTTTCTCTCTCTGTCTCTCACTCACACACACACACTTCTTCTTTCTCCTACTTCCTCTTCTCTCTTTGATTAAAAAATTGTGGCAGAATAGCAGACCTTCAATGCCTTTTTATTTATTTATTTAGCAACCAACCAACCAAAAGGAAATAGAAAGAGGCATCAGATAGATAGAGAGAGAGTATCTGATGAAAAGGTTTTGTGGGGTCCAACAACATTCGAAGAGAATAGATTCTTTTTCATTTGCTTTTTACCTCTTTCTTTTGGAGGAAGAGGTTTAAAAGTCTACATTCAGATAAAGGAGCCCCTCCCTCATTTGGGCCACCTGCAGCTGATGGAAAATGCTTTTAGCCTCTCTCTCTTTTTTTTTAAGCTTTAAAGATGATGATGATGTTGTGAGGTTGTAAGACATTCCATCATATGGGTTTGTTTTTTGCAATAAAGGGTTGATTTTGTTAGCGTTTGTAATGTGATTGTGGGTTCTTGTGGCTTGGACTTTGGATGAAAAGGAGTGTTTTTATAATGTGGTGAACTTTATTAGTTTATAGAGTTAAATATTGAGTAAGGAAGAAATGACAAAATATAAAGATCTTGTTGCACCAATGGGGTATAGAAAGGAACTGACTGAGGAGGAATAAAAAAAGATAGGATTAAGAATGAGTAGCAAGCAGGTGGTTTAAACAGAAAAGATAAACAAACAATTTTGTCTGAGATCATTGTATAAAGAATAGAAATATCATAAATATGCATATTTATCTACTTAAAAGAGAAATGAGTGGGGACACAAACCAATTTCTAAAGATGAATTAACTAGATGCAACCCTCTAGATCGTATAGTGACAGAAAAAAAATTGTAAGTAGAGATTAGTCTGGAATTTAGAAAGTTTTGATATTGGTGGTGGTGGTGATGATTGCAACAAACTGTTAGTTTCTTAATAAATATGCTTTAGCAATTAAGTCTATCAAATGAAGGGGCCATGCTTGAACAGGGTTGTCAAATGGTCAGCCCAGGCTTAGGGTGTCCAAGCCCTACACTCAACATATGTAGGTCGGACACAGCAGAGGCCAAAGCTCTCTCATCGCCTTTACTACCTATGCTCTTACGCAAACCTTGCAGGTCAAAACAAGACCCATGGCTTGAAGAGGACAAAACCATCTTTTCTTTTCTTTTCTTTTTTTACATTGCCAAGCTAATTTAGACCATTGCAAATGCAATTAACATGGCAGTATATGAAAATTCACATCATGTGTTCCTTTGCTCGAGTTTTGAATTCTAGCCACTTGAAAGGTTAAAGTAGCCATTAGAAATTCTCACAATTTCAACATCCTTGGCATTTATGGATGCTCTCAGGTGGAGAGGAGGATTAACACATTATCAAATATTTCATGGGATAACCATCACATCACATCACAAATTTCAGCGAGTAATTCTACTAAAGAAACACGCTGAGTTGTACTTGAGCATTTGAAAATCTTGATAGAGATGTGAATTTTCATCTCAATTAACACCTTTTTGTCAAATGGACTAATTTTGAAGAAGGAAATGCGACGACCACCAAGACAATGAAATACCCTAGCATTTATCCTTTACCCCTTAAATCTTTAATAAATCCTAGTTAACATAATACAAAATAGGTGAACAAACCTCTATACATTAAGAAAGGGGCAAAAGGAGCTCTACAAGGCTTAGAAAGTTTATAAATTACAACACATTAACGGCTAAGGCCAATTTCCACAGTGGTCGGATGTGAATGAAACACTAAAACCTCACCTTCTTTTTATATTGATCCAAACATCTTACCCACCAACCTCTTATTAATTTATGAGGTCCCTAGGTGGCCCTCCAAAGTACCAATGGCACTGTCCATTCATCGCACTTGGTCATGACTCATGAGAGTATGTGGTTATGTTCATGGGAAAGGTTTGGAAGAGAGAATGGATCCAGTTGATAACTACTCCAATGTAGGCCCACTGTCAACAATCCTAGCCCTCACACACACTTCTCCTTGTACTGGTTAAGTGGCAAAATAGACTGTTCTAAGTGGCAAAATATTAATAACAATCTTTTTTATATGAAGTTGGCCAAGCCTAAATTGCCCTTTTTCCCGATTGCAACTTTACTCAAATATGCCCCACATCAGATGTGGATTGAGTTTACTTTACCTGTTTTTAAAATGGGTCGCATAAGGGTTGGACTTCAATTCATACCCTTTGTCAAGCCGACTCGTTTTCACCTGACCCGACCCGACTGCCACCCTAAGTGCAAGCGTTAGGAATTGGGTCATTCCAAGTGGACATCATAAATAAGATGTATATGTTAGAACCACACATACTCTCCCATCAAATTATCCTAATCTTGGTGGGGAATGGGTAGGCCCATTTAAGTTAGGCAATTTCAAGTAAAAAGATTTTCAGCTTTGAAAAACTTTGACCTCTCTAATGTTATTTATTGAGAAATGAAAAGAAGTTATAAGAAAAAGAAAGGAAAAACATGGAAAATAAAAAGATTCTTTCACATCATCTAAAAGCTAGCTATATGAAATTCTCATAAAAGACAAGATTGTGGCACTTTAGCATTTTGATTTAAGTTCCAGGGCGTTTTTGTAAGGACAATGAGTTGTCCCACCTATCTAAGTGGGATTTGAAACAATTAATTGTATTTAGACTTCTTAGAAAGCCACTTGCGTGCATATGAATTATGAGCATCTCTCAGGTGATTAAAATTCCAAAAAAAAAAAAAAAAACACACTTCACTCCACAGTGTTGGGAAAGAACTTATTTCCTGTAATAGAAATACTGGGTCTTCTGAAAAACCCTTTCCAAAGTCAAACATTACCTTGAATGAATACAACACAACAGTCCTTTCAGTTTTTAATGACAAAAGCCCTTACACATGTGATGTAGCTTGGTATTTTTGGTATAATGCTCTTGTAATCTTGTTTTCTACTTGATTTTGTGTCTCTAGGGTACACCTTCTTTTCATTAATTTAATTCTCAAGTTACTGATTTGAAAAAAAAAAAAAAAAAAAAAGGTCTTTGCATATTGAGATTCTCAAATATTGCTTCATTTTCTAAGAAGTTTTCAGATACCTTCCATCTTACAAATAAATATTTTTAAATGGTTTATTATTTTTTAAATAGATATCTGACATTTTCACAATGTATGATAGTTAATATATTCGAGAGGGTCGAAAGGTAGAAAATAATATAGAAAGAATAGAATTAAATATTTTCACATGCAGTAGAACTATTTTCAAAGCACAGTGGATAAGAAATTGTATCCTGAATTAAAAAAAAAAACTGATTATATTTTTTTAATTTACATATTATTTCTCATCTTTCACTAGTCTCTAATCTCTTCGCTTTCATATAAAAATGAAATGAATACATCTACCAACAATTAACATTTGACTTAATTTATGTGTTTTGTCCACATTTGCTTGCCCTATTGGAGATTGAGCTTAAATTTCACTTCCAGTAAAGTGCTACACCTGGTTTAATTGATGGTGTTCTAAAAATATAATTATGCACTTACATATGATCAATCCAACTATGCTTACTAAAAATAACATAAATTCATTTTTCTCATTTTTTAGGACATGTTTATTTCACATAACTGAATACATAGGAATTATAAGACTACTATTTCCAAAACTAGTCATGATTAAAAAAATAAATGTGAATTTTTTAAAACAACCATCAAGTTATCTCTCTTCTAATGGAAAGTCTATACTAAGAGAAGGTGAAAAACGAATACCCAGCCACCACCTTTGTGATTCAAATCCTACAAAGATGAGAGTTGCGTCTACCTCTTAAACTTATATCCTTCTCCCTTACCTCTGTAATAATTGTCGTTGGAGCTCATTTGAGTGTGAGAATTTCTATGTATTTAATTTTCAATGACTGCAAACTCATGATCTCAAGATTATTTTAGTAGCACCTTCTACATTGCCACAGGGCTCTTTTCCAAATTCATTTCTTTGTAATATTCAACCGCATTGACTGTATAGGAAGGGTGGGCCCTGCTTAGTGGAGGCTCTTTGTTGCTTCAATTTGTGGTGGTCCCCTTGTTCCTACTAATCTCTTTTTTCTTTGATGTAAAGCCTCCCCTTGGAGATGAGAGAGAGAGAGAGAGATGCTGTGTCCACTTATTCTAATGGGCCGGCCAACAACACTCATGTCTGCGTCTACTTTACAACATGATTGCTGTTGGTGTGAAAGAGGGAGGGGTCTACAACTCCAAAAGATCACATGTGATAAGGGTAGAAGGGAGGAGAATAACGCTACCTTCCACCACACATTCTCCATCACTTGGAGCTTCGAATGTAAAACAACAATAATAATGTAATGAAGAAAGAGGGAAAAAAAAAAAAAAAAAAGCTTCACACTTCCTCCTTTCTCATGTCAATGTCTGTCCCAGTTGCTATTTAAGGGTAAAAAGGCTATGCTCTTGTCTCTTCTCTCTCTCTCTCTACCCCACCTGTTCACACATATATGGCCTTGTGTTTCTAAATATGACAGCCATGTCCCCAATTGTGAGTTACTATTTATGGTTCAAACTCCACTTTCTAGAGAGAGGTGCACGTGAGAGTCCGAAAGAGATGTGGGGGAGATATACTGAACGTTCTAGTAAGATGCCATCTAAGATGGAAGTCTAAGGGCCACCGAGGTGTGAGTAGGATGGAATTTGGGGGAGGATAAGATAGGGTGTAGGTATAGTTTAGTTCCATTTAAATCACCTTTGAATTGTCAGCCAATGACAAGTGTCTGAAGGACCTAGGCTGTTTGTTCCATGCAGTTGAATTATCAAAACTTTCAAGACTTGTATTTTTATCTAAGATGATTATCCAAAAAAGACCATCAAAGAATCGCCCATTTTTAGAAAATAATCCAAATGATAATGCAAAATGAATATCCAAACATCACCCTCTCTATTCAATTAGTAGGAAAGTCTGAGCTTCTATATGCATCTCCTTCCTTCACTTGCCTACGTAATATATTGTTGAAGCTCATTTGACCAAGAAAATGCAATCCATCATATGCAAACAAATGGGCCTATATTAAGTTGAACCAAAATAACAGGGCTAGAGGTCACACACTCAAGGTAAATGAAAGAGAAATCACTCAAGTGGGCCCTATGGTTGCATCACTCACATAAGATTGCATCTCACTAAAAACACTTCGTAAACTGTGATCCGCACATAGTACCATGTGAATTTGAGTGAGGAATTCACTCAAGGAACATGCCAATAATGGGAGGTGGGGACTAGAAAGATTTCAATGAGACCAAGGGCATGAAATTTATCTGCCTATAGATCATCCTAAAATCTTGAATTATATGGCCTGCAATTTAATGATCTTAAATGCATAGTTTTTTTGTGGATTCAGTCCAACTGTAAGTAACATATGGATGAATGTCAATTTTGGATTGTGCCGATGCATAGGGGGTAATTCGTATAACTTGATCATAAGTGAGCCAAGTGGCCTGGCCAAAATGAAGGTGGATTGCACATAAGAATAGCGTCAAAAGGTTTTCATCTAAATGTTTTCTGCTGCGCTCATTCCCCACAAATGATATCCAAAATGTTCAAAACCTTGAACGGGTTGAGTCAACTCAATTGGCATCTTAATGAATATTATTGAACTTCACAAAAAGATCAATCAAACTCGTGTAAGTGACTTGACCCATTGCCCTTTTGAGACACTCAAATAAGTCAAGTTTAGGTAGAGTGCGTATCTTTAGCAAATATAAATTGAATTTCAAGGAATATATAATAAAAACACTACTACTAGAAAAAAAAAACTGAACTATAAATAATTAAAGGTATGCTCATCAAATTTTTATTCATCATCATTAAACTTTGTCCTACTTATGTGTCAGCTATATAAATTCTGTTTTTCCATTTCAGGCTATATATCCTAAGCCAATTCTCATATAGGTTGCATATTCAAATTTGTTTTTACTTCTTTCATCCACGTGCTCTTCAACCTACTGATGTCCCATGGTGAGCCATCCACATGCATAGAAAAACTTTCCATAACAGCATTATTGTTGTCTGCATCGGATATTTTTATTGTTTAATTTTGTATGATGAAAAGTGAGAAATCAATTCATAAGGCGAATGTTTTTGTGGTCTATTATAAACTTTTGATGTATTGCTTAATGATCCATTTAGATGAAGAGAATAGTGGAGAGGATGATTTCTTGACTAAAGAATCATCTTCTCCCGCATTTAGATTTCTTTATAGAAGAAAATAATTTTCCTCTTAAGTACATTTTTGAGGGAAAAAAACAAAAGAAATGATTCTATCTAAGGGGGGTTTGAGAAAATACTTTTCAGGTTATGAAACTAATATTTTATTATTAGAAACGATATTTAACAGTTTCATATCTATTTTTTTATTCAAAGAAAGACTTTAAAACAAGTTCTCCTTCCTAGCTTTCTGTATTCATATTCAAATCCAATTATCTATATTGAAACAAAACAAAAGGGGTGCTCTCAAGGGTGCCACATCAATAGCCATAGATTTTTCCTTTCCAAAAAATAGGCAGAAAAAATATACACGGCTTTGACTTGGGCTACTACTCCTTTCCAAATCTCCTCCCTAAACCTCTCTATTTAAAATTTAATTAAAATTATGGTTTCAATGAATTTTTATTTAAAACTCAATTATAATTTTCTCATGTCAACTTCCTTCACCAATGTTTCTTTTCTATATATAGTGGGTTTCTAAAATTCCAAGATCTACGAGACTCTAAAATTTAGGCTACATCCAATTCAATTTGATCCAATTATAAACCCTAAAATCTCGTATAATCTCTTGGTTAGATCCATCCAATCCGATTTTATGCCTCTAATCCATATCGTAAAATCTCTTGATGAAAGCAATACATTTCCAAAATCCCAATATCTACACTCCCACTACTATTTAGGCCTTCTATTTCCAACTATCATTCTATTCGATTCTACCTCCAAACCTCTTAATTTTGATCTCCAAAAGTTTAAGGTAATTCCTAAGAACCTTGATTAATTAGACTGGTTGATTTATTCTTTTTACTGATTAGTGTTTATTTATACCAGATTTTCTTTGTTTATTTTAACTCAATTAATAGGCCTACCATTCTAATCTCAATTGATAAACTCCCCCCTAATAAAGAAAATAGGCAGTGATGGTATTTTGAGATGGTGCGGTGGGCATGTCAGTGTTTTAAAGGAAGAAAGTTAATTATAAAAGGTAAGTCTCTCTTTATATGACATGACATGATACAGTAGAGAGTAAATGAATGGTCCAAAATGCTTTTCTGTCTCTTGTCGGCCTCCAAGGGCCAAAGAGTCTGACCCCAAAAGGCACATTAGCATGACTGGCTACTAGTGCACATGTGTACACGTATGCACACGCGCATGTTCACACACTCATCATTTTCATGAAAAGGAAGTATCTTTTGGAGATCTTGGCATTGGAATCTTGCTTTCCATTAGCCCTAGGAATCGACATTTACCACCCCCTCACTCTTCTTCCCATTTGCACCCACTTCTCCTGTCTTTACTTTCTCCAATTATTGCCAAACCAAAACCCCACCCCACACCCCCACAAAAAAATAAAAAATAAAAGATAAAAAAAATAAAAATAAAAATAAAAAAGGTCCACTCCACTAATCTATTCCAAAATCCAATCCAATGAATAATGGGTCTAAGTTCAAATTTAGGCTGCATGAGTTGGATTCATATGCATATCTTTTATGACCCAACTAGTATAAGGGCTCGACCTTCGGTAACATCCTGCTTCTTCTTACGTAAAAATAGATTTTTGAGATCGGACTTTACTTTCCTCTTTCACGAGAAAAAATAAATTAAAAGTTTCAGTTTTCCATAAAATCTCGTGCTACACTAAACAAGAAAAAATCAAACGGAGTGAAAATAAAAGTTCCACATCTGCATAAACATCCAAACACAAACCTTCCCTGAGAGAGATTGAACACATCTCGAGGGAACATCTTTATGTCTTATGAACATCTATTTGACAGGAGTGATATCACATGCAACCCCTCTCCTTTCATTATAGGATTTAGCTCAAATATAGATTCAAGCATCATGATGGATTGATTGATCTTTATGTAGAACAAAGTTATATACCCAAGACATGTAAAAACAAATGGTGTATATGAATTTAATCATCAGAGTAATATATCAAAGAGCCAGTAGCATAGTTGGAAGGTGTTCGGTGCGGCAATCATAAAATTGTAGGTTCGAGTTGCGACCATTAAAAAAGAAAAAAATTGGAAATCTACATACATGATATTTTAAAATTCATGGTCGAAGAACCTTATTAAACTCAACCCATTAACAGCCCTAAACATGAAGTTTACAACCTGTGTAATTGCGTCCAAGTCCAAATCCAAGTTGGTGAGAAAGTTCACAGGTATCAAACCCAGGAGTTGAACAAATAGTCCAAAGGATGGGGGGTGTAGCTTGTAATTGTCTGAGAAGTGGATGTAAATGTCAGCTCTCAAAAAACAAATACTATTGTTTTCTTTTGTGTCCGTCCTTTCCACGCATTCTCTCCCCCATTTCTCTTTCTCTCTCCGCTGTGGCTATCGACTCTTTATTGAGAGAGACCTAAGACTGGGACCACTGGCCAAGTCTCTCATTCAAGAGGCAATGGCTATGTGAAAGGAGCAGATATTTTGACAAGTTGGGCTGCACCCTACTCCACATGATGTTGATGGAACGGCCACCCGTCCCTCATTTGCTTCCTAATTAGGCATGTTGGAGGCCCAGGTGGAAGCATAGACTCCTCTCATTTATGCTTTAAAAGGAGACTTTGCATTCAAGGTACTCTAGTCTTACCATTACATTAATTGAATGGTTTAAAATAAAACAAAAAAATGGAGGAAGGATTGGGATGAAAAGGTTTGTGTGACTTTTATGCAATTTAAATTGTCAATGAAATGCTTGTTTTCATGTTTGCTTTCACAACTAATCTAAAGGAAAGCAAATTCAGAGTAGACTTAAATTTGGAAGATTGGTAGTGAATGTAAAGGGGTAGTATTGATTATAGGAAGCTCGAGTAGCCTTCACAAGATGGGCTATTTTTTTTTCATTCTAGAATGTTGTGAAAATTTTGTGACCATACTTAAATATTCTATTTACATGTAGTACACTAAAGAGCCTTCTAAAATGAAGCTTAATTTTTCCAACTTCTAAACAAATATAAAAAAATAAAATAATTATTGAGATGCAACAGACAAATATAGTGGTTTGGGCTTGGTGGTCATTACCCAATTGTTTTGACTACACCCACTATGGTATCCAATTTGTAAACAAGCACTCAAAACCATTATGTGTATTAATCTTCCATTTCGACCCTGTCTTTAGAAAAAAAAAAAAAAAACAGTTTCTTAGACAATATCATTAAATACATATAAAAAAATTAAATCTCCATTCATGATTTGGGGCAATAAGCATATTAATATTAAAAGAAATAAAATCATCTTGCTCGACATTTAATTAATATATTGATTTAAAAGGCACCATATTAAACATATATCTGATAAGTCAAAATCTTTTCCACAAAATATGTGCAACTTGTGGTATAAAAATCACTAGAAGGTATGATACCCTTTTGACAGGCCATTTGAAAACTTTTACAAAATGCAGGGAGTGGAAAGAATCTTGTCAATGTCTTTTGTTGGTCTTGTAATCTATGATAAATCCACTGTAGTAAAAGTTGGACGATTTTCTCATGTGCTCGTGGGCTCTGCATTCCGCCTTCCATTCGTATTAGATCTTGTCGTAATAGGGGCATCCTTCATTTACAGACGGTCCAAATGTTACCTCTCTTTTAAAAAAAGATATATACTTTTTCACTGATTTTGATAAAGGGAGAAATTAAAATACCATATTAGAGGAAGATTTCCTCTTACATGCAACGCTCTGCAGCATGAGTATTCATGTAGACTGTCTCAAAAGGCAGGACTCCCATGAACTTTACAGTATCCGCAGTTTCAAGCAAATTCGATCCAAATGGACTGTACAACGTAAAAGCATATAAGAAAGGGAAATGCTCATGTGAGAGACACTCTTATTAAATTGGTGAGAGATTAGTGAGGGCCCTCATATAAATATTTGAGGTCCTTGCATTTAAGTTGGTAAGAGTAGATATTTATGTGAGGGCCCCCACCCATCTCTCACCAACTTGGTGAAAGTGTCTTTCACATGAGCATTTCCCTATAAGAAAATTGTACTCTTGTCAAATACTTAATTTCTTTTTTTTTTTTTCTTTCAATTCTTTGCTTACTCAAACACAGTGTATTAAAAAAAGAGAGAGAAAGAAGTGAAAGTAATCAGAATGAAATCAAGGTAAGTGGAGCTAAAGAGGTGGTCATGACTCATGAGGATGGCCAAGCGCGGAGTTCTGAGGAGGTGGACCTCATGAAAAGCAGCTTTAGAGGTGGGGATGGAGTTGATGTGATGTGCTTTGCTTGAGAGAGAAGTAAGAGAATGGGAAAAAGAGGTGACTAGGATTGATAGATACATCCTTCTCTCCTTACAATAATAATAGGAGTAGTATCAAGATGTGCTGTGCTTGTGAATGTGATGCCACTGCAATGGAATTGGAAACGCACTAACTAAATGCAACTACTATACTCCTACTACTACAAGATTCAATTCCAGTGGCTTTTTTATCAACATATTCAACATTCTACTCTTACCCTCTTTTGAATTGGGGGTGCAACTTGCTTGCTCTCATATCCCTGCTAAGCTTTTATCTGTAATAGATGTGTCATATCATTATTGGTGGGGTGGGGGATTATTGTTGTTGCTGTTTGTTGTGGTTGTTGTATCATTACAACTATATAAACCATAATCTAGTTACTGTGATTATTGTTTTTTTATTGTTAATATGAAGTGGGCCATCACTTCAACTTCATCCTTGAATATATCAATTACTAGTTCTTTACGTAAGGGTTTGGACTTTGGCCTTTGAACATGTGTGTGAAAAGTGATGGGGATTTGCAGTCTCCTAATTGTTTGTTGAAGTTATCCATAACTTGGGCCAGAGAAAACCCAAACTGGCCTGGATCATAATTGCATGAAAATAAGATTTTAGCCAGAAAGCCTGAATTTTGGAGGCCAAATAAGATTTGGAGAGCGCTTGGTAGGTATCCAAATCAAAACATAGCATCATCACTGTCATCATCTTAGTTTTATCCCATCAAGTTAAGCTTGGTGTAGGTCAAGATTTCTAAAATTTGGATTCAGCCAAGGAGTAAGTAATTTTGTGTTTCATCCAAGGTCTGACCCAATATCCAACCTAACCTACCCCAATTGCATTGTCATTATTAAAGTATTGTCCCAACTAAGTTGGGATCGAATATATATATATATATATATATGAATTCTTCATTTTTGGTCTATTATGAGCCAAATCCTCAAATAGATTACACTTCTTCTTATATGTCCTTATGATTGCCTCACCCAATTGCGTCTATAATTAATTCATTCTAAACCAAAATTAAAATAAGCCCCCAACATGGTTGATAGAGATCTCTTACAAAACCTTTAGAGCACATTTTTTTTTATACATTTTTTCACAAAAAAAATGGATAAAATGGAAAAGCTTTTCCACACTACAGTGAAATCCACATTTCGTGTAGCCACTTCCTCAAGGAAAAGCATAAAAATAAGCTAATTCCTTTGTGATTTCTCAAAAAACTTTTTCTTATTTCGGGTTTTTTTTTTTTTCTTTTTTCTTTTTTCTTTGTGTGTGTGTGTGGGGGGGGGGGGGGGGGGGGTGGGGGTGGGTTTGGTGGGGGGTACATGCCCTTCAAATAAACCATTGATTAGCTCCTCTTGCTTATCACAATCTCTGTTCACAAGCCTAAACATTCACTATCAAAATCGTCAACAGTCAGGAATCTGTTCCTCGGTAGGTTAAAAGGCTTGCGGACCGCAGACTAATGTTCAGAAGGCACCAAAGAAAATAGGCTCAATTGGGGGGTGGGGACTTGCCACTTGAAGTAACACTAGTAGAAAGTCATGCTCAGTCCCATCTGTGTCACCATTCTAGCAAATATAAATATATTCGATGGGCACACTACAGATACAAACTTGACACTTGGCCAAGGGGACAATGACACATGGACTACGACCCAACATGAATACCATGATTGTCCCAACTCAAACCTCAGTACTATGATTTTTATCTTTAGCCTTACCCCACAATCACCTTCAAGTTGACACGATGAGTTTCATTATTCATTCATTCATATTTTTAATAACATATATGGTTGAAAGGGAGATCTCTGTTAGTTGTGGGTACATTAGAGCATGCCATGAAAAACCTTTTCATGACAGTGAGAAAAGAAATATAAGAAATTGAAAAAGAATTATAATGATGATAAATGTTAATTATTCAACATATTGTATAGTGTTTGTATTTAATTTAAATTATAACAAGGGACCAGACCCTACCCCACTTGGGTATGGATCCTGGGATTGGGTCTTGACTTGGATTTGGGTCATGCTTTACCCAACCTGAAAACTGACCGGTTTGTAGCAGCCCTTACTGTACACTGTGTGCTTCCATGGTGAATATGAATTGTGATGCCTACAGTGACACTGATTAGTTACAGCCTAAAAATAAAAGTAACAAAAATATAAAATCCAAGTTAGATCTCAAATTCTTGCTTATATGGGCCTGCCTGAAAAATCATTCACTCCACAGGTTGACTGGGGTCAGTTGCACAAGTGATAGAAAACAAAATACTACCGAAATCTCCAAAAGCATGGCTAACCTAAACTGTCACGGTATTCACCTAAAACAACAATACAGCCTTTTGGTTTTTTAATTAAATTAGCACGAAAATTGAACACATCAAGAGAAAATCTAAACAAAGCTGGAATGGGAATTGAAAATAATGAGAAAAGTTATTCCTGTGACATATTCTCGAATGATATCATGAGATAATGGAAATTCTCAAATAAAGCTGGAATGGAAGTCTACATTGTTCTCTGTATTGTGGGTTCGAATCCATTATAACAGGAGAATTTTTTTGGTGTGTATTTCAAAATGAAAAGAAATACTCTTTTAGCAAACTCAACCTAACCCGTATTAGTCATACAGCAGGTTTGGCATCTCAAACTATAAACCCGTCATGAGTTAGTTAGGGTGCAGCAGAAGTCACATTCTGGTCAGGTTTAGGTCGGGCTAAACCTGAACCCGACCTGACCCATTGCCATCCCTAGATTGGGCAGACCTTCCAAAGCTCTGGAATCCGTTCAACAAGTCAAGCTTGACTCGAGCCAAGATACAAGCCAAGCTCAAACTTGGCTAGCTCAACCTCAATTAATTTGGGGTAAGCAGACTTCCAAAAGGTTGTTGACAGCCATCGGAAGAGTATAATCAAACAAACTCATCACATCAAAAGGAGAAGTAAACCATGCATGACAAGGGTAGCTAATATCACAATTTCTGGGCAGTAATAATACAATACACAAAAACATTTATGAATAAGAGTTGTATCCTTTTAGACTGCATCCCAACTGCATATAGCAGTTAGCTTTGACTTAACTGGAAAAATCTCTAACGGTTTACATGGATGTCATCTTCTATGATTGACTGATTTGGTTACTACCTGCCTTTCTTCACACTGCAGGATGGGCATTTGTATTGCTTAATATTCTCCGCTTTTGCTGGTGTGATCTTCACACACTTTCCATGGAACCACCTTTCACATATGTCACACCCAATCCAGAACTCGTCTGCATTGTAATTGCCAGCACAGCTTCCGCATAGTGTTTCACTGTGTTCATCCTCCTCCTCTTCACCGTAACCTTCCTCAACTGGCTTTGAATTGGCTTTTATCTGCCCATCACTCGTTCGCTGCAGAAATGAAGGGTTAAGCAACTAACAAAGTAGAGAGAATAAAAACAAACAGATACAACCTTTGATCAACAGCAAATCACCTTTGTTGAGATTTTAGATTTATTCCCACTATCCGAACCAGATTTGTTTTTCACATGCTTCCTTTCAGTCACTACTTCAAAGACAGTTGGCAGATCATTAATCATGGTAAAGAGGCGTTTCCTGTCAATTGAGAGTCACAAGTAACAACTCCCTAAATATCAGTTGCACAAAAACAGAAGATTTTGAATTAAGTGAAAAGCTATAATAGGAAGAGGCGTTTCCTGTCAATTGAGATTCACAAGTAACAACTCCCTAAATATCAGTTGCACAATAACAAAAGATTTTGAATTAAGTGGAAAGCTATAATTGGCTATCTCCATGACATAATGCACATACCATCAGCTCCAGTGGTCTTTTTTTTTTTTTTTTTTAAAGCAAGCATTTCACTGCCGATTTAGAACTATAAATCATCCTTTGTTGAAAAGAGGACAGCAAGAATGATAAATAGTTTCATCTTTCAAATCCTGGTCAATGTTGCTCTACTGACTTTATGTTGTCAAGACAAAGGTACAAGGGGAATCATAGCAACTCCCACTCCCATTGATCCCTGGCAGGCGGGTTTACACTCTCGTCTCCTGGCCACTGGGCCAACTCGGCAAGAAAAAAAAAAAAAGACGAAGGTACAAGAGCATTGTACCCTACACCTCCAAACCAAAATAACTACCTGATAGGAAAGCATCTAAAGAAGCATCCCTCATAACCCTTTGCTTAGCCAAGGAGTCCGCCATGCCATTAGCTGATCTACCAACATGCTAAAATGCCACTTGGATTGGAAGATGAAAAGAGTTTTATCTCCTTCAAGTAAAAACTAGAATTCCTTGGATTTCAGTAGCACAGAGAATGAATGTGCAACGATACTTCTGAGATGGCTCTAACACCACACACACACACACACATATATGCCAGTATTTGGTACATAAACCTGAGATGGCTCTAACATCATATCACACAACATAAACCTCATATGGAGCTTACTGGATGAGGTAGCACGATGGGCCCTACCTATTACCAATCCAAACCAACCACCACCCGTTAGTCACCGATCTTGGGGCTTGGCACCCATCCTTATGGATTGGATTGTTGGAAAATCCAGTTTTGATTGGATCTATCACTAGGTTGGAGACGATAATTTGAGGTAGTTTACAATGGATGGGATTTTGTAGACAATTTCAGCTTAGGATAACATAAGCTGTAGGTCATGATGATGGGGTTAATATGCATGAGATTGACCCAAAATTTGATATGTTGGCCCTTCATGAGATGAATCCGGTCATCGTTGGGCCCCATCTAGCTACCTTGCATGGTAATATGTACAGGAGCAGAACTGCTTCACACTCGTGTGGCATTAACTTTAGCTGTGTCACAGATTGTAGTTTGCTGCACCAGCAAAGCTTCAAGCAGTCATTTGTGCCAGTCTTTGTTCTCCGATTACCATTTTCTTCTACAGCTTTGTGATGGTTTTGCTAGATGCTTCAACAAGTCCATTTTTGTCACATTTTATTTCTCACAGGTTTTATAGAAATGAAGATCACTGAATTGAGGCCCATTATCATCAATGAACTTTTCATAGCTACCCCAATCTGTAGATGATGGTGGTTCAGAGGAAATTCTAAAATATAAAAAATATACATCCTATGAATCTAGATATTTATGGCACATATTTTAATGGTTAAGAATGAATTTAAGTAGTAAAAGGTGAATACTTTTTTTGGCTGAGTTAAACGAATAGTACCTCCAATCTTGGAATGCTATCTTCCACAAATTCTGGTTTCATCTTCCAAAATTAGTGCAGAAGGATACTTGCAGCCTTCTACATCTACTCACAACATGAAAATGAGGGAGAAAATCTGTTTTGGCCTTTTTCCCCATAGGACTCCGTAACAGGGTGACTCAGACTGGGACTCAATGCGGTAGGTGCCAAGTCCATGTTGACTTGGACTCGGCTGATTTTGAAACCATGCTTTTGGTCCTTACATAAGCCATCACTTTTGAAAATTGTGAACTGGTTGGTCCATTTTCATGACATTCAACAAAGCCTAATGTCCAAATACGGACACACCATGAATACGGCAGGAACATGAATCTTACACATAAAAAGTATCCAATACTACACAATACAGATACATTGCCTACTCCTAAATATCTAGGTGTCATAGTCATCGAGTGTTAGGAAAATCTTTATCAAATTCATGTTTTCCTTTTAGAGCTCCCATATTAATAACAGCAAGACAAGCCAAGGCAAATGCTTTAGCATTTTCCTCCTGCACAATGAAGTGCTTGAATTTAGTCAGCAAGTCACTCAGAGATATAGTCAAATATCAGGCTTACCTAAGCATCTCGTGCAAGTGAGTTACCCTCGCACCTCAGCTCAACTGTTGATTCTGCTTTGCAGATCCAACTGCTTCTGTTCTTTATAAATAAAAAATCAAAAAATAAATTGCAGATCCAACTTCAGACCCCCTTAAACCCACAATCTCAAATCCATAATCCCTAATTTAAAAAAGAAAATCCCAATTTGAAACCCTCTAACCACTAATTTCAAAACCCTAACCCCTAAAACCACAATTTCAAATCCATAATCCCAAATTTCAAACCCCCAAAAACTCCAAATTTCAAAGCTCTAATCCTAATACCCCCAGCCCTGTCTGAAATTGGGAAAAAAAAAATCAGAAACAAAAAGTAAAAAACTCCTCAAACTGCCATCTCTCTCTCTCTCCATACCTATGATGATCCAATAGAGAGAATTGAATAAGCAAACTTCACGGGATTCAATAATTCAGGATCCGACAACATGTAAGGGTCTGAGACATGCTCATATATATATGAGAAGAAAAAAAGAATTTTCACAATATTTTCTTAAAGAAATAGTTTGTTCTATACAATTCTTCTTGTATTTTGATGTTCGTTTTTATGGTTTTGGTTAAGGGGTATTAGCTACGGTTATGCATTGGCCGCTACAAAGTTACAAAGAAAAAAAAAAAAAACCTACCTGCTACCCACTTTCAGGAAGTAGTAGTAGAAAAGGAAGAAGAAAGGGGGAAAAAGGGCAAGCAACTGTGGGCAAGAATACCTACCTAACTGCAGAAAGCAGTGGGAATCGAACCAGCAACAGGCAGCAGTCTTCTTCTTCTCTTCCCTCCCTCTTTTCCTTTCCCTCCTTTCTCCTGCTCGATCCTCCTATCTTTTAATATTGAGGGCTTAAGTGAGATTCATGGCCCCAACAGTGGGGTCCACCTAAATTAAAAAAGGGATCATTAATCAAATGTCCCAAGGACCCTTTTATTACTAAAGGGCTAAAGTGAGCTTAATGACTCACCTAAATTAAATATGTACACAATTGATCAAATGTCATTTCTATATATAAGTCGGCCAAATTCCACTCAAACAGATATGGGGCCTATCCAAACTTCACTCTAACAGAAATAAAGCCACAGCCAAATTTCACTTAATAAAAAAAAAATAAGGATATGGGGGCTCTAGCCAAATTTCACTCCAATATGAAAGAGGACCTTAGCTAAATTTCAATAGGAATTAGGACCCAAGCCAAACTTCTCTCTAATAGGAAATATGATCCAAGTCAAATTCCAATCAAATGGGAAATAAGACCCTAGCCAAATTAATTTCTTAGTATAGGTAACAAACATGAATTCACATGGACAAATAGATCAATAATATATTTTTTTAATGGCTAGATCAATACAATTATTTCATAGTCATACAACAATATAGGACGTCTATGCAATGAGGGGACCGCTACGCCTCCCTATATTAGTTACTTTTGAAAACAAACATTAAATTCTAACATTTTCCAATATTTTGAATTTTTTGGATGCTTTTCCCAAAAAAATTACCACATTTTTTAATCACACCACTACACTGCTACATATCGCCACTAACGCTATGTAGCGTTTTGGCCACCGGCCTCTATACCCGCCGCTACCGTTATTTTCATCAGTGCTCCCTACTCTCCTTCATAATTAATTGAGGAAGCCAAATTCATCAACTCCCTATTCTCTTCACGTTTTATCCAAGACTTCTACCTCCACTGCCCTGCAAACTCTCCATTAAATAGTTGTCTTACCATAAGCTTCACATGGTCTGCCCTTTTCCCCCATAGGGACACCCAAAATCTGTCCTATGTCAAGAGTCTTCTTTGTGATTTCATCAAGATTAGGTTCAGCATTCATCACCACATTATTCGGTACCACAATTGCATTAGGCTAACGTTGTAACTTCATTGCCACTTCTTCCTGCACCAAATGTTCATCCAGAGACACCTAGTTCAGCCATACTCCGAGGGATTTCCAAATCAGGTTGCTTAACCACCTCATCAGTCTACCGTTAAGAGGCTCTTGCAGAAGGTTTGACACAAACAAACAATGACAATTGTTCTACCACAACGCGTGCGAGAGAGAGAGAGAGAGAGAGAGAGAGAGAGAGAGAGAGAGAGAGAGATATATATATATATAGAGAGAGAGAGAGAGATCAAATAAACATCAGAAACCATATGCATGTTCAACATAACCTAACATCTCCAGGCATAAAATTGAGACAAAAATAGGGCTGAATGGGACTGCTACTATCCTGTCCTAATTGTGAGATCACATATTAGGGGTCAAAGATGCACAGATGACATCTCAGAATAACAATGCCAAAAGTCATTAAAAATACTATTGAATAAGCTAAAAAGTGATTGGAGCCAGTTATAGAGTCCCAGATTTCAGAAAATGGCTCAACTGAACAGCCCAACTAAACCTCTAAATCTGTTCAACTCATAGTTACCTAGTCTGTACTAAATTAAGTTGAAGAAAGAACTCGAATTAGATATCAATTCACTCTAGTTCATGAATGGAATCATTTTAGTTTGGTTTATCTAGGATAGTCATAATTCTACTTACTTTCATATTGAATATATTGAGTCTGTGTGTGTATTTAATTGATAACAAGCAATTTTATAGAAAAAGAGAAGTGGAGATATAATACAAAAGGCCAAGAGAATGGTACAAGACAACTATACAGAGCCTAATCAAAAAAAGAAACGGGCCCAAAAACAGAACAAATTACACAAGAGGAAGTACGCAAGGACCAATCCTATCAAGTTCTTATTTAGCTAAAGAAATGATCACTTCATTTACTTCCCACACACACACACCGAAATACCACCTCCAATGAAGAACAATATCCTTAAATTGAATGTGCCCTTTTCTTGGGTACCAAATTCTGAAGTGATATTTTAAAAAGGTTTTTATTTAAGAGAAACTATCAAAAAAAAGGTTAAACAGGTAATTCATGTAATATTAGTTAAATGTAAAAGTTTTCACAAGGTTGTTTAGGCTTTAATATTAGTCGTGGACACACTAATGATGTAGCCATAAATTAGTTGATATGGGCATTTGAACCATGCAAAATTGAATCAAACTATACTGAAGTAGGAAATCAAACTCACTCATTATGGTAGATGAACTCAAATGATGAATTGGATGAACCGAAAAACGTAGGGCTGATTTTAAGATGCCTTTTGAATTGCAACATAAATATCATGAACCTATTTGTGATACATAATCACCTCTATGTGAGTAGGATACAATGTAGTACTCAAGAGAAATAGATCACAGAATACAGAAGCAACCATGATCCAATGGTGTGAAGAATGGAGAACCTAGATTGTGATAAACATAAAGAAAGCAAGACTCAGCAGGATATGAAAATTTGGGCAACCCTATATATTCAGTGACAACAAGTGGCTTGAAGAAATGAATGAATGAACAAAAAATATCTCAAAAAAAAAAAAAAAAAATCCCTTCTATTTGAAAGTTAAGGGAAAAGGCAATAAACAAAAAAAATCTGATGATTGAAGACTAAACTGGAGGCCTTACAAAATATCCCGTGGTAGAACATGTGGAGGATCTTGCAAATGTTACTACTGAGCTAGCTTTCTCAAACTACGGTTAATTCACTGCTTATAATCAAATTAGATGTCTAAGGTAATTAAGTTGGTAGATTTTTTTTCCAAAGGCTGATTTCAAATAAAATAAAGGTCACATTATAGTTGTTGACATATCCATAAAGCAGAAGGTTGTACAATCAGCTCTTTAACAAAATTGAACTGAACAATTGAAGCAGAAATCAGTTAGAGCAACCCAAAGGAAAAAGGTATCATCCATGATATGAAAGGATAGGGACATATAGTGCTTGTATATTCTCGCTGAGCTTGAGTTAGCTTTGACCAAGGAGCACACTAACCTTAACAAACTCATGGAGATATTTCTTCAAGCCAGGGAGAACTGGTCCAGCATTGTAGCTTTCCCAGTCCCCGTGGTCCACACTATTTGTGCAAAGTGGCGCCATTGGAGTTTCTTCTTTACGTTTTATTTTTCATATGTCAACCAATGTTTCATTAGCATGAAATTGGATGCTTTTGATGGGTTACTCAATTAACTTATAGATTATCCTAAACCAGTACAATTTTAACTGAGTTTTGAGAAAGCTATGGCCTATCTTTTGATGTTTTAGGGAACTTTTCATCTGTTGCTGCAGCTCTTAGCTGGTTGTAAGGGCAGAGATTAAAACATCTGTCAGGATGTCAGTGTATAGAAGGTGAAGGTTTATATTTGTTTTAAGGTACAAATATGGTGAGCTACGTAAAACATAACCGCAACGGGATTAAAGACGTGACTTATCCATTGCTAAAGAAATTTTGAGTAAAGGTTAGAAGCAACGGATGTGTATACCCATTGACATGAACCTTGAAGAATTTCCTTTTCTTTTCAATGGTCCTAGCCTCCTAGGTGAATTCTTAGGGAAGTATGCATCATATTTCAGGCTTACTTGGATACTCTATACTATTTTGTTGTGAGGAAGTGTTTCAAGGAATTCTAGAACTCCACATTTGATCTATTTTGAAACCCTGCTCATGCCAAATTGGAACCAGAGCACTGCAGGCTGCTCACTAGTCTCCCGAACTGCATCAAGAAATATATGGATATGTATAATAGAGAGAAGTTATTTAAGTTTGTTTTAACACAATCACATAGAACGCCAAAAGAGTTACTATGAAAGAAATCAAATACTACAGCCTACAGGCACTAGAACTAGGATAAGGAAAAGATCAATAAAAACTCATAATGAATTAATCAGAAATGACATTATATTGTCTGTTCACAAAGAACATGGCAAAGACTCGGAATAAATTAATCAGAAGTGACATAATATTGTGGGTTCACTAAGAACATGGCTAAGACTCAGAATGAATTAATCAGAAGTGGGTTCACAGTAGACATGGCCAAGACAAGGAATGAGTTAATCAGAAGTGACATGATATTGTGGGCTCACAGACAGCATGACCATAAATAGAGTTGGAGTGTGTAAGCAGCCTCAATGATGACGTTGTCTACGATGATTTGATGCCAGAATCCAGACTGCATCTATCCACATGGATTGAACTCTGCCGGTGGTAGTAGCCACCAGCCCCAAGCCTAGATAAAGGAGGAGGGTTGCATCAGGTAGGTTTACAGCCACTGCAAAACTTTTTTTCTCAACCCCAACATGAATTATGAAGAAACAGAATTATGTAGCTGAAATCAACATGGTTGGAACCAAGGATGAAAATAGCGGTGGCTACGCCCGCCGCCAAACCGCTATGAAGCGGGCAATACGTAGCGTAGCGGGGATACGTAGCGGCGTAGCGGTGTGAATTGAAATACTCACCAAAAAAATCTGAAAAAATTCCAGAAAATCCAGAAAATTGTAAAATGAAAGAAAATGTGGTTCTTTTGCAAAAGTAAGTAAGAAAAAGGGGTGTAGCGGTGCCCTCAATATATAAGGTCCTGTATCGCTATATAAATAGAAAATAATAGTAATGATTAGTTTTTTCACATGTATTCATGTTCTTTAGTCATGCTAACTTAGAAAGTAATGAAAAGCTCATTAAAAAAAAAAAAAAAAAAAAAACTAGAACATGAAATAAATGCATAAGACTTAAGAGTTAGGTCATTAGTGAACATTGAACAATCAATAGTCAATACTTTAAGCCTCAAGGTTAAAGGTTCAAATTCAATCAAGTGAATAAAGTGGTCAACACTCAACAACTCAACATTCAACACTAATTTAGAAATGAAGTGGTCAACACTCGTCCTCTCAGAAGATGACACATCCGATTAAGAGGAAGACTGCAAGGTCAACACATAAATCAATTACATCTCCTACAAAACAATGATGGAGACCGTGGGAACTTAAGAAGTTCCCTCTCGGGCCTCTCCCACTTAGTTATTTAACAATGAGGGTTCTTTAAAAACAGTTAAATTAAGACCAGTTTAAAATTTAGTAGTAATAGATAACCATATCTATACTACTACACACATTCCAAATATAATTAAACATGCTTAATATCATATATTAACAAATAATGATAATAATAGACATCCAAGCACAACAAAGAAAGACACCCAGTAAAAAAGGCCTAGCTATCATGGTCAAGTAGGATCCTTTTGTTTTCATGATTGCCACTTTTTTAAAACATGTGTTTCGCAAAGGGGGTCCGGGGGTATCCCCCGGCGGGGATCGAGCTGCCCGGTCAGCTCGCGGGGGCCCAGGGGGCAGCGCCCCCGGACCAGAAATTTTTTATGAAGTTCTTCCTTCGAAATCGAATTTCTGCTTTCAGAACCTGTGCCCCTCCTTAAAAGTTGTGATTCATAGTAGTTAGAGAGTGATAATCTCAAAAGTAGAAAAAAAGTGAAAAAGTCGTGGGGGGGGGGGGTTTGTTTAACACTGCCGATATGTATCGGCCGCCACCCGCTATTTTAATCCATGAGTCCTAGATGATGAATCTTCTTTAGATTTCTTAGAATAGTTGAATCTCTTGATTTTGTAGCAACAAATCTTGACAAAATGGAGTTGGGACCACTAGGGGGACACACAAAGGGTTCACAGCAATAAAAATGTAGAAAAAAGAGGAAGGAAGATGAAAAAAGTTGAAAACGTAGAACGAAAAGTCGTCAGGGGGGTTTTATTACCCCCCAGCGCCACGTAGCGGCCGCTACGGGCCGCTACGGGTGCGTTACCCGATAAAATCAATGTAGCGTGGCGGCAGCTGCCGCCACGGCCGATATATCGGCCGCTACGCTACGTAGCGGCCGATATTTTCATCCCTGGTTGGAACAAGGCTTTGATGATGATAACGATCTATAAACATGGACTGAATTCTTAGAATTGTTTTCAACTGAAACTAATAAAAATAATAGTAATAATAATAATAATAAACCATGCAAACAATAAAATATTAGCTAAATTAAAATGATAAAGAGTTTAACAAGAATTAATACCCTCAAATTCACTTCGATATTGAAATACACAAAAGAAATCAATAAGAACATGGCCATAAATATAGAATAGGAACGAATTAAAAAGAAGTGACAAGATAACATGGCCATAAATAGAGTTGGAGCATGTAAGCACAGCTCAATGATGCTGTTGACTATGATGATTTTGAAGCCAAAACGCAGACTGCAACCGTCAACCTAGATTGAGTTTTTAGAATTTTTTTCAACTGAAGAAAAAATGAGACCAAAACCATACAACCAATTTGCTAAATTAAAATGATACAGAAATTAATAACATTCAATACTCTCAAATACACTTCAACGTTTAAACACACAAAAGGAACAAAAACCCTCTAACCTTTCATTGCTATTAAAGCGTGCGCCCAGATAGAAAGCAACAGAGAGCAGCCAAGAGTCACTGTGTACGGCAACCAGTGAAAGCCAATCCTTCCTGTTCATACCATCCCTAGCAAAATTGATCCCCAGCGCAGGCTCCGGAAGCTCCGGAGGTACTTCTTCCGCAGGAAGAGTCACCTCCCAAGTCTCGTTCGGATGCCCATAAAGACACAAGTTTTCCTTCTCTGAACAGAGATATGAGCTGAAAATTAACACTAAAGAAAAACAAAATCCCTAACCAGGCCCTTTTTCTCACAAAAACAAAGACCCTCGTCGCAACATCCGCTCACAGTCTATTCAACAAGTAGATCACATCTAAAGCAGACCACACGCTAAACATCCAATTGGGTCAATTGGGGTAGTTGGGAAAAACGTTCTAAACACCCAATTGGGTCAATTGGGGTAGTTGGGATAAATTTCCCCAGTTCACTACACAGCAGATTATCAGAATCAGCCTTGGGGTGGCCAATTCATGGTGAAAGAGCCCCACAAAATGAAGGGTTTTGCCAAACCTCAAATCTAATTCATGGAACAAGTAATGGGCAGCAGTAAAATTGATTCTTTAGATCGCGAAAAGGGAAAGAAAGATCCATATCTATATCCTACAAATTATAAATCTTTACAAGCAAAAGGGCGGAAAGATATCATGGAGAAATAAATACCTGGATCACAGAGCGTGTAGAACTCATCCACATCTAAGAGCAAAGATGTGATTCGAAGATCAAGGAAATGAAAAAGGTCAGAGATTTGGAGATGCCCAAAATAGGAAAAAAAAAAAAAAAAAAACAGGGGTATAAAGAGAGAGATCTGACGACTACCGTAGGTTAAAGCACGAATGATCCCATGCCTTCGGCCGCTGAAATCTTTAAAAATCTCCTCTACCGTGCGAGGATTCGAAGAGACCGAAGCCATTTCCATGAGAGAGAGAGAGAGAGAGAGAGAGAGAGATCGGTTTCTTGGCTTCGGGGAGGAACCGAGGGGAGTGTTTTAGCAAAAGGGGAGAGGGTTGTAAATTGTAATGGTATTAGAGTCCGGATTTGGCGAGCGGGTTACCGAGAGACTGTCTGAGGCTCTTTCTATCTACACTTCATTAGTGGGCCCAAACTGAATATCCAGACCGCTAAAGGTCTCGGTCCCTTGCTTTTTGTCCCTCAGAGTCTGGATCCTGTCGGGTTTTTTATTGAAATATTTAAAAATAGCATCTCCTCCATACGGTGGAGCCTACCTATTGAAATAAATACGGTAAAAAACAAATGCTCTCTAAGTATTATACGAGTATTCATCATCATCCCAGTTTGTTGTATATTGAATTGACAGTTTGATTATGTATGTTCATTATCTCATTTTTAATCCAAAGGTGAATCCAAATGGTGGAATGGAACGGAGCCAACTTAGATTATTGACCTATACCTTGAGGATGTCCCGCATACCTAAATGGATTTTATTTGGAAAGGTTCTCATTTCTATAGATGGATCCCACTATAGAGTTCGCACCTTTTGACTGGGAATTTCTCTGGATTTAATCGTGACAAGACCCAGATTCGTTGTCATATCATCTAAAACATTTTTATGTGTTTTCTGTAGGGTAAACTAAGATGGAGTAAAATGGAGTCACATTAAAAAAAGAGGTAGAGGAAGTTGGGAGTAAAAGGCAACATTTTTTTCCATTTTGAGCTTTTAACAATAAATCGTTTTATGTGTTTTAATAACATCATTTTGTTTGTTATTTTGTGCCTTTCAAAAATACCATTTTTCTCATTTTGTGTGATAACGGCACATTTTTTTGTCATTTTGTGCTTTTAAAATCAACCTTTCCACTTTCTTTTTTTTTTTTTTTATTTGATACTCAATTTTTTTTTAATTTTACTCTACACTACAAACAAATAGGCCAGAAAAAATATTATGGAGACAAAAGTTTTTCGCAACAAATTGATCCCATCAAAGTGACACGGGGACAATTATTTTGCACTAAAATATTTTGCATTAAAATACATCAGTTTAATACATAAGAATTCATGGTGAATAGAACTTTATTGAAGAATTATGGAAAAGGTGGGGGTGAAGGATGTAAGGTAGAGATTTGGATATGACCTTCAACTTTATATGTATATATCATTTTCCATCTTATTTTGATTTTATTTTCTTATTTAATGTTTATTTTTAGAAATTCTCCTTTGATATTCATTTCTCAACACTTATGATATCTAACTATGGTTACAATTTATTTCGAAAAAAATCTTGGGCAGTTTGGATTTTATGTGTGGAGCCCAACCCACCTACGGATATAATGGATGGACTTGAGAATGCCTGGACTTAGAGAATGTCTTCCGAGGCGTAGAAAGTTCGGAGAATCCCAGTTCCAATGTGCATGTGCTACTGCTACTTAATACTAGCTCGCAGCAAATTTAGCAAAAAGTTACTGTGAGTCTGACCATGTTTGGTTAGTTTTGAATAAACAAAGCCTTATGGGTTGGTACAAGTTAGTAGATTTCACTTCTACTTAGGTTTTGGTTAGAAGATCAGAGTATGCTAGGGCTTTGATTATTCTTGCTTGTTCTCTATTGACATGCAATTTACATAATTATTTGTACATAATCTTAAATCAAAGGCTACCTGTGCTTGTCAAAGTCCTGTTTTTGATATCATCTTATACTTCAAAACAAACATCATGGGATAGGACTGGTGTTACTCGGGAAGCTGGGTCTTGCAAAAACTCAACCCACTGTTATTTTCTAGTGTCCAAGAGAGAGATTGGGACCATGATAACAACCACACGTGTAGGAAGGAAGCCTGAAGCCCGCACAAGTGGAAAGAAAGCTCACACATGTAGGAAGGGAGAATAATATTGAAACCCACTGCTTTGTTGTCGTGGCTCATGCTCAAGCAGGTGATGTACAAGAGTTCGAGAGAATTCTTTGATAGGGGAGCATAATGGCCAATAGAACTCCAAACCGTGAGCATCAGTCAATTTAGTTCCCTTCCCTGTTTCAAAAGTCTAAACTAACTGTAAACCAGTATGTAATGAAATATGGAGCATTTTGAGATTCCTGCCATCAAACTGGCCCTCAAGACTTAGAATGAGTAGCAAAGAAAGTGCTCATTGTAGCCACTGTCTGTGAGTTCAGTCTCTTAACACTTTGAAAATTATTAGGAGAACAAATTAAGTACAATGACATACTTTTGACAAGCCCTTTCTTTTTTTTTTTTTTTTTTTTCTTGACAAGCATTTTCAAGCATCCATAATTCTTTGTATGGCATACCCATAACCATGTAGAACCACATTCAAAAGTTTTGTCAATTAAAAACAATTAACATCACAACCTGACAACAAAATGTTAAATGAGCTGCTCCATTGAAATATCCAACTGCAGAAGCATTGCACTTAGCATTTTTACAAAGACAAAGAAGCCTCCAGAAGACGATTAAATAAAGCACGGAATCACAGCAACATCTTGTTTCTCTGCATGGAAATGCCCTCAAAGCCATTGCTTTTCAGCATTAGAATTGAGCTCTGAAAGGGAAAGCTGAAAAGGATTCTATTGAATCCTCGTCTGAATATGGTTGAGGAATCACCCTACACTTAAAATGATGGTACCCTACAGGATCCCATCGACACTGGGAATCCATGCAAACAAACAAGCATTAACTTACATGAAATGTGTCCATAATTTAGGACGTTAACAAGCGTTTGATGCTTGTCTTCTGTTCTGATGTAAGTTTGGAGGGGAACTTAATGTTGAATTTGATTCTCAAGTACCCTTTCTTGGTTGGCTCCTTTGGGATCGGCATCCCTTCACCCCGAACTACTTCCTCATGGTTGGGACTGATGATGGTGCTAATGGGGATGCTCAGGCTACGATTATCTAGCGTTGTCAATTGTACAGTGTAGCCTGTGAGAGCTTCAACAAGAGATATCTTCTGAGTCATGATCAAATCATTCCCATCCCTCTTGAAGACGCCATGTGGCTTTTCGTCGATGATGAAGACCAGGTCTGCAGGTATCAAGTGCCCATGCACATTGCCCTTCTCAGGGAAGGTGATCTTCGTCCCCTTCTTCCAGCCCGGTTTAATCTCTATTGTCAGAATTTCCTCTACAGTTGTTGGCCTCCTAGAAACAGCAATGAGGATAAAACAGTAATTAGACTTTTCTCATTTGAGGCATGCTTTTTTCTTTTCCTTTTTTTTATTGGTAACAAAATTTATATTGCAAAAAGGAAAACAAATACAAGCAAGCAGCCGCCTGCAAATGGTATAATATAAAAGACCCATACCACAGCAAAGCAACAAACGGCAAAGAACAAATAAAAAAACAAAATTACATCAACACAACACCACTAGGTTCAATCCTATCAACCCATGCTTTACCAACGAATCTGATAAAACTTTTTTTTTTTTTTTTGAATGGTTACTTTCATTGAAAAAGAGCAAACAGACCTCAAGAAATCTGCTAAAACATTCACAGACCTCAAGAAATCTTAAAATACAACTTGAAGAGAAGAAGAAATTATTGCATGTCCATGAGATATTCATTCCAGGAGACAAACAAATTTATATTCACATTAGTTAAACTTTTGATCTTTCTTTGCTTTACGAGTAAACTAGCCCATCTTCCTCTGCCACTTACATTTTCCACCCTTTCTCACTGAGCTCTTCTTAACCTTTTTTCCAGCACATTGTTTACGATTGAATGTCTTACCACTCAAGGATTCAACTAAAAACCAATTTGCATTTATGTATATATCATAGCAAGTTGAATGACTGCCATAACAGTAATAATGTGCATCATGAAGTGATGAAGTTCTTACATGCAACAGTAAATGCATGGAGAGTTTAGTTTAAAGTACTTATCCTAGAAGAGTCAATTACCAATGTAGACTTTATTGAGATTCTTTGTATGTGCATGGAAGCTTTGGATGGTAATGTTTAAGTAATACAGAAAATGGAAACTCTCTGTATGTGCAATTGCGAGTGCCCTGGGGAACATAGGGAATGAACCCAACAGTCATGATGGGAGAGTCGGGCTTTCGGTTTACTAGGTACCTAAAAGGTGTCAGTAGCCACAAGGTTGCATCGGAGCAACTCAGTTAAGGTATGAGGCATCACATGGATGTGGACCAATAGTCACATGGATCTATCTCAACAAAGGAATCTAGAATCTAGATATGATTCCCACAAGGGTGTATGCTCTGAATACATTTGAGATGTACTTCTGCTTTGTTTTGGGCTCTATTTTTAGACCTAAGGATGAAACAACCTCATTTTTTAAGTGTCATGTGCATCGATACAATAACTTGTGATGCCATAGGAAAGCTAATAACTATGTACTGTTAGATGCATGCCATTAAATCTAAGACCAAAAAAGCAATCTAACGTGAAACAGAAATTTCTGGTGCTAGTAGTCAGATGTTATCATCAAGACTTAATCAGACAATAAAATCAAACGCTGGTCAACAAATAGGCTGGCAATTTTTCAAGCAAATCCTACCGTCCAATTATATTCAAAAAGTTTTTTTCGCCCCTGATGGACCATGGGACCTATGTGTTAATAACCTTTTAACACCAAAAGCTCGAGCTGTTTAGTGAACGACATAACAATTTATTTCCAGACCGACAAACATATGGAGGTAACATACCTACCAAGGCTTTGATACCATATTAGTAACTAGTAACACCAAAAGCTCGAGTTGTTAGTAAATGGCAAAAGAACGGCCAATAACTCATGACCTCTGGCTCTTCCAATAGCATTTTAACCAATGCTGGTCAAATGAAATTTCAACTCAGTGCTCTTCTTCTTAGGTGGCATTCTACAGCAAGGCATCAAAAGAGATAGGCCAATAACTCTATGAGATGATTTCATGAATTTTTCAAGGAGGTCACAGTCAGTGAGCCAATTAGGCATTTATGAAAATCAACCCCATCAGATGTAGTTTTCCAATCAAAAGATGGCAAGCATTCACTGGTTTCTATTTTCTCAGCCCATTTCATCACTTTTGATCATAAGGAAAGCAAACTTCTTGGTAGATAACTAATTCACAGGACCCCATTATATCTGTTGGGACCTCTCTGTATCTTGTGGGACCAGTGAACCGCAGCTGGCGTCATCACACATGCTACGTGTCTCCCTTTTAGAAAGTCGTCATTTTGTCATGCACAGAATAATAGGACTAGCAAGACTTGTGATAGAGATGGATATTGTCCGAGGATGGATGGCATGGATGTGCAAGAAGTGGGAAGAATCGGAAGCTTGGTGATTTGGAGCGGGGTACCAGGTGCGAGGCGGGCAGGGAAGAAGATGGAAGATGGGGGATAGGTTCAGGCGTCATGTCTGAGTTGAATAGGCCTCATGTCATACCTTTCACAGGAAAGGGAAGAGAGATCAGACCGCACTCCAAATTTTCTTTTTTTTTTCATTAATCATTAACTAAGGAGCCAAAAAGGCTTTACAGTGCTTATATAGGAAAATGCAAAAACCTAAAAATAATTTGGACCATCCAACACATCAATGGCCAAGATTAAAACATCCAATCTACTTAAAACTTAAACAATGAAATAAAAATAACTCTAAGTAGACTAAAGATAGGGGGGGCCGGGCATAAAGGTGGGTTGACCCATGGGGGCCATGGGTCTGTCTTACATCACTTGGATAGGATATTACTCGGTTGGTCACAAGCGTCAAAGGACAAGGACCTAATTACTATGGGCACTGTTTGAATTCATGGGTACCAGGGCCTTTGGACCAAAAGTGATCCAATTTGCTTCCTCTAACAACCACTCCATGAAAAGCACAGTTGAAAGGTGCTCATTGTCACAACCACGGGGTTGTGGGTTTGAGTCATGTTGCCATCCAATAAATAAATAAGTAAATAAAATCCACTCTGGGAGTATTTTACCAACAAATTGAGCAGAACACACATTCATGCAACAGGGAAACATTAGGGCTGTGAATGGATAGGGTTCTGCCAGTTTGGCCTAGGCCCAATTATATTTAGTCAATTTAGCTTCTAATCCTGAAATCCATTACCAGACCCAATTATCGTTAATCAGGTTCGGGTTGAGTCCATGGCTATAACCAAAATACCATATAAATATTAGATAAACATATTCAAATAACATATTTAACAATATTCATCAGCGTTATGTCTTCGACTCTGGACTGTATCTGACGCATCAGGTATAAACTTGGACCCAGACCTGGTAGCTCTTGGGTCGAATTAAGTTCAGCCAGCAGGTTTTGCAAATTCTAGACCCAGTTTATTCATAACCAGATCCAGTTATATTTATTCAGGTCTTGGTTGGGTCCAAGATTATAACTAGCATAGTATATAAATATATACAATTATATGAACATTACATTATTCAAGTCTGAGTAGGTCCATCATCACAGCATTTATTATGACCGTCAAGTGTTGGCCTTTGGAGCCACACCTGACACATCAGGTATAATTTGGACTTTAGATCTGGTAGTTTCAGGGCCACATCCAGTCCATTCTTCTGGCCCGACCATAACCCATATACAAGTCCACACACAATCACACACACACACACACACACACACACACACACACACACACAGAGAGAGAGAGAGAGGTCTTTACATCTTCTTTCTCTTTTGGGCATCCATGCCATCCAGGTCAGCCCTCTTCTCTTCAGCACTCACACTTCTAGAACATAGTAGGAGTGGTAAGAATGTTGCCATATGACAAGCTCATGGAGAACGAATCGAAGAGAGCCAATAATGAACAATAATGAAGATCAGCATCGACGCATCTACTTTATATCAAGGTAATGACTCCAACCCTCTGACTAAATCAAAATGTAAAATCATATATACCATGTATGAAATTAAGATTCTACAATTTAAAACTTTGGGAAACTATTTATCTATTTCCACGATTCTGAAATCCAATAAAACCAAGCATGAAAGCCTGTCATACTGACTATTTCAATTTTTTCATACGATCTTTTCATCCTTGCCAAAAAGCTTATAAACGATTAATGACAGATCAGAAGTGGGACCTATATCAACATCACATTCATGAGGCAGGGGTGGTCACACTTCCTCACTGTTACTAGATTTGTTTTAAATCTTTAAAGCTAACTAAAATGCTACTAATTTGTTCTGAATTAGAATCTTAGTTTCCAATCTTAACTAAAAACTGAGTGATCTCATGACTATACCAATCACAATTGGGTAATCCCATAAATGGGGCAGAGCATAATTAGAATAGTAATTCAGGAAGAAAACTTTGATTAAAGATGATATTCAGAAGAAAATTTTGACCAAAGCTTACCAAAGCTTTCAACCAAGATCCTTAACGATCCAATACTATGTATACATATATCGGGCCCCACATTGGAAGTTTTATGTGGTGAGGTGGGACACCTTGCTGGATTGTTGGTGCGGGATATGGCATCCTAAGAAATTATCACACTTTATTGTATGGGCAATTGGGCATGCTACTGGTACATATAATGTAACTGGCTCCGGCTTCCACATCATACATTCATTAAGTGTAGGTACATACGACCTACAGTCACCATCACATCCATTTTTTTATTGTTTCACATGAGTGAGCCCCAATGGAACAGTCTGCCCATGTGAGTCATATACATGAAAATGAAAAATGATCCCATCTGCGAAGTCATCATAGATATCACAAATCGAGGTGAGCAAAACAGAAGTTTAGCTTAGAGGAGGTAATCAACATAGCTAAGGTCAAAGCTTCACATTGGCTTAAAGGCAAGGAAAGATTCACTTTCAAAAAAAAAAAAAAGGTGAGGAAATATTACACAGATTTCAATATTTCATAATAAATGGGGAATTGGAATGCAAAGACGCTAGGCGGGGGATCAAATGATGCAATCACTGAAAGAGAGATGATACCCTTATCCAGATATTGGAATTAAGGATCAAAATAGCAGTTGCGGCAGGAGTAGTGGTCAGTGGCCAAAACATTACGCAGCGGTGTAGCGGCGTGAGTTTTTTTAGTGGACAAAAAATTTTGAATCTTTTGTGGCAACTAATCTTATATTTTTTTAGTGACTTGGAACCGTATAAAAGTAGAGACAACTTTAGGAAAGGCTATTGACGAGAAGGAACAGGAAAAACATCGTTTTAAAATAAAATAGCTCAGCTCCACTAGAGTTTAAACCGTAGCGCCAAAATTTTCAAAATAGCCTAACAGCCAAGGATGAAAAAATTGGCCGCTACGCTACCGCCACGATATGGAGCATTTAGTGGGTATCACACCACTACAAAGTGTAGCGGCCACTACGACCGCCACATTCATGTAGTGCCCGCTACGTTGCAGTGGGGGGTATTTAACCCCCCAGCCGACCCTACTCCTTATTCTTTTTCACTTTTCAGCCTCTTTTACTGCTATGCAGGCCTCCCAACTCAAGTTTCACCTCATTTTCACCACCTCACTCCCCCATTTTCACTTTTTTCTCATCTCCATGCATATCTTTTTTTTTCTTTTCTTTTTTTTTAAGGAGGGGCACAGGTTCTGAAGGCAGAAATTCGATTTCGAATGAAGAACTTCATAAAAAAATTCTAGTCCGGGGGCACTGCCCCCTGGGCCCCTGTGAGCTGACCGGGCAGCTCGATCCCCACCGGGGGATAGCCCCAGACCCCCTTTGTCAAGCGCATGTTCTAAAGAAGTGGCAATCATGAAGATAAAAGGATCTTACTTAACCATGATAGCTAGGCCTCTTTTACTGGTTGTCTTTCTTTGTTGTGCTTGGATGTCTATTATAATCATTATTTGTTAATATATAATATTAAGCCTGTTGAATTATGTTTGGAATGTGTGTAGTAGTATAGATATCGTTACCTGTTACTACTAAATTTTAAACTGGTCTTAATTAAACTGTTTTTAAAGAACCCCCATTGTTAAATAACTAAGTGGGAGAGGGAACTTTTTAAGTTCCCACGGTCTCCATCATTGTTTTGCAGGAGATGTAATTGATTTATGTGTTGACCTTGGAGTCTTCCTCCTAATAGGATGTATCATCTTCTGAGAGGACGAGTGTTGACCACTTCATTTCTAAATTAGTGTTGAATGTTGAGTTGTTGAATGTTGAGTTGTTGAGTGTTGACCACTTCATTCACTTGATTGAATTTGAACCTTTAACCTTGAGGCTTGAAGTATTGACTATTGATTGTTCAATGTTCACTAATGACCTAACTCTTAAATCTTATGCCTTCATTTCATGTTCTAGTTTTTTTTTTTTTTTTATGAGATTTTCATTACTTTCTAAGTTAGCATGACTAAAAAACATGAACACATGTGAAAAAACTAATCATTACTATTATTTTCTATTTATATAGCGATACTGGACCTCATATATTGAGGGCATCGCTACACCCCCTTTTCTTGCTTACTTTTGCAAAAGAACCACATTTTCTTTCATTTTACAATTTTTTGGAATTTTTTCAGATTTTTTTGGCGAGTATTTCAAATCACACCGCTACGTATCGCCCGCTTCATAGCGGTTTAGCAGCGGGCGTAGCTATTGCGGCCTGCCACCACCGCTATTTTCATCCTTGCTAACAGCCTCAACCGCTACAACCGATAATTATTTTGAAACATGATTGGAAGTGCGATGTAAATGGGGCATGAAGAAGCAAACCAGGGCCATTGGTAATTGAAGTTGTATACAATAATAATGATTCAATGTCGGCTTCTTTTTGGGGCCCTGTGGGTATGAAAAGACTCTTACAATGTGGGAATCCTGGCAACTGGGGAAGCCACTCAGACCCTTAGTAGGCATTTTGAGGGGCATCTAATGATGGAAGGGGATTGCTCGAATGCAGTTGGACGGATGAAGGAGAATGCCAAAGTACCATGGAAGGCGGCAGATATGTTAAAGAAATCAAGGAATTGCATATCTTCAGGCAAGAGCCATTTATGATTTATGTGAGATAATGCAAATAAGGAAGTTGATTCATTAACTAAGTTGATAGGGTATGGTAATAGGGATTTAAAGTTTCCATCCCATTTTTTAATCTCTACTTTACAGTGGCAGGATATTTGATGTAGATGATAATCTGTTTACAGTGTACTCTACCCTTGTACAACTTCTGGATCTTCTTTTCTATGAATGAAAAGTATAGTACAACTTGTGGATCTTCTTTTCTATCAATGAAACTTACATTAACAATCAAAATAAAATATCTACAAAGCAACAAGACAAATAAATTATGATGGTGCACTTACATTATCTATGATAGTGGTGTCTACACTTCTAACATGTGCCTTTAACTTCCTACTGGAGAGAGAGAGAGAGAGAGAGAGAGAGAGAGAGAGAGAGAGAGAGAGTATTGCACTAAAGTTGAGACCCTGGTAAAAGAAACTAAAAAAACCTAGAAAGATCCTGAAGGACTTCACCCCACGATGACCCCCATAAAGTGAAACCATGAGAACAAACAAAAGCCCACCTCATCCAAACACAATCTAGCTTGACACCATCTAACTCCTCACAATCTGGGTGAAGTGTAACAGTAATATTTTGGAGAACACCAGAGCAGCCACCGCCATCCTCGAAGCCTTTTTCCAACTAACAGGGTTCAGCTTATTGAATTGTACTTCTCTTCTCATACCTTCTAAGGGTTAAGTTTATTATCACCCCCACAACATAACATGTTGCATCCAACTACTTCCTTCAACATACCACAGTTCGATCCCCAACCGTAGCGCTGCTGATGGATAGGAACTTGGTGATGCAAGCCAGACCTATGACACATGGGTCAATCTAGCCGACTGGGCCCAGCCCACAGGCCCAATGGGATGAGCCAATTTATTGTGGGAGTTTTAAGTTAATTAGGAATCTTATTCGAGAGCTTTAATTTACTTAGGAGACCTTAAATTAGAAGTTTAGTTTGATTTGGTTTGTTTAGGAGATTTAATGATTTAGGAAAGTCGAATCCTACTAGGAAAGGGGACATCCAACCTTTCCTAAAAACATGTAATCCCTTCATCTGGAGAGATAGGTTATCATTATTCAATAGAGAATTGTTATGGGTTTCCCTATGGTTGCGAGTGTTTCTCTTCGACCAAAGAGTGCTCATGTGTGATGAATTCTAAGAGGAATTCAGCCAACCCATGTTTGTGGAGATGGTCCTTACTTGAATCCCTCTTGGAGTTTGTCCACATTCATTCCACCATCATTCATGAATCAGGAGGTGCGTTTAGGATCCACTCCACTTGAAATTAAGGTATGCATTCAAGTCCCTCCCCTCATTTCAGGTAAATAATAAATGTTCAGTTGCTTTGTGCTTTATCTTATTATCATAATGTAATATGCTATCTCGCTGCTCTTGAAATTGACAACTTACTTGATGATTGAGTGATGAGTGCAAGCTTTAGTTCCTTAAATTTAACACTATTCATAAGTCATAATTATTATGGTTTCATTTTATAAAATTCACAATATTTCAACTTATTTTAGTACAAACATGTATATCTATTTAATTGTAAATAAAATTTATATAGTTTCAGATAAAACAACAATACTAGATGTTATGTTTTAGGAGGACTGACACTTTCATTTATAGTAGTTACTAATGGGAAAAAATATTGTTTTCCAATATTTTATAATATTCTGAAAATTTTGGATATTTTTCAAATTTTTTAGAGTAAAAAAGAAATCACACCACGATCGAAACCGATACTAAATTGGTTTTTGGGGTTGGCTGATACTGCGACTGTTACGGCAATTTTAAACCATGGTAAAGTGTGAGTGAGACAGTGAGTACATGACTTGTACACTTCCATTAAAAAAAATTTCCTTCCAAAGCATCAAATCCTGGCCTCCCCTATTACATTGTGAATGCAAGTTGCAGTTCTTTATTTCTTCATGAAATTATTTCCATTCTTCTAAGTCATTCTTTCCCTTTCCACTTTCAGACCACATTCCACTAGTTTCTCTTGTATTCGGCTCACCCACGGAATTCTACTCATCTACCAGTATTTTCAACAGAAATGTCTCTGATTTTGCAGAATCAACTCCTCAAGACTCAAAGACTTCTGTTTTGGATCAAAAGAAGAAAGAATACCCTAATAGAATCTAGCAAACAGAAACTCTTCTCAAAGAAATTTCTTGAATTAGTGGATGCCCCAAACGTGATCGGCATATTATAATATAAAAAAAAATCACAAATCATAATACTCATTCAGATGGCAAAACTAAAACAATGTTGGAACAAACCCTAACAAATCAAAAGGGGCAAAATGCAAGACTAAAGAACCCGAGAACTCACCCATTGGAACCGATCACATCCCTCGAGATCCTCATCTTCTTAGGTGTGCCCTTATACAGATCCTCCAAACTGCATGGAAGATTCCGCTCGATCGGGGGCGCTTTGGCGGGGCCATTGGCCGACGGCTCGCCCCTGCCGCCGGATAAAGACGCGAAGATATCATCTCCAAAGACGCCCCGAGGGAAGCGGCCCGAGCCACCGCGATCTCCGCCCACTGCAGAGCCGAAGGGGCTCGAGAAACCGAAGAACTCGGAGAAGATGTCGTCGGCGCTCCTGGGGTTGAAGTTGAAGGAGGTGGGTCCTCCGCCGCCTCCGCCGCTGCCGAAGGCGGAGAAGTTGGGGGCTCCGGGCGGGGGAACTTGCCCTTTCAGGCCTTCTTCCCCGTACTGGTCGTAGATTGCTCGCTTCTGAGAGTCGCTTAAAACCTAAAACAGAACAATAGAGAATGAGAGAAATGAAGAAGGGGGAAAGCGAGGGTTTTTGGTTTGTGTGGAAGAAACAACATCATAAGCTTCGGAGATTTGCTTGAACTTGGCTTCTGCATCTTTCTTGTTGTCGGGGTTCTTGTCAGGATGCCATTTCATGGCGAGCTTCCGATAGGCTTTCTTCAAGTCGTCGTCTTTGGCGTTCTTGTCCACCTGAAGCGTCTTGTAGTAGTCCACGCCCATCTCTCCCTCCCCTCTCTCCCTCTCTGCTATCAAGAAATACTGTACTTGAACCAAAACTCCGTGCTGTGAAGTTGCTCCAAAATAAATGACCTGTTTTTCATGTGGCACTAGGAACCACCTGAAAAACAATTAGTGAAGGACCAAGGGTTGGCTGAGTGGTCTGATCATGGTTTTGGTATGACACTAATTTAGGCCACCTACCAGCCATGAGAGGTCATAAGAGTTTAATCCAACTTCTTTTTTAACCCAGTAGGATTAGTCATATCTAAAGAATTGAAAGTTCTCCGTTAGCAAAAATAAAAATTTAAGATTATCAAAATGAATCATATCTCCTCGAGTAATTGATGCATATTCAAATTTTACTCCATGTGAGTTTTCTCCACCATTAAATTAACTGTTTAATAAAAGATATGATGATGGATATGCATTGAATTGATTTATAGTAGTTCATTTGTCCTTAAAAGAAACAGTAAATCTGTCGGAGTGGAGAAATTGGATAAATCTGCCGGAGCGGTGAAATTGGGTTAACTTAGAATTTGAAAATATTTTAATATATGAACAGCATTTATTTTAAATGATTATAACTTTAATTGGTGTAGAATGCGGTGGTCTAGTTTTTTAGTAGGCCTTTTGTGCAATGCCATTAGCAGTATAGCACCCGGGCTGGTCAAAAATGAGTCTTTAGCTGGTTTTTCAGACTTCTTACCCTCGCTGGTTAGAAATGGGTACAAAGGATTCGGTTGGACCTCGTAAGTAGAGTGCAGATTACGGAGTTGCAGTCATATCACATATTTGACACTCGTTTTTTGCTTTAAACAGAACCAGCGACATGTATGCATGCATGTATATGAATATGATCAATCAAAGCTGGTTATCTACTACATCTTTCTTCAAGTTATCGCCCGCCTTAACTTGGCATTCGCTCTATTTTTTTTGTTCTGCTAATAAGGGACTGATCATGGATGGGTTGGGAGTAAGTGTCGTTGAACGTATCATGTGTGGGCCCACCTTTTTTTTAATCTCCTCTCTTGTGGCTTATAAGTTTGAATAGAATCAACTTTACAATTTGGTTTCTAATAGGATGAGGAGGACTTGAATATGGTTAAATTCAAACAAGAGACTCTCTGAATCTAATCTAATATTTAAAGGGTTAAAGCACAGAGTGACAAGTTTATTTGAGACCATGTCAGTCATTGTCATCTGAGTCATACACTGTTGGGAATAACCTATCAGAACAAGCAACACACATTTTTATTTGATTTTAAAAGCTATTAATATTGAGGTTCTTATCAAGGGTTTTTTTTTTTTTTTTTTCATTTTTAAAAACCCCCCCCCCCCGCCTTACAATTTCTAGGGTGAATTTTGAATCCACAACTTTTTCTTTATTTTGAATGGCGCCGTTTTTTTATTATATAAAAACAGTAATTTAGCAGGGCATAGATAAATGGGTTGAGATGATCTAATAGACGTAAAATTTTAGACAGATGTAAAGCACTTCAAGATCTTTCCACGTGCATAAATGGTGGCTCTCTCTTTCGCAGATGTCCACATGGAGATTTCTTGTGTGGACTCTCCCGTGGGGTAACAAGAATCATAAGAAAGGCAGGGGATTGAAAGATATAGATGGAATGTACCATTTGCATATTGTGTACAAAATGTCAGCTGCATTTTAATAATCTTAACCCCTTGATGAATAGCCCTCAAGTCTAATGTTTTTATAATAATCTTTTTATTATGATTTCAATCCAATCCAATAATTTTTTATCATGAATTTTATGGTAGAGGCCTAGAGGACTTATGAACCAGTGATTGAATTTTATGGGCAAACCTATTTTATATTTGTGAACCATGCGGAACCGGTCTAATGTTGTAAATCCAAGGCAAGATAAATATATATTTGAATGTATTTGAAGAATGGGTTACTTGCTTGAATAAGACTCTTTCACATCATGAAGGTATTCTATGTGTTAAGGTGCCCCAAGGACATGGGCAAGCCCAATATCATACTAACCAATGAATAAATTTGATTCTCAAATATGTTTGTTTCAATATTTAGAATCTGTTTGTGCAATTAGAAATTTCACGGTACAAAGAGTAGTTGTTTTGGTTTTCCATTCAATTCATTTTTACATTATTAAGTGGGATACGTTTCGGTTGAAAAGAAAACTAATGAACTTATTTTTTTGTCTCACCGAGAGGATTTTAATTTTTAATGAAAAAAGTAAGAATGCAAGATTCCACTACCCTATGAAAATCAAAAGAGGACAAATTGCACGATCATCTCGTAGCACAAATAAACCCTAAATCATCTTTAAATTTGCCAAGGGTGGGATGAACAAAAGAGAGTTTGGTGGGATGAACAAAAGAGAGGTTTCAACGAAATTGTGCTCATCTCATCTCAGTCCCTTCGGAGACATCCAATAGACAGCAACGATGCAAAGAAAAATGGGTTCACCTCAGCATAAGCTAAGTTTAGAGCATGCGAGCATGCCAGTTTATTTTAATTACAGTTGGGTGATCTGCCCAGTTCATGAGTGTACTAGGTTGTTTTGAGACCTGCACAGTCTGTTTGACCAGTCTGGTCCACCCACCTCTACTTTATTCTTTCCTTCATTTTCAATTTTCCACGGTAGAGTAATCTTACAAGCTAGATTATTCCAACAATCCAATCAATAATCACCTCAGCCCATTCCAATGTCAACAATGAAGTTGTCAGCAACATTTAAGTGAAGTAGGCTATTCAAATGTCTGGAAATCATGGTGGAACTGGGTCCATATCCCTTAAGGCCTAACCCAGCGAAATCGCATAGAACTCTACAATTAGGCCCATTTATTACAGCCCAAACCATTCAAATCAAATGCTGTTCGGCTATTTTGGGTACCCTCAAGTTTTAGGGCCTGTTTTTTCACGAGCATTTTTTACAGGAATTCATACTATATGTGGATTCAATAATTATTGTTAGAAATTTAATATTTTTTTAATGAAATTCCTAATATTTAAGATAGTCAGAATTCTCAAATGCAAAAAAAAAAAAATGGAATTCCAAAATGTTAGCCCCTCCAAGAGCATTTCAGAATTTTGGAATTCCGAGAAGTTTAATTGGAATTATAGCACCTAACAAAGGATGCCGATCTCACTATTTTGGGCCCATGTACCATATACTTTACGTGGCTCCACATTGTAATTATTACCGTATGGTCCCAAACTCACAACAACAAAGGTGGGTATCATGTGCTGCAATGCATAAAATTTGTAATTTCATTCAAGAATTTATGTAAAAAGGAAAAATACAATTTATGGAATTCAAGAATTTAAAAATTCTTAAGCAAGAATTTATACGGGAATGAAACGGAGAATTCTGAAATGGAACTCCTTTTTCATTTAATTTCATAGACTTTATTTGCGTGGCAACTTTTCCTTTCCACAAAAAGAGGGTGTAGACAAAATTGACCCAACTCTTCCCTTACAAACTCAGGCTCTCACTCACTTAATCCGATTCCCACCTAGTCGACTAAGTGGCTCAAATTCCACCGAATCGTATTTCATCCATTTTCGACCCCATCCAAACACGTCCAACGAAAAGAAATTAAAAAGCAAGCTGCTGGGATATTCATATATACTCCTCACTTGAAGCGCACCCAATCCATCAGATCATTTCCGACAGCAGTCCAGAAAAAGTCGGAATCCCATCACCTGCTCCCAAACTCTCTCTCTCTCTCTCTCCCCTTCTTCTTCTTCTTCGTTTTCTTCTTCTTTCTTCCCTGCAATGTGAAAGCCAAAACCCTAGATCTCAAAAACCCCAATCCCGTCACCACTCCATGGGCAACTGCTGCCGCTCCCCGGCAGCGGTCGCGCGCGAGGACGTGAAATCCAACTTCCCGGCCTCCTCCGATCCGAGCCGGAAGGACCGAGACGCCATCAAGCACAAGAAATTCACCGTCCTCGCCAGCGACTGCTCCGGTGAGGCGATCGAGGACAAGTACCGCGTCGACCGGGAGCTCGGCCGCGGCGAGTTCGGCGTCACCTACCTCTGTGTCGACCGCGGCACGCAGGAGCACCTCGCCTGCAAGACGATCCTCAAGCGCAAGCTGCGGACGTCTGTCGACGTCGAGGACGTGCGCCGAGAGGTCGCCATCATGAAGCACCTGCCCAAGGACGCCAGCATCGTCAGCTTCCGGGAGGCCTGCGAGGATGAGAATGCCGTGCATCTTGTAATGGAGCTCTGCGAGGGCGGCGAGCTATTCGACCGGATCGTCGCCCGCGGGCACTACTCTGAGCGGGCGGCCGCGGCCGTCACTCGCACGATCGTGGAGGTGGTCCAGCTCTGTCACAAGCATGGGGTGATTCATAGGGATCTTAAGCCGGAGAACTTTTTGTACGCGAACAAGAAGGAGAATTCGCCCTTAAAGGCGATTGATTTTGGGCTATCGATATTCTTCAAGCCAGGTTAGTTGTTTTGATGATGCATTCTTGTTCTTGTCTTTCTTGGATTGGTTTGAAATTTTGTTACATGAGCCTGCACTGCCTCGTACATTTGTGCCGCATTTAGGAGTTTTATGTGGTTATGTGGATCTGTTTAAGAATTTGTTGAATTGGACCATTTTTTAATGACAATATGACAACTACTCTGCATTTTAAGTAGTATTGGACTGCAACAAGTTAACTGAAATGAGTTCTGATGGGTGCTGCCGTTGCTGCTGCCTTCCTCTGCAGTAGTTTATATTTACTAGCAATGAAGAAAAACTGATAATGAAATGCTCTGTTTTTGAGTTTATTAGACCCAAGGGCTAGTGGTGATTGGTTGATTAAGCTTCTTTATAGTCTCAAATGATTTGCTTTATTATAGTTCATCATATTCTAGCACGTTTGGACTGTTTTGATACTGCACTTATTTTTATGTACAAGTGGTCTTAACTTTATTTTTGCAAATGGATGGATATATGTCATGTGCATTGATTGCGCACTCGCATACGATGAGAATGCAAACTTTGTGCTAGCCATCACTAAGAGTTTAAAGAGAGTGACTTCCAATCCAAGGGAATTTGTAAGGTGTCCTGAATCTTTCACATGAAAAGATGAATGCAATATTTTTTTTAAAGAAGCAATGCCAGACGGATCATCTCCAGAAATCAAGATATCATAACCATAGATCAGTAGTGTAGTACTGCCCTTAAAGAAACAAGGGCGGTCACAACTCACAATTGCTCTGTTTGAACCCATATTTGAGAATTGTAGACCAAAATTTTTGAAACCATGCACAAGGAGCCTGTTTGAGCCCATGTAAAGACCAATGAAGTTGTAAAATGTTTACCTGTCTGAAAGTTCTGACCTTTCAGAAAAAAAAAAAAAATGTTTTGATCTTTATAATTTTTTTCTTCCAGTATAGAATTTTTTTTTTTTTTTTGTTAAATACTAGTATAGACAACAGTCATTCTGTTTTTATGTTTAATGTTTAACTCAGCTCTCAATATTGTAGGTGAAAGGTTTTCTGAAATTGTTGGAAGCCCATATTATATGGCTCCAGAAGTGCTCAAACGGAACTATGGACCTGAAATAGATATATGGAGTGCTGGAGTAATTCTCTACATTCTACTATGTGGTGTTCCGCCATTTTGGGCTGGTAAGGTTACTTTTTAATTAAAACTCTCTTGTTGCTTTTCTCGCATGGTTCCATGTTCCCCATTTTTTAGGCATATGTTGTGAAATCTCTAGGCATGTTTTATTAGACTTAGATCATTGTTCTTCTACCAATACTGGACGAAACATTATACAGGATGTTAGCATTTTATATATATATATATATATATATATTTCTGATAAAAGGGCTTTTGTTTCACCTGAGACAAATGTATGGTTTTGAAATGCAGAATCGGAACAGGGTGTTGCTCAGGCCATTCTTCGTGGTATTATAGATTTTAAACGTGATCCATGGCCAAGTATTTCAGAGAATGCCAAGAATCTGGTGCGGCAGATGTTGGAGCCTGACCCAAAACTTAGATTAACTGCAAAGCAAGTGATTGGTATTGCTGTTCTCTTTCTACTTCTCTTTTACTTCTATGACATTTTTTCTACTTCATTTATATATTCAGAATGTGAAAACACGAGTTATTTTTTCTCTTCCAATTTACTTGACACAAACATGTCATAGATGTCTTACTATTATCTCCTGAAGTTTCGAAATACAATTCATAAGTTTGATAACTTCATAGTTTACACAATTCCACTTACCTTCATTATTCTTTTAGTAGAGGACCAAAATACTCTCTTCTTTTCTTTCGAACATTTTTGTGTACTTAAAATTTTCTCAACCGTTTGGTTAACCAAATGAGTTGTCCACCTCATATACAACTTTAGTACTTTACTAATATTGTTTTTGCTTCTCTTTTAGATATTTCGTGAATTATCCTTTGATTTGGCAATGCTTATTTTTCTAGTTCCCTTCCATACTTAGTGTACAATAATAATAGTTCTATAAAATGCATTTTCAGTTTACCCTTTGCCTCATCTTCTTTCACCATGACCCATTCATTTTTATTCTGAATGCATCTTAGTATCTTACCTTGTCAAGTAATCTAATTTTCATTTCATTTGGCAAGCTTATAGTATCTTTCTGACCTCCTTAGGTGAGAACTCTTACAAACAAATTCCCACAGGGTTTGTGCCTTGCCATACTCATGGCTTTTTTAACTTCTCTTTCAGTAACTTATCTTTTCATTCTGTCACTCCAAAACAAATATATATTTTTTTCTCAGTGGCCTTTTGAACCTTTTCATTCCAGCACCAGGTGTCCTTATTTGCCCAGTGCAGTTCCTTTCAGATTCTCCAGTCATTTTTGAGCTTGCTGTTTGCTGCTACCTACCATTTGAACCCACTGTCCCTTAAAACTTATATATGCCCTAGTTTCTGTCTCTTTCATATGATAATATTTCTTTGAGTATTAATTGCCTTATTCTTCGATAATTCTCTGCTTCCTTAGCAGGCAAATCATTAACTTTTGTAGTGCTACTAGGTCTCTTGTGGAGTGACTTCTGCATTTCTTTTTAGATGGATCACACTCTACTTCTTAGCAAACTGTCAGTACTCAGTACCCCAATTGATCTAGGAGTTCTACAATGTTTTCTTCTTCTTCCATAGATTTTTTTTTTTCTATTTCACTTTTTGAACAATAATGATGACTTCTTTAGAAGAAAAGATAACACAACAAACAAAAATTGAGTCCTACAAATGAAAATGGGAAAAACAAGGCAGGTATAGAAGGCTTATCTTCTACCACCAACACAAGCTACAAAGAAGAGCCTACAAATGATTGAGGCCTATTTACACCCAATTTGGTAAAAAAGTCAACACTTTATTGGCCTCCCTATAAGGTGCACGAAGTCCACATCAAGGGATCATGGAACTTCTTGATTTGATTAAAAATAAATTTCACCACCATGGCAAGCTGTCGTTTGATTGCAATTACTTCATATATCATTGGCTGAGTCTTTTGCCACAGTAAGCTTCCTTGAAAAATGGGATGAGGAAATTCTTGATACTCTCTAATGGCTTGTGACCTAGACTTCCACTACACTAGATTCCATCTCTCCGACCTGGCCCCCAAAAAAATCAAAGTAGGACCTTGATTATCATGAAGGACACATCCTATACCTGCCCCGACTTACCTCTAGAGGACCTGTTAGCATTCAATTTGAGGCATTTACGTGGCAGAGGCATCCAAAGAATGACTACCAGCCGCCCCTTTAAGATCCTTGCTTATTTGTCACAGCAGAATGGTGTCTTTGTTGTCACCACTTATTGCTATGACTGGGTTTGTGTCAGTCAATAGTTTCTAGGGAACATTATGTAATCATGATTTGTTTTTTAAGTGCATCCGTATAATGCTTCATATAATTTGTTGTATGTGATCTTTTACTGTATGATACCAGTCATTTTGGTTTCATTTTAACATATCTCACCCGCTCTGTAATTTTACTAATCTTTTACCCATGGAGGTCCTCACCTTTTTCTGATGTTTGCCTGCACTCTCAGAGCATCCTTGGCTCCAAAATGCTAAGAAAGCTTCAAATGTTCCCCTTGGAGATGTTGTCAAGTCAAGACTCAAGCAGTTTTCAATGCTTAATAGGTTCAAAAGGAAAGCTCTTAAGGTTTGTTGACCTGTGCTGAGTTCATCTCTCTCTCTCGCTCTTACTTTGGATTTTGTGATAGGTACGTTTTTGCTAACAATATTGGTAGTAGGTTATTGCTGATCATTTATCCATGGAAGAAGTAGAAGATATCAAAGAAATGTTCAGAATGATGGACACTGATAATGATGGTGCTATCTCCTTTGATGAACTGAAAGCTGGAATTCAGAAGTTCGGTTCCCAACTTGCAGAAGCTGAAGTACAAATGCTTGTAGAAGCGGTATGTATGTTCCAAGCTTTGAGTTATGGCATGATCCAGTTTACTATCGTGCCTAAGAATATCTACCATCATTGCCTTTTGCTCCCGACAACAAGCAAGTTCACTCGTGTGCACACCGACCCACATGTGCCCACATATGTACACCCACATACATGTCGAGGTTTTGCCTCCTCGAAGAGGCATCCGAGGCAATGGAACATGTTGGGAGTATGTTTGGAATGTGGTGCAGCAGAACTGATGAAAGTTGCTGTTGAAGGCTTGCATCTGATAGGATAAAAGTAAAACAGCTCAATTGGCCTTTTACTTTATCCCGCCTGCGTACTGAAAAGCAGAATTCTAATAATTCAGCTTACATTGTGTAGCATTATCTTAGTACCAAACATGCCCTAAAGGTGGTTAGGCTATGACAACTTCAAATGAATAACTATTACACGGGCTATTGCCCTATAGGTGGTTAGGTTATAACAACTAAAAATGAATAACTATTACATTGGCTGTTGGCACCTTATAACAGGTTTACTTCTCTCATGTTGTAAGGAGATTATACTTTGGGACTTATGCATGCTAACATTAAGCCTAAGACAACATCCCTAGAAAAGTTGGGGATGGTATTGGGTCGGGTCGGGTTCGGGCTGACTCTAATATGGCCCGACTTACACATATCCCGATATCCCGACCTGACCCATGATGAGTTTATTTTTTCTAATACCAAACCTGACCTGTGACAGCTACTGGTCGGGTTGATACGATTGTTTTTTTATTTATTTCAAAAATAAAAAATATTTTCAATCATGTGGAGGACTGGACTCAAATCCATTACCTGCCACTCCTATGGATGACCTGCTATCAGTAGTTGTGCTACGGTAATGTTGTCTAAAATATTTACAAAATACATTTGAAGTATATAACCAGGGCACGGCAAGTCAAGTGCACTCGAAATCTCAACCCACTGCGAATCCAACTTGGCTCAAAGTCTGGAGACCCCAACCTACTCATAACATGACAGACTCATTACTTAACCCCCTAATAGGAGTGGAGTGGGTTGGGTTGGGGTGCCTGTTTAACCCAACCCATTGCCTTCCCTACTAAAATTTGTTGGCCGGTTCATAATAGTATGGCTGCATAAATGTTTATGGTAGTCTCTTTACAAAAAATATGCCAATGCTAATGTGATGCCATTGTCATTAAACATCATTATAAATTTCATGGAAGATGAAAATTTCCAACTGGTGAAACTACTTGAGATATGCACCTCTGGTGAATGCCCTTCCTCGTCAGTTTTTCTGATCTTTCCTAATCTTGACCGCTTCCCTACTGTGGCATTGCAATCACTGCCCTCCTTGACCACAACCTCCTGACTCCTTTTTCACCTTTTGTCCACCCGTCTCTTTCCCCACCAAGTATGAGTTGAATCTATTCATCCACAATCTGATAATGTCAAGGGGTTGGGTCAAACCGGCCTCCATGAATTACTAGAAATTCAATTCAATAATACCAACAAGGTCATAGAAAGAAAAGGGACCAGAAGGGAGGGATGCTCCTCTGTTAGGAAGGGGTTATGTTTAATTTTTTATTTTAAGATATTAAGATAAGAAATATATATATATATATATATATCTCCTTCACCAAGGAAATGAAACTACAAACTAACTACCCTTACTTTTTAAGGTGTCCAATACCAACTATGCTAAGAGATAATTTTGTATTATATTCTATTAGCAAATATGTAAACTGGTCATAAACAAGGCCCAGGAACCCGACTCAAGTAAAAAATTGTAAACCCCTACCCGCCCTAATCCAACAAAACCACTACCAAACCCACTCCTAATAAATGTGGGTCCGGGTGGGATACTTGAATTCCTAGGAATTCATGGTCAAATGGGTTTCAAGAAAGGATAATTAAAGAGGCGAAGGATATAAGGTGGACATGTAGATTGGGCCCTGTCTTTCCTAGGATTTGATATTTTCTTCTATATACTTGTTTGTTTGCATGGAATTGAATTCCTAGGAAAAATGAGCTCCAACAAATGATTATTAAATAGGTGAAGGGTGAAACTGAAGGATATAAGATGGAGATGTAGATTAGGCACTGACTTTCCAAGGATTAGATAGTTTCCTCTATCCCCTATTTGTTTGCATGGAATTGAATTCTTGTGAATTTATAGTGGTCCGTTTGTTCGCCTGGAATTGAACACCTAAGCATTCATGGTAAAATGGGTTCTAATAAAGTATTATTAAAGAGGTGAAGGGTGAAGGATATAAGGTGGAGTTGTAGATTAGGCCTCGACTTTCCTAGGATTTTGATTTACAAAGGTGATGGCTAGGTCCTCATTAAAGGTGTGACTTATTAGGGTGATTTTTTATTTGACCCATCTACAGTAGGGATACCCCATCTATGATAGGGCTGCCCCCCTAAATAGCTCCGATCACCTTATGTATGATGGGCCATTAGCATACTTTTTAGATCATTGGTGATTATGAAATTTAAAAGTTTATCATTTTCTATATGGTGATTGGTACACAGCCTCTTCAATTCCCCTTGTAATTGTTATAAATGAAAATGGGTCACAAATAGTTTTTTTTCCCCACAAAAAGGGACCCATTGTGGTCTTAAATTTATATACTGATTGGGTCCAACATTCAAAACATTGTCAAACATAATTCTGTTGATTTTTTTCTTTTGAAATTTTTTGAGGGAATGTTGCCAACTTAGTTCCATTCTCAGCACTACCTATTCTTAGAATAGAAATCTACTTAGCACAGGAATGAGGCCAAATGGGCCCTTTATTTCCATCCGGTCTCTTCTCTTGAGATTTTCTTTGCCATAGAGAATCCAAGGCCCATTTGGTCTACTTGAGTTACCTAACCATTTGTTCCTCTTCACCTTTTCAAGTAAATAATACCTTATTTCTTCTGGATTGGCTGCATCCCTTGTTGAGGTTTAAGTTAGAAATTTGCAATCTTCCGGCTGGCTGCCCAACTATGATCTGGACTGGGTGCACATTCACACCTTGCTGACTTGGGTGTAACTCCAAGTCTACCCATTGAACTGGGGTAAGAGGAACACCTACATGGGTGATAAGTGTCATTACACTCTTGAGTCAATACATTTCTATGGGAACTGTTATCCTAGGTAGGGGAAAACTCAATCGCTGATCTCTTTAGTCGCTTTCTCATGGAGACGAGATTACCATAGTGTCTGTAGCTGGGTTTGGTGGTAAAGAGATGTCAATGGACAGCCCTAATTCTTCAAGAAGGCCCCGTTACACCGGCCTGAATGAGTGCCACTATGTACCTTATTTGGTAGATAAATTTTAGTGGGCAATGGCCATTCTTGTGTTAAACCAGAACAACCTATACTCAATGACAGGACGAAGATGTGAATGATCTGTACATTTAAAATATTTCCCTCTCCTTCTCACTTGGCTAGTCTTAATCAGTGGTCACGGTTCTGATTTCAGCTAGGTTTCTGAATTTATTTGGACTGCGGTTTTGTGCATGGTTCAGTTTTAAATAATTCTGTCTGCAATTGATTTGAAGTCCTTAGGAGTTAGGATCTAACCTTTGCCTGACGGATTCTGACAAATTGAAGTTGCTTGAAACAGGTGGAAACCAATGGTAAAGGAACATTGGACTCTGGAGAATTTATTGCTGTTTCCCTTCATTTACAGAGGATGGCCAATGATGAGCATCTACGCAAAGCATTCTCATACTTCGATAAAGATGGTAATGGATATATTGAACCAGAGGAATTGAGGGAAGCCTTGGTGGAAGATGGTGCTACTGATGGTGTAGATGTGGCAAATGACATCTTCCAAGAAGTAGACACTGACAAGGTAAACTGAACTATATTTTTTTATCTAATATTCACCTGTTAATTTGAACTAATTGTCTTGATGTTAACAAATGCAGGATGGAAGAATCAGCTATGATGAATTTGTGGCAATGATGAAAACAGGAACAGACTGGAGAAAGGCTTCTCGACATTACTCGAGAGGGAGATTTAACAGTCTCAGCATGAGATTGATGAAGGATGGGTCCCTAAACAAGGGCAGTGACTCATAGTGTTGTGAAGAAGATTTCTTCATGCACAGTCCCTCTGGAGCATCCAGCTGTCTCTATTTTTCTGATTATTTGGGACTGGTGTTTGATTAGGTTGGCGTGGCTTCCTATTATTGGCTTTGAAGGACTTTGAAGGTGACAATACGCACATCACTTATTCCGGGCCCCCGAAACACACATTGTATTTGTCTGTTTACCACGTCATGAGTTTGCCTCTGATGCAAACAACTTCATGAACTTATACTGTGGAATGCTTGTAATCACTAGTTAGGTTCCGTTTCTGCCTATGAACTTGGCTCTGTATGAGATTTCATGGCTGAATTTAGTCTGCGCTGGCAAGATTTGCATCCTCGGTTGAAGATTTCAGTGGGTGACTTGGTGCTACTTGGCTGTTATGATCTATAGATGCCCGAAAAGATTTCTGTTATGGGATGGTGATGTTTTGATAAACATTTTCTGGAAGTGGTTTTTTAGTTTGGTTAACAGTGTTGTATCCACACAATTATTTACCCATGTTTGCTCTTCTCAAATTAGTCTTCAATTTGTCTTCCCAGTTCAGTTTCCAATACCCCCACAGTGAAGCAGCTGTTGATTCTGTTGTTTGTAGGTAAGACTGGATGTAGCCTATCCATTCACTTGTGGCCAAGTTCTGGCCTAAGTTGTAAAACTGGGGCCTGATTGATTACCAATGGGTATGGCTTGACTATCATTTTGGCACCCCGAGAATTGGGTGGGGGTGTGTGTTCCTGCGTCGGCGTCGTGGTGGTGGTGGTGGTGGTGGTGAGGATGCTCTACCTGGCATGCCCTCTTGGCTATAGAAGAGATGAGATGATGTGATCCACAAATTGTGTAGATTTAATCCTCCGGAAGAAGAGGATTTTATGATTCTTAGGCGAACCATCCATGACTATGGTTGGAATTTCCACAAAGAAAAATTGAATTTGAAGGGACTGGTCTAGAATTATCAAGAGTGCGTAATGGTCCTATCACATACACCTCCTTGTCCCCCGGCCTCTGCAAATGTTATGTTTATTCATAAGTATTTCAGGATGTTATTTCAAAATTCAGGATTTGCAGGTCCGCTTTCTTTTGGTGGAAGTGCTGGATGCTAAGTACAAGACAGTATTTAGGAATTTCATTGTGTTTGGGAATTCAGAAATTCCCAAACAGGAATTCCTAGCACAAAAACGGACCAGTGGTTAATCCCGTGAATAGGTTTTGACAGTCTCCTTGGCCAGTTTATCATCCCTAACAAAATAATAATAAACATTTTTAGACTTAATGTTGGATTAGGATTAGGATAGTTAGACTTCCTTAACCAGCCGAGACCCAGGGGGGGGTGTACAAAATACAAACAATTGAAACCTGAGTTCGATCAGGAATATTTCAAACATCTGTATCTTTATACAGAGAGAGGTCTACTATATATAGCAAGGGCGGGCTTTTTGCAACGACTGCAATAAAAATCAAAAGCCAAGGCAGCAGCAGCGTAGGCACAACACAACTATGGAAGGAGGAGGAGCGAAGGGGAGTAGTCCCCAATCGAAGTCGAAAGCGAAATCGAAAGCCAAGTTCTCCGTCTACCAGAACCCTACCTTCTCTGCAGCACTCACTGCAATCAGCCAACGGCCCACCAAATCCACCTTCCTCTACGTATTCTCTGTCTCTGCCGCTTCCCTCGCAACTCTCCTCTCCATCTTCTACGGGTCCGTTCTTCATCACCTACTTCCCTCCCTCCAAAAACCTAGGGTTTCACCATTATCGTGTCTTAATTAACAACAATAATATTCTAGTAATTAGTAGTGACTGAAAACCTAGGGTTGGATGTTGGATCTCAAGGCGAAATTTAGTTTTCTGCAAAATCCATGAAAACCCCGCTTTTCATGTTATCCATATCCATTGTTGCTTGCTTATGGCTTAGGGTATTTCTTCCTTTTTTTTTTTTTTTTTTTTTACAACAAACAATCTGAGATTTCTTTTCTTGGAGTGTCTTTGTTCCAACTGGCTTTTGTCTTGATGGTCTTCTCAGTTGTCCAAAAAAAAGGAAATAATGTGGCTGGTGTGATTTAAACTACTTAACTTATGCAATAAGAAAAAAAAAAAAAACGATTTTCTGGTTTGTTGGTCTCCTGGGTATGCTATTCTGTTAAAAATGGATGATCTTTCAAACTCAATTTGAACCCAGTTTCATTGAATTTCAGTTTCTACTTGAGATTTCCAGCTACCCAAACAACCCATTTGAGAAAACGTTTGCTTAGTGTCTGGTTTTATTGTAGCTTCAACTACTGATTTGAGAGTCTTGGCAAACAGGGAAGATGGAATCATCGATGATTTAAGAGCCATGCAAATTTCAAAAACCACAGCCCGTGAGCTACTCAGACTCTCTACTCTCTCTCTCTCTCTCTATATATATATATATATATATTTGTTTATCTACATCTATCTAACTTATTATTGTGAAAGTTTCAGGTTTTCTAGCTAAGACTTTACTGACAGTGGTTAGTGTCGTATTCTTGGGGACTCTGGTTGCTCTCGTTCGAGTATTGTTGTTGCATGGAGCAAGAAAGGGGGCTGGTGTATCCAAGCCACTTGCAACTAAAACAGAGGAGGAAAATCTAACTACTCGTCAACTTGAGCTTTTAGGATTGAAGCCAAAATCAGACTCTGAACCGACCAAAAAGCCTCCCAAGTCTATGTCCCATACCCCATTATCTCCTTCAGATGTTCTCGTTCCACTACATCATTCAGCATCTAGTTCCCACCGCTCACCGCAAATTGGATCTGACAAACGCAATGCCAGCACTGGGATGAGGGTGGCACCTTACGCACAATCTGTATCCCCTGGCTCTCCATCTCTCTTCCTCGTCTCACCATCCTCACATGTGCCGTCGTCTGATCGGAAAACGTCTTCTCCATGGTCAAAGCAGCGACCTATAACTGCAAAAAAAATCGAGACGGAGGAAATGCTTGAACAGTTCTTGGCAGATGTAGATGAGAAGATCATGGAATCGGTGGTGAAAGCAGCAAGTCCTACCCAAAGTCATATGACTCCTCCACCCACACTTCATGGTTTGAGAACAGCCAGTCCCAGTACAATTGCCAGTTCTACACCTACTTCTGGAACTGCAAGAAGTACACCGCTCATGCCTGTGAGGATGTCCCCTGGTTCCCAAAAGTACATTGCACCACCTAAGAAAGGAGAGGGTGACCTGCCTCTACCAATGTCCATGGAACATATGATTGAAGTATTTGAGAATCTGGGCATCTACCCTGATATTGAGCAGTGGCGAGACCGTCTCAGACAATGGTTTTCTTCTGTTCTGCTAAATCCACTTGTTGAGAAGATTGAAACTAGTCATATTCAGGTTTGATATCTATTTAGGAGAACTGTTGGTGTTTCTTATATAATGTTCAAAGCAGCTTCCAATTTTCCCTCCGTGATTTGTTCAGGTTATGCAAGCAGCTGCAAAAATTGGTATTTCTATAAATATCAGTAAAGTTGGAAGTGATTCACTGAAAACTGGAGCATCTGCCAGTCTCTCACCTGTTGATGGAGCAAAAGAATGGAATCCGTCATTCATGTTGGACGAAGATGGGCTTCTGTATCAGCTGCGAGCAGCTCTTGTTCAAGCTCGTGATGGTAGTGCACGCATGTTATTCTTATTGATTTATTATCTCTCTTTGGACCGGTGTTTCTTAAAGATCTGTCTGGCCCTAACCGGGCGAACCAGCTTATGACTATTTCTTGACAATGGCTTGAAATGAAGTTCGAAAGTCATCTTCTTTTCCTTTATGTTGAGGCTACATTTTGCATTACTCATGCTCCCAAATCAGCCATTGGTGGACAAATTTATTGTTTTCAAGTTTTGGCTAATTCCACTTTTTCTTAAATTGCACTTCTCTTTTGATGGGACAGGGCAGGGGCATAATCCAATTGCTAAAAATTGTTTAAATAAATATCAGTCTGATTATGTGAGTCCGATATTTTATTTTCATGGTGACATTCTTGGTTGGCTGTTTACACTTATCATGTTTTGTGGTTCTTCCCTCTTGCAGCACAGTCGTCATCATCTGGTCTTCAACATCAGCAAAATCCTTGGATCCCTGTTATTCAGGAATGTATAGATGCCATCACTGAACACCAGAGGCTTCAAGCACTGATGAAGGGAGATTGGGTTAAAGGTCTTCTACCTCAAAGCAGTGTGCGGGCAGATTACACTGTCCAAAGGGTTCGAGGTAACCTTTTTCTTTCCTTTTCTTTCTTTGGTGTAAGGGTCTCTATAAAGCAGATCAAAGTATAAACATACAATATTAGAAAAAAAAAATCATGGTGGTTTCTAAGCAAAAAAGAAATGAATTTGGGGCATGGAAGCATGCAATATATAACCACCAGCTATCCGTTTTTGCAGAGCTTGCAGAAGGGACCTGCTTGAAGAATTATGAGTACCTGGGGAATGGTGAGGTTTATGACAAAGTGAATAAAAAGTGGACTCTTGAGCTTCCCACTGACTCTCACCTGTTGCTCTATCTATTCTGCGCTTTCTTGGAGCACCCCAAATGGATGTTGCATGTGGATCCTTCATCTTATGCCACCGCTCAGTCTGGAAAGAATCCCTTATTTTTGGGATTTCTTCCTCCAAAAGAAAGGTTTTCTGAGCAGTATCTGGCTGTTGTATCTAGTGTTCCATCTGTTATTCATCCGGGAGCAAGTGTGCTTGTTGTTGGAAAGCAAAGTCCCCCAATTTTTGCCTTGTACTGGGATAAGAAGTTACAGTTTTCTCTTCAGGTATGCAGTGTTTGATTTGGATGGTTGACTTACCTCTGCTGATTTGTCCTGAGAATTCTTTGCTTATTACTTGCATAGCTATTTATCTTTAAAGATGTTGTGATGATTTTTACAATTGACTTCAGCATTTTAGTATTTGAGTTGGTTCAAGCTGTGTATATAATGGTCCATACTGCAAACCAATCCTTCATAAATCATCATCCTCGTTGAGCCTCATCCATGTTTTATTTTACCCCACAATTTAACGTGTCACTTCTGCCTACTTTATTCTGTCTTTATTGTACTTCTCCTACACTAGTTCCTTGTACCTGCGACACTTGAATTCTTCACGTAAGGGTGGGTTGTCATATGTATATTGATGATTAAACCATTTCTAACAACATTTCTTGATTTTCTTTTTTTTTGGAGCTACTTATTGATTTTCTCCTACGGGAATCCCAAATTTTATCCTTGTTATTCGGTACATGAATAAGTTTAAAGTAGCATTTCTTTGTCAGGATCTCACAGAGCCATCCTCTCACATCCTCATCATTCACTCCTCCAATACCTGTTTTTCAACCCATTGAGCATATATATTTCTGTCTTGTTTTTCTGGTTGATTCCATGGTTTCATTGCTTTATGAAATTGTTGGGTTCATAAGATTTTGTAATATTGCTGGTGTTCTGGTACATATGAAGATTTTCTTGATGGTTTCATGGCAATGGCTGTTGGGAAAAGAAAGAAAAGGAACCATAGATGATGGTTTTATTGGCATTACTGTAGAAAGGACGGCTTCATCTATCTTTTCTACATTCTTTTCCAACTGAATGCTCATGGAATACATAGTAATTTATGTAAACATTAATTGCAGAGCTGGGCCTTTTGGTCTTTGTAAAGACTTAGCAGTATTCGATTCAATTTGACCTCGCATACTTTCGAATCAAGTTATTCGGGTTCTTGAACTTTGTTTTCAAACATACTGCTTTTGAAATCTGCAAGCACTCGACTCTTCCTCTCGTTCTATAAAACATTTTATTTTTTTTCCCAGTGTGTTCAATTTTCCTTCTAGTTACAAAACTCTGGGCTCAAGCTCATACCATTGTGCATGTTAAGTATGATTTTTTGTTGGCAATTTCAACTCATTTGAGAGGTGAAAACATCAATGAGCTAAACCATTTTATCAGATGGAACTGACTCCTCTCGTTCTATAAAACATTTTATTTTTTCTCCCAGTGTGTTCAATTTTCCTTCTAGTTACAGAACTCTGGGCTCAAGCTCATACCATGGTGCATGTTAAGTATGATTTTTTGTTGGCAATTTCAACTCATTTGAGAGGTGAAAACGTCAATGAGCTAAACCATTTTATCAGATGGAACTGACCCTTATGGCACTACATTCCCTTCCTACCCTTCAGTTAGTAATGCTTGGAATATTAATGTTGTTACATCATCTCTATTCGAGGTCACTTCTTTGGAATTTGTTTTATTGCACATACATACATAAATATCCTCTGGATGGGTTCTGCAGTTTCTATTTTTGTTGCTTCGCTTTGACAAGGAAATTGGTGACTTCTACAGGGAAGAACAGCACTCTGGGATACTGTTTTACTCTTCTGCTACAGAATCAAACAGGAATATGGAGGAATAGTGAGGGGCATTTATCTTGGCTCTGCAGCTTTAAATATTCTTCCTGTTCTTGACTCTGAAATTGAAGACTGATGGACTTGTAAGGAAGCCGCTGGCTCTGTTTTTTGCATCAACAATTGATTCTCTATTTATTGAAAGGTGTTAGGGTAGGATTTGTGGTCTAAAGCATTGAGGTTGACAGACATTTTAATGGAATGATATGGGGCAATGATCATGCAGCATCTGGAAGGATTTGTTTACTTGATATTTACTGTCAGCAAATGTTGGCACTAATCATTATTGTTGGCTGTGTTCCTGTTATTATTCATTTGTATTACTTTCGTTATTTGAAAAATCAGTTTTAACAACATTAAAAAAGTCATTTTTAACATATTATACGATCGCATTGGCCCTTACTCACCAACAATATGACCATGATGCATTATGATAAATTTGATTCAATACATGATATTTCTACAGTGTTTTTTTTATTTATTTTTATAATGAATTTGTGGTGGTTTTCTGTTTTTAATTAGAAAATTCTGAGAATCTGGAAGAAATTGAGTAGATTAGGGTTTTTGTTTACTGAGAAATAACAACTTTACAGTTTACACTTCCTCTCACACAAGCCAAGTCTTCCCCCATTTCCCAACGAGTTGTCTTTTAGACTATTTCAACCCTTCTCAAGTTGCTAATGTATCTGCATGATTTGACTCACCGCTGCATACAACACCAAAATGCAGCTAAGCCAACTGACGTAGGCTTGGCCTGAACCAAGTGGACCAAGTCTCATGGGCTAGACCAAGGTTCATTGGGCCCAAGCCCCGGCCTCCAGCTGGGGTAACAGGCACAGGCCAGGAGTGTGCAAAGTCAACAGGACCAATAAAGGAATAAATCATTTGTCCTTGATATCTCTCTTAGGATAATTAGCTCCTTAGTATCTCCCCTTCAATTTATTTTTCCTATTTTGTTACAGTTTAGGTTCAATTGAGGTTTGATTACAGGGAAAGGGAATCTAAATGCAGTAAGGAATTACTTTCTTTGGATTCTAAGGAGGCCTATTTAAGGACCTCTCATGTATCTTGAAAAATCACTTTCAAAATATTTCAGATTTTCTGTTCTTTTTTAGTGGAACCCTTGAGTGATTGTGTTGGCTTGAAGTTGCCAGGCAGATCCTTTCACCAATCCGGTTGGTGATATGGTGGTGATAACTTCTTGGCTACCATAAATCAGTTGAGTACCAAGTCCTGACCATTCATTGGGTTGAGTTCCCAATCTCATAGTTGCTTGAAATTGTGGCACTTAATCTTCGGTATTGTCTGTTTCACTAACAGTTCACATATTCGCTTGAAAACACTTGGAAATAATTTTTATTCCACCAGCTGAATTTAAATGTTTGATGGAGTCCCCATGGAATCTTATTGCATATAAAGTTCAGAGGTAAATCTGTCCATTTTTATGCTGTCTAGGCGTCTAAACGAAAAAACATTCAACTGTCAGCACTGATGAATTGGCAATTGTGGCATCACTAGTAAGCATATCAGGGTCCATGACACCACATCAGTGAAGTCCCTTACATCCCCCATGTCAAGATAAAACCACTAAAGCATGCATATATCTGGCTTGATTGGAATCAATCCCAAACCTATGTGGATAGGATTTCCAAATGTCATATTGGAGACTAATTTATGCCCATGTTGTTCCTAAGTACATGCAACGTAGCCCCACTGTTCTGTCTTGATTCAAAACCCAGGGTTGTGGTCCTTCTATGGAGATTATAAAGGTACTTTCAAATCAGGACTCCGCAACTCTCTGATCAGCTATTAGTTGTTGGATTCACTGCCTGCATTCCACAGGGACAACAAAATTAAATTTGAACCCAATGTCATGATAAAAAGTGTTCTGGAAAGTGAGAAATTTATTTTTAAGAAAAGGGAGATGTTGGAAGTTGTATTAGAAAAGTAGTGAGATCAAAATCTAACTAGAGGATCATTGTGGTCTGTGTAGAGCTCGAATTTACAGGCGTGGAACCTGAAGTTGAAATAATTCATGTGTAGAACAACATGTAAAAAGGGTAGATCTTTTCTGATCATCTAAATGGCGCGGTAGAATAACATCTAGCTAGCGTTCACAGGGTCCTGTGATGGCTTGTGTATATACAACGCCCTTGCCATGCATGTTTAGGTAGATTGAAAACCTGCTAGAATAATATCTGTATTACAACAATAGATTAACCCACCAAAATCTTGCAACTATCCAAAAACTACATTTCAATAGGCAACTGGCTAAATCTTCTAGACAACCTTGTTCTTGAAAAGAAGAAACAGATTTTGTTTTATTTACTGTAGAATTTTTTTTTGGTAACCCAGCCAAGGGGACTCACGGGAAGACGCACAAGCACAAAAAAGGTCCACACAAGTGGGAAGATGTGGTTTACTCAGGGTAGTTCGAATCCTAGGAAGGCAGGTGAGAACTGCCGCTACTTACCAGTGAGATGAGTGGTGGTTCTCAACTGTAGAATTCATTGTAGAACTGTATTGACCTACTGCAATCTCTGCATCCCTTCAAACTTTTTTTTTCTTTTTTTTATATATCTTCTAGTTCATTGTGGGGTTGCCGCAACATAAATTGGTGTTTCTAAGAATACTGCTCAAATGTCAAAATTCCCTGGCCTATTCTTATATGAGAAGAAGTTTGATGAAGGGGACATTTTCATGTATTAATCCAACCATGTATTTTACCCAAAAAAAATAAAAAATCATCCAAGTAATCTGAGATGTTGGATCTTGATCCACTTTGGTCCGGTTTTTGAATTTTGAATCCAAAGAAGGGTATGAAAATTTTCTTGACTTTTTATTTTTTTTGAACGTATAGTCTGTCGATGTTAGATTCTCAACCAATGCTTGTAGAGATCTTTCTCAGCACACATTTTCAGGGCCCGTTTGTTTCATGCAATTGAATTACTATGTATTTCTATGAGGGGTTAAAAGTGAAGAATCAAAGTTGAATATCCCAAAAATGGCCAACAAATAATGTCTCCTTTAATGAAAATTGAATGGGGAAAGATGATAAATAAGTCGCCATTACTATAGTAATTCAAATCCTAGTAAAGTCAAGGCTCCCTTATCATGAATTCCTATGTATTTTATGCAAATAAACAGGTTATCAATGAGCTCAGGCATATGCTGGCTAATTCTCATCCCCATCTTGAGTCCAAGGATTAGAAATTTGGAGCAAAATACTTGGTATTATATATTTGATGAAGCCCTAGACATGGTTACTTGTTTGTAATTTATTTCAAGATGGTTGACTGTTTCACAATCTCTCACGTTTGCGTTGTTTCTAAGTTGAATAAGATATTTTAGGGGAAATGGCCATGAATTTGCCACAATAGTGTCTTCCATCTGACCAAGAATTAAAAAGTTGGAATAGGGAGTCAGGTGTTAAACCCTACTTAACCTAGTTGCATTGCTTGACATATAGCATGTTGTGTCATGGCTTAAGCTAATTCTCCTATATAGTAAGATAATCAGCAATTGACCAAAATTTTTTTTTTTTTTTATGTGGGCCTGACCAACACGCCACATGTCACACTCCCTAGGTCAGGACTAAGCATCTGACTTTACGCAGGAGTCACGGTATCACAAGTGGTGCAAAAGCATTCAATACTAGAAAGTTTGTTTCTGTAGAAGGGATGGTAATTAGTAACAAAACTGCAGATCTCCTAGCAAGGCTCAAGCCTCCACAGGTTCCATCATTCACTGAGTCTGAGACTCTTCCAGAGCACATTCATCCTATCTATGTTCAGGAAATGCAGAGTAGAACCCAATCGCTGGACCAGCATATCAGGCTCTGCTGTCTCAGAGAACGGATAATGCAAGGCATGGAATCTCCAGAAGCATTGATATATCTTTTGAGATGATATTTTGTGTATCTTGGGTGCCAAGGCTCTGTTAATTTTTTTGTAGTCTTTTGTAGTCTTCTGGTCTGGTTTAATGAAATCTCTCCTTTGTAGCCAAAGGAAGAAAAAAAGTGCTTGGCTTAGGTGGGAAACTGTAGACACAGTCAGAGAAATACTAACTTAGATAGTTGACTTCTAATAGGATTCAAGATCTGTGAGCTATAGGAATGCAACCTCCTGGTCTGTTTCATTCCCCAACCTTGTAGCATTATATTAAAATTTGAGGGATAACGTTGGCTAATTTTCAATTGGCAGACAATCTTGACTAGAATTTAGCATAACTCATTTTTCTCAAACGGTAACTGAAATTATATGAAAAGAAGCCGGAAACAGCTCCAAACCAAAACAAGCAAAACCCAAGGTTTAAAAAATAAAAAAAGTCCCTCTCAAATGTGAAAAGGCCAACACGTTTTAGACCAAGCTTTCCCAAACATGAGAACCTGCCAAAGATGAGGCCAGATTGGAAGGGCTTAGCAGGGGTCAGTTGGTAGAAAATGGTGGATCAACTGACCATGACCATTCATTTAAGGGCCATGGAAATTGTGATTGCATCTTGTCTTCATCAAAGCCTTGTATTATTAAATGATTTATAAATTTGTAATAACCCCCACTTGTGATAGATGTTAGACAATTCAATCCCATCCCCACCTTCACCTTGGGTTTTAAAGCATCAAGGTGGGGCCCACCTAACTGATTTTTGAACTTTATAACTGATCCAGTTTGTTGCCGAACTTTACTCTTCTTCAACTATGCTGTTGTAAGCAGTGGAGAGAGTTTCAGGGAAAAAAAAAAAAACAGTGGAGAGAGAGAGAAAGGAACCCATGCAGCTTCCCAGATTTAGTCTGATCTTTTTTCTATCCAACTCATTAATACGAGACAAAAAAATCCCTTCAAAGTAGTGGGTTAACTTTTAGAGAAACGTTAATAACGACCAATTCAAACCCTTTTACACCTACCCTCTTACATTGATATTTATCCAACCCTCATCTATCGTTGCATGGCGTCGCAATAAAAGATTCATTTACCAAAGAGTTATCATTTGATGGGCCAACACTACATGCTTCTTTCCTCAATCCTTCTGATTGACATGCATTCAGCTGGGACTCTTACAAATTGGGACCTCATCATGGGTTCCGCATAGAGATCATCCTGACTGTTTAAGGTGAATGTCATCCCATCCAATCACCTACCCTCCAGCTTCAGCTCAAAATGGCTGGGGCCTATCATACGATTGAGCGCCATGACGGAAATGTATTTAACACCATATCAGGGCGATGCCACATCAGTGCCAAGTCACATTTCATTATAATGCTTAATAGGACGGTGGCATCCACTCCTTTTAAAATAAAATTAAAAAAAAAATATATATATATATATTAGTGGAGGAGATGAGATTCATCATGTACGGTCCAAATTATGTCTATGGGCCTATGTATATTGTATACCACGACACCCCTCCGGGGATGCCACTTGATCCAAATGCCTTCTGACATGATGAGAGCTGTCAGTCTAAACGAAGAGATGGGGCTCTGGTCTTAAATAATTTTGTAGCCTTAAATCACATGATTATCAACATTCAATCGTATGGGTATGAGTTTCATTGTTCCACTGGATTTCAAAGGCACATTCCATCCGCATGAACCGTGTAACAGTTACCTAAAATTTCATTATGGGGCACACAAAGGGATAATCCAGACCGTTCAAGATAAATGTCATCCCCTCCACTGATCTAACACCAAGTTTCAGTTCAAAAGAAGTTGATCCCACTGTACAATTGAGTATCATGATCTAAATGTGATCAACACCATTATTAGCATCCATGCAATGTCAACGCCCTTTCATGTTTTTGTACTGTGCACAATTAGACAGCAGCCCTCATTCATTTGGAACTAAAACTTAAGAATAAATATATCACTAGACGGGATGATATTCCCGGCAGGCAGGGCCCAACTTATCTCTGCGTGGGACCTAAACTAGAGTTACTGGCATGTAATAACTGCATTAAAGATCCATACTCTTATAACTTGGGAAGGCTATTGGATCTTTAACAGGTGAGCCCCTCACTGAATTTTCACACGTACCTCTAGGCGTGTGGGAGACCTAGGAGGCTACATGGAACTTGCAAATATGAATTCCATTCCACCCTTTTTTGAAAAAAAAAAAAAAAAAAAAACAAAGAAAAAGAAAAAGAAAAAGAAAAAGATTTTAGCAAAATATGGCGCCCTCTAGTCAGAGTAAATTCAGGTTTAAACCTCAACTGCTCTCATCTCAAAATAACACCAGAACCCCGAATCTCCCCGTACAATAACAGAAGTAAAAACAATGCAAATCAAATCAACTTTCCACAGAATTTAATACCTCTTACGACGGAGTTTTCCAAGGAATTGCCAACAACAAAAGATCTCACGTAACTTTCATACGTAAAATGAAATTTCCCGGTTTCTTCATCTTAGAATCCTCGTCCAACTTCAACCCTCTCGATTCTCGAATCCTCAAGCCTCAAAAGCATGAAGCATCCCCAAAACCATATTCTTCTCTTTCGTGTCTTTCCACCACACCACTTTCTCTAACACAACAGCAACAACGACAAATAAGAAGAAAAGAGAGAGAGAAAGAGAAAGCATGAGACTCCAGAACGGATTCCGTCTCTTCATTCAGCAATTCATAGCTCTGTCGAAGAAAAACTTTCTCCTCTCATGGCGGCACAAGCGATCCTCTTTTCTCCAGATTTTCTCCTCTCTCTTCTTCATCTTCCTCATCTTCATCATCGAGAAGGCCATCGACGCTCGCTTCTCCACCACCACTTCCTACAAGAACGTCTTCGACCCCGAGCCCATCGTCTCTCCTCCGATTCCTCGCTGCGAGGACAAGTATTTCGTGAAACTACCCTGCTTTGATTTCGTATGGAGCGGAAACGAGAGCGTCAGGATCAGATCGATTGTCACAAGTATCATGATTAATAATCCTGGCAGGCCCATTCCATCCGATAAGGTCATATCATCATCATCTTCTTCTTCTTCTTCTTCTTTGGATTTTTTATTTGGAATTAGAATTGGAATGCTGATGTGAATTTGGAATTGGTTTTTTTTTTTTTTTTTCAATGACTGGGTTTTGTTTGGTGGGTGAGGGGATTGTGTTTTACGTGGGCAATGTGCGAATTCTTTGGAGCTGAATCTGAATGTGAACAAGTTCTGATTGTGGTGTAGAATATAGTTATAAGGAGGAGACAGTAATGCTGAACTTGCTCAATTTTATAAGATTGAGATTAATGTAGGTACTTTTGGAGGAAATGAGTTTCTTGGTGATTTGAGTCTCCAGAAGCTATGTTATATTCATTTACTTATTATTTTCTTTTTTTTTGTACAGTTTGAATAATTATTGGTGGACAGTTAGTAAACTGGCAATTTTTTGGTTGTTTCAGTTTTTTGTTTTTAAAAAAAAATGCATTTTTTATTATGTTTTTGAGAAGTAAGTGAGTGATCAGTAGTTTGCTCAAGGCCAATTATGAGCAACAAGGGAAAGCCCCCACCAAGCGAATCAGTGGAAACTGAAGAATCAGAGATCAAAACATGCTTAAAACAAGTTTTGAAGAAGCAAGTAACTCCAGCAATTAAATGATGGAAGCTTGATGCTGATCCCCATGCAAATATAGCACTGGATATCCTTGAAACTGGGCACCAAGCTAGCAATCAGCAGGCTATCCATCTGTGGGAGCAACTTTATGGCGAATTGGTTTAATTATAATGAGTTTATGTTATGAAAGATAAAAAAAAATTCCTAAACTCATAAAAGAAGTCATCTAATTGTCTATGGTTTCTCTCTCTCTCTCTCTCTCTCTCTCTCTCTCTCTCTCTCTCTCTCTCTCTCTCTCTCTCCTTTTCTTTTTTTTTGCTTTCTTTTTAGCTTTAAGTTTATTGTTTACTTGATTGAAATTGCATCCCTGACAATCAGGAAACTTCAGCATAGAGGTTTGTCTTTTAAATGGACAGCTTCTGAGTAACTTTTGTAGAACTACTAATAAAGATCTTCTAATTTTAGTTGAACTTTTTTGTCTTTCAAAATTTCTCGAAAGAAACAATAGTTCTATCGCTGTGTAATTGAAAAAGATGCGGCTTGATTGTTGAGCTCTTTCAGACTATTATATTGTGTTACCCTTTCATATTTCCCTTTTTCTTTTTTTTCTTTTTTTTGAGAGATTGTGGTGTCTGAGAGTATATTGTTCACTTTTCACACACAGGTTAATCTACTTATTACAAGTATCCATATTAATATTCATTAACAGCCCTAATAGGGGTTACAGGCTTACAGCGTTATGCTTATCATTCTATGTAAGCACATTGAACTCATTTGTTGCTTTATCTGAATGTCCCTAAAGTTACAAGTTGTTTATTATCAAGCTCATCTTCCGTGATTGATATCAGAAGTTGTGATATATAAATTCACTTCATATTTATCTTGTTTAACCTGTGCAGGTCAAATCATTTAGAGGACCGGATGAGGTTGATGCTTGGCTTGCAAGTGACCCAATGCGCTGCCCTGGAGCTTTGCATTTTGTGGAAAGAAATTCATCTGTCATAAGTTATGGGATACAGACTAACTCTACCCCTATAGCCAAAAGAGGGCACTTTGAAGATCCCACTTTTAAATTTCAAATTCCGCTTCAGATTGCCGCAGAACGTGAGATTGCCAGGTCCCTCATTGGAGGTATCTAGTCCCTTGCATTACTTTTATTTGAGTTTGCTAGGGTACTTTGTTATTGAAACTTGTTTGTCAAGCTAATTAACACCTTTATTTTGGCAGTGCACTATTTGTTAGAGCATGCAAAACATGGACAATTATAGAGGTTCTTTGGTCTAATTATTGAAAACATGAATATTTTTTTAATATAAATGGTAATTTCCATTCTTGTTTCTGCTAATATTTAAGAAGCACTAAATGTTGTGCGCGGGTCACATGTAAGAGGCTAAGTGCAACATCAATTTACAAGATCTTATCCATCAGGCAGTCTGTATTATTGGTGGTAACCGAGGGATATTTGAGGATCTGATATTAGAAAGAACTCTAGGAGATTAAACAGAGTGAAAAGCAATACAGATTGGGGATTATCTTCCTTGACAATGTGGATGCCTGTGAGAACCACCGTCGACGTCAAAAGCAGTACAGATTGGGGGTGTTGTTCTAGCTTGTCTGTATACTCCTCCTGTACTGCTTTCTTTTCTAATGAAAGTAACTATTAAAAAAAAAAGCAATACAAGTTGGGGGGGACTACTAGATCAGGTGGAAAATTATACTCTCCAGTACATTTTAATTTTAGATTTTTTTTCCCGAATTTTTTCATAAGGGCATTTTAGGAATTAGGATATTTTTAGTTTTAGTTGCAGTTTTGGTTTAAGTGGACTGTATGTGGTCTCGTTAATTAAAATAATGCTGGCATTTTGATTTTTGAAGTTTTTTTTTTTTTTTTTTTGGGAAATTTTTTTCATGAGGGTATTTTTGCGAATTGGATATAAGTTTTAGTGAAGATTCTTTTGAGTGAGAGTGTATGTAGCCTCTTTGTATATGCATATATGATCCAGTAAAAATAATATTGGTTTTTCTTCTTCAAGCATGATCTCCAATTCAACAGTGTATGATAGGCTAATGAAATTCTGTATGCTTCCATGAAATAAATTGACTTTAGCACCAGTGCTTATGGGGGTAGTGTAACAAGTGCTTCGCTTGAGTGGAAAGTTTCTCTGCTGTGGTTAGTGCTGGAAGGTTGGACCCATGCTTTGGCAATCTCAATTATTCCTGGTGTGGACCCTTCATGGATGCCCATGTCTTCCAGATATCCTAAGAAATCATGGGTATTTTCCAATAAATTTTCTGGTCTACATATTTAGCCTTCTGTGTGATGCCCATCCAATGTTAGAATCATTGAACTACCTTTAGCCCCACTGGAGGGAAAGGTTTAGGTCAGCACCACTGAAGTGAATGACTCTGTATCTGCACTAACAACAGCATTACAAATCTTTAACATGGTTATATCTTTTCATATTCTTAATTTCTGCTATCAATTTGCTTATTTGGAATTCCATGCACCAACAGATCCAAATTTCAGCTGGGTAGTCAGATTGAAGGAATTTGCACACCCTGCCGTGGAAACCTTTTCTGCTGTTGGGACATCAGGACCTACATTTTTCCTTGCAATTGCCATGTTTGGCTTTGTGTTTCAAATTAGTTCGCTGATAACTGAGAAAGAACTTAAACTTCGTCAGGTATTTAGTTTCTCAGATGCTTTGGTTTTTGAAGGAAAAGTTTTTTTTTTTTTAATAATTAAGGCAGTTTTTGCTCCCCTACATTATGTGAAAATGTAAAATCTTGACCTTTATTGCACAAAATTTAAAAGGCCCCATGTTTGGGTTGCTGTAACATTTAATGGCAGAAATTGGTATAAAGGTCAGAAATTTCTCTTGTTTTGGGCTATTTTGTCAAATATTCTTAAAAGAATTAAGACATGAAGAACTCTACTTTCTTGTTTCCTAAAATTGCCTTGGGCCAAATGCTGCCTTGAACAATTTCAAGTAGAATCATGGCTTCCTTTCATCCATTATTTTTATACACTGTCTTCTATTGTAATGAATTGATGATCACACTTTATTATGATGGATACCTACAGGCAATGTCTATAATGGGCCTTTATGAATCTGCCTATTGGTCGTCATGGCTTACATGGGAGGCTTTTCTGGCACTTTTAGCATCACTTTTCTCAGTTCTCTTTGGAATGATGTTTCGGTTTGACTTTTTCCTGCACAACAGTTTTGTGGTTTTGTTCCTTGTGTTCTTCCTGTTCCAATTCAATATGGTAAGTGTGTGTGTGGTTCATGTTGTCCTCACCAAACTCTTTCTTGTATGTGTGAATGTGGGTTGTTAAAGTTCTAGGCGCTGAAAAATTGTATGATTCAACTGGGATACGCGTTTAGTGTTTCAACAAAACATTCTCTTGCAGATTGGTTTTGCATTCATGATATCAACTTTCATCAGCAGATCATCATCAGCAACCACTGTTGGTTTTTCCATCTTCATCATTGGTTTCCTGACTCAGGCAAGATATCCCCGATGTTTTTCCTTCAACATCTTGTCTGTATGAAGGCTCTTTATTTATTTATTTATTTTGAAAAAAAATTCAGTCACTAATGATTGCATTTCGTCATTGCAGTTGGTGACAACATTTGGATTTCCATACAGTCATGACTATTCCAAGGCATATCAAGTGATCTGGTCTTTGTTTCCTCCTAATCTTCTTGCCCAAGCGCTTAAGTTGCTTGGGGATGCAACGGCCACATCTCAAGATGAAGGAATTAGCTGGCGTAGGCGGGCAGAGTGTCCATCAACTGATTCGAGTTGTATATTAACTGTTGTAAGTGCAAAGTATAGATGGATGTTGCTAGATGACTGAAACTTGATTAATATGTCAATGCTCTGTATAAAACTAATATGACAAAGGATAGTATACTTTGTTCAAGAATACCATGCTAAGAGAGTTTAGAACTCACTGTTGTAGTGTCATTGTTGATATTTTCTCTTGAAATATGGTATCTGATGATAACAGGATGGCGTTTACAAATGGCTTCTGTCAACATTTTTTGTTTGGTTTATCTTGGCTATCTACTTCGACAACATTTTTCCAAATTCAAGTGGTGTGAGGAAATCATTATTTTACTTTTTGAAGCCTTCATACTGGATGGGGAAAGGTGGAAACAATGGAGAAGGTATATTTGTTCCTGGAATTTTATTGTTACAAAGCATGAGTTCTCTTTGTTGGAGGGAACTTAGCTCAGCACCTCTTTCTTAAACTATGGTATTAATGCTCGTTGCCTTTGTTTTATCAGAATGGGGTCTATGTAGTTGCACAGGTTCTGTTCCTCCAGTAGACGATGTTACTCAGGCAGATGAAGATGTCCTTGCAGAGGAAACATTTGTGAAACAGCAAGTGGCTGAAAAGGCTCATGATCCAAATGTAGCGGTCCAGATTCGAGGTCTTACTAAAACATATCCTGGCACAAGAAAGATTGGTTTCTGTAGATGTCAGAAGTCTTCTCCTTACCATGCTGTTAAGGTATAACAGTCATGCAGCTTATCTTTTGAGCTTAATCATCAGTTGGTGTCAAGCGCTTGATAGAAAGTGGTCATTTTTTTTTTTTACCCGGTAAGTGGAAACCGGGGGAGGCCACCACCCCGGGGGATTAGTTAGGTGCTCAAAGAGGCCTTGGACACCCCCGGTCATCAAAAAAAAAAAAAGTGGTCATTTTTATTGCCCTTTTATTGTTTTTAACATATTTTCTAGTTGTGTTTTTGATATCTTCAGGGAATTTGGGTGAATTTTGCCAAAGATCAGCTATTTTGTCTCCTTGGACCCAATGGTGCTGGAAAAACTACTGTAATTAATTGTTTGACTGGCATCACACCTGTGACTGGAGGGGACGGTACTTACTTTAAAGTGCTTACTTCTGGAAATGTCTTTTGGTGTGTGGATGCAATAAAGACCATTTGAAAAAATAAGCTGATATGGTTCTTTATTTAACAGCATTGATATATGGCCACTCAATCCGAAGCCCTGTTGGTATGTCAAACATTCGAAAGCTAATAGGAGTTTGTCCACAGGTAACTTTCTATGATTTTGCACATAAGTGCATGTGTGATACTATCAGTTATCAATGATTCATTTGGAAAGAATATATTAATCATTTTTTTGTGTTTACTCTGCAAGCACAGTTTGATATCTTGTGGGATGCTTTATCGGGACAAGAGCACTTGCACCTCTTTGCTAATATTAAAGGATTGCCCCCATATTTAGTCAAACAGGTATGCCTTACAGCTACAGAGATCTCAGCTCTGAACTGGTTTCGACTATAGATTAATCCCGAGGGGGACCGAGTCACTATTGAACTGAGCCAGGCTAATGATTATTTCTGTTTGTGCTTCATCTGCTAAAATCATTCTTCGACTCGTCATGATCCTTGCAATTTACCACAAATTACACTCTTCCCTGGAATACAGGTGGCCGAAAAATCACTAGCAGAGGTAAAACTAACAGATCAAGCCAAAATTAGAGCAGGGAGCTATAGTGGAGGGATGAAACGTCGGCTCAGTGTTGCAATAGCCCTTATAGGGGATCCGAAATTGGTCATCTTGGATGAGCCGGTATGCAGATTCTGCAATGTTCTTTTTTGATGAATATATATTCTTTTGCCTAAACTTCTCTGTAGTTTCTCTCTTTTTGTGAATAGCAGTTGATTGGTCATTGTTTGATTTTTTAAGTATGATGCTTCGATACTTTCATAAATGGGCAACTTATTTGTTTCCTTGTATCCCATTCAATGCCTCACATTCTAGTGTAAAAAATCCATACTTAGGTTGTACCTAGCATCATAGCTCGTGGTGACTATAAAGTTCTGTTTGTGGGATTTATCTGTAAATCATAAATGTTGCCATTAAATTATAGAATCTAATCATAGACATGAGTGGGGAATTCAAGATATGGTTGATGGGAAACACAAGTTACACAACTGTGGAAGTATGTTTTGAACCTGACATATATTATTGCATTATGTATGTAATTGGACTCATAGATGCCAATCATGTCATGTCCATCCATGAAGATGCATAGATGTAATATGGGAAAGCTGAAGTCCAATGGAACCAACTTCATACATTTAAGTGAAACCACTCTCTCTCTCTCTCTCTCTCTCTCTCTCTCATGATGGTTGGTATAGTTTTTTTTTCAACATGGTGGTATCCACCCTTACCAGATGGCACTCATTGGTGTAGTTCAACTGTTCAAGCCCATGCCATGCAAGAAAAAAGTAGCTAGTCATTTTACGCTATTCCTTTCTAATTTTAATTGGGATGTGGTGAATAACAGACTTTATAGATTGAATCACCTCAAACAGGTGCCTAGCTGTATATCAGATGGCTGTAGTTGCATGATTTCATGTGGCCATGCAATGCAAGCCCATCCAGTAACGCCTTGCCTACTTATAAAATTGGCCTACCGTTACATGTATAATTCTTAGATCATTTTAGTTTATCCTTACCCCCGTTGGCTGTTTCAGATGGTTCTTACAGAGGGAATTCTTGTTTGGCCTGCAGACTACCGGTATGGATCCAATTACTCGGAGGCATGTATGGGACATCATAGAGGATGCAAAGAAAGGAAGATCTATTGTCTTGACAACTCATTCAATGGAAGAAGCTGACATTCTTAGTGATCGAATTGCGATCATGGCAAAGGGAAGGCTCCGCTGCATAGGAACTTCAATTCGGTTGAAGTCACGGTTTGGGACTGGCTATATCACTAATGTAAGTTTCATTGGGAGCGCTCCTGCACAAACTCCCAACGCTGACGGTAATACAGTTGCTCCTGAAGTTCCGCATGAGCCAGTGAAGCAACTGTTCAAGGATGTAGGCTGCACAACTTTGTTAATTTCACTTTCGCACCCAAGTATTTGTTATTTATGTTATTTCTCAAAAAGAGTATTATCTGACTACGAGATGTATCTGACAGTATCTGGATGTGGTACCTAAAGAGGAGAACAAGGCCTTCATGACTTTTGTCATCCCTCATGAAAAAGAGGGGCTACTAACTGTAAATACCTTTTCTTTTATTTTTATTTCGTTTATACTTATAATGCTCTAATATGCCATCATGCTATGTGTCTATGCATAAGCCCCCCACCCCACCCCACACCCCACCCCCCCACCCACCCACACACACACAAAAAATAAAAATAAAAAGAAAAAAAAGCTCCACGTTTTCAATTGTTTTTACCGTCATGATCTGTTGCAGAATTTTTTACCGAACTCTCCAGCATCCATGGTTTGAACTGTCTTTACCATCATGATCTGTTGCAGAAATTTTTTGCTGAGCTTCAAGATAGAGAAAGAGAGCTTGGGATCTTTGACATCCAACTTGGACTAACAACTCTAGAAGAAGTGTTTCTAAATATTGCTCAGAGGGCAGAGCTAGAAGATGCTTCTGCTGAGGCAAGCTTGGTACCTCTGACATTGGAGTCTGGGGCTTTGGTTCAGGTGAGGTCATTTCCTGCATCTATTCTACGATATAAAGAATGGGATGGATGCCTGACCTTGTCCAATTCTTGCTTCATTGGACATTTCTCTTTTCTGCTTATTAATGCCTTCAAAACTTAATAAAGAGAACGATGCATAGTGTTTTGGTTTAAAATGCTTCTACAGGGAACACGTTAGTAAGTTGAAGGTGGAAATGTTGAGGCGAAACTCTAGGTCAGGCTACAATAATTTCCCTTATTTGTTGATCATGCAACTCAAAAGTGAGTCAGAAATGTGAACTTTAATGTGTTTTGTTTTGGTACCGGTTGGAACTCAGTGCGTTTGAAGAATCATAGTGATAAAGTTGTAGGCGTGATTTAGTCATCGGTAACGTGGTCTTAGCATTAGGGGCATTCCTTCTGTGTGTGTGTGTTTGTGTGTGTGTGTGTGAGATAGAGAGAGAGAGAGAGAGAGAGAGAGAGAGAGAGAGAGAGAGAGAGAGAGAGAGAGAGATTGGAACTCAGTGCGTTCGAAGAATCATAGTGATAAAGTTGTAGGCGTGATTTTAGTCATCTGTAACGTGGTCTTAACATTAGGGCCATTCCTTCTGTGTGTGTGTTTGTGTGTGTCTCTGTGTGTGTGTGTGTGTGTGAGAGAGAGAGAGAGATTCCTGCCAGTCCCACGTGCCTAGATTGCCTAATGCGTTTTCCAGGCTGACTCAGGTTGAGGCTCTTGTAAGAATGTACCAGCTGGTTTTTTGAATGATCAGATGCGGTGGCCAGAATCTTGGAAGTAACTTTCTCATGCACGAAGTGGCCATCGACTCCGATATGTTTAGGCAGTTCATGAACACGAGATTGGAAGCAAAATCTATTCCATCTTGATTATCACCATGAAGCTTCTTGGACATGAACTTCACTTCCTGAATTAGAGAACTGAGGGAACAACGAACAACAATTCACAAAAGACGAGTGCCATGAGCCACAACATTCTTCTTCAGTTACCATTCACCATAGGTTTTCATTTTGGCTATATTCCATGTGATTGCTTTCCTCCTACTGATGTATAATATATACTTTTAGTTTGCCTGTCATTTAAAATCCTAGCTAATCAGCATCATATTACTTGTTTTCCATCATATAGTTATGATTATTGCATACAATTGTTTTACTAGTGTTGATTTCAGATACCATAAGATGCGATAGATTTCATCTAGATGATGTCAATATGGACCATGCATACACTGACTGCCCACATAATCATCGTCTTAGCCTTAACCGTTGATTTTAGGCTGGCTTCATATGTTCTACTTGAGTATGCAAGTTTCCCAAATAGATATTGCTAAAGACCACTAACAGTTTCAGTCTTTTGATAAGGAAGCCGGTGATTCAATGGGAGAGTCTCTTGGCTTTGCTCCTAAGTCCTAACATTCCTATTAGTGGCAGACCCGGAATTTTCGTTTGAGGGGGATGGACCCAAACAGATAGTTGGGTTTTGGAGCCAAACCCTGGATTTTCACGTGGGTTTTGGTGGCAGACCCATGATTTTCACGTGGGTTTTGGCGGCGGGGTTCCTGTCCCCAAGATCATATATGTAGGTCCACCCATGCCCTGATGTGTCTTTTTTTTTTTTTAATATTATGCCCCTATGTCTGTTAATAAGCTCTCTGATCAATGTGACATTTGAGAATTTCCAGTTCATGGCAGGGGTTTGATTGAAGGTTTTGGATTCTTCGTCACAGGTGTGGGCTTCATAAAACCAAAAATAAAAAAAATAAAAAAAGTAAAAAATAAATAAAAAAGAACTCATTTTAATGACATCTAGGCTCATTCTCATGGTGATTGATCGCCTGTGAGTAGCTTGCAGCTTCTTCATGTGAGTTTCACAATGGGTGGGATCCCCTGGAGTGATGTGATGGAAGATGTATTAATTAATACAATATAAAGATTAACGTAACTCGATAGAAAAAATAGAATTACATATGATGTTGAATTCACCCGTTGGAATATTGTGATGCAGATACCCCGAGGGGCAAGGTTTATCGGGATTCCTGGATCTGAGTCCCCAGAGAATCCTAGAGGTCTCATGGTTGAAGTATATTGGGATCAGGATGACACTGGTGCACTCTGCATTTCTGGTCACTCATCTGAAATACCAATACCCCCAAGTGTCTCCACGAGGTCTGCTTCTTCAGCAACATCACAGACAACTCTCTTTGGCAGGAGAGCTCCTGTACTCGGTTTTGTGATTGATCCGAGTGAAATTCAAACTCCAACTGGCCAGTAATATCATGCATTCACGTTATAAAACTGTACATAAACTCTATTCATCTGCATCACACATTCAGATGCTGTGGTGGTTCTGTCTGTTAATTTAATGTCAAGATTTTGTTTGTTATTGCAATTCTTCAATAATTAATTCAGTTGTTATTGTAGAACTCTTTTAGCCCACCTCAGTTTGAATGAATAAGGCTCAGACAGAGATGATGATGAATTTCCATTGGTGCTTTCATGAATGTCAATTTTTTGTCAATGATTTTATAGTCTTTTCTCTCCAGCAGATTTCAGTCTTACATGGCTTTGAGTGTGGGATCTCCGGTCCCTGCCTTTTAAGTATGTTGTCCTGCTTTGATGGGATGGTGGGGATTGAAAGTCCCGCACCACCCTCGTGCTGGAGTCCTATAGGAGACCATGCTCAAGTTGGCTTGGCGGGCCTACTGGTTGAAACCTGGCCAAGCCTGTTGAATTGCCCATTTTTAATGTGAATGTAAATAGGTTAAAACACTACCATGAAAGGGTTCTCAAACTTGTAATTCCACTTCCAAATGACCGCTGAAAGTCTATAGTCAATTTTATGCTGCGAAATGTTTTCTTTGCCTGTTTGTTTTTCACTTCTGTTTGTACATACATCCAAACGACCCACTGGTTTTTTTTTTAATCTCTCATTGTTTCTCACTCAACATATGATACATTTGGTCATTTCATTTTTGAGCATCAAAGTCCGACCAACAAATGAAATGTAGTTTGTTGATATCCAACGAAACCCTATCAAATGCATTAGAAGGTACTATATTTTACAAAAAAAAATTTCATGCCTTAAAATTATTCCCCTCTTCAAAATTGCAAATTTATCTTTGCCTTTTTATCTTCCCTCCTGTTTGAGCAATATCCTTTCTGCAAATTGCACGTTGGTTAACTGTGTTTCGAATGAGGGGTTTTTTTTGTCCCCCCTTTTTCTCGCTTTTACAAGTGACACATAACTCACACATCCCTAGCCAGCTGAGAAACAGTAGGCAACTCCTTAGAGGGATTTTGACATTTTTTTTTAATCCTCTACACGTGGAAGTAAAGAAGTTAAGAGGTAGGAGATGGTTAAAATGTGAAAATGAGTATCACAATTAAAGATGACAATCCAATTGTCACTTCTGACGATTAGGTAGTTTCTTATCTTCTCCCCTGTGGACACATATTCTACCATGTGAGAAAATTTGATGATTTCCAACTTTGGTCATACTCCTTTATACATTACCTTCCACTTTATACATCTCTCCAGTCATTCTTTTCTCATATGCAAGATATCAAATGTTCCCTTGTTTGATTTTTGACCTTGCCTTGACCAATGATGTAATGGCAGGAAAAATGATTTTATTCGGGCAAACATGATCATTTAACCATGCACAAACTCTCTCTCTCTCTCTCTAAATTTTCTACAAATATAACAATGTATTCTTTTTGTTCAAATTTTCAACCACCATGAAAAAATCATCATTCTTTTGTTTCGGTAATCAATCAATATAAGCCGTAGGTACAAAAAACCTGGTGAAACAACCCCAGAAGAAAAGTAGGGACATCTCAAGCAAAAGAGCCAACACAATATACTTCCCAGTTCCTTTTCGACTGTCCCCTTTGATCACTACTCAATTTCACATATTCTTGGGAAACATTTCCAACAAATCAGACATTAATATCAGTTCGCTTTGACTTTGTGTTTCCAAAATCAGGTGACCCAGTCATGGTAAACCTAGGAAGATTGTAGTTTTCAGACGTGGACATTGGCTGTTGAGGATAGAGCGTGGGAGGTGGAGTAAGATTCCGCTGAGCAGGCAGTGGAGGGAGTGTGTTATACTTGTAAACATTGCTGCTTAAACTGCACACAACAGAAGCCCCAGTGAGAATCATATCCAATTAATAATAGCAACAAAAACAATAATAATTGCTGTCATAGTCAGCAAGTGGAACAATCTGTCTTTTCGTTGTGAATGTTACTATTTCTATTGTAATATTATTAATGTAGAATCATACAGAATATATATTAAGGGCACATTAAACATTTTCCTACTGGTTTCTGAGCAGAAGTGGAGAGCTGAAACATCCTTGGTGAGAAAAATAGAGCCATGGCTTTATCATGAAAGTGGATCTCAATTTTCTCGGGAAAATAAATCCCCACCCTCGCCCTATGAAAATGAATTCAAGCACATGAGGGAAAACTTGGTCCTAGTAGATTTCCACCCTTCAACACTTCGATCAATATCACTTTCTTTGGACCCAGTAGTAAAATACCAAATGCAGCATAAAGAGAAGCCCATATCCAAAATGCACGACGCAAAAAATCACAAGACAAAGGTTAAATGATAGATCTCCAAGCAGGGAGCTGATTAGTAAAAGGCATGAATGTACGACAATCAGACAATGTAGTTGTTGAATTGGAACTGAAATGGTCATTCCTATAGTAAGAAAAGTTCAAGAGGAGCCAGAAGCGAAATCTTTATACGGCTAACTTAGAATGCCAAGGAAAGCACATCTTCTTTCTCTAATTAGTTGTTGAAGAGGAACTAGCAAGGTCTTTCCACTATAATAATAAATAAAAAAAAAACACACAAATGGAGTAAGTTCTTCCTCCCCTTCATCATCACCATCTTCTTCAGTTCGTTTTCTTTTTAATTGTTGAAGAAAAACTATAGCGGTCATTTACTCCAGCAAGAAAGAAGCTCAAATACCCATATTTGGGAAATACCCTATCCATGCTTCAGTTAGTCGGGTGATTGTGTTTTCTCCGCCCCCAGATAATGTGGGTGATTCCACTGGAGCCCAGAGTTGGCCACTACAGTGGATCATAGACTCATCTGAAATAGTGAAATTCTTTTTTCTGGTCAATTACTTGCGAAATGTGATTTAGAACAAGCTATATCTTGGGCACTCAGGGAGTGACGGCACCATGGAAGTCTCAATTTGCTGTCAATGAAATCAAGGCATTGGAGAGGTCATTAGATTATCCACTTCATGTAAAGAGACAGTAGATGGACCTCCCAAATCTGAACAAGAACTATTATTACATAGGAGATGTTTTTCCTCTGTGGATCTCCTGTTGTCAGCTTTCCTCTTCTTGAATGGAGATGTACCTAGTTAGGGCTAAATTCTTCTTTTCTTGGCGAAGCATCATCATCCCCCCCTTTTTTCAGAAGGAAGAAGCATCATTATCTTTCATAAGATAATAGTACAACATATGTTAAAAACCACTTAGATTTCCCAGAAGAGCAGTAATAAAATGTGCTGTTAGAACAAAAGCCAAGGGTGCTCATGAGCCCGGCCAGCCTGCTTTGGGCTAGGTTCAAGCCTTAAGTTTTAGTACTCTAGCCGGACCCGGATTTGCATTTTGGAACTGTTTAATATTTGGGATGGGCTTGCATATTGATACAAAGCCCAAAGAGCAGCCTAGCCATGCCCAAATAAGTATTGCTTGTAGTTTAGTGACTGATTTTCCCAATTGACTAATTGGGCAGACTCGGGCCTGACATGTTTGGGCTGGCTGGGCTCGAGCCAGGCACTTACTGCCTGTGACGGGCTTGGGCTGGATGTGGGCCTTTTTTCTAAAGTTGGGCTGAGCCTAGATATACGTTAGCCTGGCCCATGTACACCTCTAGCTGAAACACAGTCAATCATCATATAGAGCATACCTCAACCTCTTGTGGTTCTGGTCATCATCACTTGAATTATCGCCTCTTAAGTTCTCAGCTGAAAGGTGGATGGACATCTGGATAGGTGCTGGAGACCAAGAATTTGATGCAGGTAATTCGTCTGAAAAATATCTTCTTCTTATCAACTGAAAGACCAAGTCCAATTAGTGTAAGGCAATAACTCTTATAAAAACCAGTATCAGTAGCAATTGGGCAACAACAAAAGAAAGACGGACCAAACAAAAGAATTTTATCACTGCTTCCTTGTCAAATCTTGCTTCCTTTGCTGCCTGTAAATGTTGAAAAAAAAAAAAAATTCCCTGGATTACAACTTGATTTCAGACCTGTAGATCACAAAAATATCTCTTTCAAGGCAACAAAAACTAACTAAAGCCATAGATATATGCCCTTCATGTTACTTTCATTGTTTTCAGATAGCAAACCAAGGTCTTAAATCTTGAAAGAGGGCTCAAACTCAAAGAGGGTTTGAGCCTCAGCCCACTCAAGACTTTTCTTGCTTAAATCAGCACAACTACAAACTGTAAAATCAAAGGTTACTATAACACTGCACAGGTATGTTTTAAGAGTGCAAGAAAGCTTAAGTTAAACCCTATTAGGAAAATTCTGTGTAGCTATATAATAGAAATATAAGATAATGCAATTTTGTCAAACTTTCTGTGATACCCCATCATTTATGTTTTTAAGAATCAACTGGTTGCCAAAGGATATAATCACAAGAATAGATATTGATTATGAAGGAACTTTTGCTACTGCTACAAAACTGAAAATTATTCGAACTGGAATGGTGAAACAAAATTAATGTAACCGACCCAAACACAGTTGAGATAAGGCTTTGATTATGATGATATATAGAGACCTTTCAGGTTCAAAGATGCTCAGCCCTGTGGGGCCCGCCTGGGGCCACGTCAATTCACGGGAATGTGGGGATCAAAAGATCTGGATGCGACCCACCTCTGTGCGATATTCCAAGTCCATTAGATCATCCTAACGACTTGATCTGTGGCCTCAAGTTTAACGGTTTAAGAATACACCAATATCTTTTTATTTCAATCCAACAGTAAGATCCATTTGGATTGGTGTAAAAAAAAAAAAAAAAAAGGATCAGGTGATATTCAAGAGGGGCTGGTTGTATGTCCCATTCAGATAGATCATAGGAGAAATTCTCAGGCGGGTTGTGTGCATCTAAGCTATTTGCGCACAAGCTCACCTGAAAATCTCTCTCTCTCTCTCTCTCTCTCAAAATGTAGTAATTCAAGAAGTTTTATCAAAGCAGCTAGAAATTAAAGAGGGGTTTCTCACTGCAAGAAGGCCACCACTGCCCGGAAAGCTCTCTGTCAGTGGGAGTTCTTCGCTTGATGGAAGCAAGCCCTGCTTCTCAACCCATTGCCGAGCAACATCAACAAGATTACCACTGCTTCCTCTTGTTCCCTCCTTGGCTGCAATATCTGCTTTGTTGCCAATAACAATGTATGGGACAGGAAGGCCACCAGGGCCAAAAGATCCCAAAGGAGCTGAAAATGTCCCTGATGCTGCCACCTCAGCTGCCCACTTTTGCAAGCTTGTTTTTGTCCTTTTCTGGGAAATATCATGAACAAATATAACACCTGCACATGAATTTCAGGCCATAAAACATGTGTATTGCCCAAACAAGGTACAATTATTAAGATAGATAAGATGGGCTTAAGCATTTAAATTATCAATATGGTAATAAAAGATCTAAAACACCAAAGCAAAGAAGTGAACTCATTAGCTCTATTTAATTTTGTAAGGATCACAATGCATGAACTGCAAATGATTTCATTATCCAACTGCTATTGTTTGCACTAAAGCTAGTGAATGGAATACACTCTGAACTCTCAATACCACCATGATACAAGCTAACAACAAGATCTACATAATGAATTAATCAGAGAAGAATTTAAATATTGGTCCAAGAATCAGAATGTGACCTTGATATAAATAATTTATGGTGGTCAAAACAACTGTATAGAAGTTAGCTTGCCACTTGAATAAATCTAACCTGATGCAAAATAGTCCAATATTCAATAGAAATTGCAGAAATACAATCACCCAGCAAGATATCTCAACCATCAAATAGAGATTTCCAACACAGATTAAAAGGGGAAAAAACATAAACAGAATCATAGACCAACTTTCTGTTCAATCGTTACCAGAAGAATGTCAATTGTATGTGTTCCATGTGTTATCCCTATAAAAGACCATTTATAACAAACATTACAAAACCCTATTAGAAGAGTAGTTTTACTTAGCTTTTCTTAACTAACACAACCCGTTACCATCCCTATCCCTCCATGAAGAATATCCAAAATGCCAGCTTTCTCTTAGGGCTTTGATATGGAGAAAATGAATCCACATATCTCTTGGAAAGGAACAAGATAAAAGCATAAGAGGGAACAGTTTCTAGATCTCGCAAGCATAAAAAACAACCAATGACTTACCTTTTCCAACAAAAGAAATTACAACCATTGAACCACATCAATTTCTATTTTTCTATTTTTTTTTTTAAATATTAATTGACCCACATCAATTTCCTGCTGCATAGATTGTCAATAGTCAATCTTTTCCAAAATTGACGTCCAGCAGAAACCAAGGACTTTTGAAGTGGCCTTCACCAACCATAACTAGGAATGGCAATGAGAAGAGTCTCCCATGACAATCAGCTTTGCATAAAAAGCCTGTACAGAGAACTCACCACTAAAGTTTGGCTCCCCAATATGATAATCCTGACCTAGCTCTCACATATGAGCACCCTGTAGATTTCATAAAATGCACAAACAGGGGTCCATTCATCGTCTTCGAGATTACGCCGTCTTTGAGAATATGCCGGAACTTAGGATACTAAAATGTATTCCACCCAACCACTCCAAATAATCAGCCACTAACTCAGGACTACAAGCTATAGAGAATAAAAATGGAATCTTAGGGTTCTAAACACCCTAATCTTCCTCTTCCGCAATCTCCTTTCTCCATTCGAACTCCAAGCTATTCAAACATTCATATGTACTCTATGAGTATGGTGATTTTTTGCTGATTGGACGTAGTATGACCACATGTCTAGCATCAGCAGCCACACATCAGGCCCCCCTGTTTGGATCAGGTATCTTATACTGGTAGGGAATATATATATATATATATGCATTTTTTTCTAGTTAACATCCCACAAAGAGGAAGGGATAGGCCGAAGAGGAGGTGGATGAAGGTAAAAAAAATAGATCTTAAGACGTGCAACTCATCTAAGGATTTGGCCCAGGAATCAAGATATATTGGAATGGAGAAACAAAATTCATGTAGCCGACCCCAACATAGTTGGGACAAGGCTTTGATGATGATGAAGATGACGACGACAATGACGATTTGCAGGTTTTTTTTTTTTTTTTTTTTTTTTTTTTTTTTTTGAATAATCTCTTCAAAAGATGAAACCTAGGATTTAGAGAAAAAAATTGAAAAGAGAAAAAAAAAATGATTCTCTAGAGTTTGAAATTTCTCTGGTTTTAGTTTTTCTTATGGGTGTTCTCATGACATATCTGGTGCATTTTATAATCAATAAACCACGGGTTTTCATACCAGGGGATTCCAATGAGTTTTAGATTGTGTAAGACCCAAGAACAAATATACACATGGATAGTGATGCCCAAGACTGCCTTAATGTGGTTTTTTTAGACTTGTCTCTATATGAAATGAAGTCTGATAATATTCCTGGAGGAATGGAACACTTCTGCTTTATTTTAGACACGTGACAGAAGTGTGGATGTATTATTGGTCTTTCTCAGGGTCTAAAGGATTGTATTTGCGTTTTTTTTTTTTTTTTTTTTTTAAATGATTGGATGGTGTTGGCCACTTATACAAGTTTCATAATGGATTAAGTCGTTTTATATTGGATTATTAGTCTCTACGATTTTATGTATTCGCAGCATTATCTATACTCATGAAAAGGGGAAGACAGTTCCTTAAAATTGCATGATAACTTTTTCTTCAATAAAATTGCAGCTCCTTAGACTTATTCATGATAATTTTTCTTCAATAAAATTGCAGCTCCTTAGACTTATTCATGATAACTTTTTCTTCAATAAAATTGCTTTAGAGTGGGACTTTTTTGTTTACTCTCTTCTCCTATTGGTTGAGTATCTCCCATTGGATTGAAGGTATTCACAGTGGATTTTCACGATCAACAGCAAGCCAATCTCTAATTTCCTCCTTGTTAAGGGGTCGTTTGTTCACACCCATTTACGTATGTAAATGGTGAATATGCGTAATATTTACACATCAGTCATGTTTGTCTACAAGTATTTACGCATCTTGTGTGTAAATCAGGTGTAAATGGTGTGAAAATGAGCCCATTTTCACACCAAGATTTGAACATCTGTTCAGGTGGGAAAAGAGAATACCAAGTCACATGTGATTTCAAAGAATACCTGTTGGAGGTGGACGGTTTGGTTTTGGGGCAATTTCCGTCAAAGAGATTCTGGGTTTGAATCCCCCTCTAACGCATTTAGAAAAATAATAATAAAAAAGGCATTTCCATCAAAGAGGTTCTGGGTTCGAAACCCTACTCCAATGCATTTACAAAATAATAATAAAAGATACATCAAGACCGATTAAACCTATTAATGAAAACCCTCCCTGCATCTTATCCCCTTCTGTGAAGGTAACCCCTCTATTTCTTTCTCTTGCCTTGCTATACAATTTTTTTTTTTTTAAATCTATTTCTATAGTTGATTAATATTAACATAAAGCCGGTGAGATGCATGGGTTAAGTTTTATGCAAATTAAATAATGAATTAAGATAATATTGAACTAAATACTAATTAATAAAAATATTAATAATAATCATATTTTCTTTTTCATCAGACTATGATTTCCTTAACTAAACATGATGGAATGCATTTTTTTTAAGGTGATCATTGATAGAAATGTATATTTTTGAAAAATATATTTCATGTTGAAAGACATGTTCTTTTTTAAGGATCGAAAATGCAAATGAAAACTTTGATATAAATTAGTCATTTTTTGTCTCCTTTTCATATCATTATAGTAGAATATAATTTAATGATTAATAAGTATCATTTACAAAATCATTTAATACATATACACATATCATTGAAACAAACATAGAAAAATGAATCACATGTGTAAATGATGCGAAAATAGTGTTATTAAACAAACGTTGTAAAAAGAAACGAATGTGTAAATGTTACATACTTAAAATTTGAATATTCATCATTTACATGTGTAAATTGTATTTACATATCTCACGCGTAAAAGACAAACGATCCCTGAGTGGATTTTTTTTTTGTTCGATTAAAGATCTAGCTACTTTGGACACTCAATCAATTAGATTGTGCTTCCCCTGGCTGTGTCAGAACTACAACAAGCAAAGAATTACACATTCAATGTAGACAATTTCCCAAGATTTAGCTGAAACAAGTGTCAAATAAGGTAGAGGTTAACATATAGACATCCAGATATTTACAGCAAGCCACTCCTCACCATTGATTTGTGAGTAGAAAAGAGAACGACAATCTTTGTAACGATCATGTCCTGACACATCCCAAAGTTCAACAAAGAAATCCCTTTCTGCATCACCTTTGATGCTGTTAGAAGAGCTCCCAGAACTTCCATAAGTGGTATGCTGGGAAAATTAAAAAAAACAAACGGGAACTCGGTAAAAGAGATTCAAATGCAACACTTCTCAAAAAATCACTCTCTAAAAACAACGGAACATGTTACCTTCACAGCAACTGTACAACCAATCGTTTGAGGTGGACGAAAAATGGCAGAACCGTTTACCATTAGATGAACCAGAGATGTTTTCCCTACACCTGCAAGAGATTAAAAGACTAAAAGCTGAGAATATCAACCACTAAAACACATAAGGAAGCCAAAAACAACAGTAGCAACTAGATGCTTCACTTCAGTACTATGAACACATGTGAAAAGGCTCCAATGCATGTATGGGATTTTTGCACTGCAACAAATTAATTCTAGCATACTATGCCGTATGCGTTAGTAGATAGAGTATAGAAACAACTATGCAAATACACTAAGCACATCATAGAGCAGCAATTTGAAATGAAACATCAAAACCATTATGGGGCCTATTTGATGTTCCCAAGCTTTTATTCTGAGCTAGCGAGGAATCTACAATATATATATATATATGGCAGTGGAAGTGAGGAAAGTATTTAAACAAATGAAGACAGGAAAGGCTACAGGGGCCCATATGACATCCCAATTGAGGCTTAGAAATGCTTAGGAGAAATTGAGGAGATTTGGATAACTAGACTTATCAATAAGATATTAATGACAAAGAAAATGCCGAATGCTTGGAGAAGTGCTGTAGTACCTATATATAAGAACAAGGGAGATATACAAAACTGTACCAACTATCGTGGGATTAAACTTATGAGTCATACTATGAAGTTATGGGAGAGAGTAATGGAGCAAACACTTAAACAGAAGACTAAGATATCTGAAAATCAATTTGGTTTTATGCGAGGGAGGTCAACAATGGAAGCTATCTTCTCACTAAGGCAATTAATGGAAAAATATTAAACAAAGAGGAAAAATCTGCATATGGTCTTCATCAATCTAGAAAAAGCCTACGACAGGGTACCTAGAGATTAAATTTGGTGGGTTTTAAATAAAAGAAATGTTTCACAAGGTTATATTGAAATTATTAAAGACATGTATGAAGGAGCAGTAACAAGTGTGAGAATTACTTGTGGAGAGACAGGAGAGTTCCCAGTTACCATAGGTTTGCATCAGGGGTCAACCCTAAGCCCTTATCTCTCTGCACTGATTATGGATGAGTTAACTGCTCATATTCAAGAAGAGGTACCTTGGTGCATGTTATTTGCGGATGATATAGTGTTGGTAGATGAATCAAGAGATGGTGTGAATGCAAAGCTCGAGAGATTGAGGGAGGCTTTAGAATCCAAAGGCTTTAAAATAAGCCGTATAAAGACAGAATATATGAATTGTAACTTTAATGGGCAGAAAGAGCTAAAACTACTATTTGAATTGAAGACCATGAGATACCAAAAGTGATTCTTTTTGCTACCTTGGCTCTATAATTAGTAGGGATGGGGAGATTGATAAAGATGTTGAACATAGGATAAAAGTAGGATCGTTGAAGTGGAGACTTGCTTCTGTAGTGCTCTATGACCGACGAATACCTACAAGATTTAAGGGAAAATTTTACAAAACAGCAATTAGACCAGCTATGACCTATGGAGTAGAATGTTGGTCAATCAAGAAACAACATATGCACAAAATGGATGTAGCACAGATGAGGATGTGTGGTACAACTAGGAAGGAGAAAATTAGAAATGAATGCTTTCAAGAGAATTTAGGTGTACCAACAATAGGGGATAAAATTATAGAAAACCCTTTGAGATGGTTTGGGCATGTCCAACGTAGGCCCGTAACGGCACCGATAAGGAAAAGTTTGGCCATGAATATTGATGGCTCACCAAGGGGAAGATGTAGGCCAAAGAGAACGTGGATGGAGGTGGAAAAAATGGATATATATATATGGAAATATTCAAGTAAGAACTAGTTCTCACCTATTATATGAGAACTTTTTTACGGGGCCCAACTAGCAATCCATCGAAACCTAGCAACCAATAGGGAACCCCTGATAGTTACTAATCCCAAGGATTGGCACACATCCGAATGGACTAAACCGTTGGATCCAAGATTGAATATTTTTTTGAATATGAAGCCATTAAACTTGTGGGCCACAGATGAAGGGGTTAGGGGCATGGGTTTGGGGTTAAACTTGATACGTGGGGCGGTCTCACATAGATCTTTCCATCTCCCCTATCCCATCCCCAAATGGGGCCCGCAATTGGGCCCCACAAAAAAGTTCTCATATAATATGTGAGAACTAGTTTTCACCTGAATATTACCGATATATATATATATATGTATGTATGTATGTATGTATGTATGTACGTACGTATGTATGTGTGTGTGTGTATATATATCATATATGAAAATGTGCCATGTAAAGTTCATGTCTTTGGCACTTATCTCATGACAGTGGTCAAGGAAATGACAGATTTACCATTTTCTTCTCATGTATTAGCATCAGTGCAGGTGTCCATTACATACACCAAATATATATAGAACTAATTTATCTTCATGATGACTATAAAGATTGAGATGCTGATCAAAGAAAGATTGAGTTGGCCAATACTGAAAACATATTTCAGTATCTTGACAGTTACTCAGACAAAATCTACCTTAGCATATTGATTAAAACAAAACAAAAAAAAAAAAAAAAAAGTATGTGTCGGTATATCTCTGATAGTACAATGTCTATGTACATATCATTTCAAAAGTACATCTATTTGTGTGTGTGTGTGTTAGTATGAACACACTGTTAAACATCTTATGCAGGCAACCTTGTGGGTCCCATGTGGATGCATGCCAATCATGGCCATGGGAGGTAGGGGTGAAGGGACGGTCCAATGCATGGATTAGGGATGTGACAAATGGGGTGTTTCAAACTCAAATCGAACATTGAGTAATTTTTGGAGTGAGTGTCTGCTCATTTTCAAGATGCTTGCAAACTCAATTTCATAAGAGCAATCCTTCCACCAAAAAACTAATACTACTCCTTAAAATTTGCCAATTTCTTCCTCCGCCCATCCACAACCTGTCCTGAAAAGGAAGTGGGCCAGCAGCTGATATACCAATAGGAAGCAATCTTACATTTCCACGCATAAATCCTCCATTGCCACCTACCAGCAAAATGTTGCTACGATTGATCCAAAAGCACCAACACAGCTTTAAAGAACCTCCCTATGTCACCGAGCTTATCCATTTGATACCCCCTAAAGCCATTTCATAGCATCAATACTATATTACCCCACCCCAAGCACTAGACAAATGACTCCACTTTCCACTCTTTCCAACTAAGCATCTCAAACACAGTTGTGAACTTAAAAGATAAATGGAAGATTTCTTTGGCATATCTCTCCTACGCTCTAAATCTTTGAGACAAAACCAATGGAAGGACTTCTAGTATACAGAAATTCTTGACTGGAATTGAGAAAATTTACCAATTATTCACACAATGATAAGCCCATCCAGACCATGATCTCAAGCATGCCACACATAATTTCAACTTTACAAGTTACATTCACACAAGCTCACTGCCGTGAATTACAATGCCCAACACAAGGAAAAACCACAAACAAGTATTTAAAACCGCAAAATTCAAATAGCAAGAAAAAGGCATGATCAAAAACAATTTCCAAATAAAATACCTGAATCTCCAACGACGAGAACTCGAACCTGGCCACAAGGAGGTAATCCATTCTGCTCCCTGTTATCTCTGTCACGTTTGCTCCAAAACATGATTTCCTAAATCCCCCTCAACGAAATTCAGCTCCCAACGAAAGAGCAAAGAAAACGAACAGGAACCCACTTCTCTTCGAACATACAGAATCTCAATGAACAGAGTACCAAAAGGGTTCTCTTGAATCTCGATCCCAGATTCATATCAGTCGAAAACTGGATCAGGGTTTCCAAGAAAACCCAGAAATCTAATGAAAAACACACCCATTCAAGAAATGCAAATTTCCCCAAAATTCAGTAGAATTCCAATCGATGGGCAATGCCTAATCAACCTCAATCCGTGGTTTCCACGCCAAATACGAGATCTAATAGAAGAACCACCCCTCGAGAGCTATGAATCACACGAAAGCTCGAAAAAGATCTCGACCGACAGCAAGAAAATGAAATGGCTCTCTTCGGAGATTATCGTCTTACCGTTTGATCGTTTCGATTGTGAGAGAAACAACAGGAATATTGAGATCTGAGCAAAGGGGGGTGAAATCTGATCGTGCGAAGAAGTCCCATTTCGTCGATTAGCTTGTTTCGATCCGAGTTCCAAGATCCGATCAACCGCGAAAACCAGACGGCAATTTCTTGGGTGTTCGAAGGAATTTAAACGGACGAGATGGAATAGCGTTCGGAGGTATTTGTAGTATAGAGGGAATTACCTGGGCCCACAACTGTGTGGAGCCAGGTCTGGTGACCTGGTGATGATAGGAGGAGTTTAAGTGGTGGGGCCCACTGCATATGGTATGATGTGGAGATCATTTCTGAGATTGGAAGAGTGAAAGTGTCGAACCCTTTTGGTCTTGGGCAGTTGCTGCGTCTCTTTCCAACCGTCAATCTCTAGGTTTTGTAAGTTGTAACTTAAGAGAAAAATCCTATAAGTTTCTGATTATGCATAAATCCTTTGGACATGTTTGACAAGGAAAGTCTCGTGTACTTTGCCCTTATTTTTTTTCTTTTCTTTTCTTTTCCTTTTTTTTTTTTAGAATTTTTGAACAAAATTGAAAAAAACCAGAACTTTTCTGTCTCAATGGAAAATAATTTCCCATATGAGGTAGAAACTTCTGTGGCATAGCAAAAAGAGTTTTGCTTTGCTAGAATTCTACGTCGCACAAGTGCTTTCTATGAGATGACTGAAATTTACAGTAACACGCGATCGCAAAATGCATCCAACCACCCAAAAATGCTTGTATTTTATCCATCCTACCTTGTTATAATCTCTATGTTTGTAATTTTCCAAGATGGGGATTTTCACTGGTCTAAATCTAATGAATTTTATAACTCTCAAATGTGGGCTTCCACATTTTATGAAAAGTGAAAATCTTTTTCTTAAAAGTTTAGTTGCCGAAAGTAGCCGTGTGTAAAAGTGTGTAAAGCATATTGTATATCTCTTTCAGTTCACTAGGGATGGGTGAATGAATGATTGAGAGTGCGTAACTTTGAATTTGTGTGCAGCTAAAAAAAGGCATCAATTTTTCCCATATACTCAGTTTACTATCAGGGGAGGACAGGAAACTATTTTACATGGGAGAGGAAAGAGAAGTAAAGTAAAAACAATCTTCTTATTTTGTATCAAATTTATAAGAATTCAAAGCAATGCCCTTCCCCTCAGTCAAAAAAGATATGATCACAAATGATAAATTCTCTTCTCTTTTTCATATGAAAATGATTACCCCACCATCCCCCTTATAAATCAAATCCTAGGAACTAGGGAGTCCCATGTATTGTTAACTCTTCAATACCCTTCCCCTTAGAAACCTTTTTACTGCAAACAAATGAAGCTTGACCAGATTGTGTGTCCTACTATCCTATTGATCATTGAAATCTGAACACCTCGTCCAAATCCAAACCCAAGCAAACTAATTCATTGATACGATCGGCTAGTTTTTTTCAGAGTTTGTTAGTGTGTATTGATTACAATGGACATATTTTATCTCATGGATGTTTGGTGCATATGGACAGTTTATTGCATCATGCTTTTCTCCCTTATGTAGATTCATACTTTTCTTTTTCTTTTTTTATTATGAGGGCTCCACATGATATATAACTTGACATGACTATTCTTTCAAGGCATACATACGAAACCCATACATGCATGCACCAAGTAAATATAGGGTAGGATTCGTGCACACGGCATGGGGAGCAAACCCACACCTTATACCAATCACCCAACTCCTAGGTGGGTTTTTATATAGATTCATTCATTTTCAATCAACTGATTATTAACGATATATACTATTCAAATTGTTGGATTATTAGTGCTTTTTTTCAGTTATCTAGTTCCGTATTCATGTTCTTCTTTAATGTGCTTTTTTTTAAACTCTATCTAAGATTAAGCAGTTAAAAATATAAAAGATATTCTTCATATCTACAGAGCTTTTGGTTATCCCAACTCAACAGTTTAGTTTAACACTGGCATTGAGGAAATATAGAACTGCACAAAGAGCATTCCCCTCATGATAGGATATTAAAGAAATCAATTTACATATAATCTTTCATCTGATGCAAGTATGCAGCTCGTCAGATTTGTGGCCACCTTCCAATTTCCATTACTGCCTTCTCACCAGCACAACTGAATAATATCACATAGAGACTGTACATTGCTGTTGTGAAATGTAGCAAAAAGAGTCGAAGAGTCATGTGACTACTAAAATAATATGGTAGAACAAATACACTCAAATTGTTTTTTTGTTTCTTTCATTTTACCTTGGTTTTTTTTAATGTTCTCAAATATTGAAATGCACTTAGTGCTACTCAAGCTTGTTGATCATAATAGAGTGTATTTTGTTCTACCATACTAGTCTAGAATCTCAGAGAGACAATAAAGTCTGTCTCTCGAGTGTAACCTGAGCTAGCTAATAAGATTGTCATTCTAATCTCCGAAAGAAGCCTCAAACGTTGCGCTCCCCTATTCTCTTCGCTACAACGATCGAGTGACAGTGCTGTTGCTGACCCATTCTCGATTGATTTCTCTGAGGGCTTGTTTGGCAATTAACTAATTAAATTAAGGTGAAGTAAATTCAGACAAGAAAAGATAATAGGTCATATCAAAAGTATACATTTTCAAAATTTTCACTATTTTTTTCAAATAAAGTAAAAAAAACAACCTCCTTTCTCCACTAAAAAACAAAAAATCTCTATTTTTTTATACAATAAGTAAAAAGGAATTCATAACAAACAACTAAAAACAAAATACCATCATAACCTGTTATATTTTATTCTTTCTTGATTTGACAATTTACTTCACTTTTACTTCAATTCACTATACATCCAAACATGTTCTAAGGTGTTCTTGTGGGAGGCACTCTCACCGAGCGTACGAAAGTAACTAATCTCTGCCCTCCCTTTTCAATCAAGATCCAACGGCTGGGCCTCAAAGTCCAAAAGCAAACCCAAAATCCCTCTCCCATTTTCAAGCCCCGCCCAAAGTACCGAGAAAGGTCTCCTCCTCTATTTCCGATCTTCGGATTTCTCTTCCAGCTAGACGTCGACAAGATCAAGAGGTGCTCTCGAGCCACAGATCGACGAAGCCCATCTGACTTAGAGGAAAACCCCTTCTCTGGATTTCCCTTTCCTTGTACGTGAGAAAGGTATCCTCCTCTCCCAGCCATAGGTCGATGAAACCCAGAGATTGTCTCCAACCACAGATCGACGAAGCCCAGCCGACCAAGAGGAAAACCCCTTCTCTTGGATATCCCTTTCCTCCTCTGAATCAATGAAAATGACAGATCGACGAAGCCCAGTCGTCAACAAGAAAACCCCTGGATTTCGTCATTCCTTTTTCCGCCCATAGATTTGAAAATATTTCTCCTCTCACGCGCAACAATCCGTATCGTCATACACGGTGTCAAAGTCTGTACTTTTGTTTGATGTAAATGTCCTTAGAATGGTGCTCCATTGAAGTCACTGGGTTCAGATGTTCATGTTTTTTTTTCTTTTCTTTTTTTCCAATTTCATTATCAGCCATTGAATGGGTGTGTGAAAAATGGTATAGTGAAAACTTGATTTGGTTATGAATGTATTGAAAAATGATGAATGTCATTAGCAGGACTGTATTTGGTTATTGGAAAACTTGTAGTTATGTTGAGAATGTGTTGTGCTGGAGGTGTCTACTTATCTGGAATTATTCACTGACTTCAAAGTGTGCAATGTTTGTTATGTTTGATACCAAATGCTACAGACTGATTTTTGCCATTCATGTTGAATGTTACAAATTGGTTTAAACTTAATCCACATGCTCTTTAGCTGGCTTGAATGTTGAACTTCTGATTTTAGCCCAGATATTGGAGACTAATTGTACCAAGGCTGGAAGATTTTCAGAAAAGGAGGGCCTCTCTATAATACTACCAAATTAAATATGAAATGCATGTATAGAAAGGAATCCTCATTTTGTCCTCGACTCGCTCAGCCCTGGTTGGCCTATTACTTTTAGAATAACACAATTTTATAATGCTTTATTGGATGATTTTGAGTCAGTTGGAGCTTTCATCCTTTACATATCTCCTCCCCCACCAGAGGATGTGGCTCTTTCTAAACTCATGGATGAGGAGACAGGAAAAGTGAGCATGAACATGAACATTACCATCAGATAAATTTGTACCTATTGTTCAACCAGAGAACCAGTCTGGCATTTTAACCACTGCAAAACTGTACGGTAAACTACTCAGGCATATGCTTTTTGCAATTATTGTAAATGAGAACGTATAACATGTTCTTCCCAACGAACTCAAATTCCATTTACTCTTCCATTCCAACAACAATCCATTCCATGTACAACATCCAATCACAAAAATAATACAACTCATTAAAACAAAAAACCCACCTCCATTGCAATTACCACAACAAAGGTTTAAATTACAGAAGTGCTTAACTCTATAACAACAACAAATCTATTCCATGGACAACATTGGTTCACTTTATTACCAAGGTGGAAATATCTTAGTATTTGACCTTCGTGCTTGGAGATGGATCACTCTAGATCTGCTAACGTGGTTTTTTTTTCTTTGTTGCTATGGGATGGAAATCATGCAATCCAGTATGAGAACATCGTGCCATGATTGTCAGCGTCGACAGCAGACTTCAGAGGAGAAATATTTTCAAATCTGTGGGCAGAAAGGAGAATGACGAAATCCAGGGGTTTTCTTGTTGACGGTCGAGCTTCGTTGATCTACCATTTTCACCACTTCAGAGGAGGAAAGGGAAATCCAAAGAAGGGGTTTTCCTCTTGGTAGGAGGGGCTTAGTTGATCTGTGGCCGGAGTTGATCCCTGGATATCCTGGATTTCGTCTATCAGAGGAGGAAAGGGAAATCCAGAAAAGGGGATTTCTTCTTGGTCCGCCGAGTTTTGTCAATCTGTGGCCGGAGAGAACCTCTGGATCTTATCGACATTGAACTGGAAGAGAAATCCGAAGAAGAACGACAACCAAAGGAGGAGACCTTTCTCTGGTACTTTGGGCGGGGCTTGAAAATGATAAAGGGATTTTCGGTTTGCTTTTTTAGGGTTTGCACAGCCGTTGGATCCGGATTGAAAATGGGTCGTGTTGGTTCCTCGAAAACAGTGCATGCTTTTTGACTTTCCATCATCCCACCGTTGGATATGAATGACGGATGGAGGGCTGAGATGCTACTCTCTCATGCATCTTGTGAGAGGGTCTCTCACCAGAGCAGCTCCCTATATATATATATATATATATATATATATGGCAACATTCATGTGCATCATTTCCTTACCATCTGGTGAGGGACAAACTCAATGGGGCTCACCTATCATGGGACTTGGGGGGATGGAAAAAGTATATGAGATGAGAACATATATCGAGTTTGAAGCCAATCCCAAGTCTTTAATCCCTTTATCCGTGACCTACAAATTTAACGACTTTATATTAAAGAAAAATTTTGACCCTCAATCCAACAGTCCAATCCAATCAGATTAATGAAAAGTCAATTGATCCATTATAGTTTAGGGGCTTTTATGTGTGTTGATGATTTGGATGAATCATAAAGGGGCCCTACTATGTTGTCCCTCACTATAATGTGGTGAGGGATAGATGCATACGAATATTTTTCATTCATCCCTTACCATAGGGCGAGAGAACTTTCTCTTTTTGCACATGAATATTCATTTTATGCATATGACTATATATAACGTTTTCTCTTTTGCACATGAAAATTTTCAATTATGGAAGTGTCCCTCACCCTATGGTGAGAGATGTATACATATGAATATTCACCGTATATATATGTCTTATGTCCAGACGGTGCTTATAGCATAGGCAAATTTGGTAAAGTATTCATGTGACTCTGTGACTGTGTAAGTAATATGTCTGATTTAGAACTTCTTATTTAATCATTTATTTATTGAAGGAGGATTCCAAGTCCAGTCAAATACTCAACCAAATGCAAGTTTTCCAATAAAACTAAAACACATGGAAAAAAAATCCCCTACAGATTTGGTAACATTGATGGATCAAAGGGCCTTAAGGGGTCGTTTGTTTACTGTGAAAGTGATTTACATGTATAAATGACCCACATGGGAGTCATTTGCATATGCAAATGACTCACATGTGAAACAGATTCCACTGTTTGTTACTAGCATAACATTTCACATGTGAATCTATGAATATGTTGTATATTGTTTGATGATATCTCAACAATCCAAGCAACATCAATAGTTGAAAATTGGATACATGGTTGTGTTTGAGCTTCTGAAGAATATGAACGGTCTTGATTTTACAGGTGGGGCCTAGAACATTAAAGAAATCATAAAAGGCGGACTGCGTATGTTAAGTTACAATAGATTAATCCAACGGTTGTAATTATGTTGATGATATCTCAACCTCCATGCATCATCAACGGTTGAAAATTGGATACATGGTCGTGTTTGAGCTTCTTAAGGAAATGAATGTACCGGATGTTACATGTGGGCTCCACAAAAATAAAATAATAATAAAAGGCGAATTGCTCATAATAGCACTGTAGCAGTCCGCCTAGTAACAATACCTTGTGAAAGTGATTCACACCTCTTGAGGTGTGAAAATCTTAGACACAAAAAGGGCCAGTTTTCACACCATTTACATATCTATTTTACACATGCGAATCGAAATCACACCAAATAAACATGATTTATGTGTATCCGTTACACATATGATTTCATTACATATGTAAATGAAAAAAAAAAAAACGACCCCTAAGGGATTATTGTAAGTATAGTCAATCTGGCCCTTTTGCCGTTCCTACTAAGTAAATAAGAAGACTCATCCTTGTTATAAGGGGAAGATTCTCAGAGAAGATCAGTTCATCTCCAACCCTCTATTTGGGGGGGGGGGGGGGGGGGGGGGTTGAATAAGGGAAAATGGAGGGAAAGTAGAAATTGATGGTGTTTGGGAAGTGGGGAGGGAAAGTGGGGGTAAAATTCTTGTGGAGCCTACCTTAAAACTTTTCCTTAAAAAATGGGGGGAAATGTATGAGGGAAAGAGGGGATTCTTTGTAATTTTACTAAACTGCCATTTTCACTTTTTCACTTTTTCATAAAGTAAGGGTAAATTGGTGATTTTCTCTCTACCTCACAAACAAATAAACCCTACTTTTTCACTTTTCTTTTCCCTACTTTTTATTTATCCAAATAAGAGGAGGTAAAATTAATTTTCCCTCTCCTCCCCTCCCCTCCATTTTCCTTTCCCCTTAAATTTTCCCTTCCCTCCCCTCCCCTCCCAAACATAGGGAAAGATACGATCCAATAAAGTTCAAACGCAGATACATGTATGCCTAAACTTCTGTATGGTTTGTTTTTTCGTGATTAGAGTCTAGATTTCAGCCTTGATAGCTATAAGATAAAAGAGTAGTAAATTTGTAAACAAACAGTTAGCTTATTTGGTGTGTTGTACTGCAATGAAGATTTTTAGATGTGTACTTGTGATGTTGTGGTGCTATGATGCATGGTAAAAGTGCTACTCCTACAGAAGTTGGTGTTTGATGTGCAGATATGTTGGGTTGGGTTCAATAATTGGACATATATAACGACAAGAACCCATGACACAGTGAAGGCGCTCACTATTAATACCTTAAAGTAGTCGATTCAAGTCAGGTTACTGACTAGAAAAAATGAATAGACAAGTAATCACCTGTGCCAGGTGAAGCATTGGTGTTAGACGTGTAAACATCAGTAACCACTAGTAGCAGACGATGTTTTGCATTTATTGCAGAGACAACTCTGTTGTTTTCATTCAATTTGTGGTTTGGTCATGGATGGCTGTCAATGGCCTGAAAGCCATGCTGCTTTTGATTTCTAGAAATCTTCAATGTGATCCGACCTGTGTCCTCTGCAATAGTGATCATGAAGACAATACTCGCTTGTCCACAAGTTGTCCACGCAGCATTTTTATTTGGAATTTCATCACCTCCAAATGTGGAACAAGCTACCAACCTTGCAATTCGGCTGCAGAATTCATGGCTAACTTCATTTGGAGCTGTGTGGGTAAAACACCGTAATGACGAAATTAAACAAGGATCACGGCTAAACTTGCCGAGTTCCTCAGCCTCTGCGGTAGAAGATCGTCAGCTCGGCAGCTCGGTCAATACCTTGGCAGCTCGGCAGATCGGTCAGTAGCTTACAAGCTCAGCACCACAGTTCGGCAGCTCGGTATGGGCGTCAGCCCGGTACAAGGGCGCGCCACGGCCAAGCCATCCTAAGTCCCAGACCGCAGCACTAGAATCAAAGTGGGCCGCCACCTTCCTCCTGGAAATACGGCGCACCCTGACAGATATGGGCGATCATTTATGGCGATAGGATTGCTCATTTATGGTGATAAGAGGTGTGCTTTATCACCCCTGTACGCTAGCTGGCTGAAGGCGTGGAAAGTGAGGTAGGGGTATTGTCCGTTTCACCTACTGCTGCCTGTCAGGGTAAGGAACGATGGGACCTCACCTCACCTACCCCCACTCACAGAGAGAATGAACGAGGAACACTCGCCTATATATGCATGGGATCAGTCCCATAAGAGGTACGCAATATCCAACGCACAACCCTCAATACTACACGCGCTCTCATTCCTCTCTTCCTCCTCCTGTTTAGTTTTACCAGAGCTAACTCAGGCATCGGAGTGCCTTCGGTTCACGGCAGCCAGGGCCTCTGACCCAAGTCTTTCTCCTTCCTTTTCAGGTTCTCGGAGTTCAGCATTCCCTGTCCTAAGAAGTTTAACCCCGATCTCATCTTCATCTAAGTAGGTGTAGTTTTTACGGCCTACAGGAGCTGTGATCAAAGCTCAAATGACATCATCACCATTTTGAAGTTATGTCTAGATGCTTATGTTTGGAATGTCTGGAAGGAGCTTGCGCAATTATAGAATTTTGAATATTCTAGGAAGACAGAAAATGTTATATCAGGTTAGAAATAGAGCTATATTTCTTGGTTTAAATGTTTCTCAGTCGGTTGCTGCTTGCAGGAACCTTCCTACAAGGGAACATTTACTATCTTCATGGCATGCTACTTGGAGGAAAGAAGAATGGAACTTCTTCTTCTCAGAATGGGCTTGTGGTGGGAATTTTCATTGATCACAGTGGGGAGATAATCTGCTCCAAATCTATCCAGGATGATAATATCTTATGCTGCTTACATCCTTATCATGGTAATAGCCAAAGACAGTGCTTGCATTCAGATCCAAACAGAGAGAATGATCCTCAAGAAGTGCCTGCTTGACCCGAGTCTTGGAGTAATCGCTTTGAGGCTAGAAAACTTGCTGCTCTGATCAATGCTCTCAATGCTACTTATTGCATGACTTCAAACCATGGAAGTTTAGATGTTTAAAACAAGTGAATGACATTCCAGCTGTCCATTTATCATAGCATTCGAAGCGGCTCTTATTGTTGGTTTTAGCCTCTTGGGAATTCATTCTTCTAGCTTGCTGCTGCTGGTGCTTCTTTCTGGTAATGGTTTTGATTGGTGCCTTTTGTTGCTTTTCCCTAAGCTGTAGGGTCATTTTTTGCTTGCCCGGGCTGTGGGGTACTTTTGGCTGTCCCAGGTTAAGGAAGTTCATTTATTCTTTTGCAAGCACCCTGTAAACTTGGTCCTGTTTAATGTACAGACAACAATGTTATTTTTTTTATTTTCTTATTGTCTTATATACCCAACTAATCACAAACTCAAATTGTTCGTTTGCGGGGTCACAATGACAACTAAGCCACAAGCGTGTCAAAGTGATCAAAACATGCTTCTCTGCCATAAGGACTCCTTAAAAATTTTCATTGCTAAATGACATCAACACAATGTTGTTTTAACTTCAGCATTATGTATACCCACATCATAAGATTAAAAAAAAACTTTGGCCTTATGTCCCATCATTTCATCATCTTCATTGTAGCCTTGTCCCACCAATCTGAGTTTGCCAAAAGAGTTCTTACTCTGAAACTTATACTAACTCACACATATAAGCTATACACATAAAATTATCACTCGAGTCCTAATCTTTGAATTTCATAAGCACCCAAGGCGCAAAATCTCAAGGGCATTGTATATGAATAGTTAGAAATCGCCCTGAGGGTTTTGATTGCATTCAAATACACAAAAGGAAGTCTTAGAATCTAAGCGGAAGGGCATTGAGTACTGGCTACGACCTTTGGGTCTTGCCAGCATTAGGGTCTCCCTTTTTTTCTGTTAGCATTAGGATCTCTTTGACGTAAGTCACATAACTAACTGATGACTGCGTGAAATGTGGTCATGTCAGAAATTGGAGGGGTTGTACATCTCTATTGGCCAATGTTAGCCATATAATCTAAGACTCATGCTTGTGGGGCCCACTTTTGGTCCATCGAAATTGACCAAACACTTGACCCTTTTAAATTGTAGATGTCCACCAATTTTCGGTGAGATCCAAATTTACTAGACCATTGGATCGACTATATATTGACCCGAAAGGACTATTGACTATTAAACTTTTGGGCCCGTATGGAGATTATAGAAATTACGGTTGGGGCTGATTTTTTATAGAGAGGAAGATCCCAAAGCGTCCTTGAAATCTCCCCCACCCCCATCCCCATGTGGGTCCCCAAGTGGGCCCCACCACAAACTTGAGCTTACCTTATCCTAAGCTTGAGCTTAGGAGAGCCTTCCTCATCAAATTATATATGGTCCCAAATGAGGAAAAAAAAAAAATTTACTGCAAGGCTAGCAGGCATTGTCTTAGATCTTATAGCTAACAATGCTCCACGGATCTGATTTTCATTAGATGGCTAATATAAATCCCCATTGTGTTTAACAATTGACCCAACCAACTTGTCATCAGCTCAACGAAAACACAGGTTCATCCTTGAGATATACTTCTAGTTATTTCCCATATAATAAGCGAGCATGACAATTGTTTGTTCCAGAGAAACATTGAAATGGGCCTCACCATACAGAATGAGATTTATAGATTTACAGCCTACAAGGAATCAGCTTCATAAAACCTGATGTAAACTCAAATTTGCCATATCTATAGGATTGTATTTGTGAGACAGATAAGCTAAATATGTGAAATGACCAACTATATTTATGTGGGATGACCAGCTTTATATATTTAGGAGTCTTTTAGACAAAAAGATATATTTTAGTTAGAAGATAAATACAATTATTCTTTTATTTAGGTTAGTTTAGTTGACATGATCTCCTTTCTGGGGCCTTGGGTCTTGATCTTGGAGTTTGTTAGATCCTAATTCCTAAAGTTGCACATCTATGACAGTATAAGCTGTGTATATACCGATTTGAATAATTATATTATAGGTGGCTGATTTAGTCAAATTATTATTTTATCATACAACAAAAACTTGTCCAAGGAGATAACTTGCTTTGACTTTATTTTTTATGCAGTCTAGCAAACTTTCTTAATGTTAGTTTGGATCACTATCATATGCTCATTAGTGGTAAGGATGTAAATGAGTTTCTAATTCTCCGATTACTTGAAGATTTCAACCCGTTAAAAACTAGGTTTTGACCCTTATTTTTGCCCCACTAAGTAAATGGGTCTTGAATGGGTTCCACATTGGTTCGGACTCGTGGATCCGAGACCCAACATATTACCTCAATTTTCGAGAATTTATCCTTAAAATTAGATTTTTTCCCATACCATTTTCTATCTAGATTTGGACACAGACCCAGAGTCAGACTCGCCCCATATATGGTTCTGGTTCCGGATCTAGTTTCACCTTCTTCTTAACGGTTTCAGGTCTCGGTCCCCCATGGACCAAGACCGAAACTGACCCATTTACATCCCTAATTAATGGTATATAAACCATAATAGTCTCATTAAATCTTCCAAAGATATCTAACAACCACAGCATGATAAATTTAGGGTTAATAATCATCATCAACCAACTCATGATCCACATGCCTTGGGGTTCTTAATTTGTTTGATCTAAGTAGGTATATATATATATATATTTTTTTTTTATTTCAAGCTAAACGAATAATCATTTTACATATCAAATAACCCAAGAGACATAATGTAAAAATAAAGTTGTAAGATACTCTTTGATCCAAGTATAATTAGATCACAGGATTATAAGATGTGGCTTAAGCATTAGGGGTGCACAAAAAATCCGTCGATCCGTAAATCCGATCCGATCCGATCTGTGAATTTTTATCCGATTCAAAGGTAAACGGATTGGTGACGGATTGAAAATTTTGTATCCGTTAGCAACGGATCGATGGCAGATTTCACCCTCAATCCGCGGATTCAATCTATCCAATCCGTTGACATTAAGTATAAAAAAAGTAAAAAAAAATATAAGGGGTCTAAATATAAATCAAGATGTCTAAATATAAAATAAAAAAAATTAAAGGGGCAAAATGTAATTCCCTGCGAATCTTTATCCCCAAAACATTTGTGGCTTCTTCTCCCAAATTCATGTTCTTGCATTATTTTGTTCCATGCTCGTACACTATTTTGTTGATTAGATCTCTTTTGGTTGTAATATTGATAAAAACAATTGTAATATTGATAAAAATAACTCTTTGTATTGATCAATTGGTAATTTGTATTTGTAATTTGTATTTTTTTTGTGAATTGTTAGTTTGAATGCTGAATTTTTTTACAAAATATTTGATTTTTTTTTTTTTAACATTAGACTGAACAGATTGAACAAATTAATCCGATCTGATCAGGTCCTCCACGGATCGGATCGGATTAGATTTTAACAGCCACGGATTGGTGATAGTTTCCAAATCCGTCAATCCATATGTAATGGATTGGTGATGAATTTGGCCCAATCCGCACCAATCTAATCCGTGTACACCCCAATCAAACACAGCTTCACAAAAGTCAAACCACTTAATCTTCAGAGTTTTTTTTTTTTTTTTTGCCCTTCTCAATAAAAGTGTTCACCAAAAATATATCCATGGTCAACTCTTTTGACAATGACTAAAGAAATATTCAATCTTTTAGGGAACTTACCCTGAAAAAACTTGTAACAACTACATCTATTTAAGTACTCTTACATAAATCACAGTTATGTCAGCAAAATAAATAAATAAGTAAATCTAAGTTATATATATATATATGTGTGTCTATTGTCAAATCTTTACACGTTGAATGGGAAAACAAAATATTGCATTTAAAACGTAGAAAACTTAGTCATGAAGTATCCCTTCGAATGAGGAGAAACGATGAGGAAATTGAAGGTTTGAAAAACCACTCACAGGTCAAATCTATATAACTCATACCCGTCTGAACACAACCGACCCACTACCAAAACCAACCCTCACATTTTAGGGAATTGAGACAAGTTCCCCCTAATACCAAACCCACAATTTCAAAAGACAAGGTGGCTCGGACTTATTTGATATCTCTACACTTATTTCAAGAGCTATTCAAGATTAGATTTTTTAAAAAAGTACTAAAATAAGAGGTTAAAGCTCTTCTTCTTGTATAGATCTAGTGAAAACATAAAGACCAAGTAGCAGGCGAGAAATTCATAGATCTAAGGATTTCTTACTGGAGATTTTTATAGTTGATGATTTCACATTGATATTGGTACATAGCGATACATATAGCTGAGAAAAATAGAATTAGGTGTGCAAATCCACTTAAGTAGAGATTTTCAAATTTTATGGGTGGTGGTTGGATATGAGAATTCTAACAAATAAAGATTTTTATTTGTCCAAATCCTTAGAAATTTATAATTGCCAAATATAAATTTACTACAACACGAGGGAAACGGTAAAATTTTTACCCAGAGATTCGATTGTCAAAAATGAGACAGAAAAGGACTCTCAAATGTCAATATCGACCAAAGTGACCATGAGCGGGGATCTTGCCCTTCAGTTTCACTTTTTTTATATCACCGTTCATCCTATCAAACCAAAACATGAAAAATCTCAATAGTTCTTGTTTACCCAAAAAAGGAAAAAAAAATAAAAATGACACCTAGGTAAGTCCACCAGAATAAGAAAAATCTCATATAGTCCACAACTAGGAAAAGTCCAGAACTCCAGATTTATAGTCAGCTTCCATCTGATGGAGCTCTCTTCATGCGACGTGTCCTATTTCATAAGATTTGCAGTTCGACGAAACAGGAGATCGTTAGTCCTCGTGCACAATACGCGGTTTCCTAGAAAACCCTGCCAATCAATCTCTTTCAAAGCCAGAACTCAAAACTGAAACGTCTTCCCAGTTCCCAGGCAAGAGAAATAACAAACCAGAAGCAAAAAAAGAGAAGAGAACAAGGAGCAGGAGACGCAAACGAGCTTCGCGCCAAACAGCGATTTCTGTGTGGGTGAGGGGAGGAGGGAGCTGAAACAGCTCTCTGTTTCGTGGGGTAGTAGTACCATCCAACGGCTATCTTTCGATGGACAATTCATCCAACGGCCGTGCGAGCTTCTGGACTCAGGCCAATGCTCTTCTCAGAAAGAACCTCACTTTCCAGGTTTAAGAAAAATCAGAATCCTTTTCTCCTTCATCTCTCTCTCTCTGAATTCTCATCTGTTCGATGTGTTTCTGTTAATGGGGTATAGGGCTTATTGCTTGTTTGATTCTTATGTATATGGAATTCTTTGGGTTTGGTTCATTTGTTCATTTTGGTTTCATCCTTTGTTTGTTTGATGTGTTTCTGTTCTTGGGTTTTCGAAAAAAATTGCTTCTTTCGTACTTTTATACGCGTTTCAATTGTTTGATGCGTTTCTGTTTTTGGGCTGGAAATTTCGGGGGCTTCTTTGCTTGATGCCTACTACTCTGTAAAAGAGCTTTGTATTTGGAACATTTATGAGATTCATGGTTTGTATGTGGGCCATTGGCAATGTGTAATTGTGTATGTGTGTTCCTTGGTGTTTGTGCGCGCGCATGAGGGTGTTGGTTGTCTCTGATAGTACTGTGTTTGATGAGTGATTTCTATGGAGTTTTATTTCTTCATGTACTCTTTTTTATTCGATCTCCCTTTTTATTATAATAAAATTTTTAAGTGGTCCTACATGTTGAATGGGTGTTTTAGTGCAGAGCCAGTGAGAATGATAAGGAATATAGAAATGAAAATACAAGTAAATCAATAAAAAAAAGGAAAGAAGAAAGAAATGATTTTCCATGGAATCTGTGCAAAGGTGGGAAGAAATTTGCCGATGGTTTTGTTATGAGATCCATGGTTTCTTCCCCTCAACCTTTTCGATGAATCAGCAGTTAGAAAAATGAAGATATGGATGGGTTAAAAAAAAAAATGCTCTCTTTTTTTAATTTTTATCTAGAAAATCCTCTCCTGTTTCTGTTTTCAAGCTACTCAATGGTTATTACAAACTATGTATATTTTTCCACAGGACTGAAATTGTCTTTCTTGAATTGAAAATTTTAGCATCTATTCTAATCCATTCATTTAAGGTCTTATGAACATTTTATCAATTTTATGATAATCATATATTTCGATCCTTCTTTTGCAGAAACGTTATATGAAATCAAATATTAGGCTTATTACATACCCGTTTTTCCTCTGCGTGTTACTTGTCATCATCCAAACTATAGTCAACCGTCAATTGGACAAACCTAAGTACAAATGTGGCTGCATCTGTATTGACACAAATGGAAATGGATCCTGTGAGAAAAAATGTGGAATTGATTACTCTACTCTAGATCAAGTTGCCACTTGTCCCATTCCCAGCCCTCCTGAATGGCCTGCTTTCTTACAAGTGCCGGAGCCTGAATATCGTGCTGCAAGAACTTCTTTTATTCCATATACAGACTTGCCAGATGAATCATGCAGAAGGACAAGCTCGTGCCCTGTGACTTTCCTATTCACTGGCGGTAACCAATCACTTGCAGAAAGTATGCAACTTATTCCTTTGAATTTAAAAATATTCTCAAATTTGTTCCTTCTCTATGTTAAGTTACTATAATACGACTCTTTTCCTGTTCTTTTCTGAGAGAATTGATCAAGTCCAACAGGTTGAATCACAATTTCAGTCCAACCCATGTTGTGGGACCACTGCAACCACCTGTCTGATGGCAATGGTATTGCAACATTGATTGCCTATGTCCTGAATTTTCAATTTGATTCGATGATAATTACCATTGAGTCAATGACATGCTAAATGAACCATAAGACCTGAATGTTCTAGTCACTATTTTGGAGGCTTCTCAATGGATGTTGATAATTATAAACTGAAGCTAAGTTCTAGCTATGCACGATCTAGAAAATTTCATTATCCAGCCATCAATCATGCATATAGGTAAGTGAAGTGGGCTGCAAAAGATGGGTTTGGATTGTAGTTCTTCAGACATTTTACAATCATTTCTCCCAAGAATCTAGGATTTAGGTTAGTAGGGCCTTTAATTATTTTTTCTTTTCTAATTAAATAATAAGATTGTGGGATTTAAGATTTCTACCTTCTATTCTATTCCATATTTTCTGAATTCCATTTTATATATCTCCATAGGCTTGGCAGACAACTTTTTCACAAGTGATGTATTTTTCAATGCCTCGGATTATTTGAATACTTTATCCATTCTTCTCCCAGTAAGTTTTTTTTTTCTTGTATTTTTAATTTTCTTTCTATGTATCACTGTAATGGTTTTGATGTCCTTAGTATATTTGAAAGTGTCTAGTAAGTAAAGGCAGTTTCTGTTCAATATGTTTTCTGGAATCTTTCAGGGAACAGATACAGAGCTTCGAAGTATAAATTTTATTGATCCTGCTTTCCTCTCTAATCGACCAATATATATCATTCTACCTCAATGCATGTCAAATTCGTCATTTTCAATTCCCATCAAGATAGCTAACAGGACATTTCAGCAAGGTATATACATCTGCTCACTGGTACTTTGTTGTCTCAGATTTTTTTATCAGATAATATAACAAATGTGGGTCTAAGGACAAAACCTTTTTTCATTTTTCTTGGTATTATTTAAATACTTATGCACTTCGTTCTTTCTTCTGTTGATCTCACTGGACATTATTTGTTATGTACTTGTATGGACAGACATTAATATGTTGAGCAATGTTCGTATTGACTAGATTCCAAAAGGATTCGGAAGTCTGGGAATTAGTTTCCGATAAATATTTTCACTTGCAACGTTGATGCCCTACTTGTACCATATAAATACTTGTGCATGATTATTCCTCTAATATCTTTTGTCTTTTTTTTTTTTTTAATCTTTTTTTCTGCTTTACTAGAAACTTGGACTCACATACCTACACACACTGCACGTCCCTAACCAGCTGGCGAACAGCCTGGGACCTTGATTATCAATTATCATATTTGATGTGGACATTTTGCGTCCAGCAAGCCAGTTTGATGTAGTATTTCTTTGATGCCTCATGTTTTGTAGGTACATAACTTGATTATTAAGGTATCATCAAACTTAGCATCAAGTGCGGGCATGTGTGCTTATGTTTGTGCATGCGTGTATGCTGGTCCTTTACGCTCTGTCTCTTTCAGACAAGAACCAAGGTTTTACTTGGTTTTGAAATTTTACCTCTCTCACACGAGGGAGGGAGGGAGAGGGAGAGAGAGATTACTGTGGTTATGATACCTAGTGAATATGCGCATGCGTTTTGTTTGGGGGAGAGGGGAGTGTCAGGCTGAAGCTTGTCCAAGCCTGATTGTGTCTGCACATTACATGTTTTATTGGGAGTGGGGTGAGGTGGGGTTGTGTTGGGCCAAATCTTGGCGAAGTCCAGTTCAGTTAAGTCAGTAGGCCTAAAGTTCAAGCCTCAATTCATTTCTATAGCATGAAAGTTAGGTCTTGACAAAACTCGTTCTAAAAATTTCAGGTCCCATCATCTCAAATATGAGCCCATTCAGCTACTGTAGCTGAAACTATGCCTGGACTCATCCCACAAACCTAAAAGCTATGGTGCCTAGATGTGGATATAGATACTGGCACTGATATGGGGATCGAGGTATGACTTTGCACTTTCGAAATTCTAGGACACGGATACGAAGAACTATATGAAATAATGGACTTGACAAGTAGGATGTGCTAAACTTGTATGCCAGAAGTATCAGTGCAGTATCGAGTATGGATGTGAGTGCCATATACTCGTATTGGTCTAACACAAATACGCTGGGCATGTACAAGTATCTAGGTATCATAGCCTAAAAGTTCTTTACTAAGTAGACACAAAAGGAAGTAGATTTATGATGTTTATTCCAATTTGGTCATAAAATCTATGTATTATTTTGAGGGGGGGTTAGTCATTATCATCTAAGCCCTGTTCCAACCATGTTGGGGTCAGCTACATAAATTTTGTTTCTCCATTTTAGTCCAATCATATGGACCAAAATAAATCACACTTCTTTAGATCTTTCCTTACCAACAATCAAAATATTGGAACCGAAGGTCGTATTGGCCACCCCTAAAAATGACACATATCAGGCATACATATCGGTTGCGACATACATATCGGTTATTGAAGGGAATTTAAATTGACGTTAAAAAAATCTGAAAATATCCAAAAAATAAGAATATTAGAAAATGTTAGATTTTAATATTTATTTTTATTAGTAACTAAAATAAATGGGAGTATCAGACCCTTCACTGTCATGTGGGTCCTATTTTAAAATAGGAATACTAATGTATTTCTTCACCTATATTCATATTGCTTAGTTGTATTAAAACGTAATAAATTGTTAGTAGTCAAAGATCAATATTTAGTATTTAGTATGTATATTGCATGTAGCATCATGACATCATCAATCATGTACTATGTAAAGCACTAAATTAGTAGTTAGTCCTCACTACTCACTGGTTAATAACTACACTTAGATCTAAGGGATTAATCTATGGAACATACAAATTTAGGAAAAATCTTACTAATGAAATGCTCTTTGTAGGCAAGTTTTGAAAAAAAAAAAAAAAAACAAAGATCTCATCTTTTCAAAAATCCCTAGAAATTCATTGATATTTATGAGAAAAACTCCCAAAAAGGAAACTTGCAAATGTCCCGTATACTGCGTATATGAATTAATTATGCTTCAAACATGTATCGTGAAAATTTTTGACTTCATTCTTGCCCAAAACAAATGGAAAAAAAACAAAATATTTGCTTAAATTCAAATTTTTCGTTTTAAAATATTTTTCATTTTTTTAGATGTGAAAGACATAACTTTCCTCAAATATCTTCTTAGAAAAGGAGTAGAAAAGAGAGGCTTCTTTGATTAAAAGGGGGTCATTTGATGTATATTGGGACGCATTGACTGATACACCCAATTTGTTGGCCGATTGTCTATATGCCCTGACATGCATGTGCACGCTGATGAATTGCAAAAATGGAGTGGTTTTTGGCGATACAACGGATATTTTGATCTGCAATCCTTAATACTTCCATCCATGTCCTCTCCAGCCTACCCTTTTTCCTCTGGAGTCTGGACCATCAACTTACATAGAAAGCTTTCTCCTTATCGGAGCCGTTATTGGCTTATGGTGGAAATGCCCAAACCATTGCTATTGTGATGTTACCCCTAAATGCTCCCCAATGCTCTCATCTCTGATTTTTTTTCTTTCCTATTTGTTCCTATTATGGGAGTATTGAGAGAGATTTGAGGCTTATTTGTAATTTTGGCTTAGTGGATTCATTCATAATTATGAAAGTAATTTTGGTTCAGTGGGCTAAGCAAGGGGTGGATCGATCTTGTAATCTAAGTGCTCCTATAATGTAGTTGGGTTGGGTTCAGTGGCAGGTACATGACTCTTGTACTCGTTCAGCTCAAAGTTGTCTTTATGTATGCTTTTTATTTCTTGTATTTGCCTCCATTTCAATAAAGTATTGTTACCGATAAAAAAAAACTATGAAAATAAGTTGTCTTAGATATGATTAGATTAGATCTGTATTATATTATGCAAGTGTTATTATGTGATTAGAGAGTTTCATATTAGCATGGGAGTGGGTTTTCTATTATGGTTGTGATTAGGTTTCCTAGCTTGAGTTATACTTTAAAATTGGCTATTCTCCATAATATAGATGAAATAACTTAGTAAAGGGGTTCCTTAAATTTCAACTTGGTGAATGGAGAAATTTTCCAAAGCAAAAGGCCACAACCGTGGAAAGGAGCCATCCTCCAAGCACCAACCATACCACTTTAGGGTCTTGGCAAGCACTATACCAATCCAAACCTATGGAGAAAGTGTCTCCAAAGATAAGAGGAAGTATCACAATGAAAGAATAAATGATTGATTATCTCTCTCTTGTTCTTGCAATGAAGAGCATAATCCTTTTAGGCTATGCCTTTGCTTCTGAGGTCATCCACTATTGACAGCTTGTTTGCTACTTCCAACCAATAGAAAGCCTTGATTTTAGGAGTAGCCAGACTTTTTCATACCTGCGGTTTTGAAGATATATGTATTTGAGCCTCTAAAGATGTATTTGAAGATATATGTAAGTCTTCGAAGAGAACTTCCAGAGGGGATGACTTCCAGATACGAATATTCCCCTCTTCCCTATAAATTGATGTGTTAAAAAGCAAACTCACCAAAGATTCATACTTAATAAAGGGGTTCCTTAAATTTCAACTTGGTGAATGGAGAAATTTTCCAAAGCAAAAGGCCACAACCATGGAAAGGAGCCATCCTCCAAGCACCAACCATACCACTTTAGGGTCTTGGCAAGCACTATACCAATCCAAACCTATGGAGAAAGTGTCTCCAAAGATAAGAGGAAGTATCACAATGAAAGAATAAATGATTGATTATCTCTCTCTTGTTCTTGCAATGAAGAGCATAATCCTAAAAATATTCTTTTTAGGCTATGCCTTTGCTTCTGAGGCCATCCACTATTGACAGCTTGTTTGCTACTTCCAACCAATAGAAAGCCTTGATTTTAGGAGTAGCCAGACTTTTTCATACCTGCGGTTTTGAAGATATATGTATTTGAGCCTCTAAAGATGTATTTGAAGATATATGTAAGTCTTCGAAGAGAACTTCCAGAGTGGATGACTTCCAGATACGAATATTCCCCTCTTCCCTATAAATTGATGTGTTAAAAAGCAAACTCACCAAAGATTCATACTTAAAGACCCCAGACTGATAAAGGAGACTCTCCTAGATGGCACTTCCCAGACACATTGCCTCCGATAACCACCTGACACCATTTTACCTATGTCTCTTCATTAGAAACTAACCTGAACAATTTAGAAAACAAATTACACGAAGGCCCCTCCAACACCAATCATCTAACAAAAATGAATGCACCTCTCATCCTAACCTTAAGTCCCACCTTTTTACTGAATACTTATACTAAAATATTAGACTCCTCCCCAAAACTTGAAATAACTCCTCATAACCTTGAGACACAATACCTAGGGACTCTTCTAGGACCCAACTCCACTCCACTTCACCATATTTTGATAACAGAATCCTCCTCCACAAATCTCTTTCCCAAAGGTTCAAGTCACTTTACCTATTGAAAAATAAATAAATGATATACACAAATTATTGTACTTTCACAATCACACATCGAATTGAACGCCATTCTCTTCCTGGCATGGCCCTTTTTCATAATTCTTTGTTTTTTACCTTCTATCCAGAGGTGAAGTGTGTGCAAGGTCTACATTTATGGCGTGATAGTACTTCGGTAGTTAATGATGAGCTGTTCAAGGGTTATCGAGAAGGGAATTCAGGGAGAAAGATTAATGAAATTGCTGCAGGTTTGGCTTGCTTTGCATTCTTGATGATGTGATCTTTTTCTTTCCATTGGCATTCCATATGAAATCTTCTTTTTTTTTTTTTTCTTTTTTTTGCAGCTTATGATCTCCTAAACACAGATGCAAATAACTTTAATGTGTCTATTTGGTATAATGCGACCTATAAGAATGATAGTGGGAATAATCCTCTTGGATTGGTGCGGGTTCCACGCTCATTGAATGTGGTATGTATTCTGTAGTATTGATTCCAAGCAAGAATGTGCTACTTTTTGCCCCATGACCTGTTTCTTATATTATTACTAGAAGTTGCAGTGGTGCTATAGAATTGTGATGATCTAAACGGTCTCATGTTTTTTTTTTTTTTTCCCTCACCTTTCCGTAACAATTATGTTATGAATTTTTATCCCTTTAACCCATGTGATTAGCATGAATCCAGGTGGGTCATTAAAAGTGGCACTGAAATATATAGGGTTGTGATTGGGTGCACCCTTTGTGGGTCCAACCTTGATGTGCAATCACTGGATAGAGGGATGGAATGGTCTCCTCAAGCCGATATCACAGTAGGCAAACAACTACCCTATTGCATCACGAAAACCATGGTTTAAGCTCTCAAAGAATACAATATCTTCCACTTTTTTTATGGGATACTGCATGATAAGCTTTTAGAGTTCTGCTTCTACTGAATTCATTTTTATGGAAAAGTTCTTTTTCCTGTACAGTCCACATCTTGCTTTAAAGTTGTAACACTAACTTTGAGGGAGACCCCTAAAATTTAATTCTTTTTTTTTTTTTTTTAAATTTACATCCATGGTCCTTCCTAAAATCCACTCTTCTTCAATTTTGTGTATGTGTAGTTCACCACTTTCAATAGTCTATAGTTAATGGCATTCTGATTTTTCTATATGCATAGGCCTCCAATGCGTACCTTCGATTCTTCAAAGGCACTGGCGTAAAGGTTCTTATTGATTTTGTAAAAGAGATGCCAAAACCTGCAACGCAACTTAAACTGGATTTTTCATCTCTTCTTGGTGCACTTTTCTTTACATGGGTGGTTCTGCAACTCTTCCCGGTAAGGAGTTTGCTGGTGTAGGTTTTTATCATTATATGGTTTGCTGTTTGTTTTCATTTGTGGTTCCTATAGCAAGGATTTAAGCTGGACTTAGACCCAACTGGTCCCCCTTGAGTCTGATTCTGGATTTGGGCCCATTTTTACCGTTAAAAATTATGAAAAATGTCTGAAAATAAAAAGAAAAATAATGATGTCCATGGGAAGTGGAAGAAGTTGAGAAGTGAAGGGGTTTTTTAATATAGGTGTTGGGATGTGGAAGGAGTTAAAGGAGTTGGGATTTTGGAGAGGATGTTAAGTTGGGCTTGGAAGTGGAAGAAGTTAGAAAAATATAGAGGTTGGGGAGTGAAGGATGGTTTTAGATATAGAAGCAAAGTGGGTTTTGACTTTTTGAAAATGGTGACTGAAATTCATTGCTCAAAAGGAACTGTACAGTATAAGAGAGATATACTGAAACAAAACAAAAAAAAAAAAAAAACACCGGAGTGGAGAGCAAAAAACTGAAAAAAAGGAGCTAAGTGCCCCCCCCCGCCCCCCCACAAAAAGGGGCAACGACCCCCAAGAACTAAATACTGAAGAACCATTAAGGACCAATGATCAAAGCATTTTCCTTGACAGGGACCAGAATATTAATGTGTGGTCTCCCTCATAGATTAAAATTGATGTACACGCATGTGGGTCCCAATCGAATGTGGGACTTGGCCCATATGTTTATACTGAAGAGGATCTTAACTTTTAAATATAGAGGTTGGAAAGCAGGGACGGAGCTACATAGGGTCGAGGGGGGTCAATTGTCCCCTCTCAACTTGTTCCTTCCCTTTTAAATTAGGAAAAAAATATGGATAGACATATTTTGATCCTATCCTCTTTGCCTCTCATCAATTTTTTTTTTTGTCTCTTTTTTCCCCTCAATAGTCTTTTTTCCCTCTTAGTAAAGAATGAAACTTTTAAAACACATAAGGGGATTTTGGTCTTTTACTCATAAACAAGACAACTCATCAAATCACCAATAAGGTAAGCATTATGCTCTGATTTTTCTCCTTTTATTCATTCTTTTTCTTCCCCATTATTGAGCATAGAATCCTAATCCTATCAAAGTTTGAAATTCATAATCACCCCAGCTCCTTTAATTTTTTATCAAATTTTGAGTTTTTAGCATTTTACTCCAAAATATGGATTAAATAAATTTAATTTAATTCCTAAGTAAGAAATTTCAGGTTACTAGAAATAAAGGTGCTTAAAAGTTTTTTTTTTTATACTAATTACATGTCAGATGTTCCATCAAGGTTGGTAGTTTAATTAAAGTTTTAGAAAGAATTTGGGCTCTAAACAATGGCCCAAAGATCAAGACTTTTTAACGTCAACCCCATATTATGATCCTTAATTTTTAATCAAAATCATGTGCTCATGAGTAAAAATGCTAAAATTATGCAATTTACAACTCTTCTCTAGTCTTTCGTACCCATTTTTATCATTGTTGGATATAAAGAGCAATCTGAATTCATCTCTTTTAAAACATTTTTGGGGTATAATGTAATAACTAGTCTATGACTTTTTTGTACCCATTATATTGTAATAACAGTTTTGAGGTATAGTGTAGGAAAATTCCTCGCTAAGTTTTGGGTGGAGTTTTCAAACCTTGTCCTATAATGAAGTTCTAAAATTGAAAGGTTGAACATAGTATATACACAATGTCTATTATTGGGACTCCTTTAATAATATCCTTTATGATTTTATACTCAAAAGTGGCCTTGCGGCTATAAATGTGCCAAATCTTTCATATCACATTACAAATGCTCTACCATTAATTTATAACTTGGTCATCCCCAATCCCCATACCTTGGTTGAGTCTCATCACTCTGATCTTGTTTGCTCGTGTCCAAGGCGTAATGGGCCTGCCAATGTGCTAGTGATCCTATTAACAATTCATCTTATGATATGAAAAATCTGCACCGTATTATGTGGATCTCATCCCAAATGTCTCTTATACTGAGGCTAGGCAAGTCAGACCAACTGTCAGCGTTAACATTTACTAATCTGTGTCCAAAGAAAATGCTAAAGTATCTTCATGAGCAAGGCTTACATACTCCCTATGTTTAACCAAGACTGTAAATGGACACTGGTGACCAGAAGGCTGTAAACGCTCTGATACCAAGATGGAATGTCAATTGGAATCATAAGATTAGATATTAAGGTTTTCTTTTGTGAATGGGTTTTGATGTATGGCTGATACAGGCTAATTAAGTTTTAATTTAATGGAAGAAAGAAGGAGGAATGAGAGGAGGGGGGAGATGTTTTTCAGATAAAGACATGGGGAAACATTGCGGCCAGGACAACCTTTTTATTAACACTATTATAACAATAGTAACATGCAGTTCTCTGCATAACCACACAAAGAGAAACGCGATAAACATAAATAAAATGAACATAACTCATTTTTATTTCCTTACAAGTACCATGTGTTGCACCTCTAGATCTGATTGAAAACCACACACTTCTTTTTACAGTTCACAGACTTTTTCAGTGTTCTATTGTTGCAGATATTATGTTATAAGAATTGCATAGAGAAATATACTGGCATTGCTTGCTGTCATTGTTTTCTTCAAAATCCATTTCAGTTGGGGTAAAGTCAATATTTATACCTAACAAGATGGGGCATCCATGTCCAAGTTGTGGATAAGATGCAGAGTTATGGTGCAAAGACTGCTTGTTTACACTTCCATTTGAATTATACACTCATTTACCGTCAAAGCCAAAAGTAAGATCCTAATTCCTAAATATAATATCAACCATTTATTATTTTTTATCGGTATCAACCTTTTACTGATAAAGAAATATGTAACATCAATTTTGATTCTACATTACATATTTATTTTTCCTTTTCAGAAAATTAGACCTACTTATTTACATACTAATACCCAAAAGACCCCTAATTTCTGTTTATTATTGTATTCATGTACAGTAACATGTTATAAATTCTTGTTTCAAAAAAAAAAAAAACATGTTATAAATTCTTGAGTTCTTGTGACTCATGGGAGAGTAATTCTAATGAAACTCTGATGTAATGTTCCTTAGATGTTCACTAACTAATTCATGAATGTCAACCGTCTATATGGAAACTGGAATTCAGTCCTGTACTCCTGTTGCATCAACTTGTTCATGCACCCATGGTTTTTTTTAAAAAGGTAACACAATGAAATATATTAATATGAAGAGTTAGTACAACCCAGTTTCTCACAACATCTAATATAGGGATGCTGGAATTACTATAAGAGATATATAATATACCGGAATGCCAACCAAAACTACACAATGGTGGCACTTAAATTACATATTCGATGAATACCTTTCTTGGCTAGAGTATCTGCCATCACATTAGTGTACCTACTTAAATCACATATTCATGCACCCATGATTTTCATTTGTGTTTCTATTTAATGAGATTTCATCTGCTTTTTCGAAAAAATGTTTGAAATATTAAATCTGTATGGTTTTGTTCCTTTTCATTGTAGGTTATATTGGCGTCTTTGGTATATGAGAAGCAACAGAATCTACGGATCATGATGAAAATGCATGGGCTTGGGGATGGCCCTTATTGGATGATTTCTTATGCATATTTTCTTTTTTTATCATCTTTCTATATGTTGTGTTTTGTGGCATTTGGTTCTGCTATAGGTAACTAATATCTACAAAACCACCTTTCATCTACATTGTTTTCAAATAAATTGTTTTGAAATCCATTCGTTCTGTGTCCAGGTCTCAAATTCTTCACCTTAAATGACTACAGCATACAGTTCGTTTTTTATTTCATCTACATAAACTTGCAGATTGCACTTGCCTTTCTGTTGGCAACAATCTTTTCAAATGTCATGACTGCTACAGGTTCGATTCCAATTAAAATATTTTATTAACAACAAGACTAAAGTCTCTAATTTTCTAGTCACAGGACTACCTGATATATTTCATGTCTGAATATCTGATGAATATGAATATATGATGATGCAGTAATCGGGTACATTTCTGTGTTTGGATCGGGTCTCTTGGGAGCCTTTCTTTTTCAGTTTTTTGTTGAAGATAAATCCTTCTCAAGTAAGTTCATTAAGACTTAATATTCGATTTTGTTTGCATCATCTTGCAAATCTTCTTTGACTTTTGACGTTTAGGTAATTCTTTATTTTATTTAATACTTCGCCTATTTATCCACTTGTGTTGTCTTACCAGTATCTTTTGATGCCCCAAATATTCATCTGCTGGGCCTTAGTGTATAGACATTGCTTTGGAAATATCCTCTGTAAGCCCATCGGATTGACAGTCAAATGGGTGTAGTTCTGCTGCATATGGACAGACCATCAGCTATAGTTTCTTGCTTTTCATCCATTTTTGCAGGACACTTGTCAGATGACTGAAAATTTTTATGCAGATTTTCAGTTCATCATACTATCTGGAGATTAATTCCCACAACTGAAAAGGAGTTTTAGTACCTGATATGTTTGATCCTACTATGAAATTACCTAATCAGAATTGTTTACTTTGTCGGATCTAATGGCACCATAAGTGTGCTTAATTCCCATTCACAATTGTGGAGATTTGAGATCCAGTGGTTTATTGAGGACAAGTGGGCCATACAGTGTAGATATACATGCAAGGCATAACCTTTTTGGTTCTGATCTTTTATTGTAGGAAGCTGGGTTCTAGTTATGGAGATTTTTCCTGGTTTTTCGCTATATCGAGGGCTATATGAGTTAGCACAATATTCTCTCTATGGGGCTTATATGGGAACTTCTGGAATGCGCTGGCCGGATTTGATTGACAATGACAATGGGATGAGAAATGTCCTGATTATCATGTTTGTTGAATGGCTAGTAGTTCTTCCTCTGGCATACTATTTGGATCAAGTTGCCTCATTAGGAAGTGGAATTAGAAAGAATCCACTATTTTTTCTGCGACACCTCCAAAAGAAGCCTTTGCCAACTGTTCGGGAGTCCAGTTTGCGAAGACAGGGTTCTAAAGTTTTTATTGAAATGGAAAAACCTGACGTTGCTCAAGAGGTAACTTGTGCTCTATAATTTCTCTATATATGATCTTTAGTGCATTTTTTAGAGGTGTTGATCGTTTTGGTAATTGGCTAGCTGTTAATATTTGAAGGTTTCTTAATGCGTTAGCTATCCGGTTTAGAATCTCAGTTCATATTTGAGTTTGTACTTTGTAGGTCGTAGTTTGTACTTGTCTTGGTTGACCAAGTTTATTTGTGATTTGGATTTCATTTTGGATTTCTAGTTCAAGATAGCGTAATTCATTCTGCATGGTTGGTAGGTCTAACTCCACTAATTTTATAGTCATCTAGTATATGTGAAATATAGGCCTATTGGGCTAAAGCCCACTATCCATGTAAAGTACCCAAACCGAGTCATATGTGGGTCCTATTCTTCAGGGCATTTGTTGTAACATGATCTCTTTTTATATTGCTAAAGATGTATTGTTACACTTGTTACAACAAATACCCTGAAGAATAGATCCCAGATATGACTCGGTTTGGGTAGTTTACATGGATAGTGGGCTTTGGCCCAATAGGCCTATATTTTGTAGTATATAGTTGATGCGAATCGAGACACCCATTTAGTCAAATGATTGCCTCAACTCACAAATACCAGATGCCTCATCCTCATTTCAGGAGTCGCTGATTGTAGAAATTGATTCTTTGAATGCTGCTTCTTGAGTGTCAGCAGCCAAGTTCCCATGGAGGCTTCTATTTTACTTTAATGAGATTAAATTTATCTCATCTTCTCCTAGAGTGAGTTTTCAGCTTATGCAGCATTTGGCGAATGGTTTTGCAGACTCTTTGGCAAAACAAGGGGTGGATAGATCTTTAGATTTGGTGGCTGACTTTTAGTGTTTCATTGTTAATTTTCTTTGGTTTTGGTGTCAGTATAATTTTTTTATATCTGTTTTTGTATTCCTATGTTGGGTAGAGTGTATGGTTATTGCATTCTAATCTTCTTTCCTCTCTTAAATATTATTTTCAGTTACCAGAAAAAAAAAACTCATAAATACAGGAATAGATGCCAAATGATACCCACAATACTCGACGATGATTGAAAATATAATATAAAATGACTTGTGTAAATACCCGAATGAGTGCCAAATGTTCCCTGTAGTTTGAGTAACGATTGAATATAATTGAGAGGAGAAACAGAGGAATGACAAGCTCATGGCACAGTGGAAGGTGCTCACCACTCCAACCTTTGCGGGTTTTGGCCTGTGGGGTCAAGTCACTAAACCAATTAGAGAGAGAGAGAGAGAGAGAGAGACTATACCTTGAAGGAACGGGAGACTGTGTGAGAGTGAAGAATACCATTAAGAAGGGAGGAAAGAAAACCAAGAAAGGTGCCTTCTGTGGAACTTTTCCCAAATCAATCATGTGACAAATCCTGTTACAGTGAGATACTAAAATAGGCTTAGAAATACATTCAGTGTGAATAAAATAGGATTATGAGACGAGATCCAAACAAAATTGAAACCAGAATCATCTACTTTGCATTTTGCTCATCATATCAAATTTTTGAGTGGATTATAATTATAATTTATTCTGTCAAACTAGATTGCAATTTGACCAAGTTTAAATTCTTTTTTTAGGTTTAGCCTACTTCATTTGAACTTTGGCGTCCCTCTTTGTATCCCTATATATGAGACATGTTTATTCTATTAGCGTAGAAATCATCATCATCATCAAAGCCTTGTCCCAACAATATTGGGGTTGGCTACATGTTGTTTCTCCATTCTGATCTATTGTTAGCCAAATCCTCAGATAAGTTTGCACATCTTCAGATCTGTTTTTACTAGCTCCATGGCCTCTTCGGTCTACCCCTTCCCCTTAGGCCATTAACCTATATAGCCAAACTTTTCCTTACCGATGCCATTGCACAGATAATTGACATTTTCTGCTAATTGTTCAAAAAAACACGTGTTGCAACACACTTTATTTTATATGGAGCTCCACTCTCATGTATAGGTTGATTAAGTAAACAATGAATAATTTTAAGTCGGGTTTTTTTTATCTTTTCCCTGTTTTCCGGCCCTTGAGTTCAATTTTTTATATGATTTAATTTGCTTGTCTGTTACATTATAAAATATTATCTTATATTTAATTATCTTAGTATATTTATTAGTAAATGTGCACAAGACATAATAGTGTCGAAGGTTTTTGAGGATCTTCATTGTCTTGTTCCAGAACATTTTCTTTGTAACTAATAAATGGCAAATGTGCCTATGTCCTAAGTTATTGTTGGGAATTAACCTTTCATAAATCATGCGATGGTAAAGGTTAAGATGATGATGACGACCATGATCATGATCCTGATTAAACTGATTGTTTTAATTTGAAAGTTATGCATACAAATTGTTTTTGATAGACACAATCTTGTTTTCTAAATAGGATTTGGCAATGCTGCTGGTATTCAAATACTAGAAGCAAATAGAACTTAATGTATCTTTAAAATCAAAGGGTGTATATATAGGCAAGGATGAAAAAAGCGGTTGTGGTGGGTATATTGGGTGACCCCGGAACAATACATACACTTGCTGCAAAACATATTGGTTATTGGCATGAATCTAAAATGAGGTTAAAAAATTCAAAAAAATGTCCAACAGATTTGGAGTATTGGAAAATGTTACATTTTTTTTATGTTCATCCATTATTATTTGAAATAAATGGGTGTATTCAACCTTTCATCCTCATATAGATCCTATATCATTGTCATTATCATCATCAAAGCCTTGTCCCAACTATATTTGGGTCAGCTACATGAATTATGTCTTGCTATTCCAGGCTTCCAGCTATCTTGGACCAAATTCTCAACTAGGTTGCACTTCAGATCTATCCTTACTACTTCTTCAATCCATGTCCATTTCAGCTTACCCCAACCTATTAATGCCTTTCCTCATCATCATCATTGTTGGCAATGTGTTGGACATGTCCAAACCATCTCAAACGAGTCTCTCTTGATCGATCACCAATCAATGCTATCCCTATATACCGAATGCACTCCTTTCTTATTCTGTCTTTCATAGTTTTACCACTTATCCATATCCTTCTCAACACAATTCATGTATCATCGTATGACCTTAAAATAACAATAATGATGTACTTGTTCACTTAATTCATGCTGCGTAATCATATTATTAAGTAAAGGCTTAGGAAAATGTTAATGATTAAGCAGTTGAACCAAAATTCATCACTATTTAGCATTCCTAAAATCTAATTAGTAATTTACCATGTAGTGTCGTCATTCATCAATCATCTCAATACCAATCATAACAAAATAATAGATAGAAATGTCAGACTCAAGTTTTGATGAAGTGTAATAAACATCAACCATCCTTCATCCAAGGAACAATATATTTAGGTGAGAAATGTTTGAAGAGACATACATAGATCTGAGCTAAGTAGCCTAGGCCTGGACCTAATGGATCTTGGGCCCAATGGACTCATGGGTTCTTTATATCAACCCATGATCAAAGAAGAGTTTTATCTATCCTATCTCTAATTTGTGGTCTTTGTAATCTTATTTTGATTAAGATAATAACTAACGAAATCTCTTTTGATAGTGATAACCTAATTAGACACTATGTAAACTAATGTAGGAAGGGATTGTGTGGTATCAACATAACCACCAATAGTTCTCCAACTTTTTGTACTTTCTCTATTTTACAAATTGTTCCTGTCAAGCTATCAATCCTGCAGAGAGTGTCGGCTAGGATATATTACATCATTGTTGTCACTAGTACCACCTAATTGTTGTTGCCCTTGTCCATATCCATGTTGGTGGTCAAGGTAAAAATATTTGGACCCAAAAAAGTCATATTGGTATGTTACTTGTGGTGCATCATGATCATAGGAGCCTAATTCTGATGATTATGGATGTGTTTCCACTGGATGGGTATGAAAGTATTAGACTGGACTTGATTCACCCACCGAGCAGTACTAAACACATGGATAACAGTAACCACAACCATGGCTTTGCATTTCTTTTTCCCTCCAATATCTCTTGACCTTTGCTCTTGCCCACCAAGGCCGCCACCATTGTTCATTATCATGACAGTTAATGAGGATCTATATTCTCTATAGTGCAATTAGAGCCATCCTTAGTAGCAATGGCGAACCGAGGATTTTTATTTGGGTGGTGCGGGCAATGGTAAAGTTAAAGAAGTTAAATAATAAAATAAATTTTATAAGGTATTAATTAAGAAAATTTTCAAATCTCGCGGGTGCGGTCGCACCTGCATGATAACATGTAGGTCCGCCACTGCTTAGTAGCATTGGAGGACTCTGAATAGTCTCATATACACCATGTTGCCCTTGTCATGTTGACTTCCCTTTCAATTAGTAGAATTTCAGGGACTGTGTTCTATGAAAAAATCAAAAGTTTCCAATCTTTAGTCAAAGTAAATCATGTAGGTTTTGATGTAGTCTTTGCATCGGGATTACTAAAGATGCTCCCTAGAATGCTCTTCAACCAATGTGGTTTAAGTGGGATTCAAAATCCTGCATAGATTGAAATTTAGGGTTTCAGGATTCTTCCAAATTGTATCTCAACAATTTAGAGAGAATTGGAATATCTAGGAAATTAGTGAGCATGAAACCCTAGAAAGTCACCTAGGGATTCACCCTTAAAGCTGTAGCTTTTATATTGAGACTTTTTTGTGTTTGATATTTAATTAACATATGAATCATCATCATCGTGAAATCCTTATACCATCTGTGGAATGATGTATGAAAATGTTGTTATTATCTTACTTATATTGAACTGAATTTTTTTTGCTTAAATACTATCCACCCTTCTACTGAACACATGGGACCCATCTATTTTATTGTATTTCGGGTTAGTTCAATACTTTCACATGAATATACTCTACTCAGATGCTTTATCATTTGTTTTCAGATTGATTTTATTTTCATTATAACAATATCAGGAACTACCCGAGCTGATTTCAGTCTGACAAGCTTTCTTTTGAACTTACTGCCCCTGATTTTTTTACTATGCCATCATTCCCTATTTTTCTTTTAATCGTTGGTGCTAGTTTCTATTCATATCCTTGACGCACCAGAACAATTCCTTTTTTCTATATGCAGTTTCTAACTTATTTATGTATCTAGAGGGAGGTGGTAAGACAGCTACTACTACAATCCAGCATGAGTCACACTATCATCTGTGATAACCTCAAAAAGATTTATCCAGGAAAGGATGGAAACCCTGACAAATATGCAGTTCGGGGGTTATCTCTTGCCTTGCCTCGAGGAGAGTGCTTTGGAATGCTGGGCCCTAATGGTGCTGGGAAAACCTCATTCATCAGTATGGTTAGTAGAAATCTGTGAAACTTTATTTTTACCTTTTTTATTCTCTGTGTTTCTGAAAGCAAGCACTTTTGTTTACTTGGCCTTCTCCTTTTTTCCTTTTTGACATTTAGAGACATGCTATTGCACCCCGAAGGGCCTGTTTGGCTCATGGTCAAGTTTGGACAGAACTTGTCATTTTAGAAGGATGGCTTCCCTTGCACAGAAGCTCTATCAGTTTCAGTTTTGATAGAAGTAACTAGATTGTTCCGCTTCTTTAATGGAGATCAGGGAATTCCAGAGGGAAGAAGTTTTAACTCTATCAGGGTTCCAGCTAGAGGATACTCTGAACGTGGCCAAGGATTCCAGGATTAGTTGGATCTTTTTTTTTCTGAACACTGTTAGTAAAAAAAGATGGCCTATTTCCATCCAGATACTTCTTTTCCCTTCAAAATTCCCATCCAGACCTTTCCTATACGGGTGGCTAAGGTGGAAAAGTGAGATATATGGCTTTATTCAGAAATTTAGTATTTACATGTCACTTTTAACAAGAAGTTGACTACTGTCGTTCTCAACATTAATCTGGTTCCAAAGCAATCACATAATTACTCTACTTTGAAACTTCGGATTGTGTTTTATCCTTGGTTTTTCTATTGAATAGCAAACTTCACTTCGCACTAACAACATGATTCCCACACATTTTTCAAAATGTAATACCTGAACTTGCCAAAGTTCAAATGTGAGACTTTTTCCTTTGTTTATTTCTTGGATTTGTCATCCTATTGCAACTCCTGCTCCAAATGTTTGTTGCAGCTCTGAACCATACATTTAAAATTTCATTGAAAAATGAGATATTTTTAAATTTCCCAAATTTTTTTCTCATATACCTATAGCAATTGGAATTTGTACTTGAGCACTGGTGCTTACACTGTCTGAAGAGTTTCAATTTGTTCACAGATGATTGGGCTAGTTATGCCATCCTCAGGCACAGCATTTGTTCAGGGACTGGATATACAGACTGACATGGATGAAATATACACCAGTATGGGTGTATGTCCACAGCATGAGTATGTATTGATCTCTTTCCATCATCATCACGATCACCATCAAACCCCTGTTCTGCAGGTTGAAGGTCATGTTATCTGTCAAAAAATAAACAGTTAAATAAATAATTAAAAAGGTTCATGGATGGCATGGAATAGACTCTGTATGTTGATTGGGTAATGATTGTGAAAGTTTTGAGTTAGTGTCTTTTCTTAACGTTTTTTCACTGCAATGAAGCTTGCTTTGGGAAACACTAACCGGTAGAGAGCACCTGCTATTTTATGGAAGACTGAAGAACCTCAAAGGTTCTGCACTAACACGAGTAAGTACAAAATGCTGACTGTTACTTGTCCCACTTTAACTCATTGGTCCATTGCTTGTTATGCACAAGAAATTATTCATTACCAGGAAGGTGCAACCAAAATGCATCAATGTGCACAGTGTAAGCTACATTAATTGCTTATGAATGCAAACAGCTGTCTATTTAACCATTTTGGAATAAGGGCAGATGAAAAGGCTTTAATGTGGCAAAGAATTTATGGTTTTGATTTCCCGTCATAAATTTATTGAACTGTCAGAAGTAGGACATTAAGTCATTAACAGAACTTGAGCCCACTTGAGTTTTAACTCCAGAAAGTTCACATAATATACTCATCTTTCTGTAATGTATTCTCTAAGATAGTTGTTAGAGCTTTAGAGGAATAACAGAAAAAAGGCCAATGGAGACAATTAAAGGATAAGAAATGCAAGATGGAATATCTTTGGTCATTTTTTTTTTTCAAAACACCTACTATATAGTTCCAAAAATCTGTTAATAGTTCCATTTTTTTCCTTCCGATCTCGGTGGCATCTGTCAGTGGGATGAATCTTGATCATACTACAGCTGACATCCATTGTACAGCACAGGAGGGTCCCTAATTCATTCTGAATGGCTCAAGGAAGGCTTAAAACTGGCTACGCAGCTTAAATCTGGGCCCACAAGTCTGTCTAATATAGGGTTTACATGGCTCATTTTGATTCAGAAATGTTTTAGAAGCAGCCATTGTTGCCTTTTGTTCTTTCATAGTTTCTGCGGTCGCTATTTGTTAGGTGTCCTTGTTATATTAAAAAGTCAAGAACTTGTCAACTTGTCTTGTTCAGAATGTATATGTTGTATGTAGTGTAATATGTACTGTGCAACAGTAAGATCTCAATTAACAGTGTACTTTCAAACTATAAAATGAGATGAATTTGCCTTGGGTGTGAATTAGAATCTCACCAATATTCTTGAATGGTCTAACATGCACACATCTTATTTTTTCCTGTGTTTAACTGTTGCAGGCAGTGGAAGAGTCTTTAAAAAGTGTAAATCTGTTCCATGGAGGTGTAGGTGATAAACCAGCTGGGAAATACAGTGGTGGTATGAAGAGAAGGCTTAGTGTTGCAATTTCACTTATAGGAGATCCTAGAGTATGTATTATATTCATTCATGATCAAGGCGTTTGAAGGTTTTTTTTTTTCCTTTTCTTTTCCAGTCTGGGGTGGTGGCAGTGTATGGGTAAGGGGGAATGTATAGTTATGGATGGGTTTGCAATGCAGCCAACATTCTTGAACATTCAAGCATAGGTCCCATCTTCATGCATGAATGTTCTTGACGTCGATGGGAATTGTTTTCAGTACCCATCCATGATCAAACCTATAGACCACGTTGCCACCTGGAGTGGCACCATGGAAGTTTTGTTTCTTTCAATAAAGACCAAATTTTATATTTCATATAACATTTTAATCACATGAAGTTTGGTTCCATTTGATGAGTTACTCAATTATCTTTCCAAGAAGACTAAGTTTATTCATTTATGATAATTAAAAAGTACTTTATGGTCGTATGGTGATGGATAAACTTCTATTGTTAACGGTAAAAAACAAAAAGATAAAATCTGACAAGTACTAATAATGAGATGGACCATTTTCCAATAGTTTTTCCTTTTGTCGTACTTATTATTTTGGTAACATGACCTGAAGTCCTGAACCCACTACCTCAAAGTTGCAATAGTTAGCACATTCCCATGTGCCATGGACTCTTGTCAAGTGGCTAAGACTATTCATTACTTTTAGTTATGATAGGGTAAAATAAAGGTTCAATTTTAGGTTATTTAGAAATTATTACTTTTAGTTGTGTTTGGGTGGCCAGGAGTCAATTGTCCCAAGTACACTAGTGTAGATTAAGAGTTTTGATAAGACTTGACTTTCTTTGTTACAAAGACATTAAGTACAGGTTTCTGGGATAAGATGTCTAATTATTATTGGAATTTTATTGAAATTTTCATGTTTTTGTAGGATTTGGTGTGTAGAAATATGTTCATGATTTGGATGTAGTTCTAGTCTAGGTTGGTTGAATATTTTTACTGGTGTGATTCTATTTACCATTCATGTTTATGTTTCTTTAAACTGTTCATTGAATTGCCTTTTCTGTTCAGTTTTCTCATTAAAAAGATGAGTTTTCAAGGCTTCAAACCTCTAGTTATCAAATCTTGTCAATCACACCATGTACGGTACTTAGGCAACCTGTGAATTATAATTGCTTCCCACCATAAATGGTATAATAATTAATAATACATTTTAATATTATACTAATCAGGTAGATTGTTGTATTCTGGTTTCCTTTTAATAGACTCCTCCTTAACTTTAAAAAAAAAAAAAAAAAAGATCCAGGTCTGGTTCTTTGTGTCAGTCTGGGTCTACCATGACTCCTGATTAATAATCACGTGGCATGCATATTCTGAGGTGGGTCGTACAGGACAAATTGCATGATAACCCTGTCCTGTACATTTTGCAGGGCATCATTTTTAATTTGGGATGCCTTACCCCATCCTTACTGATCATTTCACTCTAATCAAAGTGGTATTTGCTGTTGGATTAGGCACGGGGAACAGATGACATTCACATGGGAATATATCGACTTGTTAATCATTTGTAGCTGCACACTCTGATTGTGTGAAATTTGGTAGTTGGCACACCGCTAATTAGGAGTTCAGTTTAGATTAAATGAGGTCCCCATTAAGCAGATTTTAACAGATAACAACAAAACAAAAATAAAACCCAGTTATTTTGCTCTGTATCTGTCTGTGATACTGACCTCACTGATGTTTTATCATTTGGACATTATAGGTGGTTTATATGGATGAGCCTAGTACTGGATTAGATCCAGCTTCAAGGAACCTTTTGTGGAATGTTGTGAAGCAAGCAAAGCAAAACCGAGCAATTATTCTCACTAGTAATATTTTCTTATTGCTTAACTAGCGAACTTTCTTTATTAAAAAAATTGTTCCTTCCATTTGCACTGGATTTGCTTGGGATGAACACGTCTGCGAAGCTCAGTAGTACCTATGAGTGTAAATGTATATTTCTACTACCTAGTCCCTGGCTGTAGCTTAGCTAGCTAGGGTCATCTAACGCCACCCTAAGGGCGAGAATGCGTGAATTTGGAAGGAAAGAGAAAAATACATATGCATTAGTCTTGTTTCAGAGAGTTTTCAAAAAATCACATAGATATTATTTTCTCTATCTATACTAACAAAACTTGCCTTATTTCAGCTCATTCAATGGAGGAAGCAGAGGTCCTATGCGATCGATTGGGAATCTTTGTAGATGGAAGTTTGCAGTGCATTGGAAACCCCAAGGAGGTAAAATAATCAATTTATGAGTATAAAAAGGTTTTTTTATACAAAAGCAAATAAGTACAGTGAAATACAAATTTTGTCCCTCGTAAACGTGTGTTTGTCCTATTAAAGAAGTGCATGCTAGACCAACTAGTTATGTATGTTCTCCAATATGTGACCAACAATATTTTATGGAGTCAATTCAGTTTTTTATTTTTTATTTTTTAGTAGAGAGTCAACTTGTTATATGATTGATTATATTGTGAAACTTTTGTTTTCTGTTTCTAAATTTTTAATAAGCGCCCTCATTTTTTTATGCATTGGGCATTTTTTGTGTTTTTGGGCATCCACACATGGTCATTTTTTGTTTTTTGTTTTCACCTTCTTGGCTCTTTCTGCTGTAAACTGTATTTTTATTTAGAAGAAAAATAGAACAAGCTCCACATTATTATGCCATATTGTTGAATATCAGCTGAAATCACAGTTATATTGGAAAAAAATCAAATGAGTATTTTGAAAATTTATGGAAATTATCGATTCACATTATCAATGGATGTACCAGTATATGCTTTCCTGGTCTTGACTTTCGTGAGCTTGTATTCTGGTACTTGAACCTCATGTAAAAGAGAGAGTACAGTACCGTATGCTGATCAGGATCATTATTTCAATTTCATTTTGGTGGAAAGCTAAAGCTGAACCTGTGAACTTCTTTTTGTTTTAAATGGTAGCATATATTGATCAAAAGCTTTATAGTATAAAAGATCTATACTGAGAACTGTGATCTTCTTTTTTCATTAACTTAATTCATGATCTGTGATTATCACTTATCAGATGGTTCCAAATTTGGATATAACAGTAAACGACATGGCTTAAGCTGATTTTTTGGTTGTGTTGACAGCTGAAGGCAAGGTATGGAGGGTCTTACGTATTTACCATGACATCATCTTCTGATCATGATGAAGAGGTGGAGAACTTGGTACACCGACTCTCCCCAAATGCAAACAAGATATATCACATCTCAGGAACACAGAAATTTGAACTGCCAAAGCAAGAAGTTAGAATTGCTGATGTTTTTGGAGCAGTCGAGCATGCAAAGAGCAGGTTCACCATTCATGCATGGGGTTTAGTTGATACCACCTTAGAGGATGTGTTTATCAAAGTTGCTCGAAGTGCACAGTCGACGAGCGGGCTCTCATAGTTGGTGGAAGTCTTGGTTGTCATTCTTTTGGCTCAATCCTTTTTTTTTCAAAATAAATAAATAATGATAGGTAGATATGATGGTATAGAAGATAATGTACAGTACATATGCATTTGTACAAGGTAGCAATGACTGGTTAATGCTTTAATGCATTTGTTTCAAACAGTCCATAGTGAATGCTATAATAATCATAGTAGAATAATTAGTTAAGCTTGTTTGATATACAGATGGCAATGACTGGTTGAGTGTGTTGATCTTTGGTGGTGGTGAAGGTGGGTTTTTCATATGTAGCACTTCCATGTGCTGTAAATAAAAGTACAGTTCGAGATGATGATGATAGAAAGAGGGGAATTTATATGAAAATTGATCAAGGGTGTAGGGGGAGAACCCACTGTCCTCCCACCACCACCATCTGCATCATCATCTCTGACCAATTTAGCAGTACTAGTCTTAATCGATTTAAATGGGTAAGACAACTGATCAATCTGTAGGGGTGTTCATGGGTCGGGTTGACCCGGGCCCGACCTGGGCCGGATTTGGTCCTTAAGTTCTCATATTCTGGATGGGCCTCGATATTATTGTGGCCCGTTTAATGTTTGAGCCCGGCTTCCGCAAAATGATAGAAAGCCCAAAGCCCAGCCCAGCCCGAGCAATACATATTGGCTCTTTTTTTTAATGTAAAATCAATACATATTGCATTAAAATCTTTTAAATAGTAACCGTGCCTGAAACTACAGGCGTGAAATCCGAACTCTAGAAATTTGCTTGAGATATGTTAGTGAATTTGAAATGAAGAGATGGTGGGGGGCTTCCTAGTGCTTGGAGAGACTGGAGAGAGAAGGTAAGAGTTGAAGAGAGAAGAGGGAGTGAATAATACTATTTTTGCAAGAGAGGGGAGAGGAAAACTGGCCCAGACAAGCCCAGCTGACCCGTTTAGTAAATGGGTGGGATACGGCGTCACATATTCAAGGCGTGCGGGCTCGGGCCAAGAAAAATTGGCCAGACAACCACAGCCTGACCCAATTGACTAAATGGGCGGGCTCCAGCCTCACATATTCAAGGTGTGCCGGGCTTGGATGAAGTAATCATATGCCGAAATGGCTTGGGCTTTTTTGTGGAAAGATAGAGCGGTCCTGGATACGCCCCAGCCTGGCTCAGAAACACCCCCATCAGAGCTCCAGTCTTAATCCGATTCAATTGGTTCAGATACATGATCCAATTCAGGTCTCTAACCATTGCTGTTAACGCTCAACCTAGGCGCTTGATAAGGCTTTTCATCCACACCCATTCTTAGATCTTCTCTAAACCATGCACAGAATGGTCTGCATATTTGAGGGATGAAAAAAAAAAAATTCTTCTATATGTAGCTCACCGAGCTGGTGAGGCTTGGCATGATTCACTTCACAGATTTTCTTAGGCCCATGCGGCAGGCCTAGGCTCCTATTTTCCATGCCTCCAAAATCTACCCCTTTCAAATACAATCTCAAATAACCTTGGGATTTTTTTCAAACGTGGGCCCACCTGGATCCAGCAGGATTATAAATTGTGGGGCTCAATGTCAATATATTGCTTGATATTAGGCCTTCAACATCTGATGTTTACATGGAGAATCCTCACCCAAGCTCATGGTGCAGAACACCTAGTGGGTCCCACCTTAATGATCCATCCCGAGTGGACCAATAAACAGGGAACACCCCCACACCTTTTTCTTCCCATCCTCAAGTGGGTGAGCTCACCATGAGCTCGGGCAATAAGGGTCCATATGTAAAAGCTACAAATTTTATTTTGTGGTCTGCTCTTAAGAAGGCAGAGGGGAGAGAGAGAGTGAGAGATCTTCCTGGTGCTAAAGCTGTAAAGGGTATGTGAACAGCCCCACTGGACTGGATATACATGTTAAAGTGGTGGAGTTAGTGGGGCCCACTAGTGGGATTCAAGGGGAAAATCCTAGGAGGAGAGGAGAGAGGTTCCACTAGGGGAAATCATACTTGGATTTTTTTTGGTAAACAGAAATCCTATTGGATTGGAAACGTCGGTTTCCATCCTTATATAAAGGCATTAAACATGAAAACGAACCTTTAACCCCTATGCAAATATTTATTTTGTACAGAGGGGTAGGTTGTTCGTCCCGCTAAACCAATGGATTCAGGTACAAGTTTATATGTAGATTACCTAATCTATAGATTACAATTTTTTTTTTTTTTAAACTGTAACAAGAATTTTATTAAAAGAGAAAAGCAATACAAAGAGCAAAGAAGAATAGAAAGGACAACATTATAGATCTGCGATACAGTTGGCCGATCTATGCTCACGTCAAAAAGACAACATTAAAGCGAGAAGATAAGGCACATATTTCATTAAAGAGATTACAAGTTTATATAAGTGCATACGCGGAAATGAGCCCACACAAGTGGAAAATAGGAGCATATCTGGGGATCGAACCTTAGATAGCTTATTGAGTTACGGGGTTGCAAACCGAGGGAGCAATACCTAGTTCTCATGTAGTTGTACTTTTAATTAAGATTTCTTTGTAGAATGGTTCATACAACAAATGACAGCCTTCCATTGTTGCGAGGCAAAAGCATGGTCTTAAGGTACTTGTACGATCAAAATCCCAATTGTGTTTAATGCTAACAAATATGGGACTAAATAGACGTAATTTCTCAATTTTAGTATTATTCTTAGAAATTGTTAGCGCCGTAAGTGGCCCTTTTCATAATTTGATTTGATAGAATAAAGTAGTATATGAATATATTGAGATTATTGTGTGTATCATATCAAAATAACTACCCGCCTGGGCATGTTAGTTTGTTGGCATAATGCATGTGTTTAATCCACCTGTGTGTTCGACACCCTCGAGATTTACCTAATGCATGTGTGCTGCGGGGCCATGCATGCATCCACAGTATTAGGGTTAAATACAGGGATGCCCTCTTTTTTATTAAAAAAAAAAAAAAAAAGGATAATCTCATTTCTTTATGCTCTTGGATCTCATAAGTAGGTACTTATTTGAACTAATTTGATGGATTGATTTATTTTTATTTCATTTTTTTGTAAAAAATTTGATGGATTGATTGACGGATATATTGGCTACTCTGACTGATATGCCAATCATCCATATGAGTTTCTTGGTGCATGTCCTTTTCTTTTTGAGGATTTTATTAATTCAATGTTTCAATTTCATTGATTGGCAGAGATGGAGATGAAATTGAAGTATCAAAAGGCACGCAAAGCGTCACAAACAGATTTTCCATTGCAATGGGGCAAAAGAAAAAAACTGGGCTTTTGCACCCTAAAGAAAGAGGTCATTCTCCTGTTTTCTTAGACCACTTCACTTATATGATTTATTCCTTAGAAACTTCACTTGTATGTTTCATTAGATAGAGAAACAAAAACCAAAGCCAGAAACAAACAACAATTTATTTCTGTATATTCTCACATATGACATCAATGGCATAATGCTCTACTTACTTGAGCTTTATCTATGTTATATAGATGGTCCCTTCAATGGCTTTAATTTGTTCATTAAGGATGATCTTAAAGATATCCTCAACCTTTTTCTTCATAAGCTAATAATTATTATGAACCTAATCTATGATTATTCTATAATCACATCTTAATTCAACTGTAATCTAATTCTAATCTAAGATAAACTCATCCTTATCGTATCCCACATTCTCAATATTCTCTACTATCATTTTTACTTCAGTTGTCTCTTAATGGATGTCTCTCTCTGGGCAAGTGTTGTGTGATCATGGCACTTGACCACTCTTGTGCCTAGCCTGCATTGATAGGAAGAACTTCTAGTAGATGAAGATGAGGATTTATATATGTGCTGGCCCATTAAAAGGAGGCCAGCAATCTTTATGTGGACTTGTCCATGAATGTATTTTGACAAAACCAACAGTAACAATAACAAAATGCCGGGGCTGAATCCTGGAATTTCATCAAAAGAACAGAACCTAAACTTTGTCCAATGCATACTCCATTGAGATACCTGCTGCAATACTAAGCCAATTGTATTCTTTTCCTTCATTAGAAAAAAGAAGCAGCAAATCTATCACCACCACCACACTCCTGTGCAACAATTATTCACCGAGTAGGAGACCACTTTAAACACCTTGCAAAACAATCCAACTAAAGGGCCCACCCCCACACCACCATTAAACCAAGATTTAACATCTTTTCCATCCCCAACAAGGTACCACCCCTTTTCCCCTCACATCAGAAACATTCCCAAACAATGTAATATTTCCCCCAAAGACTCGACAGACGATAATTAGGAATTGGCATTGACATCCAACTCCTTTCATCCTCATTATATTTAATAGAAATAATCATCCTCCACAAAGCCTCCTCTTCCTTGAATCACCACAACCACTTAGCTAGTAACGCCAAAATTTTCTTCTCTAGATCCCCTATATCAAGCCCCAGAACCTTTAATTGGCTTAATAACCTTGCTTTATTTCATCAAATGTTTCTTCTTGATTCCTCCTAATATGATCTAACCTGGCACTCACCACTTTAGGCATTTTGTAATACACTGAACCTTCTTTTAATGGATCTTTAGATGTGAAAAAGAAAATAATAAATTGCTTTTTTGCAACCCTTGGGCCCGAGTCTCCTTGGAAAGCATGCACCTACCAGTTGCCTGCGCAAGTGTCTCTTGTTATGAAATGCATGAAAAAAACTTGAACATATACAGAATGATAAAAACATTAAATGGACCCTGTTGGCTTAAATGGATCTGATTGTTGTACAGGTCTGCTGACAAAGATGTGTTTTTTGTTAGAAGCTGACAAAGATGTGTTAAGGTCCATTGGTCTCTTTGGGCATGCATCTTTCATCACTTGCCATAGTATTATGAATATTAAATGAAGTCCATTTTTTTCTTTTTTTAATCTAAAACTTATCTTTAATTTACCTAAATATAGTCATATGATTTGTTATGCTAATAATACGTATCAGTACTATGGCCCACAAATGCCCTGGCCCAAAGAAGTTCAAACCCAATAAGATGTGATTGGGTTGTCGCTATTAGGAAGGAAGTAGCCAATAGTGGGGACTTGGGAATACAAAATAAGAATGGAAAAGAAATAGTCCACTTCGAGGGGGACACAAACCAACTAAGGTTTAATTCAAGGAAAACCTGCCTCCATTAATAATATTTAATTCTTTCATTCCTTCCTTCTCCTAAAATCAACACTTTACATATATACTAAGCACACTTTAAAGTTAACTCCCACTAAAATAGGAACTAACCAACAAAATAGCAAAATAACAACCATTAAAAGAGGAAAAGACTACTAACGGTTATTGACTTGTTCCCAGGTCCCCACTATTGACTACTTCCTTCGTAATAGCAACAACCCAATCACATCTTATTGGGCTTGAACTTCTTTGGGCCAGGGGCATTTGTGGGCCATAGTACTGATACGTATCAGCTTGGTATTGGTGTAGAAGCATATCTTCAATAAATAGATGCATTTAAAAACTGGAAATCATGGAAAAATGAATTGCTTATAGGTGTCAGCGTAGAAAGTGATGGCTAGAGATTTCTGACTACTGAGGGTTCTGGATGTCTCTGGAAAGAAAATAAAATTCATCCAAAAATGCCAAAATATCAACAGGGTTTTGCTAGCATTGGCAATACCCATAATATTTTTACTCAGTTTTCCATCTCACCCACCTTCCATGTGTTTGTTTTACATTGCTATTATTTTAAGTTTTATCCTGGTATTTAGAGTACTCTTCCGATCTTAGAGATCTTTTAACTGTTTGGTGCTTCTTTTTGCACTTGTTATGATTTAACTTTTAGCCTTTCTTTCCTTTGACATGAAGTTTGTACTAATATTTTCGAATTCTTCTCCTCTCATTCCATTCCAGTTGATAACAATGCACCCCAAGAAACAAGCCAAATGCGTCGCAAAAAACAAGAGTTCATCTTCAGAGAGTGTGAGTGAGAGCAACAGGTGGATGAAACTGCCAGATGAGCTTCTTGAGCTTATATCAGGGCTATTAGATCGGATTTCTTATCTACGATTTCGTGCAGTTTGTCGGTCATGGCTGTCTGTTTTGATAAATAGACACAAACTCTCAGCTGATGAACTTCCATGGCGTTATGTTAGAAAAATTGTGGTACCTATTCCTTTCGCCGAATAATGGACCACGATCAAGTTCACCACCTAAATCTTCCGGAACTTGTAGGTAAATCCTGTTTGGGGTATTCCGAGGGCTGGTTGATAATGGTAAATTCAGGAGTTAAGTGCTCAAAGGTATGCCTCTTACATCCATTTTCAAGATCTGAAATTTGGCTTCCCCGGGTTCCCTGGGGCAAGGAGTTTTTCAAGGCTACTCTATCCTCTGATCCTTCAGCTTCTCATCCTATAGTTATGGTCATATGTTATGGGAACACTTCGACGGCATTAGCCTTTTGCAGACCAGGAGATAGAACCTGGACTATCTGTTACCACCAGCAGGCAGGGATAAATCAAGTGATTGACGATGTTATATTTTTCCAGGGGAAGTTCTACGCGTTTGGTAGTCATGGTACAATCATCATTTCTGATTTTGCTCCTCAGCCTCACGTTACACGCCAGCGGTTAGGATTACCATCCAGGGTAAGATTTTCATACAATAAAGAGGTGCCTGATTGAGTCTTGTGGGCAGTTATTGTGGGCAGCTTATAATAGACATTACGTTGGTGACGCATATTTTTTTGAAGTTTTTCGCATGGACGTGCATAAGCTGCTTTGGACAGGGGTGGAAAGTTTAGGAGATTGTACACTCTTTTTGTCCCCCACCTCCTCAATGTCTGTTTCAGTCCCAGACTATTTGAAACATCCACGGAATTGCATCTATTACACCGGTCATGGTCCAGATCAGGATGCAGTTGGTGCATGGCAATCAGGTGTGTACAGCTTGGATAAAAGGGAGATTACTCCCCTAGTTGGGAGTGGTACTTGCATTTCTGATTTGACACCTATTTGGGTTAGACCAAGACCTTGGTACCATTGGAGAAAATTTGAGGATACCTTGAATAAGAGAAGGACATTCATTTTAAGTGGCTCATATTTTCAATAAGGGGCTTCATTGTGGAGCTTCACCCCTTCGTGTGAAGGGAGATGCTCAAGTGATCGAGACTCCCAAGTTTACCGCTACTACTTTTACTCTATGACTGTGTATTGTATGCCATACTATATGACAGCTTTGCTCGCGTAACTCTTGTAGAATGACAATTTTGCTTTTTTTAATTGAAAGAGACGCACCACATTGTCTATTTGTAAATTGTTTTGTGTTTTATTCACACGAATTGATTGATGACTTTTTTTTTTTTTTTTTTCGTTCACTGTTCTTTGAAAAGATTAGAGCGAATCCATCGAGGAGAGTAGATGGTGAAGGTATACACCACAAGATTTGAAATCAAAGGCATTCTTCATCTTTTGTTAGTAACATTGTATAAATCAGCTGTTACAGTAAATCCAATGGGAGATTGTGTGAGACAAAGCTTTCATAACGTTTAATAGTAGTTCTCTCTATGTCAACTGAGATTGATTGGATAAGGCTTTGATGTTGAATGGAACACATAGTTCTTGGCTCTATTGAATTACATTTTATGATTCTTATTCATCAGGTGATGCATTTAGATTGCAAAAAACCACTAGCTTTTCTTGTTCTGTGGCCTCTACATGGTGAGACTGACCAAATGATATTCTGGACCACAACACATCTCTTCCTACATTTAGGGCTGCATTTTATGTATAGCCTAACCACTGATATGATGAGACCTGCTGTGGATGCCCATGGTACTGGTGTGACACTTAAAAGTTGAATATTACTGATATGGGTGTTTAACATTCATTCACTGGTATATTTGTTTTAGGGACTCATTTCATTGCTTTGGATTGACTGATAGAAATATTCCCTATCTGATGGAGTCAGTGAATCCTGCTCCACACCATTGGACCCTTTTGGGCTTACCATAGGAAATGTAGCCAATTCCTTCTTATTTTAATTTATTTATCATTGTTATTATTTCTTTTTTTTTTTGTATTTTTCTTTCATATGTATTTCTTTCTCCACTCAACAGCTTTTAACCAATGTACAGATATGATGGTATATTCAAAATATCACCATGCTTTTTGTAAGAAAATGATGTGTTCAGGTGGTTATTATAAAATTTCAAGACACTATCATATATGTTGCTAGATACTTACAAAAGCTCAAGATTCAGAATCCCATCTACACTAATTTTTTAAGAAATGCCACTGCACCATTACCCAAGAGTGAGACTATCATTAGCGTTTGGCACATTTTTCTGAGTAGTCATTCAAGGACAGCCCATTTAAAACTGCGCAAAAGCATTAATAAGGCAGCCCCATAGCAGAAAATTCTACTTGGAGGGTATATGGGGTTGCCTGCCAACTTGCAAGGGGCATAATCAAATGGTTCTGATTATGAAAATGGTGATTTCCTTTGTAAATGGGCTAGGCTGATGCCCAGTTTTTTTTTTTTTTTTTTTTTTTTTAAATTCAGTTACCGGGGCCAATCCCTCTCCAATAATTGATTGATATATGTACAATCATTTATATACGTAAATATTGCACATGTAGAACATTTAGGCATGATTACATTTGTTTGCACTAATTTACAAATTACATGCGAAATGAGGTGTGCAAGTGGTGCGTGGATGAGGCCATTTTCATATGAAGATTTTCAGTTTGGCATCTCATTTGTAAAGAAGGTGCAAAAGTAAAGGATGCTTAAGACAGGTAGCGTATCAAATTCCTTCACCGCATTTTTTTTTCCTTTCTGAAATCTTATGTGCTCCTCGCATTTAATCCAAGCTGTTCAAATTTTTTTATCAATAAAACCCCAAAACGCCTGGTTTCATGTCTTGAACATTCATAGATTTCTAGATGTATGAAGATTTTGCATATGTATTTCAAACCTTTCAACATTTACTCGTGTATTTACCCAAAAAAAAAAAAAAAACATTTACTCGTGTAAATGGTGCTTCTAAATAAGCATTACATTGTGTTTCACGTGTATAGTTCACATATGAAAATTATACATATGTAACTTGAAAGCCACATGATTGTTTGAAATGCAGGAAAGAACAGGGCAATCTAGTTAGGCATTATGGAAAATATTGTCCCAATCTCAGCATGCCTTTATCAGGCCAAATACTTATGCCTGAAGGAAAACAATGGCCCAATCTCAGCATGCCTTGATCAGGCCAAATACTTATGCCTGGATGCACCCATGGGCCTACGGGCTAATAGTGTAAATCCAGCCCAAAGGGGCTAAACCTGCGACTAAAGTCCCTGCAAGTTCAATATTTGATGTTAAAAAAATTTATTGACATCTTACCAAATTGCCTGAAGGATCAGAATACCATTTGGCTGGAACCGAGCATAGCGCAAAAGAAAAAGAAAAAATATTCCCCATTTAGGCCGTTAATAACCTGAATTACTCTGCAAATCAAGAGTTTCGTTTATTCCAGGTGCTGGCTAAGGTGCTTTCAGCCCACTTACAGAGCCTCTTAATGGCCCACTCTTTCATCAGAATTTAAGAAGCTCTTGGTTTCCACTGATCAGACCATAATGAAACTTATGTTGATTTTCCTTCTGTCTTTGGGAGTCTTTAACATTCATTCAGTTTTAGATAACATGTCGACTAATGAGATAGTACCCATCAGCTTGACTTTGGACGGATGGGATAATGAATTGGCCATCCAAATTTCGGCCTAATGGGCCACGCCATGGGTGCACCATGTAACAGTTCTAAACCTTGTATCACTAGCCGGACCCTGACTTTTGTAGCATCCTGTGATATTATTTTTTTCATAAATGGGGCTTTTAATCACAATCGAGGCCATTTGTAGCAGGCTCTACTAAAGATAGTAGCCCACAGCACAAAATAAACTCTGCTTTTGCTCATTGAATCGGCCCAGCAATCCACCTGCATGCGCGCTGGATGGGTTGAGGGAAATGTAGTTTCATAAACTTTAAAATGATCTAAAATTCACTTCAATTTGATGATCTTAACCCTTTAGGTCACACAAAAAGGGAATCTGACTCACCAACCAATCTTTACGTTCCCTGTTGAGATGGCTATGATTTTTGATAACTGAATCACAATTTTGGACCATGTTTAATGTATGAAATGCCCTTTCTAGCCATCCATATGACATCAATTAAAAACTATGACAAACTCAACCCGAAGAGTAGAGCTACCATACCTCAAAATAGCAATAAATGGAAGATTTCATGCTAAAGGATACAAGATGAATAAATATGCATTGCAGAAAATAACTAAAAAGGAGTTGTATTACATCGCTAAGGTTGAAATCACTCTTGTTTTGAGGGATGTGCCTGTGAGCCTTGAGCCTTGTCACGCCGCTGGGAAAGGAACAGCTTTGTCCTCTCTAAAACACTAAAGAAAATAGACCCACCAATGCCAATCCACAGTACTCTTGGTCCTATACCCTGTAACAATGATCAGATGAGGGTGTTACAAATATGGACAGTATCTGACTTTAGAATGCACCTGCCCCTAATCTTCAATTTGTATGTTAGTTGTCTGACTGTAGAGTAAGTGAAGATTTTCCAAGCATAAACCAGAATATGTAGGTATTTAAAGCCCATGAGTGTGTAAACCTCATATTTACAGATACAGAAAGGAGTTCTAACTAAATTTCCATGAAACTCATGAAAAATTAATATTATTTCCAGAGTTTAGAGAGAAAACTTGACTGTCATGATTGTTCCATCCAGTGCATGACGAAAAACAGACACTAGCAAGTCAGATGATCAAACCTTCAGAAGAGCAGTAGGTCCTTCTTCCTTGACAACAGTCTGAACACAATCAAAAATCCCTTTGTATTGGTTTGCCGATCCCTACAGAATGGCAGCATTGACTTTAGTTACATCCATCAATGAATTTCAGGAATATGAGAAACAGACAGTACCTGAACCATTAATCTTGTCTTAACTACATCGAGGGGAGTCGTAATAGCACCAGTTATTGCACCTGTTGACATAGATAATCTAAATAAAAGAATAATAGGCGTGCCCTCCCATGCAAAAGAAATTTGCATTCTACTAATAATAGCCACATTTGAATAGGGAGCTTTAAAATGACACTTTATAATAAGCACAAAGGTTCAAGAAGAGGAGACAAGGAATAAAACATCTAGAATCAAAGTTGAGACCCATATGTTTCAACAATGTAAACCATTTGACATGATAGTAGCTCCTGACGGTCCATGGTTCGTTTCTCAAGAGATCATAGCCGTCGTCTGGTTTAATGTAAATGGGAACTATATTTTCAACAATGCTTATCTCCTGGTTTTCACCCATTAGTCTCGGATTAATCTCTTTCTGGTCTTGACCTAATTGTTTAACGTGAATGCTCCATCTTCTTTCATCTTTACAATTCATTTTAAATCATTGCCTCAAAGAGATCTAAGCCGAGATCTCAAGTTTTAACAAGGTTAAATCAGAACAGGAAAATACAGTACAACACAATAAAAAAAAAGTAAATGGCTAAATTGTAACCAAGGGGAGGCAAATACAGTACAACCCACTAAAAAGTACATATCTAATTGTGTGTGTGCACGCACGTGCATGCGTTCACGTGTGTGGTGTCTGTGCGCACATGAATGCATGTGGGTAGACGGGTAGGCGGTGCGCGTGTGGGTGCGTGTGTGCACGTGCATGCGGGTGCAGGTGTGTGAGTGCATGTGCATGTGCATGCATGCAGGTGAGTGTGTGCTCTCGTGGGTGCAGGTGTACGTGCGAGCTAGTGGGTGCGTGTGCATGCATTCAAGGTACACTTGAGCTGAGTGAATTTAAGTGATAATCCAGTCAACTGATCATCCATGCAAGTGTCAAGAAAACAGCAGAATATAACAACGCATTTTGCAGTCTGCCTAGTTGAGACACTTTCAAGTTTACGGAGTGGTTGCTTATCATAAAATACAAGCTTATGTACAAATGATCCATAACAAAAGATTTGCAGGCATGAAGTTGTACAAGTAATCCAGTGTAGCAGCAGCATAAGAAGGCAACAACAAACTTTCAAAAAAAGCTTTTAAAAAAATGAATGTCAATTTACCAGCAAAAGCACCAATTATAGCATTTTCAGGATCATTTAAATCCCTCTGTGCCTGAAAGAGAAAAAGTTAAAGAAGCATAAACGTATAAAACCATTACCATCATTTTACAGCAGAAGTATGTCATACCTGGTCCATTCACATGATAATGAAGGGAAAAAAAGGTAGTGAGAACGTAATAATTTTCAATTTGAATGATATTCATGTGGAATCAAGGATCTCTTCATTAGACTTTAAAATAATAATAACAAATTATATATATGATGATTTTCATCATATTGATAGACAGGTAAGAAATTATTTCCAATACAAAATAGGAACTGACACGATTATATGAGGGGTTGATGTTCAGAAGAGGCGATAGAACATAGTGATGCATGTTGACTCCTTAAAGTCACTGTCAAATTATTTCCAATAATACAACATGGGAAGTGACAAGAATTATATTAGGAACAGACAGATTGTAGATGGTCCTTGAAGTTGGTTATATTAATGGACAGTGTTCATTATATAATATGTGCCTTGAGGTTTCGTTTGATAAATAGAATTTCTAACAGGAATTTGCCGACTATAATTTCCAAATTACTATCAAACGTTGTTTCCCTGAATTGTCCAAATTCTCTGTTTGATAAGAGAGAGATTCCAAAATGCATCAGGATTTGCTAGAGTTAAATGGCTCAAGTAGCACCTTTTTTTAAAGATTTGCCTAAAATAGCCCTTGGACTAGGAATCACGGTTTTGAAAATCGGCCATGTCCAAGCTGACTCACACTCTACACTTATCGTCTCCCTCCTCCCCAATGGGTACATGACCAAAATTGATAAATTTCCTTAATTTCATGTTGTGAAGAGATTTGTGAGCCTCTTGGAAACTGTTTGCACAAATTTTTGAAGATCCAAACCACATTTTATGTAAATCTAAGCACTCTAAGATTGAAGGTATTGTTCACCCACTGAGTGAAAAAACATGCACAGCCAATCTGTACTACTTAAATTCATTCTTAATAGTTAAAACACAAACTAACTCAAAATTTATAATTCATACATCTTTTTTTTTTTCTACTTCATTCTCTTTATCATTTTTCATATTTTTTATGGCTTTTTGGGCCTTGGGGTGCGGCTTGATCCAACTTGACCAAGTCGATTCAAATTCCCAATGCTTTCTCCAGTTTCTCCATACAAACATTGCAATAGAATACCATGAATATTGTTTGTCTTACATAATGTACTCATGCACATTTTTTCCATTATCTTGCGATCTTGCTCCAAAGATCTGACATCAAGATAAACATCCAAATTAAGTTACTCATAAATAATAATAATAATAATAATAATAATAATAATAATAATAATTGAGGGAACAGCTTGAAACAAAGAGATCTCATAATGCAAAAGTTCATTAATCTTCCATGAGGCTTTATCAAACAAAAATCCAGGATCTCCACCCTTCAACTTCAAGGATAAATCATTCTTTCAGCAACTCTCCAAGGAATTTTTTCATGATATTTTAGGCTTGAATGCGATCATCATCATCATCAAACCCTTGTCCCAACTATGTTGGAGTCAGCTACATGAGTTCTGTTTCTCCATTCCAAACTATCATGAGCCAAATCCTCAAACAAGTTGCACTTCTTCAGATTATTTTTACTACCTCCATCCGCATCCTCTTCGACCTACCCATTCCCCTTGGTGGACCAGCAACCTGCATAGCCAAACTTTTACTTACCTGTGCCGGTGCCAGCCTGCATTGGACATGCCCAAACCATCACAAATGGGTTTCTCTAATTTTATCTCCTATTGAAGCTATCCCTAAATGCTCTCAAAATCGCTCGTTTCTAATTTTATCCTTCCTACTTTTACCACACATCCACCTCAACATTCTCATCTTTGCTACCTCCATTTTGTGCATATTTTGCTTCTTGATGAGCTAACATTCAGCTCTATGGGTCATAGCTGGTCTAATCACTGTCCTATAAAAATGTTTCTTCAATTTTGTTGGCATTCGGCACTCCATAAGCAAGTCTCCACTTCAACAATCTTGTTTTTATCCTATGTTAGACATCTTCATCAATCTCCCCATCCTCACTAATTATCGAGCCAAGGTAACGGAAAGAATCTCTTTGTGGTATCTCCTGGGCTTCAATTCTCACCGTAGTTGCAACTCTTTGTATATACCCATTAAAATTGCAATCCATAAATTATGTCTTTGTATGATTTATTTTAAAGCCTTTTGATTCTAAAGCCTCCAACCATCTTTTGAGTTTTGCATTCACACCATCTCTTGATTCATCCATCAACATTGTATCATCTGCAAACAACATACACCAAGGTATCTCCTCTTGAATATAGGCATCAACTCGTTCATAATCAATACAAAGAGATAGGGCTTATGGCTAACCCTTGATGCAAACCTATGGTCACGGGGAACTCACCTGTCTCTTTACAAGTAGTTCTCATACTCGTTATTACTCCTTCATACATGTCCTTAATCATTTCAATATAACCTCTGGAAACTTTCTTTTTTTATTTAAAGCTCACCAAATTAAATCTCTAGGTACCCTGTCATAAGCGTTTTCTAGATCGATGAAGATCATAACAAGTAGTTCTCACACTCATTATTGCTCCTTCATACATGTCCTTAATCATTTCAATATAACCTCTGGGAACTTTCTTTTTTTATTTAAAGCTCACCAAATTAAATCTCTAGGTACCCTGTTATAAGCGTTTTCTAGATTGATGAAGATCATATGTAATTTTTGTTCTCTTTGCTTAATATTTTTCCATTAATTGCCTAAGTGAGAAGATAGCTTCCATTATTGACCTCCTTAGCAAAAAACCAAATTGATTTTCAGATATCTTGGTATTCTGTGTAAGTCTGTACTCCATTACTCTCTCTCATAGCTTCATAATATGACTCATAAGTTTAATCCCACAGTAATTGATACAGGTTTGTATATCTACCTTGTTCTTACATATAGGTACTACAATGCTTCTTTTGCATTCATCCGGCATCTTCTTTGTCATTAATATCTTATTGAAGAGCCTAGTTAACCAAAAAACCCCAACTCCTACTAAGCATTTCCAAGACTCTATTGAAATGTCATCAAGCTTCACTGTGATAAGCCGATAACTATAAATGTTAGACCATCCTTCACTTTTGAAGCTTGAATGAGATCTATGATCCAAGTGAGCAAGAAAATTCTCATTCACCATGTTTTTGCCATGACATCTGATTGCTCATTTTTGGGTCAGTGGTTACAAATGACTGTTTCCTATCTATCCTTCCATTTCTAGATCTAATTATTTTACCCTTCCTTTCGCATGTTATCAGGCATAAATATATAAGTTACAGATTCTTTTTTATTATGCATGGCAAATGAATGTTCCGAATCATGATGCAAATGAATACTTCTGTTCAGGATACAAGGCATGATAAACCAATCAAGTAATTGAAAACCATAACAGCATGCAGAAAATATAGATCTTGATATCAGAAAAAATTGACAGAAGTATGCTTACCGCTAGCTTATACCCTATCCTAAGCTGCTCATATAAACAGAACTGGATGGCATCAAATGGCAAGTCTCGCAATAAAAAGGATCCATAACCCTAGAATCATGGAAAAGTAAAGGTCAAGCAAAATCCACCTAAAGCAATTCATGACTTATAGCAACTACTGGCATCCAGAAACAAGAGAAGGCAGGGATATGGCTTGATCTGGCAGTCTATATCATATATGGATTAAAGCCCTTATTTAACCAATCTCCAGAATTATCATTAAGCAACACCACCGACTATCATGTGTATTGGTCACAAACAATTGAAGAGGGGCATGCATCATTATTTTAAAATGATAAAGCGTACCGCATAAAGACCTTTGAAACCCTCTTTAGCAACAATAAGACGGACAGCATCAGGTGCAGAAGCAAATTGCCCAGTTTGCATCCTTTGCTTGACAACCTAGAAATCACTGAAGATGAGGAGCATACTGAATTAAATTAAAAACATGACGGGTGAGGGAGTAAGTGTAATACCTCTGTTGGGACACGAACAAGAGAAGAAGCAGCGCCTCCAATTGCTCCTGCAGTCTGCATAAATGTTGAAACATTTTAAACAAACAAAGAAGCCCAACAGAAAGAACAAGTCCATCATCTCACATAACATCCTGTGGCTAACAAGAACTGGAATAAGTTCATTATCACTAATAGGGCCCGTTTGTCAATCTACTTGTAAAATAAAGGTAAAGTAAAGCCTCCATTTTCCAGACAAGAGAAGACCCATGGGTCATATCAAAAGTAAACAAATTCAAAGTTCTCCCATACTTTTTCAAAAAAAAAAAAGTCAAAAAGTAATTCTTCAAACCACTAAATGACAAAAAAATTCACTTTTTACACAAAAAGTCAAAAAGATTCCTTACCAATCCACAAAAAACAAAAGACCAACATAACCCCTTATATTCTATTCCCTCTTGATTTGATGCTTTACCTTACCTTTATTTTACGAGAAAATTACCAAAGGGGAATTCAATGTTACAATTGTGATCAAACATGCAGACATATACACGATACTGAGTAGCAGGTATAAACAAAGAGTGGCACAAACAGCAAATGAGTCCATGGGATTTGTCCGCCCTTGCCCTACAAATCAGAATCAACACCATAGGACTTCAATGCACTGATGCTTTACACTTAAAAGAAATGCATTGCATACCATTTTAAAAACACACAACTTCTTATGCTTTTCATCATATATATTCCCGCATAGATGAGACTAGAGAGTTGAGTGGCCTAAACATAAAATCAATATATATATAGGGAGGTGCTCCTATGAGAGACACTCTCACCAACTTGGTGAGAAATGGGTGGGGGCCCTCACATTTAAGTTGGGGGTCCTTGCATTTAAGTTGGTGAGAGTGGATATGGAAGTGAGGGCCCCCACCCATCTCTCGCCAAGTTGGTGAGAGTGCCTCTCATAGGAGCACCTCCCATATATATATATATATATTTTATTCAAATGGTATAATTATCCTGTATCAAAATAAAAATAATGGCCTGTACAGTATATGAGGACTCTACTAACAAGGCAACCCGCAGGTTAGGTTCAAAAACATGCCTAAAATCCTACCATCAATTGAAACACACATCACTCATTTTGAAAGAGAAACTGCATTTCCATACACCATTCCATAGACCCCTTGTTCAGCCAAAATATCGGATCAGTTGTTGGCACTGAGAAGTATGTGGGTCAATGAGTCATTAACTACTCTTGCCATATCTAGCACCCGTGGTTGAAAATCTCAGACGCAGTGGGTATCATGGTGAGCCTGAAAATCAATACATAGCACTTCGTGGCTGTTGCAGACTGTCACAGCATGACATTTTATGTCCATAAAAATCTAAAATATTAAAAAATGCTAGAAACTAATTTTATTTTATTTTTTTCATTAAGGCACATCATAAAGCACTTTATCAGTTGTTGGCACTGAGAAGTATGTGGGTCAATGAGTCACTATAACTACTCTTGCCATATCTAGCACCCATGGTTGAAAATCTCAGACACTGGGTATCATGGTCAGGCTGAAAATCGATGATGCATAGCACTTTGTTGCTGTTGCAGATTGTCACAGCATGACGTTTTATGTCCATAAAAAATCCAAAAAATCTAAAATATTAAAAATGCTAGAATCAATTTTATTTTATTTTAATAAAGCACTTTATCAGTCTCCCAAATCATGTATTTTTGTATTGCTATAGTATTTCAAATTGTTGAATCTATCAAGTATCAACTTCTAATCAATGATGCCCGGATACGGCATGGATACGATAGGGACATGGCATGGATACGGAAGGGACATGGATTTTACATATAAAAAGTGAAGTATCAGTTCAGTTGGGAAGACAACTGACCCCTGTTGGTAGGCCCACTCTTTGGCCGTGGCTCAACTCTTTGGAGGATTATTCCATTCACCATTTTCTGGTCTACTTGGAAAGAGAGATGATTGCATCTTCAACATGTCCTGTGGATCACTGGAAGACACTATTCCTATCATTATACTAAAAGCACACGGGTGGGCTACATTGGAAGGAATATGACGAGCTGAAGGTGGAGGACATCATGTACAATAGGATATAATACAACACGATACATTGCCCATTTTGAAGTATCCGTGCATCATAGATTTTAATGATTCCACCAAATACAAAAGAATGAACATCGAGGCCCATCATTTCAATAATCTGAATATTGGACCATGGGCTGCACTTTACAAACATACAGCGATGATAGCATCAGCGAGAGTTGATATGATTTTTGTGCTACCCTATGAGGCCCACCTAGATGCATGGCAATCTAGGAGATAAGGGGATCGAAATGCCTCATCATGGATAAAGATTGAGAAAAAATCAACCTCACCAGTCACCAGTCCTAACCAGTGATTTAAGGGTCTTAAAGCCTAACCGTCTCTCAAGTCTTACATCAGGCAACACTGCACATATTCCAAACCCTCACACATATCAGTCCTCTCTAGAATTGGAACTCACCCCTGATTTGACAATGATCTGACCTTTATCAATCACAGGATTAAAGTATTACAATAGTTTCATTTAAAAATTCATTAATTTCTGTCATTGATTGAGATATGAGATATAGAACCATAAGAGAGAGATGGAGAATAATGTCGTATCCCTTAAGGGTCAATTGTGACTTGTATATATAGGGGATCAATCCCTGATTACATGCTAATCATTCTTATCAAGATAATACAAATATAGTATAGATCCATAATTACAGCTAACAGTTAAGGCATGTATACATGGACATTTAAATGGGCCCGAGGAGGAGGTCTAGTTTTAGCAGCATAGGCAAGTGGAGCTTCAATGGAGCTCTATTGTTCAATTGCAAGTTTGGAAACAAGGCATTGTTCTTCCCGTAGAAGTTCCTGAAGACAGTCATCTACGTTGGGGAGAGAAGCGCGGCTCGTCAAGTTTGATCTCACTATCTCATACTCAGGATGAAGTTTCATGAGCAATTGGTCCCGATGACTATTCTGTTGTAAAGAAAGTAACTCAGGTAGCAGTGCTTCAGAGACAATTACAAACTTGATTTCATCATATTCTGACTATAGGATCAGAAATCCTGAGTAATAATCCTAGATGGAAAGCGTGCCTTGGGAGTAATTTGCAATTTCTAATTCTAGTTGAAATCGGCGAGCAGCATGATTTTGGTAATATACCTTTTTCAGATATTCCCACATGTCCTTCGAGGTTTTGCATGGTCTTAGATACAAAATAAAATTCGGTTCTACAGAAGAAAGAATCCAAGATTTTATCTTTGCACCTTTAGTTTTCTAAGAAAGAATCTTCTTGGCATCATCAGCAGGGAGTGTTTCAGATCCATCAATATGGCACCAGAGTTCTTTTCCTTCAAGGTAAAACTGGAATTGAAAAGCCCAAGTTGCATAGTTTTTGCCATTAAATCAAACAAGAGAGATGTCTGATTTTTCAGATTTATCCATGTGAGCAGATGAATGTAGTTTCAGAAAAGCAGCAAGCAGTATAGCGGTAGAATCAATAAATCAACAGCAGCAGTATTGCAGAGAAGTAGAAGTAGAATATATTAATGAATCAACAGCAGCAGTAGTATCGTAGATGGAACAGTAGACAACTAGTGTAGAGGCCACAAACAGCAAGAAGAATGAAAACAACAGCTAACAGCAGGCAGCAGCGATCTGATATGAATCAGATGGTCACAGAGACCAAAAACAACCCAGGCGACCCCCTGGTTTGTGTCTAGATGAGCATGTGGGGCCCACAGAGGTATTGCAATGCAGATCAGGTGTAAGATCTGATTGTCAGTCGTAATTGTCTTCCTGGAGATGAAATCTGGTGTGCAGATTCCAAGGATCCAAACATTTGGATGGTGGAGATGAAAACTACTGCCAGAAATGGGAAAATCACGAGATTGAGCAAATGGCCTACCTCTGATTGGCGAAAAATTGTGAAAAAATCACCAAAAATCCCTCTTGCAGTGGACGACCAAGACTGTCGAGGTTTCCAGTTGTGTCTGGATGATCACAAGTGGGCCACTGTTGAACGACTATGATCAACAGTGGAAGATTTGGCTGAATAGACTCTGAGATATCTGAAACAGATCCTAGATCTGTTCTTTACTCCGGGAGAGGTTGATTCCTCTCAGATCACTTGGAAGATTGCAAATCCTAGCTCTGATACCATGTCATTGATTGAGAGATGAGATATAGAACCATAAGAGAGAGATGGAGAATAATGTCGTATCCCTTAAGGGTCAACTATGACTTGTATACATAGGGGATCAATCCCTGATTACATGCTAATCATTCTTACCAAGATAATACAAATATGGTATAGATCCATAATTACAGCTAACAGTTAAGGCATGTACACATGTACATTTAAATGGGCCCGCAATATTGGGCCTGGATTGACAATTTCAAGGGCTTAAAACTTAAAGTAACCATTTCTAACCAATTTGTTGAATAAAATTCAATAGAAAGGAACACAAGGGTATACACATACCTTTATTAAGCTCTCACTCAAGCCAAAGTCCGTGTAACATTTTTTTTATCTTTTATTCTGAAACAACACCGATTCGGTGTTTTTAGCACAAAATCAAGTTCAAATAAGGTGGACAGGAAGCTAAAGCAGTGTTTCTCACACAGAAAACCTAAAATGGGCATATGAAGATAGGGATATCGGCCAAGAATATCAGATTATTGGTAATAGCGGTAATTAATACTTCAAAAGAACAAGCAACCTTCCACCTTGTGATATGTTGAATAATCATTGCAGCACTTCATTTTCATTCCATTACAGTTCTACCAACAAGATGAAAAGGATTGTTCTACTTCCAAGGTAATGATGTGCAGAATCTTTATATCAGGATGATATCTGAAATAAGGAACAGGAAAATTGAAGTGCAGAAAATAAAAGCAAATTATTATCTTCTGCAACACAAAGAAAAATGTTATGCATGCAATTTTACAGAAGATAGGAAGTGATGGATGAAATTGTTTGGAGTCCGTGTGACATCAGAGTACAGCATGCATATTCATGAATTCACACCCACTTACCAAATGAGCAAGAGCACTGAGGTTTTCAGGGAAAATCTTTAGCAATTTTTGCTTTGTAGGTTCATATACACCAACAAAAATGGCAGAAGCCCTGAAGATATAGGACTAAAATCAATTGACAATCAACTGGAAATCTACTCACCATATATGAATTGATGATAGAATGCAAATGTAGAAAGGATGCATTTCCAAAATAAAACAAATAGGGACATGATTCATATAATAATTCCACAGAAAGCATTATAAAGAATATGTTTTAGGCATGAAGAATTAATAAGAATTCATTCATCAACAGTGATTGTTAGGGAAAAAGATAGAAATTTTCACAATGTCATAAGAGTAATTTCTGGCCTTTATCAAGGAGCCTATCTAACCCCTCTATCTATTATATTCGCTGTTAAAAGGTGACCCGTGACCCTACATGACAGGATTCCACTGACTCTGTAAAAAGGAAAATACCTTCAGGCCAATAGACAGTATGTGTTAAAGAACACCATCTAATGGAATGTGAGATTTTTAGCTAGAAAGTACTTCACATAATATCACAAAGTTGGTTCTCTTTCCATGAATCACCAAGCAGAAAATTGGTGGAAAGATAAAATAAATGCAAAGTTGACCAACTCTTGAAATCAATCTCATCTTAAGCTGCTGTACACAACTAGTATAATTTGTACTTGCATAAAGTGTGGCTAAAATTTGAAATCACATGTACTTAAATCTAAGTGGGGTAGATCTGCGAGAAGTAAAACAATCTTGGGACTACAGTGACCAAATTACAACATTTTTTTCTACTCCAATGATTGGCTTGCATTCATTAAACAATTAGGCTGAGCAGGAAATTCCTAAAATCTTTACGTTGATAGTTAGAAATACGGATAATACCTTAAATATTTTAACTAAATATCATCATTGATGCTATCCACTAATCCCTATTTAGGGCTATGTCCTCATATATCCACTAACCCCTATTTCAGGTTATGTTCTCATATATGTATGTGTGTAGAGGAGAGGGGGGGGGGGGGGGGGGGGGGGGGTGGGGGGTGGGTGGGGAAGGGATTAAGCAATTAGCCTCCTGGCCTGTGGGACCTATTTGGATGTTTGGAAATCCAGTTCCCTCCCAAGCTGAGGCCTTTCAGTCTCTTCCCCATACACATCTTATATGTGTTGAAGCAAGTGAGGATTTGTTTTTGCGGGCCTCTCTCTCTAGCCTTCTCAATGTATAGCTTTCTTTATTATTATTAGTTTTTTTTTTTTTTTTTTTTATAACCCAGGGTATCTCCCACCGCCCAACCCAGCTAGGAGCCTTTGGCCCTGAGCCCGAGGGACACTCGATTCTGGACAGCAAAGAACTAATCCCTAGGGGCACATGCAAACCCTCCTATCCGCATGCACCGGGTAAAACTATGGGAGGTGGCCAACGAACGAAGGTGTTGAACACAAGACCTCTCCAATTCCTGAGGCGCATAGTCCTTGGCCAACTAAGCTATCACTCACTTGTTCAATGTATAGCTTTCTTATGCTGCAAATTTTAATCTAATAAAATCATTGCCATTCAGGAAAAAAAAAGGAGGGGATCGAAAGATCTATCTAGGGTCTGGGGATGTGCAGAAAATGGGGGGAATCTAATCATCTTAACTATTGGTTTACAGGATTCAGAGTCGAACAATTGCCATCACTTAGATGAAGTGTCAAATCAAAGAAATGATGTAGGAGTGCAAGTTTAGTGATGAAAGAGTAGGGAAACTGAGTTGGTCAAAAATGAAAATAACATAGTGCCACTGGGTGATAGATTTCAATATTAAAGAGTGCTATTGAACAAAACAGAGGGTTTGTGACAGATTTAGCAAATAGGATTGGCATAGGGTGTACAAATTGGAGAAATACAGTGAAGTAGTGATTGTCTCAGTGCCACTTAGACTGAAAGGACATTTTATATGACGGTACATTAAATTGCATTGTTGTATGGACTTGAATGTTTAAAGAAGCAGCAGTAAATAGGGATATGATGCGCATGCTAAGATGCATGTATGGAGTTCCTAGAAAAGATAGAAGTAGTAATGAGCATAAAAGAGGAAACTTGGATCGGCTCCAATATGGTAAAAATTAAGAACTGTGGTTAGGGATGTTTTGGGCACATACCCAGAAGATGGAAACAACCTTTGTATGTTGCATTGAGGGGTTACAGCTAAAAGGTCAAGGAACTCAGCCTAGGGAGAGAATAAAGGCCTTGAATGAAGAACTGAGAAAAGACATGATGAACTGTGGACTTAGCAAAAACATGGTTTTAGATAGGGTTAAGAGGCAAAGTGCCAACTCATAAAGCCGACCCTAGACAGATGGGACAGGGCTTCGTTGATGATGATAAGTGTGTAGTGAGAGAGAGAGAGAGGGAGGGAGAGGGAGGGAGGGAGGGAGATCACCAAATAACCAGATATCATATAGCTATACAAGAAACTCGGCACCTGTTGAGTCTTCAGAAGACTTAGCTGAATCAAGTCAGTCTCAGCACCTATTGAGTCAACACCATTTTTCTTTTTATTCTTTCTTATTTCATGCTGTGGGAAGAAGTGAGAGGCTTCTGGGGTCTCTTTGACTGATTTTAAAAGATCAGAACCACATTTTGTGAAAGATTTAAGCATTCAAACATTGGAGGTGTTATTCATTGGACATGGTAAAAAATAAATGCGGCCACCTATTACTACTTAGATTCATAGTAGTTATAACACATGTTTTAAAATTCTATCCTTATAGCACACCATCTACCATTTCTTAAAGATTTTTCAATCATTTTCACAAATTGAAAGTGCTCTTGGGGCTTTAGGATGTGACTTGGTACCGCTTGGTCACTCCACGCAACTCAACAGAGTCGTGTCGACTCAAGTGGCCTGAGTGCCACGAGTCCAAGTTTTAAAACCTTGAATATAGCAGCTTTCTCAAAATGCCAGCAAATGTCAGACTCAGAGACTAGACAGTGGAAATGGGAGCAGGATTCTTGAAGAACCAAGTGCAGGAGTAGAATCTTGGATAGAATCTTTTGTTAAACAAAGTGCATAGCATAAGGAAAAGATCACGTTGCATCTTAGGCAGTCCAAATGCACCCTAGATGACTGAAAAAGGTTCTGAAAGAATATGAATGAAAACCTGAAAAAGAATTGACTGAAATGTTACCCCATACGATTAGTAGATTAGAAGAAAACCATTCATAACAAGATTACAGCAATGCAAAAAGCTCAAACATGACTTTTTTGTGAGACATGCATTATTTGAAATTCATGGAAGAGATGCTCACGGTAAAACCCCAGCAAGATTTCCGGCCAGTCCAGAATACAGACCCTTCAAAAAGATTTTTCCACCACCACGAGCTGCCTGGAATGGAGAAATCGCAGATGAACAGGTTACCATAATAATGGGAAAAAATCTGAAGAAATTTAGATAAGCAGAAAGCAAGATCTTATCAGACAAACAGGCATTAATATGCTATGATATCTAAGCCGCCACTGCATCTATGTGCTTGAACACACACACACACACAATATATATATAGAGAGAGAGAGGAGAGAAATTATTGCTCTCATTCTCACATTCTGCCTGACCAATCCAATTAAAATGAACAATTAAATTTAACAGAGCCATCCAATCCTCTTATCAGTTAGAGTTTGAATATCCTGCTACCAGGTGGTGCTCTTCATCCACGTTAAGATTGGCAATACCTATCAAAACATTCTTTTCTAACAATTAATTTGCCATTCTGGAGAAGATATGCATACATTTGCAGCCCACTCAAAACCCAAATCTGGTCATCTTGTAATTGGATTCAGTTGGCTTTAGATGCCCACTTCTAAAAGTTGTCCATTTTTCAACCTTCAGAGCACTCACAGAAGTTGGATCTTCCATTTGAAACATACAAGAATTTGGGTTGTCTTGCATACAAGGTTGCAACTAAGTGGCACAGTGCTAATTGAAAATACATTTACGTTGGGGATATGGCTGCTGCTAAGTTTTGGATACCCTGCTTGAGGAAGATTGCTGAAATGTGACGTCCCAGAGTATAATTGAGACTGTCATTAAGGCCTTTTTTCTTCTTTGAATGATGTCATTAAGGCCTTATGAGAGTTTTTAATAGTCTCGGGGTGGGGGTGGGGAGGGAAGGATTGAAGAAAAAAAGAGTAGGGGAGACATTTCAGTAGCCGTCTCTCAATCCACAAAAGTAAATGGTAGAAAAAATGCTGTCATCATTCAGATTTGAAACACTGAAATCTACATATAGAGCCAGGTCTGTTGCCAAATATGCACGACACACTGTGCTGTCATTGCCAAGTTATGGACCAGATAAATTGTTTACGTAGGAACAGGTTTGGGCTTTAATTTTAATTGGAGTATTTTCATTACTAATTCCAAGTTTGAGGGCTCCAAATGCGGTATTGGTGATTTTACCAGATTGGGTTAAATCAGGCGCAGTCCGGATTGGGTTAAATCAGGCTCAGTCAATCTAGGACTTAACCTCCATTTCAGAGGTAAAAAAGTGAGGGGTGGGTCGTGGGTGTTTGTGGGGGTGGAGGACCCAACCTGAGTTTGAGATGGAGCCCTAGGTCTACAAAGAAATGGGCCTGGGTTACCATTTACGTACAACAGAAAGAAAGTGGTAAATGCAAGTGGATATTGGCCGTTAGGACAACTGTGATATCTCAACTGAAAGATGCATGGCCAAAGTTGGTTGCAAAGGTCTAACACATTAATATAGAGAAGACTACCAAGAGACCCTTAAATCTGTTTTGAAATTTAACTGTGTTATCGTCTCTTCTTGCCAATAAATTTAAACGCCTTCCACAATTAGGAGTGACGAATGTCTTCCAGTATGGAGACCTTCAAGAAAAACAATATATGACTGAAGGTTTTCAAGTTCATGATGAGATACAGAAGTTAGTAACTTAAAGGATATCTCTTTCTTTTTTTAAATTAACTTTAAAGGATATCTCTCAAGAGACTGGTTTAAGAATTTTAATGAAGCACTCTCAAAACTTGGTTTTGAGAGTGGTTCTATCAATCATACTTTAGTTGTAAGAAAAGGATGAAGACATCATGTCTCAACTGTATGTGTTTACGTTTTATGATGGCTCTTTTTCGCTTGATATAATAGCAGAAGAGCCTTTTTCCATTCCTGCAGAATGGCGGCTCGCCAAACAAAGACCCTTGAAGTCATCCCATAGGTTTCATCCAATATTTCATGTTTTATACCTTCAATCAAAGAGTTGGTTAGTGTTCAGTCTAGAGCGTAGCCTTCATAGAAGTAGAAAAACAACATCACTAAGGTGTACATTTAAAAAGAACCCTCATAAGCAGTCACGCTTCTCCTTACGGGAAGCCCTCCCTTTCCTAAAGGAAGTTTATAAATCCAACTTCCTGCTGAGAAGAGACACTTCACATCCATTGGTGCTCCAGCGTTGGCAAAACTGTATGTGCTTATGATTTATGATGGCTGTTTTTCACTTGCAGCAAGTACCAACTTCCTGCTGAGAAGAGACACTTCACAATTGTCATACCAATATCCATTGGTGCTCCAGAGTTGGCAAACTTTGAGCGCACGATCAATAATAACAGATGATTAACATATTTACTTATCTCAAACAAGCACTAGTTTGTTGCAATTGCTGAATGAAAACAATCTTTTTTTTTCCTTATTCCATTTCATCTATTTACCTGACAAACACCAAAGGGTAATGAGCCTCATTAGGTAATGCTTGAAATTCTTAAATGATTGTCTAGGAACAGAAAGACAAACATACAGGTTTTAACATGGTTAACATGCCTGCAGACGAGTCTTTATTGTGTCAATTGGGTATAAAGCTGTCTCCACAACAACGCCTGCAGCACCACCTGCTATAACTCCATCTGCAAAATCCATATTCATGAAGTTAAAGGCATGAAAACTACTTTAACATTCTCCACAGAAACATTCCAATACAGTACAACCCACATGATAAACATTCTCCACAAGTTGGACATGTGATCAAGACATCCTCTCCTGAATCGCTCATGACCAAAATAACACTATAATCAGAGTAATAATAATTTATACATAATTTTAATTCTAATGTAGTATATACCACATAAAATGCGAAAGAAGTCAAATGGCTTTTCATCCCCAATGGTAACTGATGCAAAAGACTTTGGTGCATCCACACGAGTGTTGAGTGCTTTACTTCTGAATGCATCTGCAAAATCACAATAGCTGTAACTACAAAAGGTACCTTGTTGTATCTGGTGTTTAACAAAAATAAATGTCTACACAAGTAAATAAGAGAGAGTTGTACGAACTGAACCAAACAATGAAGGGCAATCCATGTAAGGATGTAGACCAAAAAAACTAACCTAGCACAGGAAGGTTAACGACTTACAATTGAATAAGTAACTAGGAAACCCAACCACAATAAAATTTGAGTTGGACCAAATCCTCAACCTTGAGAGAATGTTTTTACTATTTGAGTTGAACAGCCTGTCTCACGATCTCGCCTCGATTTGAATTTCTTCTTTCTTTCTTTCTTTTTTTATTTTTTATTTTTACTTTCGTATTACAGCCTAGCCATTGAGCATCAACAAAAATACTCATTATAGAGAGCAAGTACCTGATGAGATTACCGAAGTGCTTTTACCATCCACCGTCATGACTGGAGGACCCATATGAGGCTGAAAATATTTTACCTTCCACAATAAAAATGTCACTTAATGATGTGATTTCCGCTCCAAAAAGAAACAAACAAACAAACTGAAGGCAAATGGAAAAAAATTGAAATATCTGACTTCATTTGTGTCTTAATAAAAAAAATCAAACTTCGTTGAAACCAAGACTTTGTGAAATTTGCTGACTAATAAAGAAACCAAGACTTCGATGCAATTTGCCAACTCGTAGACCATAATTTTGGCAGCATGCAAATAGTGGCAAGTCCCACATTGAGCGCTAAACTTCATTGACAAAGTTTTCCAACAGTTTCATCCCCCATGCATCTCACCTACCATTCGTAGTTGAGAGAGCGCCCATAAAATACAGATCTTTCGGCAACCGCCAATCACATTTCAGGGTCAAGTGTCACTCATCTGACCACATATATTTAAAGTTTGAAAAAAAAATAATAATGACAATGACGATGATAATAACAAAAGGGTCTCCATTTCAGGGTGTTCTCTTGTCAACTGTCAACCCAGGTACACATTTTAAAAAGTGCTCCCCTCCTGTGTGAGCACACCTGTGACACATCCAATTCATGGAGGTAGCCTGTATGTTTAGGCAACAACGAGGATAAGGGGTGGAACAAATGTCACTCTGATCGGATGATCTTAACACTCAATTGTGATTTTTGAAGCCTAAAAGACTTTGATAGTTTTCCAGGTAACTTTATTTTTGTGATTGAAACCAAATGTTGTTAATGGTCTAATCAGTGTCAATTTGATGTAAGGGCCAATGCATCAGTAGGGGTGGGTGTGTGTGTGTGTGAATAACTTGGATTTGTCAAAGGTGGAACCCATCACACATGCAAAAGGGCCTTAAATAGAACTGGGTTGATTTGAGGAAACCCCTCAACTCCAGTTTCTTATTCATATGCCTCGGGCCAACAAGGGAAACACCACCTTCTGCGCCCTCAACTATCCTTCTACAAAAAACAGCAGCCCCAAATCCCATTATTAATTCCACTAAACAGATCATAGCTGATTGATGCATTATCAAAAAGAACCCAAAATGTCCCAACTACGAACACTTCACTAACGCATTTCTACAAACACATGGATGGGGTGCAAGTTATTCACTCATTCTTCAATTGAGAAGCCCATTGCTTCAGCTTGGGATCGTATTCTCACATATTACAGTTGGTCTTTGCTGTCTTTGTGAGACAGATAAGAGAACAAAGAAAGAAGTAGCATTTCTATGTGTTTGTGATAAAGCGCGAGATGTAAAGAAAGATACCTGTACAGGATACTGTTCGTCTTTCAGAGGGAGAGGGCTCGAGAATGAGTGGGATTGATGGGGCTTGCCGCTTGCTGTTGGCCTTTTGGGGCTTGCAGCTTGCGGTTGGCCTTTTGCTGCATTCGTGTGTTTGGGTTGGGTTGGGTTTTGAATAAACTAGGGTTTTGGAGTAACTAGAGTTCGGCTGTTTGGGTTAATGTGTGCGAGTCCTACTAAGTGCGTAAATTATTTTGGGATATTGCCCGTACAGTGGTCCTTAAATTTGAAATTTGCCTTGAAACTTGCCGATGAACTATTGAAGTTTAACTACACAAAACTGTTTATGCGACATTGTAAATATCGGACTATGAGATATCATAGGGTCATGTGATATTGCACCGTTTTGTATGAGCAGCTCTGCGGAAAATATTGAAGCTTCACTTGTTTTTGGCAAATGTTGGATCTAAGGCATTGTTTGCCATCTGTACTCCCTTTTTTTTATATACCCATCAAAATAGAGCCATTAGAAAAATAGTTATAAAAAAAGCTGCTAGATTCAAAAGAAGCATTTGATAATACAACGATCTATATTAAATAGACTTTTTTATATTAATAGTTGAAAGTTTTTACAAATTTCTCGATATCCACAATGTATCAAGCCTTGATAATTGATCTTATGGCCGTGTTCAACCTTTTGAAGAGATCTAATAATTTGGATATTGTGTTTGAGGCCCATATAATCCAGAAAATTGCATCCAACGGCTAGCGTTTTTTGCACATAACTCGAGATTAGTGAAAATCTGACGGTTGAAATTTGCTCTTATTGTAACGCCCCACCCTACATGCATGCATGATATTGTCCGCTTTGGCCCACGGGCCTCACGGTTTTGTTTCTGATGGGCCAAAACCCATCAAAAGGCCTCATGCAAGGTAAGGGTGTAGGCTCTATATATAAACCCATTCACTTTCCTCTCTATAGTCGATGTGGGACTCCGGGGCGTCACAATCCACCCCCCTTAAGGCTGTACGTCCCTGTAGCCTGCCAGCCCTCTTGGCCCGCCCACATGGTAACCCGCCCACTTACACCAGACCACGGCAAGGGACCCACACTCGAACTAGTTGAGAGTCATCTCTGATACCATTTGTAACGCCCCACCCTACACGCATGCATGATATTGTCCGCTTTGGCCCACGGGCCTCACGGTTTTGTTTCTGATGGGCCAAAACTCATCAAAAGGCCTCATGCAAGGTAAGGGTGTAGGCTCTATATATAAACCCATTCACTTTCCTCTCTAAAGTCGATGTGGGACTCCGGGGCGTCACACTTATGGTCATGTTTGCTCTTATGAATTTATAACGGTTTAGGTCTTGACTTACACTCCCAGAAATAAAAATAAAAAATAAAAAACAACATTGCTCATTGACAAATCCAATATTAAGCATAATACATCAATGGCTGATATTGTTTTGCAAATATCTCGAGATCCATATGGTATCAAGTCTTGAAAATTGACCACATAACCATTTTCAACTTTCCAAAGAGATCCAACGGTTTGGATCTTGCATTTGGGGCCCATAAATTTTGAAAAATTACATATAATGACTCATGTTTTTTCACATATATCGAGATTAGTAATGATCCAACAACTGAAATTTGGTCTCATGGCCATGTTTAATCCTGTAAACATCTTCAACGGTTTGGATCTTGATTTACGCTCTTATATTTTGAAAATAAAAATAAAAAATGGACTAGGGCGTGAATGGGCTAGGAACATTATTCACCCGCTTCTATTTTTTTCATTTTATTTCTACACGCATCCAATGGTGGGTTGTAGGAAATTATAGGAATTGCCTCTACTTTTCTACACCATTCAAAGGCTCTCAAACACTTCCAAACACCTATATTCTCAAAATCTTTACCTAATTTAGAGGTTTTAAGAAATATAGGAAAAAAATAGTGATGCCAAATAGGGGCTAAGAGCAGTTGTACGGGAAAATACCCCAATTACTTTTTAACAATAAATAACAGAGAGGATTTTACAGAAAAAAAAAATCATTTTAGACCCCATGAGGACGATAAGGGCCTATAATTTTAATAAGGGAAATTTTCAAAAAAGTCCTTAACTTTTGGGTGATTTTCAAAAAAGGGACAAAAGAATTCAATGTTTCAAAAACGTATGAAAATTCTCAAGATTTATTTCAATCAGGTCTAATCAGGCAATCTATAACCACCGCTGGCAACTTTGTATAAACAAAAACTCAAAAGGACAAAAGTGCCCTTAGTGAGTAGTAAGTAAATAAAAATGAAATTTTCAAAACAGTCCTAAACTTTTTAGGTGGTTTTAAAAAAAGGACAAAGGAATTGAATATTTCAAAAATGTCTGAAAGTCTTCAAGACTTCTTTCAATTAGGTCATGTTGGGAGATCTCTTTCCATTGTTGGCAAATTTTTGTTTTTTAATTCAAAATGAAAAAAATCCGTTTGATTTCACTCATTCTCTGGACCAACTACAAGATCACTTTTGGTTGTTCCAAGTCACTTATATCACAATGCATTGATTGCAGTGAAATTTACACTAATAATTAGAGTGCCCAACTATTGGATTGATCATGACGTGAAAACTTAAATTAACTATTGACTAGGTTAATAATTAGAGTGCCCACTTAAAAAGTTTATGACTGTTTTAAAATTTTCCCTTTTACCTGTTTACTATTCACTGAGGGCAATTTTGTCCTTTTGAATTTTTGTTTATACAAAATTACTAGTAGTGGGTATGGTTTGCCGGATTGGACTTGAGTAAAAGAAGTTTTGCACACTTTTATACGTTTTTGAAATATTGAATTCTTTTGACCCTTTTTTGAAAATCACCCAAAAGTTAAGGATTTTTTTGAAAATTTTCCTTTTAATAATGATGGCAAAGGCACTAAACGGTGACGCCGTTGTTTGGGTTCGCCCACAAGCAATTTTATCGTTGTTTGCTCTTCTTTTTCATCTTACTCGCCCTATTTAGGACATGCATATTTGAGACGTGTTTATTGAATATGCGGCTGATTTCACATACCTAGTTTCAATGAAGATTTTCTCAACCTCTCTTGTGCATAATGGTAGAACTGACTCCTTCCCAGAATTTTTCAAACACCCCACTTAAGCAAGTGAGAATTTAAAATTACTTTTACAACCCCCTTTGTCCAGAGCCATTAAAGACCTAAATATGATCCACCCGCATACACCTTAATCCATGACCCTCAAATTTAACGGGTTTAGAAAAAATAAATAAATTTAGGACTTCAATTCAATAGTCAATCCTATTTGGGTGAATGTAAAAAAAAAAAAAAGAAAAGAAATGTGGACTCGAACATTTGAGAGGGAGAAGGGTGAGGGGAGTAGTGGTTGGATGGATCTTAGTGGGTCCCACAAGGGAGGCTATATGATCTTAGTGGGCCCCACAAGGGAGGCTACATGGGCCCTCTCCATGTCGCTATCCACAGCAAAGGGCCCAGTAGAGGGCACGGCTATATGTGTGTCGTGCGACCTTCCTTGTGGGGCCCACCTATAATCCATCCAACCCTCCACTTCATTGTCCATCTCTTCCCACCTAAAACATCGCCAAATCCAGCTTTTTCACAGAAATGAGATTGACCATTGAATCAACATAAATAAAATAAAATAATCTCTTTTAACAGCTAAATTTAAAGTCTATTGGTCAAGGAATTACGGTCAACATATTTGAAATTTTGCACACATGTGGGTCCCATCTAGTTCTTTCAATCCCCCAACTTTTTCCATAATTTTGGTGGCCTCCTGTTGACCTAAGAAAGATGGCCACTGAGGATGGGGAGCAGAGAAATTTCAATTAAAGAAAGCCAAAGTTCGGGATGACCTAAGCGTATCTCGGCCCCAAAGAAGACGAAAAAAAGAGGGAGTTCTGAATAGCGTTTTTCACTCACTAAGTTCTGATTAGCCCCTTTCAAAAGTGATTGATCCTTCAGATTTAATAGAGGGGGACATTGTCTCCATTTAATATATCAGTAATTGGCCACTTAGAAGTTGAAGGGCCATGTCTCCAGCTTTAATCCTTTTGCTTCTCAAAACGAGGAATGGGCTTGGGTCTGTGCAACCCAGCCATGCCTAATCCTGAAGCATATAATAGGATGTGCTGCACACATTCTGGCCGGACCTGGCCAGTCCATTTCCATCTCTACCCAAATTTAGGGCCCCTTTTTTTTTACTAGAATTCCTAACAGGAATTTGGGATGTTGGTTTTCTTTTTCCTTTTTCACATGATGTGACATCCTGACTCCGGCATTTGCAAATGCCTTTATTTGTTTCTTCTCAAGCAATATTTTAGAATTCCAGTCATTTGAAAATGTTTCAATGACTTTTGGGATTTTAGAAATTCCAACCCCTTTGTATTTTTGTAGAATTTCTAGATGCTCACGTATAATAAAAAATTCATGAATTTCCCCTTTTTAAAAATTTAGAAACTTTGGAAACAAATTTTTTTTTTTTTAATTTTTATTAAAGAAACTGGCCCTTAGTAATATATACTTGAACTCGGGTGAGACTAGCAAGATCTTGCTCCATCCTGGCTCACGAAACCATCATACTTAGCTTAGAACATGAGCCCAGTCGTGCAAACCCATTTATCCTTTTGGCCATTGTAACTTGAGGTCGGAATGAAGGCAACTTAAATATTCCTTGCATTCTCCCCGTTCGTCTGGGAATCATTGGACTAGACCCTTTTCCAGAATAAAAAAGGCAAAGGTTCTTACATTTTAAAGATTCCAAGGACAAGCCAAAATAATTGCAATCATTATGAACTGAGTGCCCACGACATCGAGCATTAGACCATTCACGGGTAAAACACGGGGGTTAAGCATCTCATTTTACTTTCACTTTGCCAGCTGTCAGTTCTTTCTATTTCATTAATCCAAGTCAAGTTACTATTATTTTATCTCATTTCAACATATTTTTACATACATTTCAACTTATTTACATAAAAACTAACACATTTTTACTTTTCTACCCCTTGACACGATAATAATCATCTTCACTGATATTTTACTTTCTTACGAAAATTTCCAAACATGCCCATTAATAAATTATGGTGGTTCTTACTCCTACTTGTTGAAGTGATCGGCTTGGATTGCCTAATAAAGGGGCTGTTTGGAAGCTTTACTAATAGAGTTGAATGGAGTAAAGATTATTTTGAATAAATAATAAAATATAAGTGAGTTATGATGGTATTTTATTTTTAGTTGTTTATTATAAATTTTTTCTTACTTTTCGTATTGCTTGTAGAGTTTTTTTTGTTTTTTTGTGGAGAAATGAGATTACTTTTTTACTTTTTTTTTTTAAATATGGTGAAAATTTTGAATTAAAGTGTTTTTTATGGGACATTTTTTTTAAGAATTGGAGACTTTACCTTACTTAACTCTATTAGTAGAGTTGCCAAACAAATGGTAAGGATCGCAGTGAGTTGGGTTTAAATGGAGGGGCATATTTGGTATTAGTTTATTAATAAAGTAGTAGAAGAGATGGGGGTGTGTTCTGGAACCCCACTACAACCTCTTTTATGATTTTTATATTTTGAAACTTCCCCATTGCCATTCCTACCAACCACAATTATCAATGAATATCAATGAGGGGTGACTTGTGATTTCCTGCGACCTACATCAAGTTTCCCCTTAGTTGTGATTTGAAGTTTTTATAAACAGCTAGAACATCCCTGGATAGGCACCATAGAAAGTCTGTGCCCTAACCCACACCGCGCCCAACCCAAGCACATGTTCACAATTCTGCTTTATGATGCCAAGCATAAATAAAAAAGACCATAGTAACCCTTGCTTAAGATCGAAACCTTTATTTATTTATATTTTGATCTTTTTCAAAGCCTCACATGACCCATACTCTGATAATTGGAACGCACACCAACAGAGTGAAAGAAAGAAGACGAGGTGGTGGTAGTAAATTACATTTAAGAAAATTGAGTTTCATTAAAATCAATGCTGACTCTTTCAAAAAAAAAAAAAAAGAAAGAAAGAAAAAGAAAAATGGATTATCATAACTAGGCCTTTTCGCTCCAAACTCCCTAACCGGACGTCCTATTTACGAGCCGTCAGTTCTTACAGGTTACTCTCATCTCGAGAGAAGTGTCCATGCTGGTTTCAGATTTTTCCGGTCGCCAGTTCCCGTTTCGGACCCCGGAATTGAACCCTAATTCTCCGTCACCCGTCACCACCACAGTAGGCCCTTATCCTATCGTCGAAAGTTGATAGGGCAGAAATTTGAATGATGCGTCGCCAGCACAAGGGCCGTGCGATCCGCCATCTACAAGGCGGGACCATGTTCATCACCTTCTTCTTGAAAAGAGGATATTGATAGCTGTACAAGCTATGTATTCTATGTAAATTCGGAATTAACTATAATGCTGCATAAATTGATCAGGAAACTGATGCCATCAGGAGGACCCTGGCCTCCTATGACTCTTTTTGGGTGCACTCAGTTATAGGATTAAGGTTCAACTTGGCTCAAATTTTGGCTCTAGAACCTTTATTGGCTGAAAGTCATTGTCACAAAAGCAAGTTCTCTCAATGCTCGACTGACAAAATGGTCCATCATTCTGTCACAATTTGATATTAGATATGTACCACATAAGGCAATCAAAGGCTAAGCTCTAGCAAACTTTCTCAAGTCTCATGCGACTCTGATTAGTGCTAATTAAGACGTGCTTTAGTTATAAGTAAGCTTAATGAATTTCGGTTAAATTTAGATTAGAATAACTTTTATATATAGCTTTAGATTGTTTTTGAAACCTTTTGAATTGCCATTCCTACCAACTACAATTATCAATATCATTTTGGAACTCATTTCAAATTTGCCTCCAAAATGATGAGTTTCAGCCAATTCAGAATCTCGATGAAATTTTTTAGAATTACATTTTTTGAATAACATATAATAATATATATATATATATAGAAAGATAAAAAAGATAAAACAATGATTATGGATTTACTCTATTTTTGTAAACTATTAAAATTACATTTTGAGAAAATATAAGAAATACAAACTATATATATGTAGAAAAAGTAAAAAAAATAAAATAATAATTATATCAAATAACATTTTGGGTGAAATATTACATTTTTTATCGAAATCTAAAATTTCGACCAAAACGGGGCAAGATTTAAGATGAAAAGTTTTATGTCTAATTTCATTTCCGAAATAGAACGAAACTAATAACTATGCTGTCTGTGTCCAGTAAATGTTTCCGGCCTAGCAACCGACTTCATTCTGAGAATGACCCTCGTTTTAGTCGTAAGTCGGGGCCACACGTTAGTCACATCAACTTCCAACGAGAACCTCCACGTGTCCACATTTCGTGCACCCAAACATCCACGTGTCAAATCCCTACAGGCTCACGCAACCGACGTGCCTGTCTTTCCAACCCTGTCCTTCAACGAAAGCTGCTACGAAAAACAGCTATTGGAAACCAACCCAAATCCCAAACCGAATGAAGCTGTTTCCGGGAAGTCTGCAACTGGCACTCAAACTCCCGCTTCATCACCGTCCATCGAGCCCCACTCTCTCCATCGTCCGACACGTGTGCTCATCTCAGCCGTCGCTTACACGGTAGGCCCACCTCTATACAGAGTCATCATCATTTTCTTGTCAGCATCTCATCAGCAGTTTTGGCTGCCAGAGAAAGATCTCGTTTTCAACGGAAGAAAGATTCAAGAATCTTGGAATCCTAAACAAATCTTGTTCAACCAAACAAACGCGGAACGAGAAAAAGTACACGAGTGAAAAATCAAATCTTTTTCTGATCAGAAACTGTTGCTTTCTACGTAAGGATTCTCTCCCTATTAAGTAATCTCGCATTTTTTCCTTCAAAAAGGGCTTTTGACTCTTTCTTCTAAACTTAGACAATCCAAATCAGTTTTTGCTTTTGTTCTTGTTTTTCCCTCTAATTTTAGTGAGATTGAAAGGTTCTATAACGATTCAATTGAAGTGATTTCAGAAGGAAATAAAGAATACCCAATTTGCTTTTGTTCTTCTTTTTTTTTTTTTTTTAGTGAGATTGAAAGTTCTATTCATTTGACGAAATTTTAGAATTAAATAAAGAAGACCCAAGGACCCAATTCGATTAGATTTAGGGTATTTTAGAAGAATTGTAGAATTTTTGAAAAGAGTCAGTTCAAGTGGTTGCATTGCAGAAGATTTGGTGTAAGATTTGTTATTTTGAATTGAAAGTTTGAATCTTTCTTGATTGATTTGAAAGATCCGGCGAATTTCGGGTTTTGGTGGGTGGTTGGTTTTCTTTTTTACATTTTAGAATGGTGGCGGTGGAGGTTGGTAATTCCATGGACGGAGAAGCGAGAATTCCAGGAGATGCGAGGAAAATTCTGCATTCTCTGGCGTCGAATTGGAGCGATGTCGTGGATTCGAAGGCGCTGGAGGTGATTCCGATCAAGGGGGCGATGACGAATGAGGTTTTCCAGATCCATTGGCCAACAGATGGAGGAGAGCCACCAAGGAAGGTTCTGATGCGGATTTATGGCGAGGGGGTCGATGTGTTCTTCGACAGGAATGACGAGATCAGGACGTTTGAGTGCATGTCGAAGCACAGACAGGGGCCTCGCCTCTTGGGTCGGTTTTCAAATGGGCGGGTTGAGGAGTTCATTCATGCAAGGGTATGTAATTCTTCTCTGTGAAATCCCGATCCTGTTTGGTCTATGTTGTTTGATGAGTGGTTTTTGAAACTAATTTGGGTGTTTCATGAGGTGGGGTGCAAAAGAAAGGGGTCCTTGAAATTGTTTGGATAGGGAATTAAACTGATTGTTGTATTTGCCTTTGTGAATTTCTTTTTGAGAAATGATACTGATTTTTATAATTTGATTGAGGATTGTGTTGAGACTTATGATCATCAAGATTGTATGTAATAGACTGGTTAAGAAGTTTTTCCTTGTTTGAATTAGAATTTATGAATGAAACCAAACTAGACCCTTACGCCAGCATACTTTACAAGTAAAGAAATGCATCTGGATATGTCCATGAAAACTAGTTTAAATTCAAATTAGTAGTAAGGTAGAGCTTCCAGACACAGGCTTCTTCCATTTTTGTCTTGGTGTTTTTGTTTTTTTTTTTTAAATTGTCAAAAGGGTCTTCAATCTGTTATATGTTGAACATGAGTGGGGTTTATGAATAGAATACACCTCAAATGGTTTTGACTTTATTATTGCAGCTTTCATGGTGGCATGTTTTGTTTGTTCAATAAAAATCAAAATAATCTCGAAAGAGAAAAAATTCCTGCGGCCCGCTATCCACTTAGGTTAAATTTTTATTATGTTATGCTATACTGATGGAGGATGTTGTCATTCTTGTCTTCTAGACACTCTCGGCGCCTGATCTGAGAGACCCAGAAATAGCTGCTCTTATTGCTGTGAAAATGAGGGAGTTCCATGGTCTTGACATGCCTGGTCCACGAAAGGTACAACTGTGGGACAGACTAAGGTATACTTTTTTTTTTTTTTTTAATATCTAAAGATTATTTATCTTTTTATTTTTTGCGTAAATGTGAATCTGAACTCTACTTACTCATTGTGGCAGAAACTGGCTTAATGCAGCCAAGCATGAGTGCCCCCCAGAAGAAGCTGCAGAACTTCGCTTGGATACTCTAGATGAGGAAATTGCTACTCTGGAAAGTAAATTGTCTGGGGAAAATCAGAGATTTGGGTTCTGCCACAATGATTTGCAGTATGGCAATATAATGATTGACGAAGAAACCAGATCAGTGACTATGATTGTAAGTACCCTCCTTTATGTGCAATATGTGGAATCCTTTTATCTATGTTTTGTCCTCACCTACTTCTTAGGCCCCTCTTTGATCAGGAGGATTTTTATTGGAATTCCTTTTGTCCATAATTCCAAAAAGGTGTCAGTGGCCGTCAAACACATTCCTGCCCATCACCATCAAAAAGAAAAGAAAAAAAAAGAGGAAGAAAAACTCTTAAGACTACCCTGTTTGATGTGATGGGGAGAATTCCAAACTCTAGCAGGTTTTATTGGTGTGAATGGTTTTTCTTTTAGCCCTTCAAATCGTCAAAATCTGGCATTGCAAATGCTATTTGATTCAGCATGGAAGCAATGGGAGAATTTAGGGTAGACTTTTGAAGTTTCCCAACATATGAATTCCCAAACTACCGATAAAAAAGAAATGAATTTCCCAAATTTCTAGGGGATGTTTTACATGAGAAACTGATCCATTCCATAGAACTTTGCAGCACATGGAAAGAAGTTCCTATTGTTTGGTTCATAGTGGAAAGTCCCCCAAAACATTTTTGTATCCCAGGATATTCCAGTCTTCCAAGAGTGAGCAAATTCAACCGTTTTGATGGAGATATAATAGAGTTAAGGTTATTGTGGCAGTATGCAAATCATAATAAGAGGCTTTATTATTATAATTGTTAAAAACAAAACAGCAAAGATAAAGTAGAAATGCAGTTTACAATGATTACTGTCAAATCACTATAAGATCGCCATATACATGTAGTTATGATGGGAGTTTATATCTTTGTAGAAGGAGAAGGTTGGTTCTTCTCATGCAAGTGCTTGAAATGACAAGACAAGATATCCTAGCATTTAGTGGGCAATTGATGATACTATACACCACTGCATTCTGCATGTTGCTGCAAGTGCACATGTACTCATTTGCGTCTACAGATATGGGCACACATGGTGGTGTCAGTGTGACTCATTTGTGTCTGCAGGTTGTGGGCACACATGCTGGTGTGACTTATTTCTATCATGTACATCATTTCTAAAGGGAATTAAGAGCTAATCAAAACAAAGCTGCTTCTTATTACATATTTAGATGATATCGGTCGGTGAGAGAGAGAGAGAGAGAGGCTTTCTGGTTTCTCCACATTACACTAGTGGCCTACTGTCTCTTTGTTTATGGTCATTGGTTAAAATCTAAGATGAGATCTTATTGCCAATAACGTTTTTAGATGATTCTGATCACAATAAGATATAAATGATGACTGAAAAGCTTTGATTCCAGATATGCGTAGTTATGAAAATCACGAACATACTGCAAATTTTATTTGCATTACACAAATTAGCAATTTGAACCGAACTGATCTACCGGCCTGGAGATTTCGATTATCTTTTATGTTTTTTATTTATTTAAATTATTTCTCTTTTTTGTACAGACTATGCCAACCTTTGGTGAAACTTTGTGTTACTGAATTCATTATTCAAAATTTTCCATTTTATAGGACTATGAGTATGCAAGTTACAACTTTGTTGCATATGATATTGCAAATCACTTCTGTGAGATGACTGCTGACTATCATACTGAAACACCTCATCTTTTGGACTACAACAAATACCCAGGTTGGTGTCCGTGCTTTCTATTGTTTCTATGTATTGATGCTTATGGTTATTTAACAGATAAATCAGATAAAAAATGACATAAAGTTCAATTCCATACCGAGTCTAAATATTCATGATTTTACTTTTTAATGCCAATAGATTACGAAGAACGCAGAAGATTTGTGTATAAATATCTGAGTTCCTCAGGTAAATTCTCCTCCTCCTCCATGGCATTATGTTTGTTTATATTATATGCATCTGTTTAAGTGTATATAAGGGTTCTTTTCCAATGAAAGTTTGTTGGGTCTTATCATTTCACAATTCAAGCGGAAGTGTGAATGTGAAACGTGTTAGTGACCTTGCAAGTTGCAAGCACAATCTAGGTAGGAGCCAATTACTGTAAATTTGATGCATGCATGCTTATATTGGTATCCAAGCAGTTGGATGAATGAAATAAACTCGGACCATTTTAACTCTAGGTATGATTAGAAATTACCATACTGTACACCAACCAGTTAGCATTAGTTTAGCAAAAAAAAGGTGCCAGTCAGAAAGAACAAGCCTTTATCTGGAGTCCCTGGGTTCCGAAAAGAATCTAGCTTCAAAAGGTGCTCACCTGTGCAAGATCCGAAATAACCAGTGCCTCTTTGCAAGAAAAGAAACCCTATGTTTTTGCTTATGATGCACACGACTTTCCTTCCACAAGTCTATTTCAAAGTGGGGTGCTTTTGGTAAACCTTAACATAGAACAGTTGAAACCCTAGTAACGGGCCCACATGAATCAGGCCATGAACCTAATAGCTCTATTACTATTACAATACATCTCAAACACCATGGTAAGAGTGTAGGGAAATTTTCCATCTCCCCTTTATGGAGGATAGATCTAAAACAACTAATCAAGTTTATTAATATAAATTTATGATATTTTACAATCTTGTAAAGATAGTTTAGCATCTAGCTTTACGAAGGTGTATTGCATGTGTGCACTAAATTGCGTAACCCATCTTGTCTTGCAAATGAGACATGCAAGTAACAGTGTCTTGACAAATGAGACATGCAAATGACAGTGTTAACACAAGCTAGAAGACCTCTGCCATTTGATCGTTTTATGTGTTGCAAGTTTAAATGGACTCAATAAAGTTGCTGGGTCCTCACAAATGATGTGATGCAAAGTTTTTTTATTGAGGGCACATTTGTGTAGGGTGTTTTCTATGGAAGTGTAAGTCTTTTTTCCGCAAGATACTAATTTTGGTTGTTCGGTGCAGCAAGACTCTGCAAAAATCCCCATTCTTGTGGGATTTTCCTTCGTGAGATATGAAACCCATGTCCGACCTTACACAAACAAGCCCTAAATATACAATAAGTTAAACCTAATTCACATATGATTGATCTATGACTTTGCAATTGTTGATCCATTTGAACTGCCTCTGACATTGCATCCTTCTCAGGCTCCGAAAAACAAAAGCTCTTTATTCTGACACATTTTGTTCGTTCTTGATAGGTGATGAACCTAGTGACCTTGAAATTGAGCAGCTGCTTGAGGATGTTGAGAAGCATACTCTGGCAAGCCATCTGGTCTGGGGCCTTTGGGGAATAATTTCGGTACTGGTGCCCTGCCACCTCCCCCCCATTTATGATTTACTTACTGTTTATTTCTAAGCATTTATTTGCAGTAGTAACTGTGTTGCTTGTCCTCCTGTATGTAGGAACATGTAAATGATATTGACTTTGATTACATGGAGTATGCAAGGCAGAGGTTTCAGCAGTATTGGTTGCGGAAGCCTGGGCTATTAGGTTCTGGAGATCCCTGATGTGGGCAGATCACTTGCAAAGTTAGCGTTTCTTTGTTTACTTCACATGTTACATGGCACAACATCCTGTAAATATAAACATTTGTAATGGTAATAATGGAACTGTAATATGAATTTGGCATTCGCATTTATCATGCAACAATAATAAGTAATATTGTTCAAGTGGATGAGAATATTGGTTGTTGGCATCTATATACCTTCTTACTGGCCTTGCATCCTTGTATGATGTTTTAACCTTAGTTGGGTCAAATGCTTGCATGTGGGCCCCACATGTTCCCAAACTTCAGTTGTGTGACTTGTGTCCTTTGTGCATTTGTTGAATCTTCAGAAAATTTGAGTCTGATCGAGCAGAAAATTCTATTTATCAAATGTACTTCCAGCTGGGTGTATCGCTCACATTAGTTATGTGTTCGACTGAAACAATCCAGCGATGCACTGTGGATACTCCCACTTGAAGTGCAACCAGTTCTATATTGACACTTTGAGGCATGCTTGTCTTTAGTATCTCTTTCTGTGGAAAGGGGAGGGGTTGAAGATTGAGGAATTCAGGGTGTCAGTAGACACCGTTCGGATTTTCTTGTTTCACCTTTCTTACAGGAGAAAGGTTGTAGACTCATCTTCTGCAGTAATCAATTTTTATAACAATTACGATGGCTCCATTTCACTCACCACCAAAGTCTCACCCCCTCTTACTTCTTGTGGAAAGATTATATTACTTTTTTGTAATGAGAGGATATAAGATTTGGATAAGATGTGCTTGGATGCAAAGAGTCATGACAGCCCACTGATTGTATTGATGAAACAGTATAGATTGAAAGTGTAAATGGTTATGTAAGAGGCTGTCCTGGACACATGGATATTCAATGAAGAGAAAGAAACGGTGACAATCCTGTCTGGAAAGTGAAAAACTCAGGAAATAGAAGGCAATCAGGAATATTTTCTGGTTTATGTATGCTGTTTAAAGTGCTACAAGAACTAAAAAGTAGGTGCATTTTGATGATGTCGTGTATTATGTGTGTGATGCTAGGGTGCCAACACCACTCAACCATGTGTGTTGGCGAGTTCCAACACACATGAAGTTTTGACCTGTCCTTATATCCACTGGATTGAATAAAACCCATCTTAAAAAAGATGTTTGTGCAGTCAAGCTTGTCATTTTTTTTTAGCTAAACCCATAAAATTCCGACATTGCACAAATGAGTCCCAAGCTAGTTGGACACGTTGGTTTAATGTCTCCAAAATTTTTTTTATAGTCCATTAAACCCTTCTTTCAAATGTTTTGACTTTTTTAGTCATTTTTTATTTGACATCACCATGCAGGGCAACAGAGCAGTAGAAAACATAAAAAAAATATTATCGGGGAAAATCTAATGGTACTTTCATAATCTTTCCTTATGATATGTGTGATAGTAGTTTTTGCTTTAGGAAAGCGTTTTAGTCCTTAATTTTAGGCCCTCAAAATTGCGTAACTATAAGTAAGGGAAATTTATTTTTAATAAAAATCCTTATTCAAGTGGGAATCGACATCAATTTAGGAATTAGAAAAATTAAGCCGTTCAAAATAAATTTCCGGGACATTTACTACAAAAATCCCCTTAAATAGGGTAACCACAGTTGAGGACCATAAACTTTTATAATGACGGCTAAAGACCTCCATCCCAAATCATCTTTGTTCTTTTTCCAGTTTTGCCCTCTTTTTTTTTTGGTGATGTCAACATTACAATTTCCCTATTCTGTCATAAGTAATATTTGTTGACATCAACAAAACACTTGTTGACATCGATATAAAATTGTGTTGACATCAACAAAAATGCCTAGTTATTACGATCAGTGACCCTGTGAATTTGTTTACGTTAAACAGAAGATTTGTCGATATAAACATAAAATTGTGTTGACATCAACAAAAATTCCCAGTTATTATAATCAGTGACCCTATGCATTTGTTAACGTTGATAGAAGTTTCGTCAACATCAACATAAAATTGTATTGATGTCAACAAAAATGCCCAGTTAATAGCATGAGTGACCCTGTGCATTTGTTTACGTCGACAGAAGATTCATCGATATCAACATAAAATTGTGTTGACATTAACAAAAACGCCCAACTAGTGTCAACAAAAATTGAGTTTTCCGTTGTTTAGGGTTTTATTGACATCGAGCAATCTTTCTCTCACTGTGATTGAGAAAAAAGAGGTAGGGTGTTGATCTCCTTCCTCTCTTTCTTCTATTCTATTGTTGCTATTGATTTGAGGGTGAAGAATGTTTTTTTTTTTTTTTTTTTAGGATTATGTTGACATCAACTAACTAAAGGCAAAAACGAAATGAAATATTGGATTTTGGGCCGGAGGTCATCGGCCATCATCTTACCAAATTTAATGGGATTTTTGAAGCAATGTCCATAAATTTCCTCCCAATATATCGGGTCATTTGTAAAAACATTGCATTAATTATATTTCTAATTAAATGTCAATCTTACAGTGCAACCAACCTATTATGAGAATGTATTTATTTTGAATGACTCAATAAATATTTTGAATAGGTTGGCCCCATCCTAGAGTGAGATTTCAAGTAGTCGGGTGAAAAGCCTCATAGGATCCAGACTCCTCCCATTCGGCCGGGGCAGATAGGAGAAGGGGACAGTCGTGTGGAGCCATCAGAGCTTGTTTTAGTTTCTATATATATCTCTCACAGCTGCAGCTGCGCACAAAGTGTTGGTTAAATGTCGTATGCTTTGTTGACTTGGTCCTTGGATGTGTAAACCAAATTGCCATTTTGCGTCTAAAACTAGACTAAAGACGAGACCCACCCAGGCCCAGCAGTCCAAGTTGGAGGATGCACGCCAACTGTTTGTAAAATGTTCTATCTGGGTTGGCAATTGGCTGAAGAAACTCCCAAGTTGTATCAGTGTAGTAAATGTGAAAGCTTCGCACCAGGTGACATTGCAAAAATCCACGGTGGGAATTCTAAATTGATCGATTGCCGTTTGATCACGAGGGGGTTGGTATGGCGCGATCTGTCCCACTATGTGATTGTATTGCCAGATCACATGGAACGCCTGTTTTCCGTTCTTCATTTGTCCAGAGTTTGATTTGTGTCGCAAACTTATTATTGTACATTTGATTTAAAATGATCCTGGCCCACCTAATGGATCCTAATCTGTTGGATCACAACTGTCTAATGCCAAGTTGCTAACAGTGGCCATCTCTCAGTTGGGGCAGGAAAGGCCTGACTTGAATGAATGGGTCTAGAAAAAATTCTCAGGATTTCAAAACTACTTCATTCTGTCCAGGTCATCCAAAATTATGTTGAAAGGAATTGGAAGAGAGTGTCTAGCAGTCTAGGTCATTCATGGTGGGTCTTTCCTATGTACAATTTGCTACATATGTACGCATTGAGACATCTAAACATGTTTATTGTGATAGTGCTACCTGTTAGTTTTCTGGTTTTTTTTTTTTTTTTTTTTTTTTTTTTTTTTTTGTGATTTATTGGTTATGAATTTAAAGAGGCATCAATGTTCTTATACAAGTCTCTGCATTTTGGCAGCAATGGTCGTGCAGTAGGGCTGTAAATGAACCTCACTACAAAAGTTGAAGACTTGAGGAAAACAGGGGGTTGAGAACTTTTATTCTCTATGCTATTTGGTTGGAAATGGCAAACAGCAAATATGAGTATGTGAAGTCGTTTGAAAGCAATGACAAACTCATGCCTTCAACTTGGATTGTTGTTAGAATCGATGGTCACGGGTTCAAAAAGTAAGATTACTATTCTTTATATAAATTTAGTTTTATGTGTCACTGATATTTTCGTTGGATGCGTATTATTACATCTGTTAGAGATGGATGGACTGTATGAATGTGCAGTCATGACACATCTTCTTCAATTTAGCCTCAAAACCCAGGATATAAATTTAACCCACTTCAAGTTGGGTTTGGAAAGTAGAGATGTCAATGGGGTGGGTCCGGGTTAGGGTTAATTGAATCCATACCTGATGCAGGTCTGAATGGGGCTAGCCCATACCAGCGAAGACCTAAATTTAGACCCAAATCGGAGCCCTTGCCAAGTCAAAGCAGGCCAAAAGAGGCACAAGTCTTGTTTCCAGTGCACCTAGGCTGCGAGTTGTGATTTTATTTTCTTCTTTTGTTTTTTGTTTTACTGATGGCCAATTTCATGTGTCAAATGATGTCCAGATGAATTGAAACTGGATCCATTCGATAGCTTATTCAATTAGCTTTCCATTTAGCCAAAGTTTGTACAATTTTGCCTCATATTAAGAAAGTTCTGGCCAATTTACTTGTAGGATGTTTAAATGGTTAGGATTAAGCTTTCTCTTTTCAGTAGTTTAGGCTGATTAGGTTTCCTTCTTTTACTTGCAAAAGCAATGTAAATGCTATTAGAAAGGGAAGATTCGTATGATGCATCTTTTTTCATGGAGATTTGCTGTGGCAACTAGGGAGTTTCATTGACTCTTATTGTGCAAGGTCAAGGCCTTTGCACCATTCAGTTGCGCTCTTATGCCTTTTGCACCACGTTGCACGTACTAGGCTGTTGACTTGGTGATTGTAGTTTTACTCTTCAGGCAACCAAATAGATCGGGTGAGTTTCAACCCCAAAACTGTTCATTATCTAGATAAAACTATGGAGGGGTATGGTGTCAGCACTTAATCTTGCGTGCATCAATACACAACCTGATTGACATATATCATATCCCAAACCTTCCCTCCCCTTCCCAATTTGTGATTTTTCGTGTTGGTTGGATTGGGTCACGTCATGCAGAAAATAACTACAATTCAAACAACAGGTTGCACATTTATATGTTGAAGAAAACACTTATTCAAATATATTTGCTGGACTTTTTTTTTCTGAGGAAAGCAAGAACATATTTCACCTTTAGTTGGACAGCAAACAGATAACATATCCGGTAAAAATGTCATGCAGAGGTTCCTTTGTGAAAAGAAGCTAGAAATAATGTTCCCATTAAAGCTTTGATGCAGGAATCATGTGGTCTAATTTACAGTAACTTTTTTTAGTCTTTTAGTTTAGAAAGAAAAAGTACATGCAGTCCCACATATTGGTAGGAAGGGATGTTTAATATTAGGACCAGGAGTACTACAGCCTTATAGAGTGTTTGGAGTGTGGACTAAGATAAAGACTGAGTCATTTTGGCACTAAGCTTATAAATATTTGAAGATGAAAAATGTTGTAGAAGACTAGAAGTTCAGTTATTAAAGAGATGGTGGGGAGTGAAATAAACTGGTGGATCAACTACCATTTTCCCTTTTAAAGTTGTGCTCTACTGTTGTGCAGAGGAAAGTGGAGTGTAGGACTCTAGGCACTATTTATGGCAAAGGTGCCTTGCCAAGGATTGCACAGTAATAAATACAAAACTGAATATGGATGCAATTGTAGATGTGAATTATTTGAAAATCACCACAATGATGATATTCTTTCATATCTAAAAGTCACCACGATAAGGATATTTCAAACACCGCCCACCGCCCCCCCACCCCCGGGCCACCCCCACAAAAAAAAAAAAAAAACATAAGAGGACATGTCATATACTTCCCGGCATAGTATGTCATATAGATTTGAGGCTTTTATAAGGGTACCTTGGAAATATTTAGATGGGTTTCCTTGTACAGTTTTCATTCATTTCACTCCTCTTTACACTGTAGCTTTCTAGTATTCTTTTTCTTTTCTTTCATGTTTATCGTGCTAATGGTGGTCACTAAATCAGTGACATGGAATTGTATCTCTTGGTCTGCTTACAACTGTTCACCATGCTTTCTTCTTTCTCTACCCGAAGCTTAGTTCCTTTTATCATTCTCATAGGTTTTCTGAAGACCATGGATTTGACAAGCCCAACGATGAGCAAGCATTGTATCTTATGAATGCATGTGCAGTGTCTATGCTACAGGAGTTTCCGGACATAGTTTTTGCATATGGTGTCAGTGATGAGTACAGGTGCAATGTCTGCTTCGTTGATTTGTTGTATCCATCATATGAACTGGAATATACAGACAACATGGATGTTGAATGCATCTTAAATCCATTTTAGTTTATTTATTTATTTATTTTTTGGTGCTTCATCACAGAATAAACACTTATATGGTGTTCTTTTTTTTTTCTTCACCATGTAAGCTTCTGAATTTTTTTTTTTTTCAATTTCAGTTTTATCTTTAGGAAGGAAACTCAATTCTACCAAAGACGTGCCAGGTTTTTCTCTTAAATGTTTACCTTTAGATCGTGCAGTTTCTATTAATTAGAATGCAATCATAGATTTATTGCACTCTTAAAGTTAATGCAGAAAGTTAACAGGCATCAAAATTCATGGTACCATCCTGTATAATTAAATCTAACTTGTTTTAATCAAATTTGATTTGCAGTAAAATACTTTCTGTCACTGTCTCGTTTTTCACTTCTGTGTATGTCATGAAGTGGAAAGAATTCTTTCCACAGAATAAATTGAAGTACCCTCCTACTTTTGATGGGCGAGTTGTGTGCTATCCCTCAACAGCGATTGTTCAAGATTATTTGGCATGGAGGCAAGTAGATTGTGAGTATTGCTATCATATAACCTGAAGAACTAGGTGTTAACATATTCCTTTTAATTCCGACCGTCTCTGTTTTAGGAATTGGGACTTTAGATTCTATATCAGACAATTATTACTATGTCCAATGAACATTTCTGTGAGCTTCACACTGCTACATAATCATTTTTTTTTTTAATTACTTTTTTACAGGTCACATCAATAATCTGAACAACACCTGTTACTGGATGCTGGTGAAATCTGGAAAAAGCAAAAGGGAGGCTCAGGATTTTTTAGAGGTCTCAATATTGCCTTTCATCTACGGATAGTTCTTTCTTTTTGTGTTTTTTTTTTTTTAATTAAAACAACTTGAATACTCTTCTATGCGTCTTTCTGAATGATGTTTACTCTACTGCCATTGTTTTCTTTTCAAACCTTCATTTCTACTATGCAACTCATCATTTTGTCAAGCTTTCTACTATTCTTTTCTTAAAACAAGGAAAGAGTGAATTAAGCCACTAGATAAAATATTTTTTTATTGGTAACATAACTTGAACCTGCAACCTTGTGGTTGTGAGTTGTGACAATGAGCACCTTCCAGTTGTGCTATGGGCTTGTCTAATCCACCAGATAGATTTGCAATGCTGGAAGAAGGATTCGGCAAGTATTGCATCATGTTATGGAGAATCCTTTCTACAAGGGGATTATATTTTTCAGAATCAATTTTCATGGCTTCCAAACTTCTCTATCCATGGTCTTCTAAGGAAGATTCTGAACAAGAATAGCAAGAAACACTTTCTACATTGTTTTTGAGATACTTGAAGCACACTTCTACCTACATTCTACACACTAAGATACTTGGAAGTATCTATGATGCTCATAAAAACTTTTCTAAAAAATGACTCTATAAGAGTTTCTAAGAAATGTAAATAACAAAAATATTTTAAGATCTCTTCTTACTCGTACATTCCCACGAACTGTCTATAATACTCAACTTGTCGTAACTAACTGCCTTGGCGAAACCTTCTGCAGGATTCTCTTTCATGATGATAAATTTATAACTAGATTTCTCCTTTCTTGATCAGATTTCTTATAGCATGAAGAATTTTATTATGTTTTGTTGTGAAACGCTGGATTCTAAGTCATGGTGGCGATTGATGTCCCAGCAAGTTATTCTTTACAATGCTACTTTGTTTTGTTTCTTTAGACCATAACAGCCTTTCGACTTATGGCTAATACATACTCTGAGGTTCTGTTCTTATGATCAATCAAACCTGCCTGGTTACTCTTTGTGCAGCCAATGATATTGTTGACTCACTCTTCACATGTTTGATGCTGAAATCCTTGATTCCTTGTACATATCACAATATTTGCTTGGTTTGTTGCAAAATGAAAGTTTATTAGGTTCACCCATTAACTTAGAATTCCTTCTTCTTTCTTCTTTTTACTTTACACTTGAGTAGCTATAAAATTTCCTCTCTAATCTTTCCTTCAGTTGCTTTATACAAAATATCTCTTCTAACCAGGTATAATGTTTTCAAGCCAAGGGAACTTCTAAAACCTTCTTGTATCCTTTCTTTTGCAGGGAACTCAAGCACAAGAAAAAAATGAGCTGCTTTTTCAGCAGTTTAATCTGAATTACAATACGCTACCTGCCATATTTCGGAAAGGAAGTTGTGTGTTTAGAGACAAGGTTACCTTCTACCCTACCGAGCTGAAAATCATACTCATCTACATACAGAATTGATTTACAATTTTTTTTTCATACACTAGAAGCTTCTGATAAGTGGCATCACAAAAAACTTAAAATTCTTGTGAGAACTTTATTAGAAGATGTTTTGGTGTAGATAGATTTACATCTTGACATTATCCTTGCTTGTAATGTGCATAGATCACTTGTCCCTGATATGAACCAGCACTTTTATCCCCTCTTAGAATCTGCCAAGCTATCATGTTCTCATCTTGCCCAGTAGTTCATTAGGATATCTTAATTTGGTAGCAACCATTTCCTTTGTTGCAGTCTTCCTCAGAAGAATTTATGTGATTCTCTTTTATTTAGAATTTTTTGATAGAAGCACATTCATTCGGTTAATGTTCAGTCTATACCAGTGGAGGTATATCACCATTTTAAACTTATGTTACCACATGAAAAACCTGACACCGTTAAGGCTTTTGCCATCCACTACTTGTAATGATTGGTCAAAGGCAAAACTTTTTGTTTTCTGGTTATGTAAAAGTATGATTTTTCTAAGTCGAAGTTGACTTGGAACTTAGTTGAGTCCAATTTGAGTTTTGGCATTTTAAACCTTTGGTCTGATTGTATTACTGTGAGAAGGAATGGGCTACGTTCACTTGCTTGGTGTTTTTAAGTTTTCTTTCTTGCTAAGCTGAAATGGAATGGTAGCACCTTGTGTTGCTGTCCAGGTGGAAGATATTGTGAAGTACACCGAGTGTGGTGATCCAGTTAAACGGTCTCGTTTGAAGGTGATAACATACCATTGTGATATAATTGAGAAAACCTTTTGGGACAAGCATCAACACATCCTCAAATGAAAGCTCACCAGAAGTTCTATTCTAATGAAGCTGAGGTTTTAGCCATCCTTGAGGCTTTAAGGTTATTTACAATCTCATTCCGGCATCCTTTGATCATTGAAAGTGATTCTCTCAATGCCTTCTCTTGGGTGTTGAATTCAGCTAAGGGCCTATGGAAGTTCTAATTTTATCTCAATGAAATTAATTTCTTATCTTTGGAGTGGGAGGTGGAATTTAGGCGCATTCTTTGTTCAGTGAATGAAGAGGCGGATGTATTGGCTAAGAGGGGCTTCACTCTAGTTTGTTCCTTTCAGATTTTTCTTTTCTTTGTATTCTGTTTCTTTTCTCTGTTCTGTTTGGGGGGTATTAGCTCATCTACTCCCCAACCTTTAGCTTTAGTATCTTGCTTGTATTCTCACTTTGTATCTTTTGTGTTCTTTATATAATTTATTACTGTTAAATAATAATAGTAACGAAGTTGGCTCGTCAGTCGTCACCCAGATATGTTAAAGTTTGTCCTTGGTTTAACTTAAACTTGCAACGGAAAATTTTGCAATATTTACTGAAAATGATCATACCTTAAATATTTAATAGCTATCTTACAAGCTGAGGATGTGGGTAATGGTTCACCTGTGTGAAGTGAACTTCAATATTTAAGTGGTTACCTCAGATTGAAGGCGTTGATTAATCAATTAGCAATCTGAAAAACAACACTTGCTACTGTGGTAGAAATGGATCTATTATGGAATCTGATTCTAACAGGGCCTTTGTAGTGATGAACTGATAAAAAAGCACTTAAACCTCCAACTGAATGCCAGCCAGAGAGTAATTTTTATTTTTCATTTTTCAGTTAAAGGGTCTGTATTTATGGGGGCTTTCTGGAACATCTTGATGATAACTGACTTCTAGCACATCTGGCTGAGTGTGGTGGGATCTACTTTTGGTGTCCCACTGCAGAAAAACGTCGTCATGCCAATGATCCTAGCCTAAACTTGGAATGTGTTCATTGACCTTTAGAACTAGAATATCGCAATCCAGTTGGGCATAAAAGGGATTCCTGGGGCATTGTAAATAGAAGGAACAATCTTAAATGAAGATTGCTTAAAACACTTTTTTTGGGTCTGTTTTTTGTTTAAGTTTTCGTTAGTTGCTTAAATGTTTAAGAGAAGAAGTTTTTCTTTAACTGTCCATGTTCATTATCAGTGGATAGGAGGGTAATAAAGAGATGGGAATTAAATCATTCAGAAAGTATATCCCATCATGGATAGAATCATTGCAAGGGACGGTGGCCGATAATCAAAGCCTTAACAGGATCATTTTTTTTTTAAGGCCAGTTTGTTTGCATGGAACTGAGATCGGAATTCATCGTAAAATGGGTTTGAAAGGTGAAGGATATGACGCGAAGATAACCCTCACTAAAGGCTTGATAGGGTAATGGCTAGGATTCATTTTCCATCTCCCTTTAATTCATTGTCCATTAAATGAAAGACTAGCCATTTAGGGATCTTTACCTTTGTTTCTTTCGCCGTTAGGATTTCATTTCCTTAAGGTGCATTTGAGCAAATAAAGGATTCCACAATAGAAAGGAAAATTGTTTTGACCTTTTTGCAGTCCACATTTTTGTTGTTTTGTGCAACATATTTTCCATGCAAAAAAAAGGGTGGAAAATGATTTTCCTCGATAGAAAGGATTTCAGTTTCCTATGAGTGTGGGTATGGAAGGCTTCTCTCTCCCTAAAACAAGGGGTCACATAAAAAGTCATATAAACTCTCCATTTTTTAGATAATAGGTTGCATCAATAGCATTTTAATTCAAAATTCTCTCTATCTTTTTCAACAAAAGTAAAAAAGCAACCTCGTTTCTCCACTAAAAGACAAAAAAATCTCACTTCTCTATACAAAAAGTCATAAAGATTTTACACAAGACAACTCAAAATAAAATACCATCATAACCTCATTATATTTTATTCTATCTTGATTTGATGTTTTATTACACTTTATTTTACATGTAAAATTACCAAACGGGCCGGTGGACCCTTAGGGTAGAGCCACACAATGCTCTCATTGCACGGCAAGTTCTAAAATCCCTAAGAATTTAATTCCATGCAAGCAAGGGCTCAATCAAAAAGAGGTCCACCAATTAATTGCTGTGCTCTCATTTCCTGAACAATTCTTATCATTGATATGTTTAGGGAGCCATCTATTAGAAACTCGTGAGGCTTGGGACAATTTTATGGTTGAAGATCTTAATGTGGGTTAGGAGCAAAAGTGAAGTTAGCACGTTCAGATGATCATGACCAACTAACGAAATTTAAGGGCCCAAAGTTTTAGTGGTTACTGGATCCACTATACTTTATTGTTAAGTCAATGGTTACAATCATTTGATCGTCCTGATCTGGCCATATAAAGACCTTTAAGAACCATTATAACCCTGTGATTGGCATGCATCAAAGTCAGTCCTATAAAGTGGTTCACAAGTTTGAAACTTGGTGCCAGATCCTAGCAAGATTCTCCTCGGCATGTAATACTAGGTGTAGAGTTCCTTGGAGAAAATCAAAATTGTTGCAAAGAAAATAAAGGGCATGCCAAGTTTCTTGTGTGACGCCTTCCCTGGCAAGCACTTCTTTGACCCCTGACTCGAAAAGCATACTGACCCTAACCAAAATTCAATCATGCCATCCTGAATTGCTCGACTCAATGCCATTTAGAGTCGCCACTGGTCAGCGTATGATCTTACAACTACCACCTATCTCAAATTGAAAAACATTAGCAAAACCTGCATTTTTTTAACAATTCCAACCTCGAAAAAGCTTAATTTCGGCCATTTATGCACACAAGAAAGCAGCAAGCTATGAACTGTAATGTAAATGATAAATTGGACTGAGGTAGGTGCAGTATCTCAAAATCATCACCATCATTGGAGCCTCTACCTGTTTATCTGAGGTTAGCTTATTCTTGGAGAAGAAGATACTAATCATCATTGATCTTAAAATTTCGAATATTTAAATCTTGAAAAAAAAAAAAAAGATGAAAAAAAAGAAGAAAGAATAACTTTGTTTCAGGCTGAAAGGTTCAGCTGATTTCTGAATGAACAAAGAGAACTGTTGACTGCAAGTGATATCATGTTCTACTGTGCTTGATTGTGTACTAAGATTAAAACGAAAAGAAATAATACTCTTTTGAACTGGAAGTGTACTTTTATGATTGATTATGAGTCCACACATCCAATGAGAAGAAAGACATTAAATGCAATTCGCAAACCACTTTACAAAATTACTATGCATTCTGGATCAGGGAAGAACTGCAGCTAAGTGCTGTTTCTTCTGCATCATGTCACCATCAGTAGGTCGAATTAAGATGCACTGGCGTATCTGACAGTCTGCATCAAGGTTATACCATCCTAGCGCTCCCAGTCAGATACCTCCTGTACAAAATATATGGACACATAAGAAAATAGCCATTGTACCCTCTCTTTGTTAATTTTCCTATGAGAACGGCTTGTGAAAGAAAACTTTCAATAGAACATGGGATCCATGTGGTCAACCCAAACACTTTTTCTCTGGTAAATACTCATGTCCCAACACACATGCAACTCAAGTCCTAACCTACTGATCAACAACCAGGGATCAATCCCTTATTGTTTATGTGGAGGGTGATGCCTCACCTTTGAGCTATTAGTGGATCGGCAACATGATCAAGTTAACCCAAAGCTTTCACATGCACTGTTGAGATTTAGTACCAAAAAGAATTAAATATATACACATATATATATATAAATATCTGCAGGTTGAAAACTGCTAAACGTATGAAGCACATAAATAAAGGGTTAATATGATCTGATGGGGGCCATTTTTGGCCACCCCTTGAATTGCATTTCTGAGACTAGTCTGCGCTACTCTCTCTCTCTCTCTCTCTCTCTCTCTCTCTCCCTCCGTGATGCACCTATTAGAAAATGGACACCTAGGATAAGTTAGCATAGAAATTACATTTAGTGCCCACTTACTAAAAATCCAAACTGCTTAAAATAAATGCCTGCACTTGCATGGGCCCTCGTCAAGTTTCACTTTCTAGGAGATAGGCCCACCATAAGATTGATTATGAATAAAAAACATGATTTTTTGTAATCTTTTTATTTAAGTTTCTTATACATAATCAATCTTATAGTGATCTCAAAACATATTGAATTCAAATTTTGCCATATCCAATCCAAGAGAGTTTTGTTTTGAATGGTTCAGATCTTAAATAGGTGGGCCACATGTAAAAACTCATGAATTTGCCTAAAAACCCTACCCTCAGGCGTATGTACCACAAAAAGGAACAAAATAAAAGAAGTGGAATGGATGAAACAAAGCAATAGAACGAACGTTAAGGGTGGAAAAGGAGTTTTAGTTTTCCCAATATGGCCCCTTTTTTTATAAAATTGTCCTTACATGGAATGACATGAGATGGGTGTATGATTTTATTGGCCAAGAAAAGGGCCTTTTCTAGTCAAACCCATTTAATATTCCAATGCATCCACCATGTGAGCAAGCATGTGGGGCCTACCTATGCATTGATCTAAATGGACCAGCCAAACCCTCATTCCAAATGTCAGTGGATCTCTTGGGTTTCCACAGATTCATTGGGACTGGACCGTTGGATCGAGGGTCCGAGATGCTCCTATGAGAGATATCTCTCAACATAAATGAGAGATTGGGTGGGGGCCCTCACATCCATATCCAATGCCAACAACTTAAATGTGAAGGCCCCCGCCCAGCTCTCCTAAGCTCAAGCTTAGGATAAGGTAAGCACAAGTGTGTGGGGCCCACATGGGGACCCACATGGGGATGAGGATGGGGGATTTCAACGACTCCATAGGACTCTCCCCTCTGCAAAAAATCAGCCCCAACTGTGATTTCTACCATCTCCATATGGGTTCCGAAAGTTTAATGGTCAATAGTCCATTTGGATCAGTACACAGTCGATCCAACGGTCCAGTAAATTCGAATATGACCTAAAGTTAGTTGACATGTGCAATTCAGGGGGGTTGTGTGTTTGGTCCATTTGGATGGACCAAGGGTGGGTCCTACAAGCGTGAGCTTATGAATTTTTTTTCCTAAGCTCGCGCTTAGGAGAGCCTTGCCCTATATATATATACATATATATAATATAGGGCTTTGTTCTTAAAGGCTTTGTTCTAGTAAGAACTATTCCCACAGAGTCACTGTGAGAACTTTCTATGGGGCCCATTTGTGGGTCCCATCCCAATCTCATGTCCCTAACCCCTTCATCTGTGTCCCACGAGTGTATGGCTTCATATTAAAAAAAATCAACCCTCCATCCAATGGACCCGTCCATTTGGATGGGTGCCAAACCTCAAGATTAGTGACTATCTAAGGGTCCCTGTTTGTGCATAGTTTGGATTGGTTGCTAGGTGGGCCCCATTAGTTCTCACGGAAGCACGGTGAGAACTAGTTCTCACTTGAATACTTCTCATATATATAGGGAGCGCTACACAGTGCTCGGGCGTTTTTTAGGAGAAAATGCCCCTCCTAGTTGGGCCAACTGGGATGCATGGTGATTATGGAAGTTCATTGGATGGAAAGATCCATATGAGCCCTACCTATATGCAAGATCTTGAGTCCATAAGATCATCCTAACCTTTTGATCCATGGCCCTAAAATTTAATGGTTTAGAGGCATCATTTTATTATATTTCAATCCAATGGTAAGGAAAAGTTGGATGAGTATCAAACTTGAACTTCTGACTATTCATGTGTGTGTGTGTGTGGGGGGGGGGGGGGGGGGTTAGTGTCTGTGAAAAGACTAGATTGCCTCAAGGTGGGCCCATGACCAAAAAAAAGAGGGGCGAAAAATGGGCATTTTTAAAGTGGGGCATTTTTTAGAATTTCCCATATACATAAAAATATATATAACACCACAAATCAAGGGGATCAGGGGCATCAGATTGACTTGAAATTTGAGATCTGGGTGGTCCCACATGGATCTTTCCATCCCCCCAATCCCATGATTTGTGAGGCCCCAACGGAATCCACACCGCACTGTATATATATATGGAGAGAGAGAGAGAGAGAGAGAGAGAGAGAGAGAGAGAGTATTAAATGATACCTCTCCAAGCCTTAATCCACTTGCACTGACATCAATTTCCACATCTGACATAGCCTCCCCATCTTCCAGCTCTGCATCAGTGAGTGTTAAAGCCTTTTGTAGCTTCCTATGAGAGAAGACCTCAACCTCAGCCATGAAACTTGCACTCACTGGTCGATGATCTGAAAACCTTTGATCAACCATTTTATATTTTATTAGCCTCATCCCCTTTCCACGCGAGAGAATGCGGTCACACCTGAGCAATCAATGAGTATTTTAATCACTTCACTCCAGCAATTGTTAAATAGAAACATATGACTAGATTGCTGATTCATGATTGTTTAAACTAAGGATTGTCTGGCCTATTTGTCATGTTTGCTTGTTGAGTAATATCCTGTTGGGATTGAGTCAATGCAAATGATCCAATTTACTGGCAACTCTAATACGGATGCTTGCACTTACTGGCAACTCAAATACAGTTGCTTGCACTCAGTCAAACAAACCTGGGTTTGTGTTGAACAAGTTTGATGTCAAAGTTGAGATTTAATTCCCAGTGTCTGGTAAGGCTTGCATTATGAGGGTTGAGTTCCAACTAAAGAATTCTTTAAAAATCTGTCCAAGTGCATCATGGTTCTCAAGGTCTACAAGAATAGGCCCACAGATGGCAGCTAATTGGGCCAAATTCATGGGCCTGCCCATTTGGGATAAGTCTATAGTCAAATGGCCCAGGGTCAGCCGGCCCATTGGGCACAACTTATGCAATTTCCAAGAAAATTTCCTAAATCTACATTCTTAGTTCAACAAATTTCCAAGAACATTTCTTAATTCTACATTTATAGTTTAGAAAATCCTAAGAAAATTACCTAGACCTAGCAGGAGAGTTGATTGAGATGTCATCAGTAAGAGGGAAAAATCCTATTTAGAAAAATAAATAAATAAATAATGGCATGTGATCATATGATAAAGAAGAAAAAGAAATCTTATTAGGATTAGTAATTTATTGGATCGACATCCCACCCTCTACAATTCCCTTGCAATGAAAATCACTCTTCCCTTCTCATTTTTGTGATTCAACTGAAAAAGTGTTTCTTCTTGTGTGAAGACTCCTTTGGCTTCCTAATGGTAATGACACCAAAGGATGGGCATCCGTGGTGAATGTGTGAATACTTAATCCACCTTAGGTCCCATCACTTTATTAAGTTTTTTTACTTCCCTTTTCCAGTGAGGTGGTTGAAGGCAGCATCTTGTTGTGTTTAGAAAAATGATCATAAGGGAAGTGGATTTGTCTAAATCAGATTTCTAATCCTAGTGGTCTGCATCAAAGAGTCTTTATATTTGATGCATTGATAGTTCAACTATGTGTTATTTGCATGGGTTCACTCTTCCATAGGTGAGACTTAGTTGCCCCAACCCAGTGCAACTTCGAGAGATCTACATCAAGATAAAGACCAAAGGGTGACTCTTAAGGCTCTCATCCTGCATAAAGATAACTGGGATGTAGGATATCATAGTGCACCAAGACAGTCTTGTTTCAGGATGCTATCCGCTAATCATGGCAATCTTCATATATGTCATTATAATGCCAATTGCATTGGATCTCTTGATGATCATAGACCTATGGTTGGGTGTTTGTGCTTTTGCTATTTTGAATTTGATTAGATTCAGTGTCGAAGTTAAGTATTGGGCTATAACTTAGCTGATAAAACATATGAACTAATGTGGTTGAAACCTAGTAGGTTTCCTTGCTCACAAAACTGGTGGTGAAAATCAAGAAGCATTTCACATTTTTTAAATCCATTCTCCCATGAGTGTAACAAAAAAAATAAAAATAAATGAAGCCAATTATCGATTCATAAGGAAGATGGCTTCAAGGGTTAATGCCAAACCCTATATAAAGTTGAATGGAAAATATATTCACATAAGTTCTTACAAAAAGCCTCAGATACAATACATATGTTGCATGATAGCCATCTATGCTCCAACTCAAAATGAAGTGTTAGAGAGAGAGAGAGAGAAGGGGGCATGCTCTCCCCCCCTCTTTTTTTAAATAGTATGTTTGTACCTTCACTTGTTGGGTCATTATGTAATTAAAGTTAAACTAACAAATAATACAATTGTCTAATCACATTTTTGTATTCTAAACCCTCTCATGAGACAATCCAATGTTTCCCTGCAATGACCTTGTTCCGGTGGAGAATGTAAATGTGTGCGCTTGCATTTCTTCTTTGTGAGGAGAGATTACAAGAGTTTAAAATGCCTAGTCACTGACCATCAAATAAGAAACGGACGAGTTTTGCAGCAGGTCTTCTGTATCTATTATTACATTTTTACTATCTTTAGGTTACAGTACAACTTAATTAACCAAATTAGCTCCTCAATTACAGCCAAATCATATCCTTAAAAAATAATACAAAAAAGGAAGTCATACACGCTATCCTCAGGTGTACAATCATGCAAAATCTCCCTCCATTATCAATAAAAAATTGTTAATGTTCACCACCTTGGGTTTTCTTGGATTCTTGTGCATGAGAACTTGTCTCCATGTTTAACCTCTAGAGGTGTAATTTGTAGACAAGGCTGAGCTGAGCAGAGCTAGGCAGACTTGAGCTCGATTAATGCGCCAAGCTCCAACTTGGCCCAATACTGCTTAAGCAAGCTCGCGACTGACTTAAACTTGAGCTTAACTTGTGGTTGAGGAGCTCAAGTTAGAACGGCCAGAATGTTCCACTACTGCTGTTGACAAGTCCATTAATGAGCCCGCTAATCAAATGGACCGCATCCTCATCCACCTTTCTTTAAGTTGAGCTCGAGTACAGGCTCAAGCTTAACCTGAGCAGAGCTAAGCCGACCATGCTTGCTAGAGCTCAATTCATGAGGCAATTGACCCAAGCAAGACTAGGCTCCACAAGCTTGCAGGCCAAGCTTTAGCACGAGTCCAGATGAAACGAGCCTAGCTGGCTCAGCTTGTTGACAGCTCCATCAAAACCATTATGTGTTTGTGTTAATTGTGATGTTTATTCCAGCTTAGGTGATTTAACTAAAAACTAAGTAGAACCTTTGACTAAAAGACGACAGAATAGTGAATCTGAAACTCAGAAAAACCTAATTGCCATCCACCTGATAAGGATTACAATTTTACAACACCACACACACACACAACACACACACAAAAACAAAAAAAAATAAAAATTACTTGTCAAAATTTATTGGAAGGATAAATTATGCATGCTAATATGCTATTATCATTGAAAGAAGCACTCCTCATTAAGCTCCATATTTAGTTTATAGTTCGATATAAGATCACTTCAACTATTTTAACTGGTGTATGAGATGATATAGGATTTAGGCCAGGGTGGCAAAGGTAACCTACATTTGGCAAATATCATATGATCAACTGAGTTCTTTATAATGCAAGGGACTATATCAGTCACTTGTTCAGAGAGTTTTTCACATAAGTTTTAGGAGATTAGCTGATGTTCTCCAATATACATACATACAATCATACATAACTAAATAAAAATGAAGAAACTAAAACAAGTAGTATTTTAGCCAAGGAATGTGAAAAATCTTGGATTACCATTGCCTAAATAAATGAATAAATAAACAACAAGAAACAGGCTGAGAAGCAGAAGAATGAATAAAGCATATCCAACAGTCAAACCACATTTTAACATAGGGATTAGAGTTGGCATACCAAGCAGGAGTACGCCTTCCAGCCTTTGGATCCTCTCCAAAGTACTTATCTGTATTAAACTCATATTTATATGTCGGTGGAAAATTCAAAGTGCCTTCTGACCACCCATCAAAAGCTCGACCTTTCTTTAGCTCTCTTATTAACTGGAACAAGATGTTAAAAGATCTTCAGTATTTAACAGTAAAAACAGACAAATTAAAAAAAAAAAAAAAACCATTGTTGTTAAGGAGTGAAAAAGGTCACCATGAGGGGATAAAAAGGAACTATTATACATCAATCATACTGTTCAGCAGGCCCATGATTGCATGTAAGCAATACAGGCATGCTCATAAGAAGATCTTCGGAATTAATCATAAGAAAAATGGTTTAAGACTTTCCACCTATAAACCTTTGGTCGAAATGATATTTAACAGATTTACCCAGTTACAAAACAAAGCAACACCAGAAATTCTTTTATGGGATCACAAAACCTCAATGGGGAAGTTAAATAAAAGGTCAACTTACTTGGTCTCTCTCAAGTAACTTCGACCATTCTTTCTTGGAAATGAATTCTCGTGTTTTCTCATATGATAAATTGATGCGGTAATTCAAATCCCCTAACCAGATAATTCGTCTGCAAGGAGAAGAATACACTCAAGTAAATGACAACTAGAGGTGTCTCAGAGAAAGGTGAGGATGACCAAATATATGAAAAGAGATGTGATATGATTTGCTAGAATAATACTTGAGACTCCATCAAGCACATGTAAAGTATGCAACGAAACCTATAATAACAAACCATGGATAATAGTAAACTAACTCAACAAGGATATAAACATGTTGTTACTGAGTTTTTGCTAAGACTCTCTCTTTCTCTATCATGATATTTTTAGGAGAAGAATGTGATTTTAAGAACCCTTAAAGTACATCCTGGGGATCAAGGTGGTCAAATCTGTGAAGTGAGGCCAGATAGATGCAGACGAAAAATAAAAAAGAATCGAAAAGGAGGATAGGTCAATTTGTACATGCTCATCAATCATCATAGAAAAAAACCATCAGCTTCAGTTGGATAGTGATTAATATATTAGCTTCTTGGGTTTTAATTGATTAGTAAATTTGTCTAGCTGATATTACTTTTCTTAATATACCATGAGCAGCTAATTGTGGTTTATTCAGCTAACACAGTCTCCTCAGACTGGTCATTAAAAATGTTGCATTTGATGTTGTACATACTTAAAAGCATCTCCAATCATAGTATTCTTTTCCCAATGATTGGCACCTTGATGTTGAAGGTTATACTCATGCTTACTGACAAGTGCCAAATCTACTAGAAGCCCTACTGCATGGTACCTGTAACATTAGATGTAACTTGGTTGAGGAAAAGGCGTATGGTTGGCCATGTTCCAGTGCAAAGACATTTTGCAATGGTTCAGTGCATTTGAGCTAATGTCAGCTAAAAACATTATCGAGCGATTCAGGTTTTAAGATTAGCCTACATGTGGAGCTTCATTGTTTCAATGCAGTAGCTATTAATATTTTGTCTAATCAAGTCCTATATCATGAGCATACCAAACATAGACAGGTTGACTGTCACTTCATAATGGAACTGGTAGTTACAAATAAAGTTGTATTCTTTTAAAGCTGTAGATTTTCTTACAAAGAATTTTCTTTTCACTAAAACACCAATTGTGGAATTGAAGGGACAGAATTCATGACAATTGAACCAACATAAAGAATTACATCAAAACCCTTCACAGAGGGGAAAAAAACATAAGGATTTTCAAGGTGCATTTTTCTAAACAAAATACAGAAGCATTGAATTCACTTACTCGTGATCACGGATTGTTTTGGGATGTCCACTACCAGGAGCTGTATTGAATAGTGTTCTGCGATGTATTTCTTGTACGTCAGCATTCCTTCGAAGTTCATCCCCCTCCTTTTCACCAGATGTTAGGTGGGTGCAGACAAAGCAAAAATGTGTTTGATATATAGACATGCTGACAGATATTGATCCCTGGTGCACCCAAAGCAGTCATCAATGTTATAATTACTCCCGGATAGGATGAATGTCGCCACTCCTGCACGTTTAATATTAAAAGGAAATTTGAAAAGGCATATATAAAAGCAATGTTCTGTCACGCAATGAATCCCATCAAGCTTCATTCAGGCATTATATGGTATGAAATGGGCTCAATAATTTACTGAGTGATAGGGCAACACCAAACGTCCAAAAAAACATTTGAAAAATAGTTAAATTCCAAAGGGAGATACTGTCTGAATGAAGCTCGATGAGATTCGAACCCATAACCTGTCTGGGTGTCCCATACTGTACCATCACCCAATAACAGTGAGGTGTGTGACACTTTACCACCTCTTGAGATGTGAAGATTTTGGTGTGAAAATGGTCTTATTTACACACTATTTTCACACCTCATTTTGGCGCAAACAAATGTGATGATACATAACAATTACGCATGTGAGTGATTTTCACATATGTAAATGAGTGCAAACAAATGACCCCTTAGCTATTAAGATGAATTGTAGGGTCGAAAAATTTTCAACTAAATATTTGAGCCTCCTATTTGTAGAAACCTGAGATCTGCACTTTTGTGGATCCAATTATAGAAAAAGTCTGAAAGGAAAAAAAAAAAAAAAAAAAGCCCTAAAGAGGCAGTCTCTATCCCCAGGAAGTCGGGTGATTCTAGGCAATTCAAACTTGCCAGTTTATTACCTGTCGCATTATTTGCTAGTTGCAAAAGTAGGAAGATTAGAGTGTATCCAAAGGAACTTCATTTGGGAGGGGAATAAAGCTGCATATGATGAAATAAAGTGATGTGAAGCACAAAGGGGCAGGGGGCCTGGGTATTGGAGGGTTGAAATAGAGAAATTGGGCTCTTCTTTCTAAGTGATGGTGGATATTTGGTGAAGAAAGAGATATTTATGGATAAGAGTGATTGCTTCTAAATATGGGCAGTATAAGAGGCGCTGGGTATTGGGTAAAGTTCATATGCATAGGTCTGGTTGTTGGGGATATATTTCGAAATTAGAGAGGCATCCAACATGGCGAGAAGAGTATTTCAATGAAAGGGTGGGTTTTAGAGAGGGGATTGAGATAGATAGAGTTTTTAGTATACTGATTGGAATTGGGAAGTTTCTTCCATCAGGTTGTTACCTAGGTTGTTCTGGGTCGGCCAGAAAACATGGCTCCTATCAAGGCTCGCTAAGTTGCCATGAGAGGTTTCTGTTGTGGAGGTGATGGTCAGAAGGTTTTTCTTTGAGAGTCATCAAAGTACATGTCATCATTGTGTCTGTTATCCAACATTTTTCTTTACAAGAATGAGGCGGATACTAGAATTTAGAAGATGGAGGCCTCTACTAGCCAGCGGTAGCTCAGAAGGTGTTGATGGTGGACAATCTATAGAGGAGGGGTATTGAACTTGATTTTATTTGAGACTAAGGCTGAGGTACAAGGGGTTGGAGACCATCTCTATTCTGTTCTTGCATTGTGAATTCACCTCTTCCATTTGGAGACATTTCATGAAGTTAAGTGAGTTATCATGGTGTGTGCCTGGTTCAGTCGTGGAGGCAACTGACTTCTGTGGGCAGGCCCACTCTTTGGCTGCGGCTTAACTCTTTGGAGTATCATTCCATTCACCATTTTCTGGTCTATTTGGAGAGAAAGAGATGATTGCATCTTCAACATGTCTTGTGGATTGTTATAATAATAATAATAATAATAAACCATGTCTTGTGGATCACTGGATGACATTATTCCTATCATGATGCTTAAAGCGCATGGGTTGGCTTGATTGGAGGGAAATTGACAAGCTGAAGGTGGCGGACTTCTTGTACAGTTAGGATCTTACACGAGTGTGATGGGAGAAAGGGAGGAGAGTAGTGGCCTGGTCTCTTCCTTCTATTCAGGTTCCAATGTTCAAAGAAGACGGTGGCAAGGGAAAAGCTCACACCTGCTGATGTTGGGGGAGCCCTTCCATATTCTAATGGAGAGCTCCTAATCACGTTTTTTTTTGGCCCAATTGGAGCGAAGGAGTCAAATGAAGCCAAGATGGTTGCTCTCAAGCTTTCCTTTCTGTTAGTTCATAGTACAAGGTGATTAGTGACTCATCTAACACGATTGATTGGGTGTCCTCTTCCACAAGGGGGCTGCGATTCCTTCTAAATGAGGTCAGACCTTTATCTTAGTCTATTGATATGGTCATTGGTCATATTGGCGGGAAAGAAAATGAATGGTGTCTTTGACAGACTCTTCAGCCATATAAGGGGCCAACATGGATCCTACGGTTGTAGGACATGATGGAACTGTTTGATGTTATGGTCGCTTGTCTGTTTGTTATTGTATCAGCCGGTATAGTTCTCTTACACCACCCCTCTTTTGTAGTTGTTCTTCCTCTTTTAAAATAAAAGGTTTCTAGTTATAAATAAATTTAAAAAAAAAAACATTATGTGCCTCCTTATGCCCGCACCATAAGCTGGTTCAGTTGGTATATAAAACACGATATCATGACATGCCAAAATGAAAATGACAAGGAGGACGACGGTGATGACAATGCAGGGAAAAAAGTATGCACTGATATTGCATGTAACAGATGAGGTAAAATTTGAAATTAATCATGGAATTACACACATGCAAGCACACACAAGAAAATAAAGACAGCTCAAAAGTCCAAACATTGAGACTGAAGCAACTGACCTTGTTACCAATGTAACCCATAACACCAACTCCAACAGTAGAAACCTTCAAATTTTGGACGTGTTTCCGCAAGTTTCTGCGAACCCAGATTGAAAAGAAAATCCCAACCATTTGCTTGCTTATCATCCTTACATAATCTGATCTTTTTTTTCTGTTTATAAGAGATTCCAGGTCAAGGTCTGGTACCACAATTGTCTCTGACAACCTATTATTACTCGCACGCATGGACAACTTGAAAGATTCGGATGATCTAAAAGATTTAACTGATTTGAAGGAATTTGGCCTGTCTAGAACAAGTTGAGGAACCAAGTCCAATGGTTTCTCTGGCCAGCTCAAACCAACCCTTTCTGAGCTGCTTATCATTCTAGTTAACTTGACCTTGGGTTGAACAACTGGTGTTTCTGAGATTGTGCTATAATCTGTCAAATTCAGGCAATTCAGCCTGTCTAATCTCCTTAAGGAGGACTGCTGCTTGAAATCCGTTAAGCCTAAATCAATATTTCCATCACAGCGAGCTTCCTCATAAAATCTAGAATCCTTTATACTTGCTGTGTATCCATCTCTCTCTAGATTGGAAGTGAAGGATCCTTCTTCCAGAGGATGAATTTCTACATCACTCTCACTATCAGTCTCGGACAATATTTCATCTTCCACAACCGGGACATCATCTGATGGTTTAAACCTGGATGGAGAAGGTGGGCCACTGTGACACTTAAACTTTGTCTTGACTGGTTGGATTTTATTTAAAGTTTCACGAATAAGATGTTCCCATTTTGGCACTGGTCGGTTGTCCTCAGCACCAAGGATATTCCCAGCATTTAATGGAACAACCTCCTGAAGACTGCAAAGATAACATGTGAAGTCCATTAGAAATAATATCATAAAGCTGCTGCTGAAATGCCACTTTTAAAACAGAGAAGCAACTTCAATGTTCTGACATTTTCTTACTTTAGTGGAATAACCTTTACACATAACGGAAAGCAGAGAAGATTGTTCAGAGGAAAAGCCTTAACACTCAATAAATGTTGGACACAATTATATATACAAAAGTGAACAGAATAATATTTCAAATCACAGCCCCTGAAGTCCCATTAAGCAAACAAACATGAAAAGAAAGGACCGCATTTTTTTAATCTGAAAAAGAAATATTGCAAATACATGGATCAGGAAGAGAGCAGATATACAATGCTACTAATCGAACTTGAAAAGGAAAGCAACAATAAATCTTAGAGGTAAAATCAGAAACTATATACTTTCCATAAGTACTTAATGGATCCACACACGAATTCTGGTTCGTTAAGGAGGAATTTACCCAAGCACATATATATCTGCAGGCTCTGGCATGTCAAGCCAATCTTTAATATCTAGACCATCAGGCGGCAATTTTCCTCCAACATTCCACGTACCAACACAAACCCTGTACACCAAAACTGCAAGATCAGGAAGAATTCAACATGAATGTAGCAATCCATCCCCTTTTGCTTTAGACGTCGAGGGGGCTATATTAAAGCAAACTTGGTAGAGGACTGTCAATATATTGAAGGCAAGCGAGCAGTTTCAGCTTTCGTGGTTATTGATGGATTTCAGTTTTTGTTTGATTTCATATTTCTCTGTCGATGGCACGAGTATAGCTTATAGGAATTTTTTTCATATTATTATTTTAAAAAGGTAACTGATGGGTATAGCTTATAGGTGTATAGGAATTGGACAGTAATGACTGTTTTGAGAGTGAACAGAATACCTGATCTCTTTGGTATTTATATATTGTGCACGAAGGGTCTCTGACTTTCGTCTTCTTAATTTGGAAGGAAATACTCCTGCATATTAAGGCCAAAGTTATTGAAAACATAAGATAGAGTCTCAAAGAAATACAGCAATGGTGCATTTGGATGTAACCGCTTATAGATATTACTTGCAATCCCTCACTTTATCTTGACATTGACCTCCCGCACTTTATCTTGACATTGAAGGTCAATCGAAGAATCGAACAGTGAATCACCCTGATCTGAGCGATATTTAAGCCAGCGGAACTGAATGGGGTTCAAGAAGGGAGGTGTTGTTCATAGACCCAAGTCCTCTAATGGGATGATAAATCAAGAACGGTCAGGATAGCTCAGCTGGTAGAGCATAGGACTGAAAACCCACATGCCACCAGTTGAAATCTGGTTTGATCAAGCATCTATTTTGATTTTTAAAAGGTTGATTCGTAGATTATGCAAGTATGCTTGCTAGAAGGAAAGATTGGATGGGAAGGGAGGAGACAAACAGGAAGAAAAAAGAAGAAAGAAGGAAGAAGAAAAAAAGCAAAAAACACGTGATATATATATATATATAGAGAGAGAGAGATCATGTGCAAAGATGGAATTTATAACCACACAGCTCCCTTTATGAATCTTATGTTGACAAAAAATACTAAAGTATCCATCTTTGCAGTAGAAGACAAATATACCCTTAGAAATAACTTGACCACCTAGATTCTTAACATTCCTCAGGTTGGAACACACACATCAATCATGCCAAGTTAGGCAAACAACTCCGAATTTTTTATGCCTTTCAACTGCATACATTGAAAGATATGCTACATAATCTCCTAATTTGATGTAAACAGTATGAACAACCACATGAAGGCTTCGCTGAACAAATCAAACCAATCACATGGAGGTTGGTTCAGATCGTTAACTGCCTTCTTCAGTTCAAAACCATGCCTTCTAGTCTTTTAACCATGGACTCTTGTGGTGAAGTTTGAATAACCTCTAGGATTGAGATGATAAGACAGGGCTGGTTTTTTAACCAACTACAATGACACCTTTTATCCCCCTTGACCCACATGATTGTCATGCATCCAAGTGGGCGCCCAAGGGAGTTGCACAACTAAGTGTTGTGTGAATGGTGCACACCAAATTGTTGCTATATTAATATGAATTGACTCTTACCCTAATTTTAGACTAGTATGATCATTATATACAGTTGAATTGAAACATTAAAAAACTGTTTGTAATAATCCATTAAATTTTGAGCTCTAAAATCAAAGGCTAAGATCTGCTTATTAGTCTAATGTTCGTCGTAGCCCTATTCACATTCAGACCTTTCCATCTGCCAACCCTATATGATTGTCATGAAATCAAATAGGCCCCCTCACACATTTTAAAAGGTGCACCTGGGCATAAACAAGTCCCCTTGCCAGTTAACAAAGTAAGCAGTTATAATCTATACACGGCACATGTGTGTGTGTGTGTGTGTGTGTGTGTGTGAGAGAGAGAGAGAGAGAGAGAGAGAGAGAGAGAGAGAGAGAGAGAGAGAGAGAGAGAGAGTCAAGCTCCATCGGCATTTTTGATAATTTTTTTTTTTTTTTTTTATATCCAATCCAAATATAGGCCAAATCAATGTCAAATGAGGTGAGTGCCAATTCATGGGGGTGGTGGTTGCTAGCTCAACAGTAAGGGCATGGCTTAAAAAATTGGCCGAGTCGACTCTCCTCGGACTCGGACTTGAATCATGCAACTCGGCCGAATCCTAATGGGACTTTGCCTTCCAACCGTTTTATTGGAAATTGGGACTCGCCCCGACTCGGCCAAGTCCCATGAGACTTGGCCGAGTCGGCTCCCAAGTCCGATTTTTTAAACCTTGGGTAAGTGACGACAAAGTTCTGCAGTGGAGAGGCAGGGTAGCTAGATCTCAACCCCAGTTTTAACAGGGTGGTAGCAACTAGTAGCACCTTAAGAAAAACAGGTTAGGTGCAATAGCTTTAGAGGGTAGATTAGAACTAGCAAATAAAGAAAAAAAATTTTAAAAAGTTCATGGGGATGGTGATGTCCGGAGATGCCCACGTGAATGCATGCCATTCATTGGTGCAGGTGGTGGCTGTGTCTATATGTGGATTAGATCACAAACCAGGGGTATTTTTCACCAATGAACTGGTTCTCAAATAGTAAATTATATCTAAGCCGCCTGTGGGGCCCACTTGGATGCATGCCAATCACATGAGTAAGGGGTGAGAAGGTCTATATGTAGATTCTATATGCCCCAAAAATAACCATAATTAGACTTTACTGGTATAGATTCAAAGGCCCTGAAGCATGATGAAAACAGTTAAAGAAAGGTATCAATACAGAGGTGAATATAGGTCTGATGAGTGTACATATTAACCTGACCGTAGAATGATATTTACATGTGTAGACTTGCGTGGAAATTATAATGGGTTTTGTCACTTGTGTGTAGGTGTACAATCAACAACCCTTAACAGTACTCATTACCAATCAACCATAAGCATCAAACTAAAAATCCACCTGTGTCGTCACCACCCACTACTTGATCCCAACCGCACGTTTCTGCGCAAAAGCAGAGAAAACCTTAGAATCCAAGGCAAGAAAGTGAAATTCTAAACAAAGTAGAAGCATCCGGGATACCCAGAAAACTGGATGATTCCCATTTCCCATCTGAAAGAAACACATGGGTGGGGTGGGGTGACCTCAATGCCTCACCTTCATCTTCGAATTCACTCTCGCTGTCTCTTTCGTCTGCGCTGAAATCGTACTCCAGAGATCCTCTGTTGAACCACTTCCTCAGAACAACCTTCGGCCAGTTAAGCTGTAGGCATGTGCAACCGAAACAACAGATTTCAACCCAACTCCACTGCAAATTCTCCAAATATAAGACAGACTCGGAGAAACCAACAACCCCACAATCCCCAAAAAAAAGAAATCTGCACCCCAGAAAAGAAAAACTAAAAAGAAATCAAATCTATGATATGGGTAGGGAAAAAGTAGATACCTCTTTGTGACTACTTGCCTGGTTCTTCATTCTTCACACTTTCTTCGACTGATCTGAAAATCCCAATAAGAAGAAGCTTTTGGATCTAAAAATGGCAGTAGAAGGAGACTTGAGAGGGATTGGTGGATTGAACATGGAAGGACTAATTCTCTGCAATGGATGTTCATCAATAAGTACTGGAAACTCAACTTTAACGGGCCTTCCATCAATTCTATTGGTCTGTGCCTTTTAAATTGATGTCTTGCTCTTTTTTTCTTTGCTCCTCTTCTCCTTTAGTTTTTCCTTTTTGAAGCGTGACTGGTCCTTGACCGCAACCGACATGCTAGAATTAATAAACATGTTCTAGGGCTAGGCCTATAAATTGATCCGGTTGGACCCATGGATAGCTCGGACTCGAACCAGGTAATGCCATTTCAAGTTTGGACCCAGTTGGTAAGGCCCGATTTAGACCCAACAAAATAACATGCGTTGCAGCGTGACTGTGCAACTTTTACCTGCGCACGGCACATTTGGACCGTCCTCTAGGTAGGACCCGCCACTGACATTCTACTGCTATAGATGCACGGTGCTAAAGAAAAAGATTTTTTATACAAGTATATTGCCTACCAGGGAAAAAGGGACAGGCCACAGGGGATATGAACGAAGGTAATCATAACATAAATGAAGAAGTGCAATATATAACCAATTTCAATATAGTTAGGATGAGGCTTTAACGGTGGTAGCGATACCATTAACCGAACAAGGCAAGGCTGAATGTAATTAGGCCCGTGTTAGGACCCAAGTGTGGATAATAGGATTAGGACCCACATCTAATTAAGAATAGGTAGTTTGGAGTTGAACTGATCCAAATTTGATCTACTTGTAAACCTTTGGTTCCTTAGCAACTCGGTTGAGTCCCATGTGACTTACTCAAGTCCTTTGATGTGAGTCTAAGCCTGATAGTACCCTACTCATTTAGAGCCGGGTTAGAGTCGACTCGGCCTCGGCCTCGGCCGGTTTTTTAATCCATGATTGAGGGATGCCCTTTTGTGGGGACAATGTTAGGCATAGAGATGTAACTAGGTTGTGCCTTATTGACGAGCCAAGCCAATCTTGGGCTAGGCAATGTCGAGTGCAGCCTACCCGACTGGGGGTCAACCCAATACAACCCTGAGGCACAGCATCCAGCTGTGTCATGCTAGGCTGTGCCGGGCCAGGTGGGCCCAAGGCAATGCCAAGACAAAGCTAGCCCATGGGCCTTCTTTTATTTTTTTATTTTTTGCATGAAAGATAAAAGGCATATATATCTGAGAGGATTTTGAATAATTGATATCTCCATTAAGTCAATCACTCCTTGAGAGAGTTTTGAGTAATTGATATTTTCATTAAGTCAAACACTCCTTAAATGTGTCATGTAATTGATATTCACCATTAGTTTGCAAGTCCGTCCTTTTCTTGGTTTTTGCTTAACCTTCTTATTTTATTTTCATGCAAACAAACTGAGGGAATACATGTCAATGATTGAGAAAATTTTGATTTATTCCTTTATTATTGCTTTATGTTTTTCCTTAATAGTATTAATTTAACCAAAATCCAAGTAAAAATTTATTTGATTTTCACAAGGAATATTAATTTACACAAGTTGACAATTGAGAAGATTTTGAATAACTAATATCTCCATTAATTCATTTATTCTGAAATTTGGCACATATGGTATGGATACGCACACCTATGAGCCTCTTATAGTTTTCTTGTGAAATTAAAAAGATTTATTTTGCGCGCAAGTGCATGCCAAGGTCCAAAGGTCTTCTCACTCAAAGAGGTTGAAGCGAGGGCGGTCTTCTTTGCTCTTGAGATTGTTAAAGCCAAGGGCTTTCCCAAAGTTTGTGTTCACCTAGAGGCTAACGAGATTGTGGACGCTCTCAACAATTGCTTTGATTGGGCTGTCAACTCAATAATTTTAGATGTCAAAGACTTCGTCTCATCTTTTGTCTATATCAGATTTTCTTTTGTTCCTAGGTCTAAGAATGAAGGTGTTCACATGCTTATTAAACTAAATTATAGGTTGAATCAAAACTTTATTTTGAATTGGGGTAGGAACTTGGGAATGGTAAGTGGTTTGTTGTTGTTTCGCTCTTTTGGTGTCGTCTGGGCTTTGTTTTCTTAATAAAATTGTATTTACCAAAAAAAAATTGTACACCTACAGGCCTAACCGTGTTGGACTAGGTCGTGCTTGGGCCTAACTGTGCCTAGCACAGCCTGGTCAACACCTTACTGGGCATGGGCAGCCCGGCCCACATTGCATCTCTAGTCTGGCGTGCGGGATGTGGCACCCTAAGTTAGGCTAATTAACATCAGCTATCTGCAAGGTACTTGTATTAAATACACTGGTTCCTCTTCTGTAGAAATAACTTTCAGGGTGACTCAAGCTTTCCTCTCTCACTTGTATTAGGGCACGTTTGTATATACACCATTTCCACATAAAGGAAAAATTGCTACGTCAGTAAATTTCATAGAAATGGAAACCTTAGAAAAGGATTACTGTAGAATTTAGAAATTCATGATTGGTGCAAAAAAAATTTTTTTTTTCCTTATTGAATTGGTGCTAATGTTGTTTGATGCAGCTGTGGATTTCTTATAGAAAATCAGATTTTCTTATTTGGTGGAACAATTTTTTGAAGAAAAATAAAATAACATGTATTTTATTTATTCAACATAAAAAATATTTATTTAAAGAAATAAAAAATGAAAGAGTTGTTGGGCACGTTTGTGTACACACCTTTTCATGGAAAGGGGAAATTGCCACTTCAGCAAATTCCATAAAAATGGAAACCTTGGAAAAGGATTTCCATAGAATTTAGAAATTCATGTTTGGTGCAAAAAAAAACTCCTAGTTGAATTGGTGCTAATGTTATTTGGTGCAGCTGTGGATTCCTTATAGAAAATCAAATTTTCTTATTTGGTGTAACAGTTTTTTGAAGGAAAATAACATAACATGTATATTATTTATTCAACATCAAATAATAATTTATTTAAAGAAATAAAAAATGAAAGAGTTGTAGGGTCTTGGGTTGAAATAGATAAGAGCGAGGAAAAGAGGAAGAAGTTTTCCGAGGAAACCCATTTTCCATAACACCCCCAACCCCCCCCCCCCCCCCCACACACACACACACACAATAAGAAACTCATTTCCACACACACAATAAGAAACTCATTTCCACCATTATCAAGGAAAATGCTAACAAGGTAGAAAAACATTTCCGTGGAATTGTTCCGCACCAAAACGCTTGGAAAATGGCTTTTTTATCGGATAGCCATCCACTTTTCCACAGTAAAGTGTTACACAAACATGCCCATAGGATTTTGAGTTGAAATGGACAAGAATGAGGAAAAGAGGCAGAAGTTTTCCGAGGAAATCTATTTCCCATACCCCCATAGGAAACTCATTTCCACCATTATAAAGGAAAATGCTGACGACGTTTCTATGGAATTGTTCTGCACCAAACACCTGAAAATGACTTTTCCACGAAAAACTGTCCACTTTTCAATGGAAAAGTGTTACACAAACATGCTCTTAGGAATCTCTCATTTTTATGAAAACTCGGGCTGCACCGAACAAAAAGCAACAGCACGGAAAGGAAATAGAATTCCACTTTTGCATCAACACTCCTCATAAATGTGCCCTAAAAGAGTAAAACAGTTATATATGAATTTTCCCAAGACATCACGAGATAAATTGTGTTGTAAGCATACATCATTTTAACGGGTGCCATTTGACAAGGCTACTTTTCAAGAGTATTTGACTTATAATTGATTCAAATAAGTGTTTTTAAGTGCTCTAGAGTGATTGGAAATATTTATATGAAGTTTGACTCACTGAGCTTTAAGAATTTCTAACTCCTTTTGGAAATGTAACAAGAAAATAACTTTTCCAAACACATATGAAAGTCTAAAATCTAAATCAATCATAGATCTTTTGTTTTGACAAGCTTGACCATATAACTTTACTATAGGATAGTTTTATTTATACAACTTTTACTTCATAAATTCGCTTGAGCTAGTTTTACTGTATCAGAACTTTGCTGGTATATATATATATATATATATATGAGGGGCATTCATGTGCATCTATCCCTCACTATAGGGTGAGGGCACTTTTCATTTTTGCACATAAATCCCCCTTTTGTACTTCATCCTGTGTACTTGAAATCTTCCTTTTGTACTTGAAAAATATCATTTACGGAAGCATCCCTCACCCTATGGTGAGGGATAGATGCACATAAATATTTTTCTATATATATATATATTGAAGCACCATAAAATCCAGACAATAAAGCATGACATACAGGACATATACAAAAGGATTGAGAGAGCGCAAAATGATTAGTATACGACTTCAATATCACATTACTATCATTGTCGACGCTGTAAACTAAATGAGTGGGAGGAGTGTTACTCTCAAATTCAGACAATAAAGAATGACATACAGGACATATACAGAAGGATTCAGAGAGTGCAAAATGATTAGTATACGACTTGAATATCACATTACTATCATTGTCGCTGTAAACTAATTGAGTGGGAGGAGTGTTACTCTTACAAGGACATAGGATTGATATCTACTTTCTGGGGTGAAACTACAATTACAGTAGCCTTGCCACTGAACTATGAGTGGTTTGGCATCACATCCATCTTTCTTTTCCTTGCCACTGAACTATCAGTGGTTTGGCATCACACCCATCTTTTTTCTTTTTTTTTTTTTTGAGATTATTCATAGGAATGTCTTGCATGGTGTGCATTGGATAAGTTTTTGCGTACTAATTTAATTAATCAGGAATGTGTTTCTTTGTTATGTAAAGCTGTGTCATACATTGCATTGTCCTATGGACTATCATAATCACCATAAATACAGGCCACAGTACCTTACAATTCATTACTCAACAATCTTGTTTTTAAAAGGTTTTGCTCATCTCTTTTTTTATTGGTATGAACTCTAATACCCTCTTGAATTAAGGAAATAGTTAAATTGACTCGACTGGTGCATAGCAGCTAACTGTATATAATTGGAGGTCATGTGAAGGGGTTACAAAGATAATAACCATAATATCAAGTTTCGATTTGTTTGGATTAATCATACTTCTAGAAAAATGGAAAAGATTTCCAAACATAGTTACATCTTTTTCTAGGAAAAATAGCTCGAGCTTCAGCTCTTTCCTGGTTGTCTGGGGTTTGAACTCTATGTAAGTCACCTATTTCCGTGTGTGTGGGTTCCTTTTCCACTTGTGCAGGTTTTCTTTTTACGTATGCGGGCCTCCTTCTCACTTGAGTGCACTATCTTTCCATATGTAAGCGGACTCTTTCTTGGGTCCCGAACCCCTTTGCTAGGGTAAAGAAAAAAAAAAAAAACTTTTTCTTGCTCAATTTGTTCCAAGTTGGCCAATGGCAAGAAGGATGGTGCTTATTTTTTACCTTTTCACTCTTACATCCACTTTTCGTGTCTTTTCTTTTCCTGTTAGGCTTTTATTAAATATTTATAAGATTTCTAGAAATATGATTCACATGACCACAGAACAAGATAAGGGCCTTACTAGGATAACCACAAGTAGGATAACTCCACATTTAAAAACCCAATATTCTCCCACTTTTTCCATAGGACCACACTTCTAGAAATCAAACAATATTATCTTTTATCCTATCGATCAAGCAAATGCTTAATTTAAGAACACCTTCAATTTATAAGTCTCATTAGCATACCACTTTAAAATATTGATTGCTGGTCACACTCAAAAGAACCCTTCATCTTCTTCATATCTTTAAAAGTAATCTGCATTTTTTTTTTTTTTTTGGTATTCCAGCTAAGGGGGCTGAATCCCCTAAGACTTGCACATACAGGAGAAGGAGAAGAACCCACAATCACGGGAAGAGAACTCGTACATGCAAAGAGAGACAGACTCACACATGCGAGGAGAGAGAAATTGGCATACGCAGGAGAGGGGGAGGCCAAAGTCAAACCCTGAATCTCTTAGTGAAAACTTTTGGCCTTAAAAAAATATCCGCAGTTGGCTCACCTTTTGCCCTACTTTTTTCACTACACCTTGGTCACCCTCCAACATTTCCTTTGGCTTTCGTGTTCTTATCTTTAAAACTCTCCATTACTTATCCAACTTTTTGGCTTTGTTTTCACTCAACCTTATTCACAATCAACCTTAATCTACCAGAAAAACCTTATTCACAATCAAAGAAGCCTCGGCTATCTTTATTCCATCTTTAATGCTATCCACTCACTTATTTTACCTGATTTTGACTTCCTTTTCATTAGATCTTTGGCCCACTTCTTTGTCTTTTTATCTAGGGAAAGGGTTAAATTAACTCAATGACTTTTTAGTTTTAACAATGGGGCACCTTCCAACTATACCATGTATCTCATCATGAGGTTAAGGTGAAGTAAGAAAAAGTAGAGACACAGTTCGAAGCTACTCAACATTGCAACCATGAGGTTGCAAGTGGGTGAAGAAGTAGTTCTTTCTTTCATCATGAGGTTAAGGGAAAACTCATAAAAACTAACCACAAACCATCCACCTATAAGGTTTTTTCCTTTTCCTTTCACTCTAGTGAATACTCATGTACCCACATACACTAGGCAAGCCCATCACCAGATCTTTAGCTGTTTTTTATGAGCCTTGTTGCTAACAAGCACCTTCCAGTACTTTCAAGGGGCTGGCTGGGTGAAAAGCCAAATACACACTCTAAAATTGGGCTTAATTTGAAAAGAAATATAGACATATACTAGCTAACACTTGTAGACTATGTACTATTTTATACTTTAGTTCCCAAGTTGACTGACCTTGTGGGGGTGCATCTTGGGAGGGTTGGGTTGGATAGCTGCTCAACCTAATCCTGGCTCGAATTGTATGTAAGCAGACCCAAACTTGAATCCGACTCAAATGAAACCTGAATATACCTGACCCAATTTGACCCGGCCGGGTCGCCTCGGTGGCCTAAACTTTTGGACTTGATCATTTTCTTTTCAAAGGACAGAAAGTTTAGGAAATGTGTATAATTTCCTGTATAATATAATATCTGTAGTCTGTACTACTTATCATAATAAATAAATTATATATACAAATAGATAAATCTGATACTCGGGCCTGATTTGGTATCCAAAGCCTGAAACTGAACCGGATTTCATGTGGATTTCAAGATTCAGGCCTGAGCCAGACCCAAACCTCAACAAACCAAACCAAAATCTCACTTTTAGTCAGGTTGGGTCATGCGGGTTTGGGTTTGGCCCAACCACAAGCAGTTGTTATTTTGTCAATTAAAGTATGCTAGTGGTTGTGATCTATTTGCAGTTAACTAATTGGAGCAAGCCAGTGAATCCATTATTTTTTCCATGTGGTCGGCAGTGGCAATCCAAAAAGATTACTGTAAGCTGCAACCCATTCAATCAAAACCATAAAACTAATTGAAAACTAGCATGCTCTAATAGTGAGGGCCAAAAAGCATGAGTAGAAAAAAGAAACTTTAACCACATGTGTTTTTTTTTTTTTTCCAAAGTCTTTTAAGTGGATTATGCAGTTCCAATTTTTGTTGTTTTCTTTTGTTTTATCTTGTCTGCTTTTTTTTTCCTATAATGGCTTCTACTCGCCGGGTGGTTTAATATATTTTATCTTTACAAAAAAAGTCTAACCACATTGTTATCAAACAATTGTTTATTTGGGTTTCATTCCATTGCACTTTTCCTCGCTACCTGACTATAAGAAGAAGGTTAAATACCATTATAATATATTAAAGCCATAGGTTTTGGTTTTAATTCTAACCGATAGTTATGTCTTTTTATTTAAATGTTTTACATCTTCTCTTCTCTATTTATCTCATGCAACTATCCACTTCTCATCAAACCACCCACTTCTACCATTCACGTTTTAAAGTTCCAGTTCTTCTTTTCTATAAAACTTTGTTCTACCTCTTTTTTTTCTATTATGTTTGAGTCTCAATTCTCTTGTTTCTATTTTATGCCACGTGTTCTACGGAAAGAGGTACTTTTGTAGCCTTTTAAATATATGGTTATTTATTTTACAATGCATCGAGATACCATGATAAGCACGAGTTATTTTTGCTTGTATTTATTTTTATCTAGACTCCGGTAGAAGGGGTTCATCTTAAGGAGGAATTCATTACTGACAAATTATATGGAGTAACTATAGAGTGTGGCAGTATGATTTACACGCCCTTACGAGAGACCTCACTTACAAAAAAAAAAAAGTCCATAAAATGAGAAGGATAGCCCACACATGGGAAGTGAAGTCCATACACATATAAATAGTTGCTTATCTAAGAATTGATCCTGGACACCAGCTAATTGTGCAAGCACTTGACTTAAAAGAAAGAAATTCCTATTTATCAAATCCTACGTAAGGAGAGAATACGTATAATAATACTAATAATGATTTGCAGCCATAGAGAGCTTAAAAGGTGGCAGCCATATGTCATCAATCCTCTGCACCCTGTCATATTTCAAGGGTTCCCCGAGGCATATGTGACAAAAAGAACAGTTGATACCAGACCCCATAAAATGATAGAGAAGGTCAAGACAAAAGTACAAGCAGGAGGATATTGTTTTAATCCAAGACAAGAAACCAGATAAAATTTGGAAAGGAAGATTTGTGGTTGAGAATAAACATGCCCATCTTCCAGAAGATGAATGGTCGACATTGATCACAGTTTAATAACTGTTTTTCCTTTTAAGTCAACATCTAAGGTTACACACTTACATGTGCATGTGATTCCCTAGTGATCAATCTTACATGTGATTCCCTAGTGATCAGTCTTAATCTAACATTTAATTAGCCAATACAGGGGCTTATCAAAACAATAGTTGGGAAAACAGACAAATTGATTCGCTTTTTCTAATTTATTGTTAAAAAAATCAGGGTTTTGTTTAATACAAAAGATTATCATGTCCAAATGGTAGATGCCATGGTGCTGCTGTCCAATTAGATTAGAAGAGAACGAATAAATTGAATAAAGATTTGGTGATTATGGAAGTTGAATTAAGACCAAAGACTCCTAACCACCTATGTTAGAGGCCCCTCTCAAGAGCAAAGGTTGGACTCGGCCGATCTAATAGCCAATCATGAGTAATGGGTAGGCCTAGCTAATCTAACGGCAGTCTCTATTCAAGGCCCCTTAATTAGGTTTGTGATCCACAAGTCAAGGTATTGTTAGGGCATTTTGTAGTCTATGCGATGCACTCGTACACCTAATCAGAATATTTATCGAAACCCTAGCTAATCCTAGCTTATATATGAACTAGCAAGGGCACGTATGGTTAAAAATTGAAAAAATTCTGGAGGAATCCACATGCACGAGGAATCATCACAGCCTTTGGGACAAAGCCTTTTTTTCATTAAGGATTTGTATACCTAAGGACTTCACATCTATATTGACGCACATCAATGTGTATAGCTAAAAAAAATTCGTATTGAAACATAAATCTACTTAAACATGTAAATTTTTATATCTAACCGGGGGACCGTAAGTAAAAATCCACAAAAGAAAGGATTTTCACTATTCCAAATCCTTCAAAATTTTACAATTGCCAAACATTAAAATTCTCAACGACTCCATGAAAAAACTACAAGAACCTTTGAGAATTTAATTACCAAACATGACTTGAGTGGTTTCTTCAACGGCACTCAAGATGAAACTTCTTAGCAACATGATGGTGGCCACACCTAGGAGTGGAGTGCGGGGCCCACAACATGTACAGGTCAACCCAATCGTTTTCTATGGTTGTGAAAACGGTGCATGTGGATGACGAAGTCAAGACATGAGAAGGAGAAAAGAACACGGCAGGTGTGGTCCTCAGTACAGTGAACACAACAGACGCTCCATCTAGGACTCTGTTTTTTTTTATGTTGTTGTTGATAGGATCCCCATCCAGGACTTGTAGGGATTTTCTGAGCTGTCCATTTGGGCTGTCCATTTCGTTGCCGGACCCTTGCCAAAAAGAATCCTAAAAAATGTCAAACTAACCTTTCCTTATACAGGTGGGTGGTGCTAGTGACTTCAACACCGTGCCACGAAAAGAACCCTAAAAAATGTCAAACAAACCTTCCCTCATACAGGTGGGTGGTGCTAGTGACTTCAACACCGTGCCACGTGTTATGTTAGGTTCGTCATGTGCAGGAATCATTCACCAATAATTTTTCTTTGTCAACCTTATGATCATGGAGACAATAGATTTTAATCAATGGGGATTTCCATCATCGGGCTAAAATAGAGATAATTAGAGTCATTCAAGATGAATCTCATCCCCTCATTATTTAGGTTCTCAAGTTTCAATCGAAAAGTAGGTTCCACACTTCAATTGAGTACATGATAGAAACGTGATTAGACATTGACGTGACACTGCGACCGACAATATGATTTTAATCGCAGTTTTTGTCATGTGATAAATTTTATGATGGAGCCCTCTTCTTTTGAACAGAAACTCGTGGATCTAGATAAAAAAAAGATATGGGATTCATTTGGACAGTTCAAGTAATCTCTATGTGAGCTCCAGAATATAGTTCAAGGGATTTGTTACATCGTCTCCTGTAATACCTGGGATCCAAGTTTCTTTGTAAGGCATTAAACACGTATATTGTGGTCCTGTGAGATCTTGAATTAGACTATTCATTTTGATGGTGCACAATGGAAAGGGCTATGTCAAAGAGGATGAAAATGAAACCAGTGAAGCAAAAGTGTAACCTATCAAGATTTTGGGTTAGAATAGATCAAAAGGGAGAAACAAGATTTATGAAAACCATCCCCAATATAATTGATATAGGGCTTTGATGATTGGTGATGATAAAAAAAATAAATTAGGCTATCAAGTTAAAGATTGATCCAGTCAAGAGTTCCTATACTCTTCTGAACTTTTAATAGTTGTTAAATCTAAAAACTCAGCCATAATAACCATAAGATTCATGACAAAACTAATATCTATTAGAAAAAAGTTGTGGTTAATTGTGAAGTAGGACAATTACCCAAATTAAGTCAATCTTCCATCGCTATTGATTGGTATGAAGTATATGTGAAATGTGCATAACATGTTTTAAATACGACTCTAAAGGAGAAAATCGTGTTTTTTTGTTGTATGTTCTAAGTTTGACTTTTTATCTGATCATTTTGTCCTTTTTTTTTTTACTCAGCCAAGGGGCCTGGGATCCAATAAAGAGCTCGCAAACACATGAGAAGGCAGCCCACTCAACTAAGAAAGAAGCCCACACAAATAGAAAGAAAGCCCACATAAATGGGAAAGGGGATTGCACAAGCAAGAAGATGTGACGTACCCAAGATTCAAACTCCGGGAAACTAGATAAGAACTGACGCTCACGATACAAGCACAGCATCAATTTTTTGTGGATTTAGTAAATCGCACAAACAGAAAAAAAGCCCACATAAATGGGAAAGGGGACTGCACAAGCAGGAAGATGTGACGTACCCAAGATTCAAACTCCGGGAAACTAGATAAGAACTAACGCTCACAGTACAAGCACAGCATCATTTTTTTGTGGATTTAGTAAATCGTACAAACACCTAATTGGTCCCGTTATCTTTTATTTGTAAGTGGGATCCTTTTCTCCCTCGGCTCCCCTCTTAAATCTAAGCCCTTAACATGTACATACTTTTTAACTATTTTGATAGGAGTGATAATTACCTAGATTAAAAGTTTTGGGTTTATGCCACCAAAACTGTTAAAATCTTCAGATTAATGTGCACTCCCTTACTCTCAGACTGTCAAAATCTTCTAGTTCTCCATTTGTCCTGTAAGTCTTTTGCTTTGAATTTTCCACACCAAACATACCACATATACCTACAAACTTCAAATTATTTATTAAAAAAATTTCTGCAGCCACACAATCATGCGAAGCAGTCCAATAGGGCACATGCAGGTTATAGATGACTAACCGACCAACAAGCAATATGTCCCAAAATTAAAAGAATTCAATCAAGCATGTGACTTGTGGTACTCCTTTTGCCCAACTTCCTCAACCTTTCCTTCAGAGAACTTGTCCTGGACTGGAGAGCTAAGAAACCCAGCTACTGATTTACTGTTTATTGTTCTGGTTACGAGTAAGTTCGAAACTACAATCTCCAATTCATGAGCTGTATTCTAGCCGACTACGTTACTCCTCGAGATCATATGTAGAATTATATTTATATTTATATTTATTTCCTCACTATCATTCTTCATATCATACTAGTGTTCATGGAGCTCAATTCTGGACTCCAAAACCACCAAACCCCAAAAGTTTACATGAACATTTATATGTTGCACCCCTTAGTTTTATGGTTTTTATTAGAGAAATTAAATTTATGATCATCTTTCATTTTCAAGGACTTTTAGATGTTAATAACAGCTTAAAAACATAACCCTTATATCCAACAATGGGGTATAGTTGCATTGAATCCAAGTGTATGGTAGGATGGAAGGTCGCGCAACAGCTATCATCTAAAGATTAGAGCAAAACGCAGCAGCAACAACAATAACAATAAAAGATGAATAAATTGAGTTCCATAGGACAAAATTCCCTGGCTATGCAGATGCAATTACCCCAAAGTGTCTGGAATGGGATGGAATCAGAACTCTTCTAGTATTCAGAAGTGCTTGGGACAATCACCGTCACTAAAAGTCATCAGCAAATGAGAAACATGAATTCAATTAATTAACTAAAAATCTAGACTTTTATTTTCATATTTCCAAGGGGAAGGAGGAGGACTGCAGAGAAAGAGATGGAAAAGATGCTGAAATGTTGGTACCTTTTTCTTTACTTCTTTCTTTCTTAGGTGAGGGAAAAGGGGAGGAGATTCCTATCAAAAGAAAAGCTGCCGGACTCTGGGGTCTCTCACTGGTCGTCAGCTGCCATAAGATACAAGCACAGGACACCCTCACCCATCCCACCACTATTTATAATAAGATTTGATGAGCCAGGAAAGGATGCTACGTGTGAGTGTCTTACAAGGAGTCGGAGCTCTTCCCTTTAGATAAGGTGTTGAGGTCAACGTCTACTCTCTCCCTTAAGCAGTCATAATTGTGGTTGTCGAGCTCTCACCCTCACTATAAAATTATTGTTGTGTCGCTTCCCATCACGTTTTGGGATAAATGGTAGCTCAATGGGGTATAAGATTATACAAGTGGTATTAGACCCTGATAGGTTACGGCAAGGCCAAGCCCTCACCATAAAATCATTGCTGTACCGTTTTCCATCACCAATTGGTTTTGGGATATGTGGTAGTTCAATAGAGTGTAAAATCCTACACAATGACTAACCTGAAATTCCTTAGGCAAATGATAAATTTTGTAGAGGCACACGTCAAACCATGGAAATGAGAAAAAAAAAAATAGTTCACATTTTTTGTTCTTTACACTAAAAAACACCATGTCAAATTGCAAAAAATTTACAACAATGAAAAATACCCGCACTTTACAAAACCCTCGACAATACATAAATATACACTTAGAATATGTTTGTTTGATGCCAGATATTCCTGTTATCAAGTAAGCTCAACAACAACAACAATAACAATAATAATAATAATAAGGTAAGCTTTGAGTGAATATTTGAAACCGAGCTCCATCAACTTTGCTAAAAGACTAACAATTAGGTTTGCACTTGTTCGGCAAAACTGAACTTTTCAGGTAGTAAAAATGAGGTGGAAATGGCTCATAAATGATTTCATTTTCATATGAAGATTTGTGGGCACCTAAAGAGAGGTTGAAAGTAATACAATGCAGGTCTGAGTTTACACAGGTTCGTATATCCTCACAAGCTGCCAACTTGTAATAAAATCTTAACCGGACAGTACTACACCTACTTGAGAATAAGCAACATCACAATTTGGCACTGAACTGCATTTGAGGCCCTAAAATGAGAATATCCAAACATGCAACCAGCCGCGGACATGTTTGACCCATAGAAGCAGTCTGTCTCTCTTTCTCACCCACAAAACACTAGTTATTTTCTCCTGTTCTTCTCTCTGAGGTCCATTCAGATCCTCATCATCGTTAGCTTGGGACCTGCTGAAATTTAGGGGGTCCCACGTTTGGAGAGTGTCCGAATGCATTATTTATTTATCCACTGCTTAGGGTCCGTTTGGATAATTTCACTTGTAAAATGAATTCAAGTGAAGAGTCAGTTTAAGAGACGAAAGAACTGTTGTGAACTAGCCTGACTAGTGAAATTGGAGTTGGGCTTGTTCGGATTTTGGTTGGACTAGGGCCTGGATTTTGAAACCCACAAGGATTAGGTCAATTTTAGGGTTGGGCCTTCGGGCCTTCGGCACCCAAACTCAATCCAGGTGACAAAATAATGTTGAGGTTTGTTTCCCTGCTTTTATGCACGCTTTTATAGAGTTAATTTCTCTGGGTTGCAATAGAAGCAGTCGAACCAGTCTACATTACACCAAATAAATAGCCCTTTGGCAAATTATATTAAATTTTGGGTACCCAACCCAAGTTGACCCAACACAACTTAAACTGTTTTTAGGCTAAGGACTTACAATTTCAGTGAAATCCCAGCTTGAATCCCAGTTCAATTCCAGAGGGGCTTCCTGTTTGAAGGCCCAGATTGTGCCCATTTCTTGTTAGATGTGGTCTCCATTTCCCAGATTGGGCCCATTTCATTGACCGTCTTCAGTTACATATGGCTTGGACTTCCCTAAACTTGGTGCCCATCAAATTATCTGTTTAAACCCATCAAACTCAATACCCTCTCATGAATTAGCACCCACCTAACTTTGCAAGTTTTGCAAGCCAGTAGCTTGATTGTGCAATTTTGACACCCACCGACTTTATAAGACAATTAAGGTTCGGACAACTTTAAGGTATCAGTCAAAAGCATACCTGATCACATTTTGAGATCATGATAGGTCATGAGGAGAGATTCCAAATTAAATGCCCCATCTAGCCTTGAATGTTAAGCTTTCTGGTGTGCCCCATAGGCCAGACCCATTAATGTCACAGTGTTGTTATTAGATCAATGTCATTGTTATCATATATATATATATATATATATAAAATGGGAAATGCTCATGTGAGAGACACTCTCATCAAGTTAGTGAGAAATGGGTGGGTGCCCTCACATAAATATCCACTCTCAACAACTTAAATACAAGGACTCCTAATATTTATGTGAGGACCCTCACCCATCTCTCACCAAATTGGTGACAGTGTCTCTCACATGAGCATTTCTCATATAAAATATGTCTTGGGCTTCGGAATAGGGCCCGGAGTTGGGTCAGGTTTATCAATGTCGAGCTAGAGTCAAATACAGCCTACACTTTTCAAGTGCAAGTACACTACTCTAAATAGGATCCAGGTCAACCCTAAACCGACCCGAAATCCATATTCACTTCTTCATTAATGGGGGGGGCTCTTATACAATATTTATATCTCCGAGATATATGTTGTGTTGAACAGGTATATGGTGGACCATGAGGACCTTACTGCATATCGGAAATGCCGAATGGTGTGGATCATAACGATATAGTCATGTTTATGGATGGCAAATTTTGGACCCGTTTTGCTCCCGACTCATAAGGTTGTAAACAGGTCGATTCCGGTCCGGATCCATGGTGGACCTGGAACAGGAACCATTAAAGAGAAGGTGGAACTGGATCCAGACCCAGAACCATTTAGGAACCGGTTTCTTGGCACTAGAACCAGAACCATATATGGGATTGGTATGGATCCAGGTCCAAGTTTAGGTAGAGAATGATATTTTAAAAAATATGATTTTTAAGAGAGATTTACGAAAATTGAGATAATAATTTAGATCTAGGGTCTATGGGTCCGAACTAAGGTGGGACTAAATCCGGACCCATTTACTTATCGGGGCCCAAATAAGGACCCAGACCCGATTTTTAAAGGATCGGAACCTCCGGATAATCATAGAATCGGAGACCCGTCTACATCCCTATTAGCCCAACTTTAAAAACATAGACCCGTATTTGGCCCAAGCCCGACACAGATCATAAGTGCCTGCCTCAGCCTGAGTGAAAGTGTGCAACCCATCTAAAAAATGTCAAGCTCAAACCACCCATTTAGTCAATCAAGGAGCCTGGGCCCAGATCAGTTCGTAGCTGGCCCGGCCCATGATGACTCCCACATGTCAACATAAATTTCGTTGCCAGGCGACCTAAGTCAACAACATACAGTCTCAACATGACTCAGTTGACAACCCTAACATCAATCAGATTTCTACCAAAAAATGACATGACTCAGTTGACATGTCAGCAGGCTCTCATGCTGACTTGACTCAGGTGACAAGCCATCTCGCTATTTTATTACATTAGGGCATCCTATTTCAATCACATCCCATTTAGATTGGATCACAATGTGGTTGTAATAGATTCACAACTTGGCACTGCATTGGATTAAATGGGCAATGGATGGATGTACCATCAAGTGGACCCCACAAGTGATAGGATATGATTCTTGTTGTGATTGCAATAGATGCATCTACCATATTTGCATGCAAGTCCACAAGAAAGACAGCAGCATCGACTGGACCCAACAAGTAAGGCCCACCACTTTATGGAATCATTTCTAAAATGAACTAGTGGGCCCATGTTTTTCTAAAACTTTATGAATTACTATGATAGTTGATATCCCAAGCTATCCATCTATGCAATTGCATCATAAGATACAATCGCAGTTGGTCCCAATTTAATGGGACAGCAAAAAATACAGAAATATACATACAGGGAGTTGATCTAAGTGCAATGAACTCACCAGGGCCCATGTGAACCCATAAAAATCATGCTAAAAGTAGGTGTGTGGGTAAAACACCGTAATGACGAAGTTAAGCAAAGATTACAGCTAGACTCGCCGATCACCTCGGCCTCTGTGGTAATAGCCCGTCAACTCGGCAGCTCGGTCAATAGCTCGGTAGCTCGGCACCACAATTCTGCAGCTCGGCATAGATGCCAGCTCAGTACAAAGGCACACCACGGCCAAGCCATCCTTGGTCTCAGACCAGAATGCTAGAGTCAGAGTGGGCCGCCACTTTCCTCCTGGAAATACGTCGCGCCCAGACAGATATGAGCAGTCATTTATGACGATAGGATCGCTCATTTATGGCGATAAGAAGTTCGCTTTATCGGCCCTGTACGCCAACTGACTGAAGGCGTGGAAAGAGAGGGTGGGGTGTTGCCCATTTTACCTACTGCTGCCAGTCAGGGTAAGGATCGATGAAACCTCACCTCACCTACCCCCCACTCACAGAGAGAATGGACGAGGAACGCTCACTTATATATACACATGGGATCAGTCCCATAAAAGGTACGCAATACACAACTCGCAATACACCACATCGTCTCATTCCCATCTTCCTCCTCCTGTTTAGTTTTCACAGAACTAACTCAGGCATCGGAGTGCCTTCGGCTCACGGCAGCCAGGGGCTCTGACTCTAGCCTTTTTCCTTCCTTTTCAGGTTCTTGGCGTTCAGCATTCCCCGTCCTAAGAAGTTTACCTCGATCTCATCTCAATCTAAATAAGTATCGTTTTTACCGCCTACAGTTTGGCGCCGTCTGTGGGAAAACTGAACAAAAAGCTGGCAAACACTATGCCTCCAAAAACCAGAAATGGCGAAGGACCCTCTAAGGGCAAGGCTTTGTCCATACAGCCTATGCTGGCGCAGAATCTTCCACCTCCACCCCCTCAGCAAAGGAGGTCTGGGGGGAGGTCTCCCACGGTCCAAACACAGTCACGATCTAGGGGAGTGACCATGCTTTCCCTTCACGACGTCCCACCTCCGGAACAGCTCCGCCATAGCCATGAGCGGGCCAAGCAAGGCGACAAGTCGGTCACCAAGCCACATGAGAAGTCAGCGCGGGCTGGATCGCAGTCACACCATCAAGCCAGCCTCGATCAAAACGAAGACCCCCGCCTGGATGACATCGGGCTCAGAACCGCCTCATCCAGGAGCAGCATGAGCTTATCCAACGGCTCAAGCAACAACTCGACGACAAAAAGGGTCAGCGTCCGCCACCCAAGCGCCTAGACCACGGGCGAGACCTGAGGCACGTCCTCAACAATAAGAGGCACGACCGAGACCAAGGGGAAAAAGGCTCCAGCAGCAGTCACATGCATGAAGGGCCGAAGAAACAGCGCCAGGTTTCGGAAGATGAAGAGCTAAAGCAGTGGATCGACCAGCGGGTGAAGCAGACGATCCGCCAAAATATAAAGACTGCTGGTATCGTCCGAGACCAGTTTAGCGCCTTCGAAGCCGAGGACACTGGCGCGTCTCCTTTCTCTAGGGAGATAAGAAAATACACACTCCCCGAGAAGTTCAGTGTCGCGAGGTTCGCTCTGTATGACGGAACCTCGGACCTTGCAGCTCATCTCCGACATTACGTCCAGAGGATGTCGGTCTGGGGGGATGACGACTCCCTAAACTGTCGAGTTTTCTCCTCCAGTTTGGCGGATCTCCCCCTACGATAGTTTTGCTCGCTTCCTGAAGACTCCATTTCCAGTTGGCGGAAGCTCCGGACCTCCTTCCTGGGAAAATTCCAGGCTCATCGCGTCGTCCCGAAGACCGATGCTGACCTGATGGCCCTCCGAATGCAGGAGGACGAGAGCGTCACCCAGTTCGCTTGTCGGTTCTAGACTGTCTACAGCCAGATCGAGTGCGCTTCTGAAGAGTTGGCAGTGAAGTCCTTCCAGCTGGCTTTTCGACCGGGCATCCCGCTGCGGGCACAGCTGGTCATGTACCCCGTGACCACCATGAAGGAGCTGATGACCCGAGCGAATCGGTTCATATTGGCGGAGGAAGACGAGGTGCGAGGTCGCGAAAACTTCGGCCTCACCCAGAAGAGCCCACCAGCTAAGGGAGATAGCAGGTCCTCCCGGAGGGAGGATCGTCGCATAGATCCGTCCCCGGATCGGCGCAAGTCCCAGTCCTCGGAGCAGCGCCGAACCCCCTCTACTTCGGCAGCGGGATCGGGGAACGACAGAAGGTCAGGCCACGAGCCAGCCTCCCACGTGGCAGTAAATACCATCTTTAAGGAGCCGATCTATAGGCTCCTCAATAAAATAAAAGCGCAGCATTTCTTCAAGTGGCCGCGCCCGATGACGACTAACCCCTCCTCTCGGGACCAGAGTAAGTTCTGTGCTTACCACAAGCAAAATGGGCACAGAACCGACGAATGCAGGAGCTACAAGTTCCACCTGGAGAGCCTCGTGAAGGAGGGGCACCTCAGGGATTATATCGAGGTGGGCCGAGGTGATGACCGACCTCCGCAGCGAGACGCTGACAGCCACGACAGCGAGCCAGAAGGCATCATCAACGTCATTCACCTTGCCGCCCCACCCAAGAAGAGCTCTCAGGCTCGCGCCGAGGCCAGGCGCGCCTCCCATCAGAAGCAGGTGCTGACCGCAGCACCAGAGCCGGCGCGAAGAAAGCCAAAACGGAGGGGGCCAGAATATGGTTTTCTAACAAGGACTTGGAAGACGTCGAGCTCCCACATGACGACGCTCTGGTGCTCACATTGAAGCTGCAGAACTTCTTGGTTCAGAGAGCCCTTGTCGACCCTGGCAGTTCGTCCGAAGTCCTCTACTATGATTGCTTCAAGAAGTTGAAACTGAAGGACGAGGACCTCCAGGCTGCTCGTACCCCTCTGGTCGGATTCAGCTCCAAGCCTGTTTATCCCAAGGGTAAGATCTCCCTCAGAGTCCAAGTGGGTGGCGCCTGCAGGCAAGTTGACTTCCTAGTAATCGATGTCCCCTCCCCATACAATGTTATAATGGGGAGGACGTGGCTGCATAGCATGGACGCGGTGCCCTCCACCCGTCATCAGAAGCTCAAGTTCCCTTTGGAAAACCGGTCGGGCCGAATGGATGTGATCACCGTTAAAGGCGACCAGCACATGGCCAGGCAATGCCTGCTGGTCGTGCTGCCTGGCGAGGCTGAGCTATCCCAAGTCAATGTGGCCGAAGTGGATAAAGAGGCCGAGCTCGGGGACGTCGGCAGGGCTCCGGCGCAGAAAAGCATCGAGGACCTCATCAAGGTCAACATTGATCCCGCCGACCCCGACAGATTCTTTCTCGTTGGAAGCCAGCTCTCCGAGTCCGAGAAGACAGAACTGCTTGACCTCCTCGTGGAGAATAAGGCGGTCTTTGCCTAGACACCCTATGAGATGCCCGGCATTGACCCGACAGTCATCTGCCATGAGCTGAAGGTGGATCCCAACCATAAGCCCGTGCTTCAAAAACCGCGCCGGACTGGGGTCCCGCAGACTGAGGCCGTGGTCGAGGAAGTTCAGAAACTCCTCGAGATAGGCGCAATAAAGGAGGTCCACTATCCGCAGTGGCTAGCCAACACCGTAGTGGTCAAAAAGAAGACGGGAAAATGGAGGGTCTGCATGGACTTCACTGACCTCAATAAGGCCTGTCCCAAAGACAGCTTCCCTCTTCCGAAGATAAACCAGCTCATCGACGCCACTGCAGGACATGACCGGATGAGTTTCCTGGACGCCTACCGGGGGTACCATCAGATCCCCCTATATGCGGCAGACCAGGACAAGACAACTTTCATCACTCCGAGGGGCACCTATTGTTACAAGGTGATGCCCTTCGGGTTAAAGAATGCGGGAGCGACGTACCAGCGGTTGGTGACAAAGATGTTTCAGGCCCAGCTCGGCAAGACGGTGGAGGTCTACATCGATGATATGGTCGTCAAATCCAAGAGGTCGCATGACCACTTAACCGACCTCCGCCAGATTTTTGACATCCTTCACCAGTTCTAGTTAAAGCTGAATGCATCCAAGTGCGCCTTTGGTGTCGGTTCCGGCAAGTTCGTAGGGAGCCTGGTCACAAGAAGGGGGATCGAAGCGAACCCTGACCAGATCACCGCGATCCAGGAGCTCCAGTGTCCGACCTCAGTAAAACAAGTTCAGCGGCTGACCAGAATGGCTGCCGCCCTGAACCGATTTATCAGCCGAGCTTCGGACAAGTGCAGACCTTTCTTCCAACTCTTGCGAAAGGGCTCCAAGTTCCAACGGACGTCGGATTGTTCTCAGGCGCTGCAACAGCTAAAACAATAACTTTCTTCCCCACCGCTGCTGTCCACCTCGACTTTTGGAGAGGCACTGTTCTTGTACCTGTCGGTCTCGGACCATGCAGTGAGCTCGGTGCTCATCAAAGAGGACAACGGCCAGCAAAGGCCTATCTATTACACGAGCAAAACCCTGCTGGATGCCGAAACCCGGTATTTGCAGCCCGAAAAGCTTGCCTTGGCGCTCGTTAGCGCCTCTCAAAAGCTCTCCCACTACTTCCAAACCTTCACGATAGTGGTCGTAACAGAATACCCACTAAAGGCTCTCCTCCGGAAGGCAGATTTCTCCGGACGGATCTCCAAATGGGTTGTCGAACTGGGGCAATATGACATCAGCTATCAGCCCAGAACGGCCATCAAAGCTCAAGTCCTAGCGGACTTCATTGTGGAATTTACTCCTCAGAGTTCGGCACCGACCTCGCTCGACAAGGGGGCGATAGGGGTGCAAAGGTTGTCACCGAGACCGAGCAAGAACAGTCCTGGAGAGAGCTCCTAGACTCGTCCTGGAAAGTCTTTGTCGACGGATCCTCCACGTCCAAAAGAGCTGGCGCTGGCATAGTCCTCCAGTCTCCCGAAGGCCTCGTCATCGAACAAGCTCTGACACTTGGTTTCAAGGCATTTAATAACGAGGCCGAGTATGAAGCCCTCATTGCTGGACTTAACAGCGCCAAAATCTTGGAAGCTCGATCCATAATGGTTTTCAGCGATTCTCAGCTTGTGGCAAGCCAGCTCAGCGGTGACTACCAAGCTCGGGATGACAGGATGGCGGCCTACCTTGCCTGCGCTAGGGGACTTCTCTCCCAGTTCGAAAGAGCCGAGGTCCGGCAGATTGGCAGAGAATCCAACTCCCATGCAGACGCCCTCGCCAGCATCGCCTCGGCTGTCGAAGCCGGTAATAAAAGAACTATCGAAGTAGAAACGCTGCGGGAGCCCAGCATCGAGCTCCAGCGACCTCGGCAGCTCATGTGCCTTGATCTCGGCCCGAGCTGGATGGACCCTATATCATTGTATACCTGAAGGACGACCAGCTACCTGAGGACAGGACTGAAGCTCGTAAAGTCAGGTTGAAGGCGACCCGGTTCTGGCTCTCCCCAGACAGCAAGCTCTACAGGAAGTCATTCACAGGGCCCTACCTCCAGTGCATTCACCCCAACAAAATCGACGATTTCCTCTACGAGATTCACGAAGGAGGAGGTCGGTCTCTTGCGTACCGAGCTATCAGCCAAGGTTACTGGTGGCCGTACATGCAGAAGGACGCCCAGCTCTATGCCAGAAAATGCGAAAAGTGCCAGAAGTTTTCTCACTCTCTCCACCAGCCAGCCCAGGACCTGAGCCCCCTCTCCAGTCCGTGGCCTTTCGCCCAGTGGGGCCTGTACATCGTCGGACCACTTCACCGAACTCCAGGGAACAAAAGATGGTTGATAGCGGCCACAGACTACTTCACGAAATGAGTCGAGGCTGAACCCTTGTCCTCCATCACCGAATTAGACACGAAGAACTTTGTGTGGAAGAACATCATCACGAGATTTGGAATTCCCCGTACTCTCATTTCCGACAACGGAACGCAGTTCGATTCCAACCTCTTCAAAAGCTTCTGCCAAGAGTACGGCATTCGCAATGTCTAGTCCACCCCGGCGTATCCTCAAAGCAACGGTCAGGCCGAGATCTCGAACAAAGTGCTCCTAGACGGAATTAAAAAGAGACTCGACCGAGCCAAAGGTCGATGGGCAGAGGAGCTGCCAAGTGTTCTATGGGCCTACCGAACTACTCCGAGGCGTTCCACCTCGGCTACCCCGTTCTCCCTTGCCTACGGCATGGAAGCAATTATTCCCCTTGAGGTCGGCCTCCCGACCTTGAGGTCGGAACTCTGTGACCAGGGTCTGAATGATCTGAACGTAGCGCGGGAGTTGGACTTGGCTGAAGAACGAAGAGAGACGGCAGCTATCCGCCTGGCCGCCTATCAACAACAGTTGGCCAGGGGATACAACCCGAAGGTCAAGGAAAGAAAATTCCCGATGGGAGAGTTGGTCTTAAAGAAAACCCTGCCCAGCGACCGAGATCCAAACGAAGGCAAGCTGGCACCCAACTGGCAGGGACCGTTCAGAATAACCTCAACAGCTGGGAGATCTGCCTACCGACTCGAAGACATGGAGGGGAAGGCGCTCCCGCGACCATGGAATGCGACGCATCTCAAAAAATTCTACTTCTGAAAAATATATTAAAGAAATCAAATATCAATAAAAGGCGATTTTTCTGGAATGAGTCTTTGCATTGCTTAAAGATTCCCCGCGGCTCGACGCCTCTGTTCGGAGTATCAATTGTCAACTTGGAGCCATCGCCAGCTTCGACAGAACCATACACATCAGGGTCCGGTACCAGTACCACCCTCGTGGCTCGGCGCCTCTGTTCAGAGGGCCAACTGCCCTCAGCTCGGTGCCTACACCAGCCAAGGCGGCACAGCCATATGCACATCAGGGTCCGGTACCAGTACCACCCTCGCGGCTCGGCGCCTCTGTTCAGAGGGCCAACCGCCCTCAGCTCGGTGCCTGCACCAGACAAGGCGGCACAGCCATATGCACATCAAGGTCCGGTACCAGTACCACCCTCGCGGCTCAGCGCCTCTGTTCAGAAGGTCAACCGCCCTCAGCTCGGTGCCTGCACCAGCCTGGGCGGCACAGCCATATGCACATCAGGGTCCGGTACCAGTACCACCCTCGCGGCTCGGCACCTCTGTTCAGAGGGCCAACCGCCCTCAGCTCGGTGCCTGCACCAGCCAGGGCAGCACAGCCATGTGCACATCAGGGTCCGGTAGCAGTACCACCCTCGCGGCTCGGCGCCTCTGTTCAAAGGGCCAACCGCCCTCAGCTCGGTGCCTGCACCAGCCATATGCACATCAGGGTCCGGTACCAGCACCACCCTCGCGGCTCGGCGCTTCTATTCAGAGGGCCAACCGCCCTCAGCTCGGAGCCTGCACTAGCCTGGGCGGCACAGCCATATCCACATCAGGGTCCGCTACCAGTACTACCCTCGCGACTCGGCGCCTCTGTTCAGAGGTCCAACCGCCCTCAGCTCGGTGCCTGCACCAGCCTGGGCGACACAGCTATACACACATCAGGGTCCGGTAGCAGTACCTCCCTCGCGGTTCGGCGCCTCTGTTCTGAGGGCCGACCGCCCTCAGTTAGTACCTATTAAACTACTTGGCAAACTACCTGTGTCGACACCCATTCCACCACAAACAAGACATAAATCATGCACAGAACATGTGGAAAGAATGCTGTATTATTACATAAGAACCTACCGGAATACAATGTAAAAAGAAAAGAAAAGGACAAAATTCAGGGAGCTGCAGCTTCCTTATTACAATCGGTCCCGGAAGCGCTCTCGCTGGGAACTGCCGAGGCAGTCTCGGGAATCACCAGGGGAGCAGGGGCGACTTCCAGTGCGGAGGGAGCTGGGGCGACCTCCGAGGCGGAGGGAGCTGGGGCGAATTCCAAGACGGCACGCAGCTCCGAGTCCGAGCGAGGGAACCTGGGCGAATTCCGGAAAATGGGGCTGTCCATGGAAACTCCAACCCTTTTTAAGGCCGCCTTCCACCCCCGAGTATCCATGCCCGGTCTCGGATTCCTGGCAACTGCGCCTTATAGTCAGCTGCCAGTTTGTCGACCTCCTCATTCATCACGGCCTCGTGCTCGGCTTGGTACTCTTCCTTGAGTTTGGCTTCCTGCCCTCTCAGAACCAACTCGAGCTCGGCCGCCTTCCCCTCCAGAGCCATCTCTAGCTTTCTTTCAGCTAGCCTTCTCTCGGAGGTGAGCCTCTTGTTCATCTCCCGCAGCATCTGCATATCTTCCTCCTGCCGCGACAACGCAAGCCGGACCTCGTCTAGCTCATAGGAAAGGTGGGCGTTTTGATCCGCCTCCTCCTTTGCTTTCTCTTTGAGGTGCTCGGCCAAGGCCCGCGCTGCGTCGAGCTCGGCAAAAAGATCCGCATTCCTACTCGCCTCCTCCGCCAGCGTCGCATCCTTTGCCGCCAGGGACTTCAGCAGCTCCTCTTTCTCCGCCGCCCAGACTGCTGCCATGGCCTCGGCTGTGTCCAGCCTCCCCATGCCAGTTTGACACTTTTGCAAGAGCAGCAGTAAGAACAGAGTGTCAGCTGAAAGAACGCTACCAACGACCGCATTGAGGAGAGCAGCAGCGACTCATTGCCCATCCGCGCCCACCTCGCCATGTCCTGGGGAAGGGCGCAAGCTCGTCCCAGTGCGACAACCACTTCAGGGTTGACCGCTCGGTCCGACTCGGCTAACTGCCTCCCTAGCACGCCCTCGATGTCTGGTCTCCAAGGGACAAACTCGGAAGGAGTGGCGGATTCCCTGATCGACATAGGCGGTTCAGGGGCAGGTGGGAGATCGACCCTCGCCCTCTTTTCCGGCCTGCGCGCCTCGACGACCTCGGCAGGACCCTCTCTGCCTGAGTCGGAGGGCGATTCGTCAACGACTATGGCCGGAGGATCAGTGCCGACCTCGACTGCGCGGGAGGGCCGGATTGGGCCCCGTCAACGGCTCCTGGACCCGTCTCGGCCGAGGGAGCGAGAACCTCTGCAGCAGCCACGGGCGTCGTAGTCGGGGTGACGCTGGTGGCCCGAAAAGGGTCCGAGGTCTCCCCCCTATGTCCCCAAAGGTTGCGGCGGACAGGTCCTCGGCCACGAAGCACTGGCCACGACTACGCAACATCTCAACTTCGGATTCTTCCGAGCTGGATGAGCTCCGAGACGCGCTGGAAACAACAAATTTCTGCCTCTGCCGCTTGCCCTCGGTCTCGGCTCTCACAGTCCCCGCGGGTTCACGGCCAGGAGACTGTTCGCCCGATTCTGCCGGAATCCCGCTGGGAATCGCGACAGTCACCATCTCCGAGATGGGGACCTCGGTCTGTATGGTGTTCGAGCTGATGTTTTCCCCGGGCAGCACGGAGTCAATCCCGATCACCCGCCTCGAGGTGATGAAAGACTTGTAATGAGGCGTATACCCCAGAAGCGAGAACTCGGCTCGGCAGTGATGGCCGCGGTACTTTCGCACCTTCTCGTGCCAGTCTCTGTTCACCATCCACCGGTTTCTTCAGGCGAACTCCCTTCTCTGCCGAAAACCTGCAGAAACAGAGCAATGTTAACAGAAGGAAAGAGACAAATAAGGTTAAACTACAAAACCCAGGCGGCCTCGTTTTTTTACTTGGGGGGACTCCTATTCTTCGTGGGATCCGGGCTGTGGTGCTGGACTCCGCCTCGCCGAACTCCCATGCCCCTCTGACAAAGACACGGTCCTCCCCCGCGTATTTATTGGAATCTTCCAGCGCAGTCACGAAGGCAGTTCGGTGGACCCTTAGCCGGAGGTAATACGTATTCCCTTCTACGGATTTGCAGAGGTCATACACCTCCTCGATGTCTGGAACACCGAGGTTGATTTCGAGAATCTCGTTTAGCCGCACTACTCCCATGATGATTTTATACCCATTGGGAAGTAGCTGGCAGGGGCTTAACTCCCACTCCCGGAAACAACCCCTGAGGAGTGGGTGAAGGGGGAACCGGATTCCTCCCTCCACGACGGACACTAGCCAAAATGGCATCCAGCCGTCGCTGTATGAGATACCATCGTCAGGGCCGTCTGGCCTAACTTCTACGTTCGCAGGGATCTTGTATGCCTCCCTGAACAAGCCTATGGACAATGGGTCCCCAGCCAGTGCCTGTAAATGCCCATTCTCTACCCTAAACGGAGAACTGCCTACTGAAAAGGGAGAAGAGGGAAGGACGAAATCCTACGGTGGAAGGCCGTGCAAACAGGAGCGCTCACAGGCAGTATTGTTCTTCAGCAGAATGCGACAGGAGCTCCGGAAAATCGAAAAGAGGGAAGATTTCAAGAGAAGCCTTTAATGTGCCCTAATTTGTAAGGGATGGGGGCGCCGTTTCAGATTTCAAGAGAAGCCTTTAATGTGGCGCTACCTCTAATAGCCCTAACACCGTCTCGGGCAGCCCAGGTGTCCTGCAGATATGATTGCGTGCCCTTCGGAGACGCGACACGTAGCACCGGCGCCGCATTTCCAGAGGACTATTAAATGCTTCGACATATGAGAGAATAAATGCCTCGACGGACGAAAGGGCTACTGCCTCGACTGGCGGAGAGAACTTAATGAGGCACTCCACGTCAGCAAAAGGTGATAAAGAGGAACCTTCCCTAAACCGAGACTCCGCCGTCTCGACAACGCTTCACACTCCGGGTACTCTTAAAGATCAGCGGCAGTGCCGGCCTGACAAAGCCACTCAGCTTCCGACCTACTCGAATGAGCTCACAGGTCAAAAGCTCGGGGGGAGATTGTGGGTGCACGGCAGGCCGAGACCACAGTTCATACACCGGGTCTCAGTCATGGGCGGATGCCCCAATTTTGAGAATGGCCGGGAGTTCGGCTATCCGGACCAACAACTCAAACAGAGAAAAGCATTGCGACATAAGGTCGGCCACACCCATTTCATCAGAGACAAGGAGAGAGGAAGCCAGAATGCGAAGAAAGTTTTCATTAATCGAAGACTCTGATTACAAGGTAAATGGAGATGCATTAAAAGAAAAATTACAAAAAGCCTTAGAGGGCTGCAGCTTCCACATTGTAGTCGATCTCTGGAGGGACCTCAGGAGGGACCTCGGCCACGACCGCGCTGGCCTTGGGAGCGGTCGGGGTAGCTTCAGAAACAACCGCGCTCGCTTCAGGAACACTAGCCTCGGGAGCGATGGCTTCAGGAGGGGCCTCGACGACCGCGGGCACTTGGGAGCCCTCGGGATCAGCGCTGGCAGCTGGAGCCTCTTAAGGCGCCCCGGGGGCGGCGCTCCCCTTCGGACAGGCTTGCGAAGGAGGGTTAGAGGAGACCCGAGACACGGCCGCGAGTTCCGAGTCCGAGCAGGAGAATTTTGGGGGATTTAGGAAGAGAGGGCTATCCTCGGGGACCCCAGCCTTGTTCAAGGCTGCTTTCCACCCAAGCTCTCAGGCTCGGTCTCGGATCCCTGGGAGCTGAGCCTTGTAGTCAGCGGACAGCCTGCCGACCTCCTCCCCCATGATGGAGTTATGCTCAGCGAGGAACTCCTCCTTGAGCCTGGCCTCTTGTTTTGCCAGAGCAGACTCAATCTCGGTCGCCTTCTCCCTCAGCGCCATTTCCAGGGAACCTTGCGCCTGGTTCCGCTGAGAGAGGAGCCTCCTGTTTGTCCCCTTCGCACTCTGCAGGTCGTCTTCCAGTCGTTTTGCCGCTATCCGGAGATCGTCAAGCTCAGAGGCAAGGTGGAGGTTTTGGGTCTTCTCGTCCGCCAGCTTGTCCTTGAGGCGCTCGACCTCGACCTTTGACTCCTCGAAATCAAAGACGGGGCCGGCGTTCCTGGCCGCTACCTCTACCAGCGTCGCGTCCTTAGACGCCAAGGACGCCCGCAGCTCGTCTCTCTCAACCACCCATTCCGCCTCCCGCGCCTCGGCTGCATCGAGCCTCTCAATGCCAACTTGGCACCTCTGCAACAGCTGCAAGATGAGAACCCAAAGTCAATAAAACGACACCGGACTAAAAGCTGAGGGAAGAATATTGCACTTACCGACACCAGAGATCGCATCGAGGAGAGCATGAGTGACTCGTTGTCCATCCCGGCCCACCTCGCCATGTCTTGAGGAAGGGCGCAGGCTCGTCCTAACGCTGCGACCACTTGGGGATCGGTTGCGCGGTCTGTCTCGGCCAGCTGCCTCCCCAGAACCTCCTCGATGGCCGGCCTCCACGGAGCCAGAGGAGGAGGCAAGATCGTCCCACCAGCAGGCGGAGGCGAGGAGGGGCCAGGCGAAGCCTCAACCCTTGCCCTCTTCTTGGGTCGCCCGCCCTCAGCGACCTCGGCGGAGCGAGCCCGACCTCCAGCCCCCACAGCATGTTCAGGGGGTGAGTCGTCCACGACGACGGCCGGAGGCGGAGCTGAGACGACCTCTACCTCGTCGGGCCGAGCAGCCCCGGTTGTGGCGGTACCAACCGTCTCGGCGTTTGGGGCAGGAGTGCCACCCGGGAATGCCGGAGGCGTCGCAGCCACTGCCTGAGGGGGCTCCCGGACCCCGCCTCCGATGTCCCGGAAGGCCGCCGCGGACAGGTATTCTGCAGCGTAGCGTCGCCCGCGCTGGCGTAGCATCTCCTCTTCCTCTTCCTCCGAGCTGGAAGCTACTAGCCTCCTTCGGGAAGGCCGGGGCTTGGCTCTCGAGGTCCAGACAGGCTCCGCAGCGGAGATTGTTGGAGCACGGTCTCCCGACTCAATCAGACGTCCGGTGGGAATCGCGACGGTTACCGCCGCCAAGCCGGGCACCGCGGTCGTCGTTGTTCCTTGACTGACGCCTTCCCCGCTCAGCACGGAGTCTATTCCCAATACCTTTCTGGAGGTGTTGAAGGACCTGTAGTGGGGCACGTACCCCAGGAGAGACCACGCAGTACGACAATTGTGGCCGCGGTAGTTTCTCACCTGCTCGTGCCACGCGTTGTTCACCTTCCAGCGGTTCCTCCTCGCAAGCTCCTTCTTTTCGCGGAAATCTGCATAGACAAAATCGTGTCAGGAGCCAGACAAAGAAAGAAATGAAAGAACTGCAAACCGAAAGGACTTCGGTCTTTACTTGGAGGAGTTCCTATTTTTCGAGGAACCCGGACAGTGGTGGCAGGCTCCGCTTCACCAAACTCCCATCCTCCTCTGACGAGTACTCGGTCTTCACCCGCGTATTTATTGGAGTCCTTCAGCGCGGTCACGAACCCAATCCGGCGGACCCTCATCCGGAGGTAATAAGTGTCCCCTTCTGCGGATTTGCAGAGGTCATACGTGTCCTCGATGTCCGGGACACCGAGGCCGATTTTCAGAATTTGGTTGAGCCGCACTACTCCCATTATGATTTTGTATCCATTGGGAAGTAGTTGGCATGAGCACAACCTCCACTCCCAGAGGCAGTCCCGGACCAGTGGGTGCAGGGGGAAGCGGATCCCCCCTTCCACTACAGAGACCAGCCAGAACGGCATCCAGCCATCACGATAGGTGAGGCCGTCATATGGGTCATCCGGTCTGACCTCCACATTGGCGGGGACCTTGTATAAATCCCTAAAATGATCTATGGAACCTGGGTCTCCTAACAAATGTCTATAGACCCCCATTCTCGACTTAGACGAGGGCCTATCTAAAAGAAAAGACGAGGAAAACAAAAAGGAGTCCTACGAATGGGGACTGCACAAGCAGGATCGTCGGAAGTTCGCAGGCGCAGGAGAAGTTCTCTTGCAGAGCGTAGTAGAAATTTGAAGAAAGCAGAGGAAAGTGAAGACGAAGGAGGCGCCCTGATTTATAAGGCCTAGGGGGGTCGATTCGACTTTCAAGGAGAGCCTTTAAGAGGCGTCCCCTCAATCAGCCCTAACGTCCCATCTCGCAGCCCTAACGTCTCCTCGAAGTAATTGCGAGACAGCAAAAAAAAGCGACACGTGTCACCGTTAGCGCGATATCCGAGGGCTATTAAATATCCAGGACAAACGAAGGGACATCTCGAAGGGGACCGCACGTTAGCAACGACCACCAGGCCTAAGGGGACCTTCCTGATCCGAAGCTCCCTCGTCCCGGTATTTCCCTCATATGACAATAACCCTCACTCGAGCTCGGTAGCGGAGCCAGCTATACGGTCATCAAGCTTCTAACCTCCTCAAGCTGGAAGGCTCTCAGAAGTCAGAAGCTAGGGGCAATTGTGTGGGTAAAACACCGTAATGACGAAATTAAGCAAAGATTATAGCTAGACTCGCCAATCACCTCGGCCTCTGTGGTAATAGCCCATCAGCTCGGCAGCTCGGTCAATAGCTCGGTAGCTCGGCACCACGGTTCTGCAGCTCGGCATAGATGCCAGCTCAGTACAAAGGCACACCACGGCCAAGCCATCCTTGGTCTCAGACCAGAATGCTAGAGTCAGAGTGGGCCGCCACCTTCCTCTTGGAAATACGGCGCACCCAGACAGATATGAGCAGTTATTTATGACGATGGGATCGCTCATTTATGACGATAAGAAGTCCGCTTTATCAGCCCTGTACGCCAACTGACTGAAGGCGTGGAAAGAGAGGGTGGAGTGTTGCCCATTTTACCTACTGCTGCCAGTCAGGGTGCAGGGTAAGGATCGATGGGACCTCACCTCACCTACCCCCCACTCACAGAGATAATGAACGAGGAACGCTCACTTATATATACACATGGGATCAGTCCCATAAAAGGTACGCAATACACAACTCACAATACACCACATCGTCTCATTCCCATCTTCCTCCTCCTGTTTAGTTTTCTCAGAACTAACTCAGGCATCGGAGTGCCTTCGGCTCACGGCAGCCAGGGGCTCTGACTCTAGCCTTTTTTCCTTCCTTTTCAGGTTCTTGGCGTTCAGCATTCCCCGTCCTAAGAAGTTTACCTCGATCTCATCTCAATCTAAGTAGGTGTCGTTTTTACCGCCTACAGTAGGGATATATAAAAAGGTCTCAGAGAGATCTATAGGTGCAAAATTTCAACTTCATCATATCATATTAACACCTCGATCCACGGCCCTCAAATTTAGCGATTTTGGAAGACATTATTTAATTGAAAGTCAATCAAACTATAAGTAACAGGTGGATGAGTGTCAAATTTGGACTTATAACCGTTCATGAGTGGATTCCATCATTTTCCTAAATCTTTAAGAACTATTATCAGAGCTTAATGCTCCAAGTCATGCAACTACTGCAATTTACATCATGATGTAAATCCAACTCAAAGAGCCCCGATTGATATATATATATATATATATATATGAGAAATTCTTAAAAACTCTCCACTTTTAAAACTCTCTGTTCTGCTCTCCAACGTCTTTAGTGCATGGAGCCCATCTTAAGTCAATCCAATCATTTCATACTATTACCTCCCATGAATTGGTGCGAAGCCCAAATATAACAATCATTCAACTTTTGTACACCATTGGATTGAAATCACAAGAAAATTATGCCTTTTTAAAACCATTAAACTTTGGGGCTATGAACCAAGGGGTTATGATGATCTAATGGAGTGAAAGATCTTCACATAGGTAGATCTCATCTATATTATTCCATCAAGTAGCATTGTCATACACCATGTGGGCTTCACTCAGAGGGGCTTTTTTTTGTTAAAAAAGACTCACTGTGAGTTTTCTAGTACTCATATATATAGGAAGGTGTTCTTATGAGAGTTACTCTTACGACACTATAAGAAAAAGAGTCGGAGCACTCACCTTCATATCCAATGCCAATAGCCCAAATGTAAGGACCCTCTCACCCCTTGCTCTTATAATATTGTGAGAGCAACTCTCACAAAAGCATCTCTCATATATATATATATAGCAAGGCTCTCCTAAGCTGAAGCTTACCTCATTCTAAGGTGGAATAGTGCCGGTTTCAAAAATAAAAGTTGATTATATCTTTTTTTTGCATTATGTAACTAGAAAATCCAGTTCTGATTAGATTTATCTTGATTTTGAAGACGATCATCATGCAAGAAACAAAGATAATCGAATTTGGCTTATGAGATCAGCGCTGTTTCAGCTTAGGATAATGTAAACTTTAGCTAAGGAAAGCTGACCCCATATATATAAATATATATTAGTAATGTTTCCGTATAAATTTCTTTTACTGTCTTACCATACAACCAACCTATAGTAGGAGCTCACTTGGGACCCCCCAAATTATAGAACATGGGGAGATAGAAAGATCGAAGTGGCGACAACCTGGATATCAAATTTGAAGTCAATATAATACCTACAACCCATTCATTTGTGGTCCACAAGTTTAAGGGCTTTATATAATTAATAAAATTGGCCCTCGATCAATTGGTTTACTTCCTTCGGATCTATCAAAGCTCGATGAGATCTATGTAAATAGGAGACGACAGTTTGGATGGTCCGCTCAAATGGACGAGCAGGTGTGCTCACTGGGTAGCTTGTACTTTAATACGGTAAAATATTTTTGGTTCGTTTATTTGGTGAATGTGAATTTTTTGACATCACTCGAACGACCATGCATTTATTACCTACAACCCACTTAGCAGTAAATATGATCGAGATCGGGAGAGAGAGAGAGAGATATTCATGGTTCGGTCATTGCCAATTCTTTCACATCAGCAAACATCTGTCAGACAGAGAGAGAGAGCAATTTGGGGGGATCGCCCCAGTGAGACCCACTGAGCTGATATATAACTACAAAAGGGCTAGTACGAAAAGTTGGGTCCAACTAAAATGCAGTTGTTCTACGAGACAAAATAAATTTGAAAACTACTAGACTCCACTGCACAAAGTAGTGTGTGTTACTTTTAGGTCGATAGACTCTGTGGTTCGATTTGTCACTTTGAAAGGAGCTCAAGTTTCGTGTCATGCAGATTCTCCACGTCTACTTTCGTTGATGTCTGGAGAGTGACTTTGTAAGTAACGGGAATTTGCAATTTTTCTCCTTTCTCACAAGAAAACATGATGGAAGAGGCGTAGATGTATCAAAAGAAAGTAACAAGTCCAGGCTATGTCTTTTTTACTTGAAATTCTGAACAACGTGAGTTTTGACTAGGGATGCATAGCAGATGCGGGATGAAACCATGGTGGATTCAGAAGACCCTAATCCGTCTTTATAGATCCAGACTTGGTAACGGATTTGGGTCCAACACGAATCCAATAAGTTGTATCTAGATCGAACGTCAACTTAAAAAGTAAAATAAAACGGTTCTTGATCTGAATACAAAATAAGTTGTGGAGTGCATCAATATATTTAGATAAAAGAATTTTCAAAGTAAACTTTTTAAATATACGAGCAAAGCTATTCAATGGTATATGATTAAGGCTAAGTAGACTATCAAATATGAATATAATTTAGGCTATATAGGCCTTAAAACTTATATATATTTATCATGTGAACGTAGTTGTCCTAGGTTTGGATCCTTAGGTCAAAATATATGATTTTATTATGAATTAACGTCCCAATAAAAGAAATAGGTTTCATAGTTACTTTATTTGAAACTGGAGACTTTGAACGCTTGATTGATACCCATTTGTTATCCTAATTTTGACTTAAATTTAACTTAAAATTTTTAAATGTAATATTAAATTTATACTTGCATGGGATTCACTACTCTTTTTGGAAATCTTGATCCATAAATGTGCATTTAATGGGGTTCCCATCAATTTACTGCATGTCTCCACAAACTTATTTATGGCAAGTTTATTTACATGCATTATCTCTTCCCAACATGATTAATGTCACAACAATTGTTATTAATGAGAAATTGTCCTATCAGAAAAAATGCCAGAATATTTTTAATATTGAGCTTTCTCATAGGTTTATATGGAAAAACTAAAAAAAAGTTAAAGTGCTATTGAACATAAATAAATCAGTCACTGGTAAAAAAAAAAAGATGTACATTTTTCTTGAGTTCTTATTCTAACTAAGTCAATATTTTCTTGTAATATTTACATTTTGAAAAAAGGGTAAATGTGTCGTATAAATGCGTAGTGCTTTTAAATATATGGATTAGTAAAATAAAGAGATTTTGGTAAAAATCACAAAACATGGCAAAACCCCACTTTATTTAAACAACTGACCATATTTCAGTCTCTCAATATATGACCACATTTTCTTTCAAAAGTGTCACGCATTATCACCACCGTATCCATAAAATATCTGTGAAGATTTTTATACGGACAGATATATGCATGTATGTATTTATATTATACCTCTTTATAAATTACAATGGCTGTCACCATTTAATAAAATGGGCCAGCCTTTTGGATGCCTTTTCTGCATGAATACACACCCCCCCATGACAACAATGAACCACCTGCCAGCAACCAAACCAAGAAAGCAAGAATAATAACTTCACCATGTACTTTGTTTTACCTGTAAAAATAATTTTCTCTCCTTCTTGCCTGAAGAAAAATGAAAAAGATCCACGTACAAATGTAACAGTAACAATAGTTAAGGTTGTCAAGAATGAACTATCAATTATTTTTAGTAAAATTATTATAAATGGACCCATATGAACATTATGGAGTCTACTATGATCAGGAGAAATTTTAGGATATCATCTGCTATGAGCTGACCGTGTATTATTTTTATTTGGCCAAGATCATGAGGCCAACCTAGATGCATATATGATTGACTAACAATGGGTTTGGAGAGAGCTTGAAAGATCTCATCATGGATTATCCGCTTCAAATTAAACTAACAAATGATCATGTAGAAGCGTTAAAGTTCGATGGCTTTTTAATCATATAAAAAAAATTTAGATTTAATCCAAGGACGAGTAAAAGGTCTTTATGACAGTCAAATTATTGGAACACAGAGGGATAGTGAGTGTGAAGAGAGTAAACTGATCCAAGGTCCCAGTAGGTTCGGTGGAGCTTGACAGCATATGAACAGTAAAAGGTCAAATGCACCTATATTGGTCTTCAATGATCAGAAACAGAGTTTTGGAAAGAAAAACTGATTAGCAGGTGGTATTCAGATAAAAGTCCTATTTCTTTTCTATCTGAAACTCTAGAGCAAATCCAAACTATGATCCCATCATAGAGATCCAGTCCAAAAGAAAGGGAAAACGGAAAATTTTTGTTTTTTAACAATCTAGGGAAGGGAAACCGAACTACCTTTTGGTTATACCCGACAACAACCTTCCTTTTTTTAACCTATTTATAATCAATTAGAAAAAAAAGAAGAGAAAAGTGAAAAAAAATGTTTTCTAGTTCTAAGAGTTTTCAAAGAAAAAACAAAACAGTTTATAAAGGTCTCAAAAGAAAAAGCAAGATGGATTATCAAAACGTACAGTTCTATTTTTCTTATTTGTATTGAAGAAAGTATATGAATCGATATGAATCGAATGAAAATGGAAAAGATTCCTTAATCATAAGCAGTAATACAATTGTTCATGAATCGACCATTCGAATTAGATTCATGGATTGGGCAAATTATTCGCTAACAGAAAGAAAAAATAAATAAAGGAAAGATCTGTCCGATAGAACAACCCTAATCAGAACTCACTACTAGTGAACTGGTAGAGAAAAACTCTCGTTTTAATGTTGTGCTCCATTGATTCTGTGTGCAAGGGTGCTTATAGCGCCATCACTCTTGAGCCTGTATATGTTTAAAGGGCCTAGCCTGCATATTTGCAAGCATGTTTGCATTGCATCAGAATTCAATACATAGGAACTAATGGTGAAATAGGACCACCAGAGAATTACTAGAGAGGTGAAGCGTAATAAATCATATAAAGTGAGGGGTGATGGATAAGGTCGCAATATTACGAAGGGGTCAAACCGACTTTTGCTAAGACTTGAATTGCAAGTGTGAATCAGGACATTTTTGGGTACAGGTAAGGTAGGACACTTTGGGAGACATGTATCAATCCAGCTTGAGCCAGCCTTACTTCTTAATCCTGTTAAACAGCTCAACCCAAGTCCGTAATGAACAGGTAATTGATTGCCATATTTGATGGCCGACATTAAAGCCACCGACTGCACCACATCCATTTCTAACCTACTTACATAAACAAACATAATAACAGAAATAACCAACTATAATTACACTTACAATTTGGAAAGGATCTTTCTTGTTTTATTAGATCCCCCACCCCTTACAATCACGGTAACAGTAATAACAACAATGGTAAAAAACCATCAAACCCTTTCACATCTTACAGTTAGGAAATGGAAAAACTTGCAGATTACCAAAAGAAGAAGAAAACGGAAAACGTCTTTAGACTATTTCCTTGTTTCTTTCTATCTCTTAAACCCTACTGTTTCTTTTCTTCCTCATACCAGTTTCTTATAATATAAGTTCTTCTTTTCTGCTGCTTCTACTTCCACGAGCTACCAAGATTTTACAGGATATCTGTGAATGCAGTCGTTCCATGGATTATCCGAGTCATTTTTGGAGTCCTTGAGAGCTTTCCAAACCAAACTACCGACCTTAAACCCAGTCCCAAAAGCCAGCATCCACATCTTATCACCCTTTTTGACTCGCCCTTTAGCATCAAAGTATGCGAGCTCGTAGAAGACAAGGCTGCTCGAGGTGTTACCGAAACGGTGCAGACACATCCGTGCCGGTTCCGTTACGTCGTCTCCGAGCCTCATCAGTCGACTCAGCTCCGTTATAACGGCCTTGCCACCAGTATGAATGCACATGTGCTCGAACGCCGCCGTGAAGTTCGGCACCACCGGCTTCATCTCCCCCTTCGAGAGGATGCGGGAGAGGAAAGAGTAGGCGTAGAGGAGGAGCTCCCGGACGGGGAGGACGCGTGGCCCGAGAATCCGGAGATGCTGACGGAGTCCCTCTCCGGCCACCCGGACGAGGTCCTTTGTCAGTGCAATCCCGACGTTCCCATGGGCGTCTTCCTCCTGCAATGCTGCTCTGTAGGAGGCATCGTCCGCACCATTGTGAGTGCGGAGCGAGCGGACGAGCTCCATTTTGGCGGAGCTCCTCCGCGCCGGGTCGTTTGTGACGATAGCCGCGGCACAACCGACCCGGAAGAGGCAGTTGGTGACTAGCATCGAGCGGTTTTCGCCAAAGTACCAATTCAAGCTGATGCTCTCAGTCACCACCACAAGCACGTACCCGATGGCGCGGCTCTTGTTGAGGAGACGCGCCGCCAGGTCTATCGACAGCACGCCAGAGCTGCACCCCATGCCGGAGAGATTGTACGACTTGATATCAGACCGGAGCTTGTAGTGGTTTACGATAAGGGAAGAGAGGGAGGGGCAGGGGGAGAAGGAGCCGCAGGTGACGATTACGGCGTCGAGCCGAGAAGGGTCGACCTGGGTCTTGGAGAGGAGGCTGTCCACGGCGGAGAATATGCCTTCCTTCGCCTCTTGGGTGGCGGACTCGAGCTTCGCCTCGTAGTCGGTCTGAAAAATGAAGGGCGGTGCGTAGGTGTCGTCGCTGAGGCCGGACTTGAGGTAGATGCCACGCATAAACTCCTCGCTGACGGTAGTGAAGCGGCGGCTGCGGCGGACGAAGTACAGGGCGACCTCAAAGCTGCATTTCCGGTCGAATTCCGGCTTGAAGCAGGAGTAGTCGAGGAGGAGGACGGGGTGGCGGCGGAGGGAGAAGTAGAAGAAGAGGGATATGGAGAGGCACCAGGTGAGAGAGAGGAGGAGGATTTGGTTTTGGGAGAGGTGGTGGAAGAGGAGGTTGATGGTGGTCGTGGAGAGGATGGAGCGGAGTAATACGGTTGCTGTGAGCAGAGCTGCAACAGTAGCTTGCAGGAGCTGGATTTGGGTGAGAGCTTTCATGGCTTCCTTGTTTGGAAAAGTGATATATAGATAGAGAGAGAGAGAGGTGTTTGGGGGTGGTTTGGGCTTGGAGGTGTTATATATATATACATATATTTATAGATATAGAAGGAGAGTGGAGACTAAAATAGCATTGATGGGGTGTCGCTTTACAGCTCTCCTCCGTCATTGATCGATCGACCTACTTCCGCGACTAATAAAAAAAACTTTGCACACTCTTCTTCCACAATTATTTGGTTTAAAATGTAGTTGATGGGACCTGTGACGAATAAAATTGGATTAGGGATCTGTCAAAAATTATATTTACATGACATAAGTTATTTTTTACAAAAGGAAATATTCTCCTCTTCTTGAATTTCACCGACATCCTCGGCATCAATCTGCTGGAATTTGGAGTGCATGATACATATTTTCCACGTACGGTAATAATGTGCTAATGCTAGGTCCAATTTAATGTGTACGTGCACTAGAAATTTAATTAATGGTGGCAGACTAGCACCTAACTTATGTCCATATTAATTAAGTCTACCACATAGGCCCAATCTTGAAAGAAGAAATGAACCTCAAACTCTAAAACGTTACTGAGAATTGTAACATTTCAGATTTTTCAATTGAATTTTTAAATTATGAAAACTACACTAGTGGAAAGTAACTTTTGCACTTTAGAATTCTTAGAGTTTCAGCTTTCTAAACAATGCCTAAACTTAATAAAAAAAAATCTTAAAGTTATTCTAATCAAATAAGAATTAGTTAAATTGGATTTTCGGTCAGGGCTGATTTTTTTGCAATAAGTCTTAGAATTTCTTTCCATGAGAATTTGGAACTCTCCAAATGTAGTTCCCTTGGTGGCTTTGATACTAGGTTGTTTTTTTTTTTTTTTTTTGAAAAATTTATAGGTTATTAGTGAAATTTTTATAAAGTCAACTTTGTGAGTTCTCAAAATTCAAATATGGAATTTAAAAACTTTTGAAAAAAGAATTTTGATAAAAAAACTTTTTGTAAAAAAAAAGTACCACTAAACAAATGGACCCATAGGGCCTCCTTGTTTGAGAGCATAACTGACGTGAATTGTCCTAGGAATTTTGATGAAAATGCAAGGGCTGCTCTTGAGAATTCCAAATTGCTTGCTTGATGCAATTTGAATGGTGAGAATTTACTTATTTAGCATGTGAAAACTCACTTTTGGCCATGGGATGTTTTCAAAATTCTAAATTTGACGATGCTAATGAACCTTTCAACATTTTGAGTTCTACTATGATAGCCAACTTTGAAATTTCCATATCTTCTAGATGAGATATCATCACTAAATGTTTGCAACCAAACCATTGACTGTGTGATGTCGACTAACTGAACCCAAAGTTTATTGTTAACATTGCTTAGATGGAGATACCCCCAAATGCTTTATATATATATATATATATATAAAAAGGCCAAATATCTTAGTCGTTCTCAAGATTCTCAACTATTTATATCCTGAACCATTTGTTTTATTTCCTTATCGTCCTTATTCCATGGGTGATGGGTGAAATATCTATCCGTGAAGAAGATTGAAAATTAGCACAGGTGCCCCGTGGATGGAATATGAATAGTCTCCATCAATATCTGATTTCATGGTCGTTGGATCGTCCCCAACAAATGCTTTCCGAGTTCTACTGGACAATTACTTCAGATGGAGGAAAGACAGCTGGTATTTAATGAGTACCGTTGGGAGGTGAGAAGTTGGGAGAGAGAGTTAGATCCGTTGGAGAGAGAGAGAGAGAGGAGAAGTTTAATTATTCAAGACTTGGATCAAGACCGGGAAAAGGTGTGGTTGAAAAATCCAAATCAAGGAATGAAAAAATGTGGATTGCGTAATAGTAAGAGAAGGCATTGGGACAGGAGAAGAGGGCAGTGGAGGTGGGGATCACAGGAACCAACACTCTGTCCTTCACTTTCTGTGCATGCCAATGAGAGGGAAGGAAATGGAGACAAGAGGATTGGAGGAAAGGGATTCTACAGAGGATATGGTAACAGTGACCAGCGTTCGTGGTCTTCCACGGCCAGCGTTATCCTTTTATCAAACAAGATTTGACCACTCTGCAATAATCTAATCTGGGTCCAGTTGACTCCCAAGGAGAGCTGGCCACTTGGCATACTCTTTATCAAGTTTAGGGACTTCTTCAGCGGCTATGCCTAATGCCTAATCCTATAAGTTTGTGTTGTTGGCAAAAGAAGAATACCGCATACAAACATTATTCAATATCTTTTCCTATGTGACAGGCTATGACAGCAGTAAAGAAAAATAAAAGAGAGGATTTTACTGAAAAAGTTTTCAGCACGTGGGTATTATACGAAACAATGTCTTTTTGTTTGGACAGCACAAATAAGTTACTTCATGCATATTTGGTTTTATTTTCTAAATTCGAGAGGAGTTGTGCTAGTGTCGCTCATCTCTAATGAGGTGATGCTAGCGTCGCTCCCGTAACTACGGGATAAATACTTTGGTGTTGCGTAAGTTAAGAAGCACTATTTCGTACAACGCCCATATAATAAGAATTTTTCAGTAAAATTCTAAAAAAAATAATTTATTAAACTTCGCCCACACTGTTTGGTTAAAATATGGAGAAAATTATGGCTTCTAAATCCATGAAATTAATGGCCATGAATTAAGGGATCACGATGATTTAACAGAATTCAGCCTCAAGACATTTTGTGATAACAACTTATAAATTACTATTTAAACATGTAAGATGGTTGTTAGTAGATTAGATGTTATCCGAAACACGTGATGGACTTGCCTTACATTTTTCTTATTAGATTGAAAATGGAGGGATTTACTCGAGTGATCAATTTAACTATTGGCCTATCAAAAGTTTCTTTGAAAACTTAAATAGACTGTACCACCATACATTGAAGACTAGCATTGCATCATACTATGATGTAAGTACAACAATGCATTGTAGCCCTGTCCCACTGTAGTCATTTTGGACAAGGGCCTTATTTGAGGGTTTTGCATTTCTTGACTATGTGGGGGCTACATTTTAACTGTTTGGCTCCAAGTAGATTTCTTATTTAAAGGTGGGCACATAACTATTTTATTTATTTCAAAAGCTGGGCCTCAGGTTTGACTGCTGCATTTTATGAATAGGGTAGACTCTGTTTTCTCATTTTTTTTAGATCAGCGGGGCGGGGTGCGGCGCGGTGGTAGTTCTCACAGCGGTGGTTACATACGCTCCTTTACATATGTGAATCTGTATTACTTCGTTTGTGTGTGTAAGTTAGTCCTCCTTACATGTACAAGTTCCTATTACATCGCATGTGCTAGTCTATCAGGGGTCCAACCCACTTAGCTGGATTACAAAAAAAAAAAAAAAAAGCAAGACTCATATGTATACAAAATAATATTTATACATTGATGAGTACTCCACCAGACATTATTATATACATTTCATATTGTATAGTATTTAATATTAATATATTTGATTCTGTTATTCAGAATACATACAAAAGTGTAATTTTAATCATGAATTATAATAACTATGAAACAAAAATTTATGAAATACAGACTACATGAAATTCTAATAAAAAAATATCAATGTAGTTATTATGATTTATTATAGCCCTAATTTCAGTTGGGGAGTGCCAGATGCTCGTACAGTTGGATTGCTTTATTCTCAATTTGATTGCATTAATTTTCATGATTCTTGCATGTGTCCCCACTACATCGAAGAAGCATGAATAGCAACAAAGGTTGGATTTGGTGGTTAATAAAATTTGAGCACACTATCTTCGTTCCTCTCTCTTCACATGCACTTGATTGCCAACACATGATAAAAAGTTAACATCCTAACGCAAGGCGAGATGATAATAGAAATACTAGCAGAGGAGGCAGCAGACTGGTGGACAGTGGACATTGTTTCTTGCTTTATTATGGACATTGGATGGTTGGAACCAATACCTTCAAACACATGGGTGGGGATTTTTAATATTTTAACCAAATCTCCTCAGTAACAAGCAACAACTATTTCCCTGAATTTTGGCATACTGGCTTGACAAGGAGCAACCAGAGGCATTTATGACAACTCCATTGTTAGGAAGTTTCCATGAAAGTTAACATAGTGACGCAGATCCTCTTATCTATCTCATACTTCGCAAATGGACTCAACTGATTGAAAGGGTAGCATTTGGTTCGCGCGAATGATTTTACATAGAAATGGAATGGAGAATGAAATTAGTTGGGAATGGAATGAGGCAGAAATAATCATTTCAGTTCCAGCGTTTGGTACGCTAAGGAATCAATCCAGTAATAGAATTCTATATTCATGTTCTTGCGTTTGGTATGCTGGAATGATGCTTAAAATGAAATAAAATTTACATAAAATTAACCAAAACACCCTTGGTACCACCAGGCATCCCTCCCAACATTCCAAACCAAATCCCGAATTTTTGCCCAACATCCGTCGAAGATTCTCCTTTTCCACCAGGGAATTCCCAACCCCACCCCCTTCGGCATCGACTTCGCACAACCCCACATCTCCCATATGCCCAAAAATCGACTTCGATTTTCTCACAGACCCATATGCCCAAAAATCGATCTTAGCCCTCTCCATCTCCATCCCAGGAGAAGAATGGAAGGAAGAAAGGAAGGAAGAGAATTATGTGTTCAATCTCCATCTCCACCCCGCCGCCCTCTGCTTCTTGTGTTCAATCTCCATCTCCACCCCATCCCCTTTGCTTCTTGCGTGAATTGCCTCCTCTGTCTCTTGCATCAATGGCTCCTCTAGAAAGGGAGAGACTTATGCGTTCAAGGGGAGAGGGAGTTTTGCAGGTTTGGCAAAGAGATGAGGTGAGGATGGAGATGATCAATGATGGAGTGGGTTCTGCGCAGGTGGAGGGCGAGCATGGAGACGAATGTTGGGGGCTGCTGGGCTGTTTTGAGGGAGTTCGGAGATGGAGAAGAGAGGATGATAGAGGGAGGGAGTTACGGGAGGATGGAGAGGAGAGAGAGGGATTGCTACGCCTGGGAGAGGATGAGAGGGTTGAGATGGGTCTGGGGTGGTTGTTCTGCGCAAGGGAAGAGGATCGAGAGGGATGGTAATGTGGTGACAGGGCTGTGAGATGGGTTGGTAATAGAGAGACAGGTCCAGAAGCATTTTGGTCTCAAGGATCAAACATAAAGGAATGGAATGATCATTCATTCCCCTCCCCAGTGGAATGATCGTTCCCTTACATAAATGAATGATGATTTCAGAGGTAATGATCATTCCGCAACTTTTTTGTGAACCAAATGTGGGAATGATCATTCCGTTTGAATGACCATTTCATTCCGACCTTCATTATAGCGAGCAAAATGCTACCAAGAATTCTTGAGTCTCAATCAAAGGGCCTTGATGTTAGCCTTTTTTTTTTAGTCATTTGAGATTCTAGGATTTGTTTGTATTAAAATACATAGGGTGGCTAAAAATAAAGAGTATAGGTGAATTTTTAAAAAAGAGCACCAAACAACATCTTATTTGATGTTGAAAATTTAAAATCCACATTTGATCTTCATTTTTAACCACCCTCTATATACTATTCATATGTATTCAAATGCAAACAAATAGGCCCTAAATAAATTCAAATTCAACTAGCGCCAACAAGAGATCCTCCTCACCTTACAAGTGCCACCAACATTGTATCGGTGTTTAGGTCTTCATAAATTGAGGGCAACTGATTTATTTATCCACCCGTGAGGATTCATGCATCATCGTTAAAGCTTTATCCATCAACTATATAAGTTTTACTTGTTGTAGTCCACTACATAAATTCTACTTCACTATCCCAATCTATCCTTCATGGAATACTGTCTTAGCATTCATGGTTAAATATGACAATTTTAAAACCTAACGCAACTATCCTTCTTTCATCATATTCATGCATTATCGTAATTATTATAATCAAAGCCTTGTCTCAACTATATTGGTGTCGGCTACATAAGATTTTTTCTCCGTTCCGACATATCCTAAGCCAATTCCTCAAGAGGAGATTGCATGCTCATCCGATTCATTCATACATAAGCTAAATACATGTCAGTAAGAGATTGTTTTGTTCTTAAACATTGAATTAAAGATAATAATAATAATAATCATTAAATATTTAATAAGTAGATTGAGCAGACAAGCTTTCGGTTTGAAGATTCAAACAAGGCCCAATTGGATAATGAAAGAAGATGGGGAAAAAAATTCTAGGAAGGGTTTAAACAGGAAGTCCTGCTTATGGGTCCTTTAATTTAATACTTGAGGTTGATTGATAGCTATAAATATTGTTACTATTCTAGGGATGGCATTTCTAACCCGCCCACCTCAACCCGGAGTGCCCACCCCGACCCGTACGACCCGTACTAATTTTCCCCTCCCCAACTCTTAGACGGGGCTGGGACAGGGCAAAAAAACATACCCCCCAATCCAGGGCGGGGCGGGAATGGGCATGTTTCTTGACCCACACCACCACGCCCCGTTGTCCCGTCCTCGTAACCTGCCCTAAAATTAATAATCCTCTTAAATATATATATTTTAGATTTCTTTTATAATAAATAAATATATTTATATGAAAATGTATATATTGATTTTATGTTGTTATTAAGAGTTAAGTAGATTGAATGAAGACTTTTTTTAAAGTTAAACATGTAATTGATTGAACCCTAGACATTATAAAAGCATATAATACGATCCCTCTAATTTAAATTTAATGAAATTAAAGTTATTAAAAAATCTACCTAAGTTTATTTGACTTTAATCATATATAATGTTAAATTGCGACATGATAAATCATATTAAATAAAACGAATATAATAGAATGATAGATCATGCTTTAAGCTTATAATAACAATATGATTAGAGATAGCAGAGTAAATTATAATTGGTATGATTGTAATCATACTAATAACAATATAAATTATACTAATTTGATATAACATTACAAGATATATCATGCTATACGCTTATAATAACTTATGTGATTAGAAATAACAAGGTAAATTATAGTTAGTAACTTAATATGATTCTAATCATACTAACAACACCATAAATTATACTAATTTTAATTATACAAATAAAAAAAAAGGGGGCTAAATGAAACACTTCTTCACTTGTGTACAAGTAAGTGAAGTAACAAACCCTAGCCCCTTTCTCGCCTCTTTCTCTCAACTTCCAGTCGGCTGCCCTTTCTCGCCTCTCTCTCTCCCCCTTAAATGCATGAAGAAGAACTGAAGAAGACGCCTCTCTCTCTCAGACGCACGAAGAAGAAGAATTAAGGAAGACGCCTCTATCTCCCGCCTCTCTCTCTCTCTCTCTCTCTCTCTCTCTCTCTCGCCTCATTCGCCAGATTCAGGTTTGTTTGGGTTTTTTTCTTTATTTTGTTCTTAAATGTTTCAAGTCCTTTTGATATTTTTTAAGTTTGGGTTTTGAATGTTGGTTTAGATTCATTGATTTTGATCTCTGTGCCGGTTTTGGTTTTTTTTAATGATGTTTTGAATATTGGTTCGATTGTCCCTGTTTTTCGATATTTGTTGAGGTTTTTTTTTTTTAAGGTTTTTATCCCTATTTTTCAGATGTGGCTATGGCTTCCATGTGATAATCTATCAGTTTGGTAGTCTCTGTGGATGTGGATATGGCTCAAATCTCTGGGTTTTGTTTGCAATACCTTGATTCCTCATACCAAAGTTTCTTCCCGATTCCAACGTGAAGCCTACCCCAATCCCAGCTTGTGGGAGGGGCTTGGTTTGTGCCCCATGATTGCAAATCAAGTCCAATAGTCGCTGGTCGTCTGATGAGATGATTTGCCTTGCCTTCGCCGCATTGGGGCTATAATCGTTGTGAATTGATGAACCGTATCAGAAACCCAATGTAGATGTCCAGCCTGCAGAAATTTTTGGGTTTTAGATCTCTAAGCATCTTAACATCTTGGATGGAGTCTCTAAACTTTGAAGCGGGAAATACAGCTGAAGCTTCATAAATTTAAAGTCCTTTGATTCTGGGGTCCCAAGGGCACATGGACAAGTGCAAACAAGAGCCAGGTGCTTGCATCCGACTTTGACGGCCCATGACTGGATAGCCTGTGAAGATCACATTGTTCTTCAAACCATTGGCAACTAACTCCTTGTATGCTACTTGTGATGCTGCCATTACACATTTGCCTTTGACATCCCTTTCAGATTCCAGCTCCTCCTCTGTGTCCACATGTGAGGCCTCATCCCTGGTGGGCCCTCAGTTTGAATTTAATAATAACTAATAGAATATTTTATACTTTAATATGCTATTTAATAGGCAATTAGTAGAATAGTTTATAATATCCCTGAGTTTTAGATATAGCTTTAATTTAATTTGTATTAGGTCTGATCAGATTAGAGTTTAATTTGTGATTAGCACTAATAGGAGGGCATGAGAGTGGAACCTTCTAGAACCCATCAATTTACCCAAATACCCATGGCCCCATGTTATTCCCATTTGAAACCAAAATACCTCTTAGGTAATTAGCCAAAAACCCTAAGTTATAAAACTTAAACTATTGCAAAATCACCCTAAACCCTAATTGCCTCTTATCTTCCCCAATTAACCTATCTTCCTCCCCAAGCAACCCAAATTTCCCCAAATCCCAGCCCAAGAAGCTAGGAGACCAGCCTTCTTCATCTACAACACTCTATTGGGTCTTCTCTCTCACCTCAATTTCCATTTCTTCTACTCTAAGGCAAGTACTCCATGCAATTTCACTAGTTGTATGCTTTCTTTCTTTGCTTCTGTCATTTCAATTCAATTGAGTAGGAATGCATGTGTACATCTCCCTTTTTGAGCTTGTTTTCATGGAAATGGCCATTGATGGATGGGTTTCTTCATTTGGAAGATCAATGGCCCGGATGGATGGTGGATGATGATTATTGAAGTGCTTCTGTGTTTCCCTATGTATATATGATGTAGGGGAGTGATTTGGGTTGATTTGAATGGAAGTTAGATTGAAAAGAAGAAAACTCAGAAATCTGGAATTCAGTCCTTTACGTGTACCCGGTCGACTAACCGGTCGACCGGACCCTATCTCGGTCGACTAGGCACACTAAAAGGCTGAGAAATGCAAGTCCCAATTAAACTCTGTAAACTACACAGGTAGTGTGCCCTGTCGATCGGACCCTGTACCCGGTCGACCGAATACACAAGAAACTGCAGAATTAACTGAGACCTAAATTCTCAGACAAGCAGGAACCTAGTGTACCCGATCGACATCACGGCCATGATGTCGACCGGATACACAGAGAATTTTGTAAGACCCCCCAGCTGTTTGATACCAGGTTCCAGTGGACCCGGTCGACATCACGGCCATGATGTCGACCGGGGACATTGCAGGATGTCGACCTGGGAGGTCAACATCCAGTTCACCCAGTCGACATCCCAGGGTGTGATGTCGACCGAGCAAACTGGGATCAGTGAATTTTAGAATCCTGTAGAGTGTGATGTTTGATCACATGTGGGGTCCATTAACCATCCAAATGACCTTTCATCAAGTGTGCCACACCACGAATCAATGGCATGGCTCAACCTTGATTCGTGGGGTTCACCTATTGAGGATTCATGATTCGAATCATCATTGACTCGAACCTTAATTGTAGCCCATGGTGTCCACAACCTCAGGAGCACCAGATTTTCTATTATTGACACCTGAGGCTACAGTTAGGGATCCAATCAAGTGATGAGGCCTGAACCAAGTGTGGACCACTACCTAGGACTGGTCCTTTGCCTATTTCCACTTGATTCCCTGTTTTTAAGGATTTCATGAGTTGTTCTTTTCTCTTATCATTGTTGTTGTCTTAAACTTGTTAATTAATGGAAACTGGAGGACCTGAACCTAGGATTTCTTAGAGGTGACCCTATGTAGTGTTTGGAGATAATTTACCCGTGTCTGTGTCTAGGCGGGCCCTCATACGGCCTAAGATTGGGTATGTGGAACCTTAGATAGGAGAGGTTAGTCTTTAATGTTTGGTTAGCTCATTATGTAGGAGCATAGGGTGATTAATTGTGAAATGGACATGGTATGGCACTTGTGTTGCCTCAAGCCACGGTTGTGAGCCTTGGAGTGGATCCAATGTTGTTAGACTTGGACTTGGATATCGGACTGTATTCCACAATATTGTACCTCAACCTCTTAGAGACATTAGATAAGACCTTGTTCACATAAGATTAGCCTAAACAGACACAGACCCGTACTTAGTTTCTCGAGTCGGCACTGAACATTCACTCAGTTGTTCTAAGCTCAGCCAATTGACTGATCATCTCTGGTAGGAGCTGTGTTCTGGTTACTTAGAGCTATCCTGATGAGCTGTGATTAGACGGACGGTGTGATACCACGTCCGGATTAATCTGATAAAGGGGTGTGATTGGTGAGATAAAGGGGTGTGATCGGTGTGATAAAGGAGTGTGATCGGTGTTATGTATATTGTATGTTATATTTATCAGGGCTGTTATCCCTTGCATGGTTATTACCCTTTTCCCTACCGCAAACTGTTTATGGTATCGGACATTTACAGTACGAGAGGGCCGCGGCATAATATCCCGCAGTGTATTTAGCTTGTGTGAATGTGCCTCTTATTGTCTGTGTAGATTAGATACTTTATCTTTCTGACTCTAAACTGCTATTACTGCTCAACTGCCTAGATTATGTATTATGTTCACTCATATGATTATGTACCTTTCATTACTCTCTTTTGTTGTGTACATCTGGTGTTATCTGCATATGGTGCCTTGCCAGATCTTTAGATCTGACCCATCTTTGGTGCTTAGGTACAGACCACGATCCTGCAAGTGACGCGATCCACGAAGCGCCTGTAGTCGGGGACTACGGATGGGGGCTGGCTGACCAGGTGGTCGAGCCGAAGGACGGAGAGCCTGCACTGGAGGGTTGGGTGTAGTTGTTTTTGGGACTTTGAGAGTTTATTTTTGTAGTGAGATGGGTAGGTTAGACTAATATGTATATACACTTAATATTCACATTTTGAGATTATTATCAGGCTTCCGCACTTTTACATCTGATATATATACTTGATACATTTGCTTCCGCTATCTTTTATTTCGCTTCCGCATATAACTGTTGATCATAATGTTGTTTAAAAAGTTTTAAAATTTGACTTCACTGCGGACTACGATCTTGGAAGTTCTCGGTTTATCCGGGAAGTAGTGCGCCAACTTCAGGTACCTTAACGTTATCTTCGGTATTCGGAATTGGGGCGTTACACCACATAACAAAAACTCATAATTAGAGTCAAATCTCTTTTTATGAAAATAGTTCAAATTTTTTGGCTTGGCTACATCGGAATTGACATGAACAGATTTCCAGTTGACACATTGAAAGCACCACAAATTGAGCCAAACTTCTTCATTGCAGATTTTGGTTGAATTATTGCAAGTTTTGTCAAAATGTCTGCATCATCTTCACCTGGAAATGATGATATGGTTAGTGGATCTCAAACTTCTTCACCAATTTCCGAAAGTCCGCAATCACCTATGATCCCTTCTAAAGAGAATCAATCAAATACTTCTTTAAGTCCTATCAATTCTAAACAAGTTGGAGTTGATGATGGTGGAAAGTCAAGATTGAAGTCGGCTATATGGAATCATTATGATAGAATAAAAGTTGATGGGCTTATAGGGCAGTGTGCCATTATTGTTCCAAATCCCTTGGTGGAGAAACTAAAAATGGGACCAAGCATCTACATGACCATTTTAGGAGATGTCCAAAGCGAAAGTATAAAGATATTGTGGATATGAGACAACAAGGTTTAGTGAATCATCAAAATAAGGCTGATAAAAGAATGAGTTTGACTGCCTATCACTTTGATCAAGAAGTATCAAAGAGGAAACTCGCAATTATGATTATTTTGCATGAGTATCCTCTTTCTATAGTGGAGCATTTTAGGTTTAGAAGATTTGTAGCTTCATTGCAACTGTTGTTTAAAATGGTTTGCAGAAATACAATAAAGAGCAAAATCTTCAAAATCTACAATTGTGAGAAACAGATGGTGATGAAAAAGTTAAATAAGAATTGAGGCAGAGTTGCCATTACAATTGATATGTGGACATCAAGTAACAAAAAGAGGGCGTTTATGGTTGTAATGGCACACTTTGTTGATGACTCGTGGAATTTACATAGTTGAGTTATGAGGTATATACTTCTTTTTTTTATACTATTTTAGATTGTTTGAACTTAATTATTGAACAAGTAGATTTTTTTAACTAATCAAACTCAATAATTACTTACGTTTTAGGTTTATTTATGTGCCTTCTCCACATACAAGGAGGTTCTTGCGGATTCACTTTTGGATTGCTTGTTGGAGTGGAATATTGACCGGAAGTTGTCTACAATGATTGTGGATGATTGTAGTACAAATGATGCCATGGTTAAAATTCTTTCGAAGAGGCTTCAAAAAAAGTTCACTTATGTTGTACGGGTCCTTGTTGCATATGCGGTGTGCCGTGCATATTCTTAATCTGATTGTTCAAGATGGGTTGGGTGTAATTAAGGTAGCAGTTGAAAAAAATCGGGATAGCGTGGTATTTTGGGCAGCATCAACAAAAAGAAGACAAAAATTTGGAGAGACAGCACAACAGCTGCATATGGAAAGAGCTAGAGAATTGGTTATAGACTGTAAGACTCGTTGGAACTCCACATATCTTATGTTGTCTACTGCTGTGATGTACAAGGATGTTTTCTTTCGCTTAAAACAACGTGACTCATCCTATGATTGCATGCCAAGTGAGGAAGAATGTGAGGTTGCAGTAAATATTTACAAGAAACTATAGTTGTTCTTCAATGTGACTAAGTTGTTCTCAGGTACCACATATCCTACCGCTAATATTTATTTTCCGAAAGTTTGTGAAATTAAAATATCATTGGCGGAGTGGTGTTTGGATTCTAATGTTGTGATTAAGAATATGGCATTTCAGATGTTTGAGAAATTTAATAGTTATTGGAATGTCATTAGAGGTATTATGGGTGTAGCAACTATCCTAGATCCACGATATAAGATGATGTTAGAGTTCTACTTTCCTACAATTTATGGTGATAGGGCAGATGATGAGATTAGGAAGATTAAGGTAATTTGTGAGGATTTGATGCATGAATATAATTCCCAAAATATGGACACAGATAGCAATGACTCCTTTACATCAAATCCAAATGTGGTAAAAAAATACAGTCTTGCAAGTTTTGATCAGTTTGTTAGTAGTAGAAAGAAGGGTTCAACTGGAAATATAAAGTTAGAGTTGGACCACTATCTTGAGGATGATGTGTTGCCTTGTATTGTCTCAGTCTCCTGATTTTGACATCCTTGCTTGGTAGAAAACTAATGGACCCAAGTATCCCAATTTGCAACGTATGGCAAGGGATATTCTAGCCATTCCGGTGTCAACAGTTGCTTCAGAGTCGGCCTTCAGCACTAGTGGTTGATTGTTGAGTCCACACCGTAGTAAACTTCATTCAAAGACAGTTGAGGTGTTGATGTGTGCTCAGAATTGGTTAAACAATGAAATTTCACCTAGAGATGGAGGTATGCAAAACTAATATTTAAATTAGTTACATGTTATTTAATTGAATTTATCTTATTTTTAATATGTTTTTGCTGTTAGGTCTTTCATTAAAAATAAGTTCAAAGGATTCCATCACATTTCAAAACATTCTCGATGACATTGATGATGATGAAGGAGAAGAAAGTGATCAAACTCTGCTTGAATGATACCTTCTAATGTAATTTTTTTTCACTTTCACTTATGTAACTTCTCGGGAGTTTATATGTTGATTATTGGATTCATTAGATTTTGATTTTGCATGGCAGTGAGGCTGACAGAGGACAACTAGTTGTTGGTGCATTTGTTGCTTCTAAGGGTGTTGCAGGGTTCTTTTTTTTTTAATCCTATTTTGCTGGTGCAACGTATATTTGTTATGTGAACCTTTTCATGTACTCTATTTGAATTTGTTTTGAACTTTGTTTTGAAAGTATCTGAATTGATTATGAGAAAGGTGGAAAGGTGGATTCTGAATGCTCCTTTGCACATTGCATTTGCTCTAATTCAATCAAGACTTTGGCATGTGAGTTTGAATGTTTGTGGTTGCATTGGAAAATAATTTTGTGTACTGGGCTTGTTATATATTCACTGAATGAGATTGAAAATATTATGTATTATTATGTTTGTGGTTGCACTACATCGGAGCGGGGCCCCGTTGGGCATTTTGGGGTAGGGACGGGGTATTTAACATACCCCAAATTGCAGAGCGGAGATAGAGTGTATCTTATGAGGTGCTTGGCAGGGACGGGACAACCCAATTTCGTCCTCAATCCGCCCCGTTGCCATCCCAAGTTGCAGCTCATCAAGTAGGCATTAGACAATTAATAGCTCCTAGACTGCTGACTGATTATTAATAGATGAACAATGTAATGCATTGAGCCTCAAGACTTGAGACTTGAGAGTGAGAACAAGAAGACAAAACAGGGGGCTTTCTCGTTTCTACCAAAAGAAAAAATAAAAAAGAAGAAACAACCAAAGGGCAATAAAGTGATGGTCCCACCACATTGACCAAAAGGAGGCACCCACCTGTCCCACTCAAGTACCCAATCCGAATGCAGTGGTCCAGAAACTAGAGACATACAGCACATGGGTTTAGTGTACGGCATCCACTAGCCATCAGGTTTTATTGGTCAGTTGGTCACCCTGCCTGTGAAAGGGTCGGGCCAGCTGGACCCAGAAGACTCAGACCAGATTTGTGTCTAATGTATAGAGCCCATGCCCAACTCCAATGGACCCCATTGGACACAGAGATCTGAACCTGTAATGTACAAGACAATTATCAATGTGGTCCCGTCCAACCAGCATGTCAAACTGAATTTTGATGGGTCATCTATCGGAGTGACCGGTTAGCAGGGATTGGAGGGATCATCTGTGACAATAACGCAGAAATACTACTTGCATTCGCCATGTAATCTTGTGTATCATCAGTCATCAACCCTATATATAGTAAATTTTGAGAAATGTCAGGGAGACCGGATGGGGGCATGACTGGGAGCCCGATTTGAGTATGAATGATATCTTTGACCCTCAAAAGTCTTTCACTCGTTGACCCTCAAAAGTCTTTCACTCAATCTCACTCAAGCACTCAAATGTCATTTTAACTTCTCATTTTAAAAATTGGGGCTCCCAGTCATGCCCCCATTCGGTCTCCATGGCATTTCTCATTTGGTCTCTATAGCATTTGTCGTAAATTTTTGGCCCTCTATCATTGACTATTCATTTGTCAGACGCTAAACTTGCTGAACATAATTATTGAAGGAGATTTCTTTGTCATCCTCTCCATTTATCTGCAATCCAACTTTACCCACCCATGGTCTTTTATTCCTGTCAAAACTTCACTTGGCAGGTCTCAGTGGTCCTTGTGCAGGCAAGATTGTAATTATATAGCCGACCAGTTGGTAGTGGTATTCATAGGCCCATTCATACTCACCAAACATGCCCTAATGTCTACTTGCAGGATAGGAATACTGTGATTAGAAAAAGAAGAGGACAATACATCTTCATACCCACTATTGTCTACTCAGTGCCTATTCATAGGCCTTTTCAGACTCATCTTGCCACATCTTCATGGGACAATACATCTATACGACCTTCAACTTCTTTAGACGGCTATGGGACTCATGTTTTGCACTGCAATGTAAATAATAGTAATAGTGCTATTTATTTTTTCTTTTTTTTAACTTGGGAACCCGTCGACTCCCCTTTAGTTGATTATTGGTAAACTCATGGATACATAGAATCACCCACTAGCAAAGTAAATAATAATAGTAGTGCTACTTTTGATATAACATAGAACCTATCGTGAATTCCATGTCACACGAATGCATTTGGGCCTTCTTTTTTTTCTAGCGGAATTCATTATATGAGTTTTTCATATTGAAAACTTCTAACATTGATACGATAGTTGTCCCATCGCAAAATGCTATATTTTTTAGTTTAATTCATAAAATAGTCGTCTCAAAAGTCACAAATATTAGGTCATGTTCAGCTACCAAATCATTGGGGAGAAGATTTTCAATTTCCATGTTGTCGTAAAAAATTCATGTTTGGCAATCTCCGATGATTTGAACCAATGGAAATCCTCAATTATATAAATCTTCCGTAAGGAGTTCCAGTTCTAAGGGCAGTGAGGAGTCCTTATATCTATAAATTCATCACCTATTATCAAACGTGCTCTTTTAATTCTCAAAATCCCAATCTCTCTAAAGCCTATTTTGTTAAAGTTATTTTAAATAAGGAATTGAGTTTGTTGGGAATTTCTAAAATGATGTGTCAACTTATTTCTTGGGCATTCCAAATACTCTATTTGATGCAAGAATTTAAAATTTCAAACAACATGAAAATGCACTTTTAAGCCTTGTGAATTCAAAGAATTCTAAGCATTCCAAAAGCTAAAAGGATTTGAGCATTTAAAATTCAACTTTGGGAGGGGGGATCATTTGAAATTCTCAAAATTATCGCAAACAAGATATCCCACAATGTTTTACAAACAAACGGTCCTTGGCATGTCCAAATGCTTTTTTGACCAAAAATATTTTGGAATTTCACATGGGAGAAAACATTTACAGAATTTCAAAACTTTCCAATTACGAGGGCCATAAATGCCAAGTACTAGATGGCAAGAATCGTTACACATGTTTTCACACTGCCCGCAACAGAACTCAGATTCCAAGTTCTAAAACATTTTCAAGGTATCAATACTAGGATAACATCCATGTATGTTCAAAAATTGCAAGTTCTAAAACATTTTCAAGGTATCACAATGTTTTCAATTTCCCTTATCTTTTGAACAGTTTTTACCTATCTATTTCTATAACTTCGTAATAATATCTCAGTGTTTTTACCCCTTGTTATCTTTTTACCTTGACAAGCTAATTGGGGAAAAATGTCCCATAGATACTTTGGTAGATATTTGTGGTAAAGAAAAGGACGTATGAGGTGGTGGTAATGACATGCAAAAGGACCAGCAGCGGAGAAACATATTATGACCTACGACGTACGATTTATACGGTCTGCAAAAGCTGGCATGGGAGCGTACTGGTGTTTTTTTTTTTTTTTTTTTCACATTTATGGTAGGGATAATTACCTTATGGGAAACGAAAGGTGTAAAAATGATAATAGCTCTACAATAATCGAAAAATGTGTGTTTATTGTAGAATTGTTCATTTATAGGACATCACAAACTGCGATATTGTAGGGATGTAGGCTATCCCATAATCAGAAGTGGAAAGACTTGAACAGTTCATTTTTTTTTTTTTTTCCTTGATCGTGGGATCACCAAATCACTATCCAAACCATTGGATAACTGTATGAGTGTAGGAACTAATCAATGGTTTGAATGGTGGTTTGGTGGTCCCACTGTCAAGGAAAAAAAAATAAAAATATGAACTGTTTAAATCTTCTCGCTTTTGATTGTGGGATATCCTACATCCCTATGATAAACTACGATATCCTATAGATCAAACGGTTCTGCGGTAAAATATACATTTCCAGATGTTCTGGGGCTATTGTTAGCTTTAACACATTCCGTACAGTAATTGTCCCTTTATCGTTCTTACACGTTGTCGGAGCACAAACGTTCCCTTCCATGATCTCATGAATGAAGTGCTTATTTTCCAACCATTTACAAATTTGAACATGCAAATGCCAAATGAGGATGATGCTATTTTTGTACTGTCTTTTGTACATGTAGCATTTCCATGCATATGTAAAACTCATTTTCTTATTCCATGTATAAAATACAAACTAATGAGAACCCTTCTCCCAATCTTGTGGAAAATGATATTTGGAGAAATGCATTCCAAATTCTAGGGATGATATAGTCAAGAATTTGAGGTTTCTTGTAATGTTATGGGAACTAGTCTAACAGAAAATGATTTAAATCTTACATAATTTTTCTTGGTAAAAAATTTTTTATTAGGAAAATATGGGTTTTTACAGGGCATTATTTAATTAAAATGGTTAAAAACTATTTGATACTTTTTTTTTGTAATTTTTATTTCTTCCTATTTTATTGTGATCTCCTTGTGAATTTTTAATTTTGATGTTATTCTCTTCTTTCTTATATATATATATATATATATAAAATAATGATATTATTATGAGATATCATTTTAGACAACTACCATAATAGTGTCGCAGTGACTTTGGTATCTCAAATCAGCCCGGTTTCTGTTCCATTTGACAAGTGAAATTATTCACTCTCGCCGAGCCACAATTCATTGTGGCTCTCCCAAATTTGACAATAAGGTGACAGTTAATCACAGTGGTATTATATAAAAAAAAAAAAAAAACCCTGATCTAAGATGACTATTAAAATATTGATTCTTTAAAATCAAAGGGTGGGATTTTCTGATCAAAATGAAGATTGGCACGCACCTTGCAACAATCTTCCCATAAAATATCATCCAGCCCATGAATTAGATCATCCTAATTGGCCGGATAAGAGGTGGACAACTCATTTGGTAAACACCCATTAATACATGGACAAAGACCGAATAAGTGGGCCCAATTTGTGTTTAGTCAGCTTTTTTTTTTTTTTTCACACTATGTTTGGGAAGGAGGTAAAATGAGGGAAAGGGAAAAATAGAGGGAATGTTGAAATTGGGGTGTTTGAAAAGGGGGAAGGGAAAGTGGGGGAGGGAAATTTGGAGGTAAAATAAGAGTGGGGCCCACTCCCCAATTTTTCCTTCTAAAATGTGGGGAAGAGGGAGGCAAAGAGGGGATTTTTGGACAAATTACTGAACTGCCCTTTTGTCAAAAACTAAATTGATAATTGTCTCTCTATCTCTTTTCCCTATTTATTTTACCAAATAAACAAGAGGAGGGAACCCTCCTCTCCCCTCCACTCCCAGACATAGTGTTAATGCTGGACAAGGGTGTGTTTAGTGCTTGACTTCAACGCCAGCTTATAACATTATTTTAATTGTTTGAGTGATAAGATAGCTCATGGATTAGCATAGAAAAACGAATATGGGCCCCTGACTGCTAATTGGCCAGATCGGAGGTGGACAACTCATTTGGTAAACACCCATTAATACATTGACAAAGAGTGAATAAGTGGGACCAATTTGGGTTTAGTCAGCTTTTTATTTAATGCTGGAAAAGGGTGTGTTTAATGCCTGACGAATATGGGCCCTAACTGTAGCTTGCTAATCGCTCTTTCATAGAATGAATGCAATTGGGCCCATCCCTGTGCAAAAATAATTGTTTAGTGCTTGACTGCAACGCTAGGTTAAAACATTATTTTAATTGTTTGAGTGATAATATAGCTCATGGATTTGCATAGCAAAACGAATATGGGCCCTGACTGTACCTTGATAATTGTGCTTTCATAGAATGAATGCAATTGGGCCTATCCCTGTGCAAAAATAATTGAGGATTTGGCTTTTAAAAGAACACACATCTGGGGATTAAAATTTATCTCTTGGGACAGATCTGCTGTACTAAGACATTCTAAAAGAATAGTTAACAAGCATTGCATTTATCACCAGTGAGGAGGGAAGATCTGAAATAAAAAGAACTCAAAGAACTCCCCCACCTTCAAATGATGAAAAGGTTGAAAAAAAAAAAAAAAAGAAACGCAAAGAATATATAAAAACTAAAAGGCCAATGATTTTTCTTTCAAGAAAAACATAAAACTAAAACTGGAGTGGTTTTTAGGGTTTGAATTATGATACTAAAGTAGAAAATCGACTCATTTCATTCAAGGACTTGGGCTTATTTGTTTGCATATAATACATTGGAATTCATGGTGAAATGAGCTCCACCAAAGATTAATTAAAGAGGTGAAGGGTGATGGCTGGATACTCATTTTTTAATTTTTCCTAGATTCAATTTTCATTGAATTGGAGATTATTTAATAATCATTTTTTAATATTCACCTTCGATTTTCTTTTAACAACCACTTGTAGAAGTACAATCCCAAGTATTCAAAAATATGAAACAAGCAGGGTAATAGTGGTGGGGGAGTTAATGCTACTAGTCTAGTCAAATGATCTAAGCTCTCAATTTTAGCTTGTCAAAGCTTTTGACTGTGCAATTGCTCGGTAGCCAAAAACCTAAGTCACTGAACACACAGATTTCAAGAATACAGTGCAGATTTAATAAATTTAAGAATCGGTAGTCATTATCAACATATATGTGTATTAAAAATGATATCTAAAAGGGATTAAAAAAATAGAAAGAAAGAAAATGAGGACTCCAAATACGACTTCCAAAGGCTGACAAAGCAGATATAAGCAAGTTGATGAGTATTTGACAATAGTCGTAGTGCCACTTGAGTTACTCTGCTGGTATCATCAGTATTTGTGGTCTGCCATAGTATGCTTCTTATTCATGCTCCGCCACCATGTGTCTTTCACTTTGGTGTCATAGAGTTGCTGTGGCTGACAGTTGGAGAATGTTGTTCCTTTCTACGAAGCCTTTGGTCTTTGGCCCTGCTAAGTTGAGCGAGGGTTCTACTTCTACACAGCGGAGAACTATCGAAAATCTAAGCCGCTCAAAATAAATATTTTTTCAAAACATAGGATATCCCAAATTTTATCCCAACACAAGTTTGAACCACCATAAGATTTGACCATTTGATTGAAAGCATGAACAATGAATTTCAATAACAATACGAGATCTCTAGAGGAGTTTTTTTGTTGTCTTTGTAGGCAAGAAATTAGGAGGTTCCTTTCTGAATATTGAGAAGAATCCACTTATTCACGATTTGCCAACTAAACTTTAAAAAAGTAACTCGGGCCTTTATTGGGCTCAGTTTTCACAGACTTGGCCCTCCCACCACCCTCATCAACTGGGCCAGAAATCAGATTATGATTTCATGTCCAACGCAATCTATTCAGACCCTGCAACCCTCATTGAGCCCCCAATCAAGGCCCATGTGGGTCCCAAACTAGACCCATCAATAGCCTTGGTGACAACATGAAGAGTGGACCTATCACAAGATCTCAGCCATTAAAATTACCAATGATCATTAGTGCTATCGTTTGTATTAGGATCCGGGGAAGTAACATTGTACAGTGTTGTATTTGTAAAATATCCCAACAGAGATGAGAGGAGAGAGATTATGGATACTTCATATAGGGTATACCAGCCAACAATATGAATAAGGTCAGAATTGAGCTTTTAAATGTCAGCAGCTACTTCTCTGCCTCGTACAGTTATACTTTAGACGTGCATGGACCCAGATCAGAACTGGGACAGGGTAGATCACACCAAGGTTTGGATCAGTCAAGCATAGACCCAATTTGAATCTGGCCACTAACCCTACAAACTCCTCTGCTCATGGCTAATGCAAACCCAATCTGGTCCGACCCAAATCCTACTAATGCCTTATCTTATAACAGTAGCTTCAGATTGCATAACAAGCCTAACAGGCAAGAAGCAGACCAAGTTTAGAATTCAAAACAAATGTAAGAGCAGAACCCCATAGATCTAATATGTAGAACACTAAATACAAGCAGGGAAGTATGGTGCAACTACACACTGGTGGAACAATGGCAAGGAATACCAATCTCACAGGGATGACCAGGGATCGATACTTGTAACTTGGTTAGAATCATCACACCCTTGCTAGTGAGGCAATAGTTATAAAAAAATTTGGATGTCGCCAATTCTATCAGGGTCCTGGAGCGAGGTGGGAAGCATCACACCCTTGCTAGTGATGCTATACTTCCCAAAAAAAAAGGGATAGGGTGCCAATTCAACTGGGGTGTTTTGGTGGAAAGGAACCAGTGATGGGCCCAAAAAGGCTCGCCTCTCATCCATGATAATCACCTGCAAGACTTTACCCAAGTGACCATTCAGCAATTTAAGTATACCATTGGGATCAAGCATTTACATTAAAACCGAACCATGGCTCGGATCCCTTCCCACATTGGTAACATTTAGGTATATATTAGCAGATTCCTGTGTTAGGCTAAAAGTACATATAGAAAAAGAAATCTAATATTAGATAATATAAGATTTTGTTATCGAACTCTACTGGCAGCACAGGATGCCAGTAACCATGAAGTTCAAGGATTTGGAATTGTCAGTCAAAATAAGAATAGGATAAAGGCTCACAATCGCCTTCATAGGGCCAGTGGCACACAAGCATGCCACATATTCATGGCGCAAGAGCCTCAATCATATAGGCACCGTGAGATTCAATCAGCCATATCCTGAACATTCATTCAATTGGCCTCACTATAATGAACCACCAAAATCTGCTTCTATCAACTGATCTAAAGTTTCATCGACAGTCATCTTCTTACCAAATATAGAGAGCAAATTCAAGGGGCTAGGTATGTCATGCATGAGCAATTTGAGAGCCGTAGCCTAAAAAAAGAAAAAAAAGAAAATTCTTAGGAGGGAGGATCAATTGGTCTCGACTGGGAAAACGAAAATATCAAGGTTGAGCCCACTTACTAAAGAGACAAAACCTATGTTCCAAATGAATCAAGCTCTCTTAGGCGAAGGTTGTTGAGATAAGGGGATGAAGACAATGGCCTATGGAAGAAGATTCTAGAGGCAAAATATGGGGTGGACAAAAATGGTTGGGCCGTGCAGGTTCCTAATGCTCGTCAATCAACATGGTGGAGGGGAATTATGTTAGTCAAGGAGATATTCTCTGACCATGCCAGATACTGGGCTGGCAAAGGTGGTTTGATACGCAAGAATCTCAGATATATTTCATTGCACCCTTAATCAGCTTGTGATGGTGGATAACTATTTTGAGGAGAGTAGAGAACAACTTTTTAGGCCTCGGTTCCTTAGAGAAATCTAACAGGGGTGTAGGAAATTCAGTTCAGCCAATGTTCTTATTAGTGGAGTCTATATTCCGGAAAAGTGCATGGAAGGGTAAGTCGGAAGGCTCTTTTTCTGTTGCTTCCATATTTTCAGCCTTACTGGGTTATTCGTCTTGTTACAAATCCCTAGTTCAATTGCGGAGTTGCAGTGCTCCCCCAACGGCCTTAGTTTTTGCATGAATAGTCATCCAGTTGAGAATCCTCATTATGGACCATCTCTGGCGGCACAAGATGGTTATTGTGGGCACTTGCCTACTTGCTTGAAAGCTATGATGCCCATATATGGACATGGATATGGGAATCGGGGTTATGAGTACGACTCTGCACTTTTGGAAATCTGAGGTACATATATGGATACAACTGTCCTAATTTTTCATTATGACACTTCCGAAATTAATGGAATTATCATTGTTAATGCTCCTCTCAATTATTATTTATATCGAAAAGTAACAAAAACTATGAGAACTGTACGAAAGAATGGACCTGGTTAGTAGGATATTCTAAACTTTGCCCATAGGAGTGTCAGTCTAGTATAGAGTGCCAATACGATTATTGTATTACTCTGTCATGGATATGCTAGGCATATAAGTATTCATGTATCATAGCTTGTAAGATGTGGAGTATGTTGACGATTTATTGCTTCATTGTTAACTAGCCCAAAGAATTTGGCATTCTGTTCCTCTTTGGTTTAATTGTAGTTGGTCCTTTCTGCAAATTTTGAAGGGTTTTTTGTATGCTTGACTGGTGGTGGTTGGCTCCAAGAGGGGCAGAATTATGTGGAAGGCCTTGTTCATTGCAGATATTTGGGTTGTTCAGAAAGATCTTCTGATTGGAAGAGATTAAAGATAAGGTGAAATATCTGGTAGGCTCTTGGATATCTATTCTTTACCCATTTTAGGATATCTCCATCATGAAAATTATTTGACATTAGCATGAGATAGCCTTCTCCTCCCCATCTGTTCAAGTCATTACGTTCTTGTGGTCTCCTCCGCCGTCAAGGCTCTTCAAGCCCGATTTTAATACTGGTAATCTTGAAGTAGCTGGCATGGGAAGGACTATTCATGGCACCGAAGCAAAGGTCCTATCGTATTCTAGTCCAACAGGCATTTGTTCGGTTGATGAGGCAGAGTTATTAGGTCAAGGACTGGGCTTTGTGAAGCTAAGTGCCTTAATCTTTGTCAGCTAAAAGTGGAAGGTGATTATTTGCGTATCATTTGCTGGGTGTCAGGCACCTCTAAGGCGCCATGGTGTTTGGCAGATATGGTGAAGGAAGTTCCTTTCAGGATATTAATTGTAGTGCATATATGAAGGCCGGAATTTAACCAAGGTAGGGTGTTTGCTGCCATAGCATTCTTAGTACCTAGGAAGATCTCTCTTTGCATGCAGATTGCTAGTTTTGTCTCTTTGGTTTCATGTACACAGCCATACATAATTGGCCTTTTGGGGTGTCCTGTGGTCAACTTTTTCTTCTTTTTGATCCTCAGTATCCAACTCCTATATTGAAGAGTGTTCTTATATTAAAAGAACAAAAAAACCTTTTGTATGTATTTTAAGCCAACCTGATGAAATATATGATGGGGTTGTAACCTAATCATAGAATGCCTTAGACCCAGGCCAATGTTTATACCCTAAGTAAGGGTCAAACATTACAGTATCATTTCTATTATAATATCATGTTTGAGTAGTGTACATATCACAGTACTGGGTCAGTCTAAATCCCCCCCAAAGGTCCAAAGGTTGGATCGAAAATTAAATTAATTCACATAATACTTTTGTATAGGGCAGCTGATTGGGTTCCTTTTTCCATTTATACTCATTTACAGCGTCCCTTGTGGTGTCAAGTGTTCATAATTCATAAATGTCCAACAACCATCATTTGCTAAATTGCTATCTAACTTTGATACCCAGATAAGGAATGGATTCAAAAGGGACACAATGGAGGGACAGATACTATATGCATGAAAAAAAAAAAAAAAAGAAGAAGAAGAAGAAAAACCATTGAATACAGTATGATAAGTTGTCTATTTTGAAGCATCCAGAGATATTGTAACACAGATGACAAAAGGACCATTGACAAGTTAAAACTGGAGAACGAACTAACCCCAAGTTCAATTCCTTGAAATCATCACACAAACACCATCCACCCAATAAATTACAAAGAAAAGAAAAGGGAAGTGATCATTCGGTTTCACCTGCAGACTTGTGGAAGAAATGGTCAATTCGTCGAACACCTGGCGGGAGCGGCTTCTCCTCGACATGTGAGGAGGAGGGTTTGGTCTGGTCCGACGAAGGGCGAGCAGGTGGCTGAGAGGGCATTGGGAGGGAATCAAGGAGGAAGTCCGCGGTGGGTCGGTGTCTCTTGGCGGCGATCCTGATGTGGTCGGTCTTGATGGTCCTGCGCTTCTTGTCGAGGGCGACTTGCATGGATTTGTCAGTGAGGAAATGGAGAAAGAGATCGGTGGAAAGGGAGATGAGGAAGAGGGCTTCCGAGTTCACCCTATCGATCTCTTTGTCGAGCTTCACGATCTTTCTCACTCTTCCCAATGGGAATGCAGAGCTGAGCATAGGTTCCTCTTTTCCTTCCTCCATTGTTGTTGTTGTTGCAGAAAGAGAGGGTTTTTGGCGGGGATGAGTTGAAATTTCTGGTTTGCTCTCTTCTTTTGACTATTATAGGATGTGAATCAACCCTTTTCGGGGATCGCCGAACTTTGTGCGTCTTCCACAGGCTTAAAAGACATTTGATATGTGTGTTTGAATGATATTTTTTTTTAATTGTTTTTGGAGCTACACTTTATCCATAAACAATGTTTCAACTCTTTCAATGCGGACGTCTCATGTGAATTACACCTTGACCTAATTTAGAATTGCATAGTCATTATTAGCATGGGAGAAGATTTGATCAAAGATTGATAGTATTAGTGCAAATATGGATATTATATTTGATATGATCATGGCACTTTATATACAGATTGGAGATTGTCTACAATTTGATTCAATTCATATCATTGAAAGCAAAGGAATAAACTATGATCGTGAAGTGTAATAATAAATGTCTAGTTTAGTTGGCTTACGACCACGGTTTGCACATGGATGGCTGTGGGTTTGAAACTACGCTGCCACACTCGGACCACAAGAAAATTTTACCTAGCCTTTTCTCCTGGACCCGTATGAATTATTCTGGCCCAAAGGGCAAAAACCCTATGTACAAAATAAAATAAAATAAAAAGACGTCTCCCATTAATTTAGATCAAATTTTTGAGTCGCTCGAATAATTTTTTCTCTCTATTTTGAAACAACAATTTCAAATGGAAAGAAGATAACTATATTTTCTCGGTAATTCATCGGAGAGAGGAAAAGCGAATATTCAAAGTGTGAATAAAGGAATTTCAAATGAAAATAAAAAAGTACTTAATAAACATTTTGGAAATTAATATGCAGTCACTACAAATTAAGCAGCAGCAATGGAGACTAGTACGTTAATGCAACAAGATGCCGTTTCTTGGAGCTAGCTGAAACCTTTTTTTTTTTCCCGCCAAGGGCACCAAATATTTGGATAAGGAAATGGGCGAGGTGAAGACTCAGGACTCAGGAGAGTCTTTTCACATTTTCAAGGACCAAGCCAAGGTTAAGCAGATGAGTATAACGAGTCACGACTCGCTCGTGTATTGAGCTTTGGAAATGCAATCCACCGGCACTCACTCACTCACTCAAGGTTGGGTCGAGTTGGGTGGATGCCTTGGAGTGGGCTTGAAAGTAGTTTGCCAGGTTTAAACCAGGCATGGACCTTTTTTTTTTTTTTTTTTCTTTTGATCCAAATTGAGGTTTGGAGGAGAATTGGATCGATATCTAGATGGAACTGTGGGATTGGGTGTGTTTTCCATAACAACCACCCTCTAAATCCTGATATAGCCTTTTGCCGAATCATTATCATAAACAAAATGTGGAATAAAAAATATTATTTTTTCTTAAATTTTATTTTCCTTTAGGAGTAATAAGACTTAAAGGATAAGAATATGTGTGAATTGAGGGATATTTCCATTCCAACATTTCCTTTTAAACTTTCCAAAATGCTAAATTTCATGAACGGCACCTTATTATTAAAGCCAAAATACATAGAAGACATTTTCGTAACATCAAGAAGGAGAAAATGCAATCAAAATAAAAAAAATCAATAACAACAATTGACCGTAGACTTAATAAGGATTTATTAGATTTAATTTTAAAATGTCATCATTATCATCACCATCACCATCAAAATCGATGGGGTCGACTATATTTATTTTGTTTCTTTAACTAAATTATAATATAATTTATGTTGAGGATTTTACCAGAAAATGAATCATATTTAGCCATTGCACGAAATAGTGAGAACTATTTTCCACAGCACGAGATAATTCGCCCCTCCACTTTTTCTTCTTTTTTTTAATTTTTTTTACAAGGGATGATAGCGTCGCCCAAAATAAGCATGGGCAATGCTAGCGTCACTATTCGCTATATATTTCCTGCCCTGAATCCAACTTTTCACCATCCATTTTCCACTATCCAGCTCATCTATTGTGTGGAAGGAGAGGACCAATAGATGCTTTGATAGGCGACAGAGAGTCTTGCATTCATTGGGTTTAGTTAGTTGCATAGAAGGCAAGTCATTTGATGAAGTTTGCCACTGACCCATTTTGTGGGTTTCAGTGGGCATCTCAGACCATAAGTGGATTCAGTTGGTGGGAGTCATAAAATTGTCACTATCGCACCTCTTGGTCTCTGATCCACTGTTAGCGCGGTGGAAGCTAAACTCGATGCTTGCGCATTTGTAATTTGGGTGAGGTAGGGGTTGGAAGGCTTGTCAATAATTCGGAGGTGATCATCTACTTTTGGCCCATTAACATTCATTAACAATTATGTCGTCTTCTTCTTGTTGTTTTTTTTCCTTAGTTAATTAGTCAATAACATCAGTGAGATTTGGTCTTCCAACATCATCAGTTCATTGTGCTTATTTATGTGAAGAGATCTAGAGAACGCTGTTGTTTCTCTTCCACCCTAACACAGTGCCCACCCCCCCACTATTTAGTCAATAACATCAGTGAGATTTGGTCTTCCAACATCAATTCATTGTGCTTATTTATGTGAAGAGATATAGAGAACCCATGCGAAGAGATATAGAGAAAACCCACCCCCCCCCCCCCCCCCTCCAAATGGAATTCAAAGCCTTGCATCCTTAACCATATGATCGTCTCTCCTTTCTTAATCGTGGCGTTGGCTGTTGGGAAATTTTTCTGAATCTAGAGATGGAATGATCTATATTAATGCCCTGTCTTTATGTGATTTAGGAAAAGCGACGCTAGCGTTACTTCATTTTAAATTGAGCAACGCTAGCGTCGTTGGTCCCAAAGTAAAAAAAAAAAAAAACAAAACCATGTCTAACGGACCACGTTTGTGTATTAGTATTTAGTACTGGGCCTAGGTTTCTGGCCCAGCTATAACGGTTAAAAAGGTTCAAGTAAATGGATCATATATGTAAAATACATCACGATTAAGCTGGGCCAGAAACCTAGGCCCAGTACTAAATGGACTGTGCACTGCCCAATTACCAAACCTCATCCAAGCTAAACCAAACGAGCAAGAAGCGAGAGCCTATGCGGCAGCTTCGTTTCTTTCTACAAGAACCAAAGCTTCAAGGAAAATCGCTGGATAAGCCGATGCCTATTCATCTCTGCAACTCCCTCTCTTTCTTCAATTTCCCTTCTCAGCTTCTTCAATCTCGTCTTCCCCAAACACGCATTTCAGAACAACCAATCTCAAATCCATCATTTCCCATCACTAAACCCTCCAAAATCCAATCTGTCTTCCCAAATCCCCCTCTTCTGAAGAGGACCCATGTCCCCTTTTCCTCTACAGATGACAGAATCGACGAAATCTCAAAACCCCATGAGCTGGAATTGCTTGGAAAACCCTCTCCAATCCTGGTGGAGACCTCTCCTCCTGCAGCAGAGGAGGAAGTTCAGGAACCTCCAAAGCCCGAGATTGATGAGGCCTTGGCCCCCTTTTTAAAGTTCTTCAAGCCAACAGAATTCTCAGAAGCTGAGGAAGAAGAAGTAGAAGCAGCAATGGAAGAGGGTGGATTGGGGTTGATTGAGGAGGAGAAGGAATTGAAAGAGGAAGTGAAGGTGGAGTACTATGAACCGAAACCCGGCGACTTCGTCGTGGGTGTCGTCGTGTCGGGCAATGAGAACAGGCTCGATGTGAATGTCGGTGCTGATTTTTTGGGCACAATGCTCACCAAGGAAGTGTTGCCGCTCTATGACGAGGAAATGTCGTATCTTTTGTGCGATTTGGGGAAGGACGCGGAGGAATTTTTGGTGCCTGGGAAGATTGGGATTGTGAAGGAAGAGGAGGCTTTGAGCGGGGAACGGGTGCAGGGGAGACCCGTTGTGGAGACTGGGACAGTGATTTTTGCAGAGGTTCTTGGTCGGACTCTTAGTGGGAGGCCTCTGCTTTCCACAAGGCGGCTTTTCAGGCGTGTTGCTTGGCATCGAGTGAGGCAGGTTCTCTTCTCTTCTTGCCTTTTGATTTTGTTTTATTAGCATGTTGATGGGGTTTTCTTTCTTAAGGACTTGTTTGTTTGCATTGAAATACACATGAAGGGAATACATAGTGTGGTTGAAAATGAAGACCAAAGTTGAATTTTCCAGAAATGAGCATCAAATGGCATCTTCTTTAGGAAAATGTTATTTGATGTGCATTTTTGGAAATTCATCTTTAATCTTCATTTTTTAACCACCCCATGTATTCAATTCCTATGTATTCTAATGCAAACAAATACAGCTCGTAGACCATTTTGATTTCTGCTTTTCTTCATACATGCCTGAGTCATCCTACTAGAATTAGAGTCTCTCTTCATTTTATATTCAATGTTACAGTATAACTTATCTGGACAGAAAACTAAGTCTTGAGTGCTTCTCTCATTCAAAAGTAGACTAAAAAATTGGTTCAACAAATTTTATTTTAATCTCTGTGTACGTAAGGTGAAGACAGTGACAAATACTAAGGCACTGATATGGAGGAGGACTGTGCCATGGAAATTGTCTTTTATTCTTGAAGAAATTATGGTGATACGTAACTATGTGTTACATTTCTGTATTCATGTACCTAGTGAGATTAATGGGGATGCAGATGTGTGTATATATTTGTGTGTTTTGGATGATGGGATGCGGATGTTCTTTATGAACAAACTGATCAAAAGGGGGGAAAAGTTCTTGCTAGACAAGGGGTGGGCTGGGAGTGTTTCTTTGTTGAACTGTCCATGCATAGTTAAGAGTATTGTACTGGATGCATTTTATGTGTGTAGCTCATTTTCTAGTTGTTTTGATTAAAATTATGTTATTACATACCAAAAGAAAAGGATGGACTAGTTAGATAGATCATATGCATGGATGGGCGGTCGATCATCTTGATGGTATTCTGTGCCAATAGATGTATCAATAGGTCATCATCAATGGTTCTATTGGGGATCATTGTCTGAAGTTTTTATTTTTATTTTTATTTTTCATTTGGTTGGATATATAATTAGATCATATATAGATGGGCCATGCCAAAGGCTTTTCTGGGGCTCATTGTTTGACATCTTCTGTCCTTGAGTTCACCCCTCTGCAGCTGATTGTGTTATGTGTATGATTTGTTTATCTGGATGACAATCCAAGATGGTGACAAGGTTTTTGTTTGACATTGGTCTACAGTTTTGTAGTTGATGTCATGTGATCAATTTGGCTATGTTATTTCTGTACTGTACTTTTGTATTAATGCATTGTTGCTTAGCACATGAATGTGATTCCTTAATGTACCCATACCAAATCCTGGGTAAAGTTCTGTTTTGACAAACTTGTGTTTCAAGATTTTAATTAAATAGTCTCCAATGATTGATATGTTATAACTGTTGCAGTTTTGTGCTAACCAGAGTGGTTGAAATATTGGTGCAGTTGATTATATTTCTGACGGATGAATGTTGTGTGCTTATCATTTGTATCTTGATCTCGTTGCAGATAAAACAACTCAATGAGCCTATTGAAGTTAGAATTTCAGAATGGAATACGGGCGGTCTTCTTACTAGAATTGAGGTATGCTTCTGTTTAGTTTTGCTTTTTTAATCATCCAGTCATTTGGAGTATCTGCCTGTGAACACGTATTTTGCTGACTTCATTTCAGGGTTTGCGCGCATTCCTTCCTAAAGCTGAGTTGATGGGTAGAGTCAATACCTTCACTGATTTGAAAGAAAATGTAAGTGACAATTCCTTGATGGCTCTGTTTTACTACCATGTGATGCAGTTCCTTGGAAAAATCACATGGCTGCAAAGCCTCAGAAAGTTTGCACGAGGCAACAAAGCCTTTGTGCAGGTCAAGTTTGGTCAACTAGTTTTGTTATTGGTTGTCAGCTATTAGTCAGGAGCTGGTTGGTTGAGTGAATTTTTAGTGCTTATCATTGCTTTCCTATTGGTTTATAAATTTGACAGGATATTGAGTCATATTTATTAGGTATTGTCAGTGTCAAGAGTCCCGTTTGCTATCTGTCTTCTTTTCTCATGGAGTTCTAGCTGTTCTGAGTATGCATTAGGAAAGAATCAAAGATGTTAAGTTGAATAATGGAAATGTTTTGTCATACCCACACACATACACATACATGTATATATACATATATGTATGTATATATATACGCGCGCGCACACACATAAAGGAAATATTTTACTTTTAGGAGTCACAATATAAAAAGATTGAGAGTCCTAATCCTAGGGTGCCCCAATTCATAAACTGTGTATGCTCTGTAACGTTCGATGGTATCTAATACAGTTCAGATATTTTTGCTTTTTGCATGGGTGTTTCCCTTCTACAGGTGTTGTGTGATCCCATCTCTGCCTGCTGGCGTGACTCTTAAGAGATCAACCATGGCTGGCCTCTTATGTTGTGTGAAAAACCAAATTTTAACTCTGAGGCCTCTTATCCTGCATGCCAAGAATCTTTCTTTATCAGTATATGCCATGCTTGGCTATCACTTTACATGTCTTGCTGGGAACCCACTCTGTTATAAATTTCAGTGGTCCTATTTTGTTTCTTTTTAATTTTTTTTTTATCAAAGATCTTACGTCGAGATTCTTTTATTGCTAATATATGCAACTAGATCATCCACTTGTTCTTTAAACTCATTGAGCATTGTTTCTTGATGCAGGTTGGACGTCGGCTATCTGTGATGATCAGTAGAATTGATGAAGCTAAGAATGACCTGATAATTAGCGAGAGAGAAGCTTGGGTTAGTCCATCCCTTTTTGGAAGAGACAATTTCCTTTTTCTTTCAATTGCTAGAATTTCTTAAATCAAGGAAAACTTCTATGCCCTGTGGAATGCAAGGAAAGTCAGCATTCATTGCACCTTGATAGAAGATTTCTGGATTTTCTGTGGGTGCTACTTCTATAGTTGAAACTGATAGTTTTCTGGCAACCATTCTCATTAGATGTTGCAGCATGCCTATATTATTAATAGTTTCTGCTTGGTGGCATATGTGTGGAATAAAGGATATCAAGGTCAGAGAGCCTTCTATCAAAAAAAAAAGTTCGAAGAGCCAAATTGTTTGTGCATTTTCAACTTGAAAACATGGTTTTTTTCAACTATTTTTAGAAGGTTCATTTGTGCATGGTTTTTATGTCAACTATTTTTAGAAGGTTCCTTTTTATGTATCCCGGCAGACATATGAGCTGGTTTCATTCCAATGGTGGTGCAATTAGCAAAGATTTCACTAGGAATGTTCTGCTTTTTCATCTTGTCCAGTGAACCAAATATTGTTCAAGGCAGAGATGTACTGTATGCACAGGCACACATGCTTCTCCGCTCAGTCAAATATTTTCATCATTGCTGCAACTGCAATTGCAGGTTTGAGTCAGCTTACCTTTAAGTAGAGAAGACTGCTGTAAGCATCAACTCTTATTTGTGCCTCGTTAGTTTTCCCAAATCACGGCTGCCTACCTAGAATCCTTTCCTTGATCTGGTTTATGTAGTGTAATAATCGACTGGTTCTATAGAGAACATTGTTTCAAAAATTGGCTGAGGTCAAGTCAACTGGTTCAGTTGGGTCAAACTTGGTAGGGGCTGAGTCGAGTCACCATGAGTCTGAGTCCGATGCTTTTTTTACCCCACCTCACTTTATTTCTCAATTTCTGTTTGGAGAAGCTTTGGAAGTGTAATCATTGACTGGTTCTATAGAGAACATTGTTTCAAAAATTGGCTGAGCTCAAGTCAACTGGTTGAGTTGGGTCAAACTTGGTAGGGGCTGAGTTGAGTCACCATGAGACCGAGTCCTATGCTTTTTGTAACCCAACTCACTTTATTTCTCAATTTCTGTTGGGAGAAGCTTTGGGAGTGATGCAGGACAGACCTACAGCCCACATGTGGGGTCCAAGACAGTTTAGGACCTTTTTTTTATTTCCCTAATAATTGTTAGTGGCTTTCTAATTTTATTTAATGAATTGTATTTTGGATATATTCTTATTTGTTTAACTTTCCTAGTTTGATTAGGAGACTCATCCATCAAGTGTTCTTTTCTTTTATATATATATGGCATTGTAGAGAGTAGAACTCAGAGTTGATGATTAATATTATTGGTGTGGTTTTTATTCCTTGAGGTGTGTCCTCGTGCTTTGCCTCTTCACGGAGACCTTTAGTGTGCTTTGCCACTTTTTATGCGGAGGTTTGATCAAGTACTTTCCATTATCTTTGTCGGTTGAACGCTTCCCGAAACCCTAATCGAACCCAAATCCCAAATCCTAGACCCAAATCCCACCATCACTGACCCGAAACCCTCGGTTCCCCACACCCTGCTCTCTGTCAAGCAAAATAAATAAATAAATAAGGGAGAAAGAAGATTGAAACAAAAGAAGAAAGGAGAGATAGAGAAGAAAAGGAGGGAATATGAATAGGAGGTGCGTACCTAGCACCCGAGTTCCAGTCGCATTGATTCTCCGCATGTAGCTGTCGTTGCTAGCGCCACCATTGCTAGTAGCAGTCTTGCTCGCCTAACAAAGATCCAACTCCTCTCTTATTTGTAAAACAGAGGATTCAAACTCTTTTTTAGAATAGAATTGAACTATTTGAGCGAGGGTCAACCTCAATGTTGTATCAAGTTGCAACATTGGCAGTAGATCTCGGTCAATGGGGGCCAGATTTGACCAGCTTACTGGTAGAATAGTATTTCATCAATATCAAAGTCATCTAATGATGCAGATGGACCTCAAGCCACATGTGTAGGGCCTAAGTAGATTTAGGAGTTTTCCTATTTATTTAATTGTTATTAGTTAGTGGTTTTATTTGATGAGTTGTGTTTAGGATTAGGTTTCCAATTTATTTAGTTTCCTAGTTTGATTAGGTTTCTTAGGGCCCAAGTTATGTTTTAACTATTTATATGGCATTGTAGACAATTATTTTCAGAGACTTTGATTTTGAAATAGAATTATCGTGGGTAATTTCCCTCTGAGAGGTGCATTCTCGTGTTGAGGATTATGCGGAAACGTATTGAGGTGTATGCGGACACTGTGCTTCGACACTACACGCAAGCCCTAACCCTAGGGCCTGCATTAGTTGGTATCAGAGAGAAGTTCCACATCACTCCAATCACCCTCTGATCAGCGATCAGAGCTTATCCATCCATTCGCCAATCCATCCCATCATCACCATCCACCCCTTCCATTCATCATCCCACAACCCCACTATCCAGCACTTCCCTTGCCTAAACCGATCCCAAGCTACTGCCCTCTACCGGTCCAGAACTCCATCACTGAACCAAAAAGAAAAAAAAAAAGAACACGCCCTTAACCAGATCCCATTCCATCCGACCCTAGACCCCGTCGTACGGAACCCCAACCTCCCAACCTAGAGAAAAAAAAAATGAAGCAAAGGAGAAGAACAGAGAAGTTGCAATCGTTGTCGGAAGGAGGAAGAAGCACCGCGGTTGCATCCACCAGAATCTGTTGCGAGGACATCCACTGGCACCCGAGCACCGTCTCCGTCAATGGAGACAGACATTAGTCATTGTGTCGCAGTGAAGAAGTGGAAAAGAAGAAGAGGAAGACAGAGAAGGAAGAGAGAGAGAGGAGAATAGAAGGAAGGAGGTACCTGGCACCTTTGTGTCCCCGTGCTTCATCGCATAGTAGCAACACCATCGTCATCGCAGCCAATGCCATCCCCAGCATCAGCTACTATGTACCATCGAGTCCTTCCTCTCTCTTTGTCGCGCATAACCAACAACAAAAAAAAAGGGAGAGTTTCATTGTTGGTGATGCGTGACAGAGATAGGAAGGACTCAGTGATGGCACTGGTAGCTGATGCTAGGGATGGCGTTCGTTGCGATGAAGCACGGGGACACAAAGGTGCTAGGTACCTCCTTCCTTCTATTCTCTTCTCTCTTCCTTTGTCTTATTCTTCTTTTCGTTACTATACTATTCCAAGACGAGTGAGAGAGTGCCTCTTTCGGATGTGTCCATCTCAAGTAACACATCTAGGGTTATTTGGTGGGCTCAGTTCAAAGTCGGGTTGAGTTCGAGTCCAAAGTCAAGTGTAGGTAAGGCCATTCTTGACCCAAGTCCGGAGAAAGCACACAAAAGTTCCTGTATTCCATTAGCCTAAACCAGGCAACAAAGTGGTTTCACCAAATCAACAACCATAATTTATTTTTGGGATTTTTACCAAATAATTAAGCTTAAAGTGTAATTAATCGGGTTTATGAAGAATAATAAGAAAACCACCATTTAGTTGTTCGAACTTTTTTTTTGACGAAATTACCCTAGTTGACGATATCGCCAACTAAGTTGGCGATATCGTCAACTTCCTGTTTCTAAACCTACGATTTTTCTTCTTCTTCTTCTTCGTGAAACACTAGTCTATCATGTGCATGCCATAATCAGTCCCCTAACTCTCTTCAAAGCCCCAAGCTCCGTTCTAAACTTCCAATTAAATAGAATCCCCAAAAACCTGGCGATATTGTCAACTTCCTGTATCCAAACCCACGATTTTTCTTCTTCTTCTTCCATTCTTTGGCGAATAGGTTGGGTTTTTTTTTTGTTCTATTTAATTGGAAGTTTAAAACGGAGCTTGGGGCTTTAAAGAGAGTTAAGGGATTGATTATGGCATGTGCAGGGTAGACTAGTGTTTTACGAAGAAGAAGAAGAAAAATCGTGAGTTTAGATACAGGAAGTTGACGATATTGCCAGGAAGTTGGCGATATCGTCAACTTCTTGTATCTAAACCCACGATTTTTCTTCTTCCTCTTCCATTCTTTGGCGAACAGGTTGGGTTTTTTAGGGGTTCTATTTAATTGGAAGTTTAGAACGGAGCTTGGGGCTTTGAAGAGAGTTAGGGAACTGATTATGGCATGCACATGGTAGACTAGTGTTTCACGAAGAAGAAGAAGAAGAAAAATCGTAGGTTTAGAAACAGGAAGTTGACAAGTTGGCGATATCGTCAATTAGGGTAATTTTGTCAAAAAAAAAAAAAGTACGAACAACTAAATGGTGGTTTTGTTAATATTCTTCATAAAACTGATTAATTACACTTTAAGCTTAATTATTTGGTAAAAATCCCTTTATTTTTATGATATTGGCGTCATCTGACATCACATTTCAATTCCATTTTCACCTATACGCTCGTGGAAGGCAGATCTACACATCAGATCAGTCCATTATGAAATTCCATATCAGTCAATTCTACAATGCACTTCAATGAGCCAGATATGCACTTGAATATGGAATACGGTATGCTGCAAATAATAATTATTTTCAGCAATTTCTTGATTTGAAACAAGAAGAATTGTTCGTTCTTGGATATTTTGACTAGGGGTGTAACAGTTCGGTTAACTGTTTGTTTGGAAAAACCGTTAACCGAACCGTATTTTACGGTTTTTAGTTTTTGAAAAGCGTAACCGTACTCTAAAAAACCTTTAAAAACCAAACTGCGGTTAACCGTATTAGACAGTTCGGTTACGGTTAATTGTCACTTAAAAAAAAACTTATCTTTGCCATTTGACTCTGCATGCACAACACCACTATCATTTTTCGCATATCAAACAAAACAACACTATCATTTTTCATGAAATAAACACAACTAAAAGTCTAAAATGCTACTACAAAAGATCTATCATGCAATACAATTTTAGGAAACATGTGAAAAGTATAATCCAACTCACAAAATAATTGTATTCTTAGAATAACTCCAGAAAGAAACTTTACAATGCACATACACATGAAGTGAAAAATATTATGCGTGACTGACAAAATATTTTCTTATTAGTATAACAGTTCTGTTAACCGTGTGTTTTGAGAAAACGGTTAACCGAACCGTAATTTATGGTTCGGTTTGGTTAATAACTGTGAGTCTAGATTGAAATATGTAACTAAACCGTGAAGCACTGTTTTTCGATTTTAATAACCGTAATTGTAACCGAACCGTAAAACACGGTTATTAACCGTCAGTTCGGTTCGTCACGGAGAGGCCTTTTGAAATTTAGGGGTCCCCTTTGAAGCCTGGCCGGACTCCTAATGCATTATTTAACGATAGCTTGAAATTTATTGGCCACATAGCGTTGTATTTCTGGGTCAAAGACTCTTACAATTTGTCATTGTACTTCTGAGAAAACTTGTCCTTGTATATTTGCCGGTGACCCTATCAAGTTTGGGGAATCCTTGGGGTGGCAAGTGAATGGGTGCAAGCTGCATGAGCCAGCCTACAAGTGAAATTGGAGTTGGGCTAGGTAGATTTTAGGTTTGGGCATGGATTTTGGTTGCACGAGGGCCTGGATTTTGAAAACTAGAAGGATTAGGTAAATTTTAGGTTTAGGCCTTTGGTACACGCTTTGATAGTGACAAAATCATATTATGCATATGGAGGTTCCCTGGGTGTGAAGTCGAACCAGCCTACATTCTCTAAATTTTGGACAATCTCAATGAAATCAGGGTCATTTTGGTTGGGTTCAGGCTTTGATTTGTATATTGATATGGGATCTAGGTAGGGTTGGCAAATGGGCCAGGTCAGGCTAAATTGGGTTGAGTAAAGAGGTAAAACACAAATTTTGGACCTCCAATCTAGGACCAACCCGCATCTGAACACATGTATTTTTATGAGTTGGTAAAAATTAATTAATCATGGTGAGACTCAAAATCAGGATAGTTTGGATTTCAAAGGGGTGACCTTGCCACCACACCACCAAGCTTTTTCTTGCTAATAGTTCTAAATTTTTTTAAAACTGGTTAGATGAGAAAGGACCTTAGCCCCACTTTGGAACATTGACCGACATATAGACTTTATCCATGAGGTATTTATAAAAGTAACTCTATTTTTAGGATATTGACCCCTAAAAATAGTGTTGTTATTATTTTCATTATGCATTGTACTTTAAGCATGGGTAATCAAACTTTTGAAATAACTATTTTATATGATTTTCTATTTAGTCAATTTTTTTTATGATAACCATTTTACAGTAAAACTAAGCTCAAATGAATATATAATATATGAAATTGATCAACAAAAATAATAAGTTATTATAACTCATAAGAAAATAACAACATTATTGAAAAAGACAAACCCACAGCAACAATGTGGAACTAAAGAAGAGGCAGGAAACTTTCTATGTAACTAATGTGCTACCATGCACGTTTGCCGAGGGAGAAAGGGTGGAGTTTGATTTTTATGTGTGTGTGGCTTTGACTTTTATAAATCGTGATTTAAAAGGAGTGAAACGCCACGATAGACCCCACCTATTAAAAATCACAATCATTAAGACAAACATACTTGTTATTTATGGGATATCCCCAAATTTCACCTCGATCTGGGTTATTTCTACCATCAAATTGATTCTCTAATAAAAAATACAAATTGTATGTGCATACTCATTATCGCTTTTTTCATTAAACAATTTATCCAACGGTGGGAACTATCTTTGATGGATATAAAATTTTGGATTGTCCAATGTTCCTAAAAAATGTTTACGAACAGTTGGATTTCAATACTTGGTCCCCACTACGCAATTCCCACCCTTTAACTCAGGATTTATCAAAGTCAAAGCCTAAGACTTATAGTGAGTTGTAGCTTTGTATCTGTATAATGATTTGGCAACAAGGTTCAGGAAAGGGCCACTACGTGTCAACTTGAGATTCGCATCTACATGAAGGAACTATAAAGGAGTGGAGCAGAGAGAGTCGCATCTACATGAGATCCAAAGTTTTATCTCACAATCCAAACTGCGGATTCTTTAAAAAAGAAGAAGAAGTAAATCCACACTATATCTAATATTTTCTTATGAAAAGAAATATAAATATAAAAGACTATACACGGGTCATGCGGGTTAACTCTAACCCAACCCATTTTTCTATGGGTCAGAAAAACCTAACCCGAGACCAGCCCGTATTTTATGCGGGTCGGGTTATGTGGGTCATATGCGGGTCGGGTCACGTTATGCCTCCTCTAGATCTAGGTCAGGATGGCAGCAGGAGCGAGAAGCCTAGATGTTATTCAAGTTATTTATAAGGCCAGGACAAGTCCAAGAGGAGGATGGCTTCATCCTTGTATTGGGTGCATGATTATAGCCACAACGAAACATGTTTAAATGACCACTATTTTTTTTTTGCATTAAACTTTTATTAAAAAGATAGGACACACAGCAAAACAAAAACCAAAAATAAAGAGGACCAAAGCCTAACAATATATATTACTTGAATTGTATGATCTTAATTTGGTCCCATATATGTAACTTTGTAACTTGAAAGGCGCGCCTGTGTTTTCTATTCTAAAGGTGGGTACCATTTGTAATTTTTAAATGTGCTTTTCATGTAAAACAATTCATAAGGTGCATGTTTTTTTAAAGATTTCTATTTTTAAAAAGCGAGTCCGTGTTGTAATTAAGACATGCAGTTCTTAAATATGGGTCTCATGGTCACAATAAGAAAAGGTAAATCCTATCTACCACAATGCACAAAAAGCATAATTTTATTTAGAAAATTTTGTAGCTTTGAATAAGAGAATTTATAGAATTTAGGTTGAATGCGATTCTTAAGTGAGAATTAAATTTAAAAAATTACAGTAAAGAAACAGCCAAAGTTTGAACATTCATTTTTATGTTATTTTGTGGTTCGCTTTAAATGGCCTATTGCTCGGACTTTAAATGTGCTAGGGCCCATTAACTAGATGGGCTTAATATTTTAGTGACGATCCGCGAGTCCGTGTGTACTCGATTTCCCGCGTCAGATCTCGTCCTCACCTTCCCTATCTCCACCATCAGATCTCATTTTCATTCCCTTGTCATTCCCATCTTCCCAATCTCCATCATTAGAACTTTCTCTTTTACCTTTCTCGGCATTTTAGCAGATCTCATTCACATCTTCGCTCTCGTGTCGCCGTCAGACCTCCCTCTCAGAGATCTCCTAGACGTCTTTTCGACCTCTCTTCGTCCGCTTTCACTGTTAGCAATTCTCCTCTTGTCATTTTCATTCCCATCTTCTCAATCTCCCTCATCAGAACTCTCTCTTACGTTTCTCTGCATTGTAGCATATCTCATTCACATCTTTGCTCTCGTGTTGCCGTCAGACCTCCCTCTCAGAGATCTCCTAGACCTCTCTTCGTCCGCTTTCACCGTAAGCAATTCTCCTCTTTTCATTTTCTGAAGGTTATTTAATGGTTTTCTCGGAGATTTTCTAAAACAAGAAACAAACCCTAGCTTTCACATCTTTTAGATCTGTTTTCCTTTTTATTTTTGGTCTTTAGTGTTATTCTGGCTGATATAAATTTTTATGGTGCTTTTCTATTTTAGCTGTGACTATGACTCAATATTGTTTCTAGATTATGGCTTTAATCAATATGCTTGTTATATAGTGGGCATTTTATGAACTAGGATGGTGAGAAAAAGAGAATAGGAAAATCATGTCCTTGAGAAGATGTTTGAGGAAGAATAGGTTAGGGCTGTTGTCTTCGATCTTGGGAGGGACACAACTCTGGGCCCTGATGGTTTCCCTTAGATTTCTTCCAAAATGTTATGGGAGGAGATCAAAACAGATTTTATGAATGTCATGAGAGAGTTTCATCAAAGGTATTTGGTCAAATCATATTGGTGCCTCTTTTATTATTTTGATAGCAAAAAAAGTGGGGGAGTGGAATCCATAAAAGGCTTCAGGCCTATCAGTCTCATCGGTTTTATATATAAAGTGTAAGCAAAGATCTTAGCTTCCACGCTTCAGTTGTGTCCCATCCTAGCCTGGCTAAACACTAAACCCTTAACAATTAAAGGAATAAAATAAAATTTACCATGAAACAACCAAATCATATAATGCATTTAAGGAAATAATACCTTGTTTTTTATGTCCCAATGACCCATTTCAGGCTGACAGTTCAGTGTATTATCTTTAAACTCTTGTCCCTTTGTATCATCGTCGACATATGTGAGCTGCAAAACCAAAACAGACAGACAAAATTCATTCAAACATACAGAAATAACATAAAATACCAATTTACTTACCACAGGTGTGGGTGAAATATGAGCTTCGACCAAAGAGAGCTCATCATCTATCTTGAAACCAAATTGCCTCATATATAAGAGTGGTCGTGATCTGTGTTGGCACGAGCCATCTGAAAAGAAAATAGCATAGTGAATACAGTATCTAGCAAAGGTTTGGCTACTTTTTAAGTTTACAAATTACAAACCTCTCTAATGTATTGCTCCCTTTTCTTGAGGATCCGCCCGTCCAGCCTCTTCAAACATCTTCAACCGATCTTTATTCATCTTACTATATTTCTAACCCTTGACTATAGTACAAACCTGTAAATAGTTCATGGTTTTTAATCATACACAGATTCGTTAGTGCTGTGGTAGAAAACACAGTAAGTTTTAAAATATCTTTTATCTCCATGGGGAGATATGTTGGCCTTGCCAGGTTGTCCACTTGCAGACAGGGCCAGTTGGGATGATTAATAACACACTTACACTTCTCCAGGAAAAATTTAGGAGTTGATCTCATTGTACCTCCGTTCGTCTTACAAAATCTGCCAAAAAACCATTTTCATATTCTCATCAATATTTTCTAATATGAGAAAACTCAACAAAGTCAGAGGAAATAAGCTAATTACTATAACAAAAACAAAATGAATTAATAACAGATTCATTCTTACTTCACTTGTCCTGTGACTTCAGTAGTTGCGTCTGCTATGCGATAGCTGTTGCATATTTTTTTTCTCTGTGCAACATAAATCTGAACACCTATTAATGCATTTTGGACCTGTTTCATCTCAAATCTTGAAAAATCAGTAGAGGCATAAATAGTACGCTTGTATATTAGCAAGCGGCCTAGGGTTTTTTTTTTTTTTTTTTTTAACATCCCTAGGAATTGATAAATTATAAAACTATGAAGAACATATAAGAATACAACCAATCGATGAAGAACATATAAGAATACAACCAATCGATGAATACATGCAGACCTTCTTGTGCTCAATATTGGATAATGGTTCATCATTATCTTTGTTCAAAATATCTTTCACGAACTCAATAACGGGGAGTGGCGCGAAGCAAACAGAGGATCTCACATCTACAACATAGATAGAAAACCTCGTGAGCACATTGACAGAATGTGTTGCGCACAAATCATGCTGAGAATTAAGTTACGAACTACGAGGTACAAACCATCACACATACTGAGATTCACTGTTAGTCCCAACTGAGTGGGGACGAATAGTTCGCAAAAAGCCTTTGCAAATTATCTGGCCCGCACCAAAGGGTTCTGATGCTATATCAGGAGCGAATTGAGGATGATATTTAGAACATTCATTTATTTATTTGGTATGTTGGAAGTGTTTCCATCCAAATATGATTTTAACGAAGCCATATCTAAACACTGAAGTTCTTTTTATCAAAACACGAAATTCTCGTGGCGCTGAATTGGCATTCTTGCCACCAAATTAAACTAAAAGATTTGAATTGAAATGGTAGACGTCCCACTGAATGAAATGGAACAATATTGTTTCTAGGTTATGGCCTTATTAAGCATTAAGAGTATATTTAAGTTGAACTAGAGGATTTAGCATTAAGAGGAAACAGTCGTGCCATGCAAGTTTTTGTAAGAGCGAGCATATTTTAAATCAAAACTAGATAAGAAGATTTTTAAAATCTTATTTTGCATTTTTAATGAATATCAATATGCTTGTTATATAGTGGGCATTTTATGAACTAAGATGGTGATAAGAAAATCAAGGGGAAAATTATGTACCGCAATCGGCAGAGGCAAAGTTTGTGCATTTAGCAAATCGGAATTCTTCGTATCGGCAAATTGTCATTTGTAAATTGATCATTTAGTGAAAATTTACAATCTTTAACTACGTGCATTGATGATCAGTTGTAACAGACGTCATACGGTAATGAGAATGTTAAAATGCACCTTTTCTATCCCACTTCATGTTATAGTAGAATTCAGAGTTGATTAATATTATTGGTGTGGTTTTTACCCCTTGAGGTGCGTCCTCGTGTATAGTCTTAGCGGAGACCTTCAGCGTGCTTTGGCACTTTTTACGCAAAGATTTGATCAAGTACTTTCCATTATCTCCCCGGTTGAACTGTTCTTGAAACCCTAATCGAGCCCAAATCCCAAATCCAATACCCAAATCCCACCATCATTGACCCGAAACTCACACACCCTGCTCTCTGTCAAGCAAAATAAATAAATAAATATAGGAGAAAGGAGATTGATGCAAAAGAAGAAAGGAGAGATGGAGAAGAAAAAGAGGGAATATCAATAGGAGGTGCGTACCTGGCGCCCGAGTTCCGGTCACATTGAATCTCCGCATGTAGCCGCCGTCGCCAACGCCACCATTGCTAGTAGCAATTCTGCTCCCCTAACAGAGGTCCAACTCCTCTCTTATTTGAGGATTAAAACTCTTTTTGAGGGTTCAGACTTGGAGAAGAAAAGCGGTAGAAAGGAGACAATGGTTCTATCTCGTCTTGGTCACAGTGCAAAAGGTTCAAGGATCAGTCCTGTTCCGTTTGTTCAGAAGAAGGAGATCTCAAGGGCTGAGATTTGATTCTGTCCTTATCAGAGAAAGAACTAATTGTTGTGTCAATGTAGAGGAGCAGTAGGTCGGCAGGTGGAGATCGGTATTAGGTGGGCCATTACTAGATCTGGAAAGAGAGGGATCTGGAACTCTGTTTGCAGAAAGGAGAAAAACGAAGGAAAACTCTCTGTTCCGGTAGAAATTAGCTCTTTCAGGGACATGCATCGAGGGCCTTCGTGTGTCTCCATCTATATGCAGCATCTGGGCTTGATCGTGGTAGGGTTTAGATTAAATAGAACAGAACTATTCGAGTGAGGGTCAGTCAATCTCAGTGTAGTATCAAGTTGCAACGCTGGCAGCAGATCTCGGTCAAAGGGGCCAGATTTGACCAGCTCTCGACGGTTGAAAAGTATTTCATCAATATCGGAGTCATCTAAGGTCAGATTTCAGATCCGTTTTCAAATACATGCTCGTGGTGATGCAATCTACACATCAGGTCAGTCCATTCCTTAAAAAAACATTATTTATATCCTTGCATCCAAATCAACATGAGCATTCAAGAAGTATGGAGACAGACTAAGATATTCTGAACACATGTAAATTGCGAAGGCAAGGTAAATGATCTGGTTATTGATCGTGGTAGTGCTTCATTGGCCAATTGAGAAGCTCCTGAACCTGTACAAAGTTACATATGTTAATGATTCTGTTATTTCTATGACTCATATATGTTTGGTCTCTTTTAAGATTGGCTGTTATGACTTTCAAAGACAATATTTGGTGATATGTGATCCAAATGAATGTCATTCATATTCTTCTGGGTCAACCATGGCTTTTTGATTGAGAGGTGCACAATGATAAAGAAAAGAACACTTATTCCTTCATGTTGAAAGGATGACATGTTGCGTTCGTTCGATTGCAATCGGCAATAGTATCTCCGCCTGCATCATCGCCTTTAATTGAAAAGCCAAAAAAAAAAAAAAAGATCATAGGGAAGAAGCAAAAGTCATGATTGCGCCAAAGCAGCTACAAGCAATGACAAGAGACATCAAAGTCGACATTGAGCAACAAGATCAATGAAAGAAGGATGTCACTGCAAATTTAGATGAAACATGTAGAATTCCTACGATGGATGAAACTTCAGAAAAAATTAGAAGACAAGGGGCAAATATCATTCTATGGACGATGGTCATCAAAAGATGCAAGCAACAAAGGAAGCGGAAGCGAACATTCAAGAGTTGGATATGGTTGGCAAGGAAATTGAATACTTGATGGATCTGATTGTAATGCCACTTTCAGAAATGCCAATTGGATCATCAGAGAATAAATCAATTATTGTAGTGAGTTCACAAGAAAAAAAAAACTATCCGTTGAAGTCCCTCACATTGACTTTTTCTTTGGGGATGAACAATGGATGGTCAAAGTTGAAGATCAACCGGCAGATCGATGGTTCATCCGATGGTTCTTCGATCTGGGACAACTTATACAGAACTTGAGGTTGAGTACTCTTCAACCCGGGGAGAACTGATGTAGGATAGACCTGTGGCCCACATGTACGGTCCAAGACAGTTTATTATTTCCCTAATTAATTGTTAGTGGCTTTCTAATTTTGTTTAATGAGTTGTATTTATGATATAAGCTTATTTTCTTAACTTTCCTAGTTTGATTATGAGTCTTAGCCATTAGGTTTTCTTTTTTTATTTATATGGCACCATGGAGAGTAGAATTCAAAGTTGATGATAATTCAGAGTTGATGATTAATATTATTAAGGTGCATCATCCCTTGAGGTGCATCCTCGTGTATAGTCTCTGGGGAGACGTTTATCATGCTTTGACACTTTTCATGCAAACCCTAACCCTAGGGTTCTGCATCAGGGAGGCTCTTATAGTGTCATTTTGCATTGACTTTGGAAGATTGAAATCACATTTTTAGAAGACCTAAGCATTTAAAGGTTGGAGAGCTATTCATCCTACTGAGTGAAACATAAACTCATACCAAGTCTTATAATTCTGGGTTCATAGAACATAATTTTCTATTTATTATATTTCTTGCTTTTTGTTCAATTTTTATAAATGTTGTTGGACTCCAGGGGAGAGTCAGTACTCGACTCAAAGGTGACCGGGGCACGCACACTTTCCAAGCCCAAACTGAATTTTGAAACCTCAAAACAGAATGCTTTCAAAGCATGACTGCAGGAAACTACCTGTGTGCCGCATCGACACTTTTTTTTTTCTTTTATAATCTCCTTTTTGGTTTGTCTATATTGTTTCTACAGTCCATTTTTTTCATATCTTCAAATATGCAATTAATTCCGTACCGCTCCAGAAGAAATTCAGTTCTGTGTTTAATAATGCAGGAAATGTTACACCTTCAAGAAGGGACACTGCTAGAAGGGATTGTTTGCAAAATTTTCCCATTCGGAGCGCAAGTGAGAATAGGTGAAACTAATAGAAGGCGAGTAAAGCACATGTTTTCTATGGAAAGTTGAGCGTTATCCTTATCGTTCTGCTGGTTAGCTATAATTCTGTATGTACCATGCTGTCAGAGATAAAGCAGTTTGGGTGCATTTTAAACTGATATTAAACTCATGAAAGAGTGACTGGTTTCCCATTTTCTGGAGCATTCTTGATCTTCCATTTGTATTCAGATTCGATAAGGTTAATTGCAAGTTCCTGGATGAGAACAAACACGAATCTTTTGGGAAGTCTTCTGTCATCAAATATTTGTGGCTGGTGTGCCACGGGTCTAAAAACCTATTCAGATCCAACACTCGCCATGATCTCCAATGAGGATGGCATTTATTCATAACTTTATTTTATGGCCTTCATTAATTTTGTTAATTTTTAATAAGTTTGTGTGTGCTTTTTTTTTTTTATCGGTAACAAAGGAATTTTATTAAAGAGAGAGACAATTACAACTCAGCTAAAACAACCAGAAGAACAACTTTCAAAGTATTACCGGTACAAGAGAAATGTTCCAGCCACAAACTGCAAAATAGAGGCACTCAAATTACAAGATCTATCTACCCCTTCCTTAGATAAACAGTCTGCCATCCCATTTGCAGATCTACTAGTGTGTTGAAATATGACCTGCATGTCAGAAATACGATGATGAATTTCGTTGAAAAGGAATTGCATTTTCCATGGCCCTCTGAGCGATTTCACCCAAGATATAGCTTTAGCCGAGTGCTCTCCATAATAAGTTTGTGTTCTGTATTTTGATTCTATAAATCATCTAAATAGAACTTAAGCTTCCTTGCTAATAAGTATAAAACAAGTTTTTTTTTAAACAAAAGTTTCTTCGATCTAACATGCATCTTTGAAGTGATCTAGTTGCACTTTGTTTTTTTTTCATCATTGAACATCAAGATTGGTTTTATTTTGGACCAGTAAATGAAGGTAAGTTGGGTTTCCTTTTTCTTGTTTGTCTTTCTTAGAATGTTCATTTGCATGTCCTAAAGCTTAATCAAATATTTTGCAGTGGATTGTTGCATATATCAAACATTACCCGTTCCCGTGTGAGTTCTGTCGGTGACTTGCTGGCAGTGGATGAGAAGGTGAAAGTTTTAGTGGTGAAATCAATATTTCCTGATAAAATATCACTCAGGTGACCATGGAATTATTTGCTGGATTTTTTCCCCGTCTTCCTATATTATATGTGAATGCTTGCATAAATTTGAATATGTTTTTCTTTTGAGATATTACATTTTAAAAGCTGTTGCTGTCACTTAAAAGTCATTGAAAAGTAAACTCTCATGAGAAACTCATGACAATTGGAATAAGTTACTATGATCGTGAATTTTATGGGTCTGGCCCAGTCAGTCCAAATTATGGGTACAACTGGCCCACTCGATAAATCCTGAACAAGGTCCTATTTGTAATTAACATGTGAAACCTGTGGTATCTGGAATTCCGGATCCTCCAAATACCTTGATGTGCCCAGGATTGAGTTGTGTTTAGTGTGTTGAGATAGCAACTTTTTTTGGAACTGCTGATTGCCCTTTCACAACTTTTTAGCGCTTTCTTTTTCTGAAAAATTGAAGGTACTCCTTAGAGTAACACATGTGGCATCAATGAGAAGTAGTCTTCTGCAATTGCTTTCCTTGATAAACATAAAATGGAATTCTAATCGTCAAAAGCCGATGGCACCTCTCCTCGGTATTTATAGAATGCTAACCATGTAGCAACATAAAAGGATTGATTTATATCCTCTTGACAGTTTTAGATAGCACCTGAATTCAAAGCTCTCTAATCCTTAAATATACATGAAACTCAACTGAGAACCTACAAAATTTGAGTAACATTTAGTTGGCTATATATTTCTTTGTTAATGCTAAACCCTAAAATCCTATGGTAAAATGACATAATTTTCTTAAACAATCTCTATGGGAAGGAATTCTTTTTGAGTAGATCATTTAAAATAAAAATAAAAATCTTTTCGAGTAGATATTTTGGATATCTATTAATGGTCGGATGCATGGTTGGTGATGGTGGTCAAACATGCAGATTTTTTGGGATGATAATTCAAGTTCTTTTTTGGAAAACTCTTTTTTTTTTGGCTTCATGGCAGAATGAATATTAATAAAAGGGGGTAGAATACATAGGCATAGGGCCTCCAAAAAGAACCCAAAGATTAACACTACACAAACTCATAAACTAGCCAAAAAGAAAGAAGATAAACAGGAAACAATTACTGAAAGAGTAAGGCCAAAGGCAAAGCTTTCCAAATTGGAAGAGCTAAGTGGCATTCATGAGGAAAGGTTGCAGAAAAGGCACCATGATTGCTGAAGGCACTGCATGATAGAAGTCCATTAGACGGTGCGGAAAGAGACATGAGAAATATATTTTGGGTTTGAGCATGAAGATTTTACCTCTTTATGTGTGTTACTTTAGGCTGATTTATCATCTTCTGCAATGGGGTAGACAAATGGTTCAAAAAGAAAATTATGTCTGATTTTGGCAGACAAAATCAGCCAAAGGATGATAGCTGCTGGTGAAAATTATGTTTCTTTGGCAATTCTTATGAGTTTTTCTTTCATGTTATTCAATATCTTTGGCATTTTCTGGACCCAAAGTTCTGACTATTGTTTTGGAATAACCAGTGGTGTAGATATGTCCAAGATATGAAGCATTCTATCCACATCTATGATATGTGGACTTGGCATCTTCTATGGTTTACCTGGGATGGGGCATACCTCAAAAGTGTCACATTATACTAGCTAATTCTTGGAAAGAGTCCAACCAATGAATAGAATGCAATGGGCAAAGATCCTTCAATTGGGAGCTCTATACATGTGTATGGAGATGAATGATAGATTAGAACTTAGATATATCTAACATTGTAGTCAAAATTTTCTATTATTGGTTCAGAGTTTTACTTTGAATGTGCCATTTGATCGAAGTCATCCGATTTCTTTCTTAACAGCATCGCTGACCTTGAAAGTGAGCCTGGTTTGTTTCTATCAAATAAAGAGGTTAGCTCTCCCATTCATGTAACACTTCTCTTGTTTTCTCAGAACTCTTTTTCATTTGAAAATTTGATTTTTGATGAGTTGATTGCCTTTCCTTTTCACTAGCAGAAAGTTTTTAGTGAGGCAGAGGAGATGGCAAAAAGGTACAGGCGAAAGCTACCAGTCGTTTTTGCCACTCGTAAACTTGATCCCTTTCCAGCTGAAACGCTTCCTTTCGATGATGAATCTAGATTGTATTCAAACTGGAAGTGGTTTAAATTTGAACGAGGTAATTAACCAAATGATCCATACGGAAAGAAGCTTCTTGTACTGTATATTTTCTCATAATTTTTCTTATTCAGTTCCATCTATTTTTTTTTTCTTTCAATTGAATGGTTTCCATATAACTATTAATTGGATTATGAGGGACTTACCAGCGCAATTTGGAAAGGATTTAATTGCATTCCGAAAATGACAATTTCCATCCAAGTCTGCCTTTTTTCTTTCCTGGGCATATTTGCGGCAAGCAATCATGCATTGATGCTTCATCTTTGCTAAAAGGCTGTGAAAGGTATGTTGTTGTTATTGTTCTATATGCAATTTGAATTTTAATAATGTTTTTGAATGGTAAATTGTAATTTATTGCTGCACCAAAATTGAATATGAAGATCGAAAAACTAGGGACCAAAATTTATAACTGCTCAATATGCCCTTCTATGATAGCTAGCTCTCTAACCGGGCTTTGAGAGTTTTAAGGAGCTTACTTTGTCCTTGACCTTTCACTATCTTTTTCTGTTTATCCTCCCTAGGTCTTACATGACAACCATTATCCAAACTCTTTACAAACAACCACATATCAAGAAAAACATGTCTCCCATATGCATTTGACCAACAATTACTTCCTATTTATATTTAAATTTACTTTCAACTAGCCTCTCTCTATCAAATAGCCACGCCCCATGAATGGGAGAGCATAAACGTATATGGGGTTCTCCAAAAGATGATAACCAATCTTGAATTTCCTATATAATTATATTAAATATAGTTTGTTTGTTTACTGGGTGTCTACTTTTAATTTAAATTGGATTTTCTGAGAAATTAAAGGCTTGGTTTGGGCGCGGGCCCTGAAGTGCTAGTATCATCAAATTGACCTCTTTTTTTAGTTGGCAGCATTTTACTCAAACCTGCAACTGTAGAGTTGTGACAATGAGCACCTTCCAACTATTTTCCAGACTCTTGTCATCATCATTCATCACTATATCAATCTCCATTCTCCACCATTTTATCACAACACTCGGCCTCATCAGGATCACCAAGGCTAGCCACTAATACGATCATCTTTGCTTATAGTTTGTAAACCATTTATCTGTCATAGAAGTTGCCTGCTCTTCAATGTGCTTACAGCCATAGAAAACGAGAGCAAATGTTTCACCATTTCTTAACATATGGTTACACCAGTACATTAACTCCTCACTCCCCTTGGATTATCATACCTCATTGAAAAGAACTACGCTTTATTAATTATAATACAACACATTTATCTCAACAACATTAAAGGTAATGCCTGAATGTCCTTTAACCCTTATCTCTCTAAAAGTACACTCCCACTTGAATTAGTAATCCAACACTCCATCTAACATAGTGCAGAGGGAATAATAATAATAAAAAAAAAACCTACAGTTAAGACACCATTAAATATTAAAGGTTGATATTAAATTTAGGGTTAAGATAATTTGGTGGGTCTGTTTTTTATTTTGGCCCCTTGTCCGCATGGAGATCTTTCTATCTGCCCTAGCCCCTACTCCCATGGACAACATGTATCTAAATAGGCCCCATGATGTAAACTAACTCTCTGAGGATCTTTTTCTTCGTATTCTATACATATGATCTTATCTTAATCTCCCTGAATATAAGGATATTGGAAACCAAACTATCTAACCATCTTTTTTTTAGTAATTTATAGAGTCCGGATCCCCTGATTCAACCTGTTTGGACGAATCCCTGCACGCGCACGTGGCAAGTTTGCCACCTCAGCTATGACCTTCTCTTTAAATGAATAAAATAAAAGGACATGGTTTTCTTGCAAATATTCCTTTCTTGCAATAAAAGAATATTTGCAAGAAAATCCCTGTCCTTTTATTTTATTTGCAAGAAAACCCTGTCCTTTTATTTTATTCATTCAAAGAGAAAATCATAGCTGAGGTGGCAGACTTGCCATGTGGCGTGTAGGAATTTGTCCAAACAGGTGAAACAGGGGATCCGGACTCCAATGAGTTTATAACTATGTGGGCCTATCTAATCAATTACCTTCAAGTCTACGAAAGAGGGAGATGCTATTTCATCATATTATAAATCGCCAATTGTGTGAAATCTTATGCCAGCTAATACACTTTCTGTCAAATTAATGGACCGTCTCTCAATTGGAACTCATTATCCTTCTGCCTCAATCCCTTTTCTCTCTTTATATTTCAATGACAGTCGGAAGGCAGTTAAGTTTGAATCCCCCTGGTCTTATTTTCTTTATTCATACGCAAGGCTTACACGGGCCCTACACCTGGATCCGGTCAGTCTCTAGGAAGGGGTGGAACTTTATATAGTGGGCCACCAATTAAAATCCGAGCCACTCAATACACTAAATAGGTTCTATTACTAAAAAAAAAAATAGAAGAAAGAAATTATCATTAATTGAAATAATTCAGTCCAACACATGGACCCATTGGATATTGGTGGGTCCCACAGTGGGCCCACCTATTAAAAAGTATGAATTAATGTTACACTCGTATATATGGGGCTAGCCTAAATCTCACTTTAAGGGGGAATGGATAAAGCCAATTTTCACTATAATGGGAAACACATCACTAGCGAAATTTTACTCTAACAAAAAGTAGGATCGTAGCGGAATTTTACTCTAATAGTAAATGGGTACTAACCAAAATTTAACTTTTATAGGAAATGAGCCCACTTATAGATTGATTAAATATAAGTTTTTATATTAAAACCCTGAAAAATTTAGTATTTTTGAAAAACGAAATTGGATAGATTTCCAAATCTCACCCATCTAGAAATAACTTAACTGCATTATTGATTTTGTAAAATCAATTACATTATACAACTCATGTTATTGTTTATAATTTAATCTATTTTACAATTTCCACATATCTAATATATATATATATATATATATTTATATAAATAATTGAAACGAACTTGAAAAGGTTCCATTGCAATTCCGAATCGGCCAGTGAGATGGACATCTAAATATCTAATGGAATCTCAAACGGCACCATGGCAAAGATAAACATACACTAAATAAGATCTCATGATGTGCTCTTTAATTGGAGTGGGCCCAACATATAATTCTACTAATGATATACTCTAAATATACTCTTTTGAACATTCTTCCGTTGGGCCTTGCTTTCATCGGAATCATTTGTTACTATGCCCATCAAGTCACAAAAATTGAAAGAATTTCAATCCTTTGTTTTAGGAAGATAAGCACATGGCCCAATAATTTTAGTTTCCATATAAAAGATGAGTCAGGATCTTATGAAGCTTTTCCCCACAATGACCATGAACGGACCAATCATAGTCGGGCATGTCACCGAGGGCAGCCTGCCATGCGTAGGGCTACTGCCCTATGCTTGGGGGGCTTAGTCCACTTTGGTCCGGGCTTGGATTAAGTGATAGAAAGCCTATAGCCCGGCCCGGTCTATGTAAGAAATGCATGTAATTTAATTTAATTAGTAGTCTAATTCCCACAAAAAGTGATGACAAGCCCGGTTCGGCCCGGCCCGATTGATTAAATGGGCTGGGCTCAGACCTAACTTTTATGGCCCGTGTCGAGCTTGGGTTGGGCATGGGCCGCTATTTCTAAAGTCGGGCTGGGCTTGGATATGCCTTAACCCTGCTCAACTCGGCCTTGAACACCCTATAGCCGAACAAGGGCTACCCACGGTGACGTGGCGGACCATGATTGGTGCACTCATGGGAGAAATCCGCAAATGATTCTTATTCATAAAAAGATACGGCTCGATGTCATTCCACTAGCCCTCGCTAAACTCTCTTTCCCTAGATTTATGGGTTGCCATCCCAATTTAGATGGATTTCATCTCTTATTACTATTTTAAATTTCCTACAAATACAAGAAGCACATGAACTCCTTCTGATCTCATTTTCTTTATTCCCTTTAATAAAAACATCTTCATGGAGCCTACCCGCACTCACACTGGAAGACAGCTCACACAAGCGGGAAGAATACTCATACAAGAAAAAAGAAAGCCCATACAAGTAGGAAAATGTGGCGTACTCAGAGTTTGAACCCTAAGCAGCACCGTAAGAACGACCACACGAGTGGGAAATGAGCTCGCACAAGCAGGAAGAAACCCCACACAAGTGGGAAGAGGTGGCGTGACGTACCAAGGGTTTAACTAGGTGAGAACTACCATCACTTACCAGTGAGGTAATAAAAAATACAGGTCATTTTGATTTGTCTAAAAGAAAAATAACCTTTAAAATATTAGTCACTGTAGCAATTATATTCTCTTAGGGCATTTAAGTTATTTAACGGGGACATCAAAGATATTTCAGATTCTTCACCTGACACATACTCGATCCTCATATATATATATGCTTATGAAAGTTGGCATTATTCTCCAAGAGCCAGCCACTTTGTCTTCCCTTCTGGACTTCAAAAAGCGAAATCTCTGTTCTGAGATGTTTGTTGATGATCATGATCATCGACCTGGTGGGGTCTAAAATCTGCAGTTGTTAGAATGTTGGCAAGCATCTGCTGCCTGTTTGTTGAGTGTGAATTAACTGCCTTTAAACCACTCCCGGGTTGAGCTAATGGCTATTTCTCATTCTGTACTCAACTGATCTATTTGGCAGCCATCAATCAAATGGCTAATATAGACTGATCAATTTGTTTTGTGGGTTCTTGCTCATCCATATGATGGTCCATCATTTCCAGTGGTTAAAACTTTTCATGCACAAGTACCCCCTGTACTATCTAACAGTCAGCAAATTAATTATTACCCGAATGAATTCCATTGTGTAACTAGTATTAGCCACGCCTTAATTAAGTTTTGGAAGTTTTGAATGAGACATGCATGCATGTAGGAGTGGCCATGGGTTGGGCCAGTTAAGCCAGGGTAATGTATAGAGGATCAACCTGAGGTCCTGAATTGACCACACTCATTTATTAATCAGGTTAAAATGTCAACCCTAAACTCAAATAAAACTTCAAAAGGAACAATCATAACTCGTAATTAAAAGGTCAGGTTTGAGTTGGATTGTCTGATCATAGTGTATGTAGTCAGGTTTTGGTTGGTTTAAAGCCATCATGATACTATGAAGAAAAGTTTTCAAAATTTCAAAGTCTCCCTACACTTTCAGGGTTCCAAACACTTGCTTAAAACACAAATACCTGCAGAAATATTTGGGCCTCCATATTTCCAAAGTAAATGCACCAAGGTCATCTTCCCAACACTCCAGACCGATGGGGTTTTGATATTGAACGGATTGGATTAATGTGGACTATTTTAAGATTTCCTAATTGATTCTTCAAGAGGATTATCAATTAAAATCTTTTCTAATGAGTATAAATATTTTAGCCAAAACGTTTGGGTCTTCCTCGAGTCAAACACCCTTACAAGGACATACCTACTTAAAACTCCACAAATTGGATACATCCCAAGTATGATCTAAGTTGGAGAATCAAGCCGTTGAGTTGGGCCTTAGATGAACCTTTTCTTTTCGTGGAATTTCTACCAAAAATCTTGTGTGTTGGGAATTCTTGGGCATGATGTAATAGGTTGTCGTATGAAATTTGCAAATGTCATATTTTTTCACCAATATCAAAATTCCAATCACCTAAAATATCACAAAAGACCTTTGGGTTACATGGAATTCTAACCATTTTGCTTATACTAAAAGTTTTAGATGCTCAGGTATAAAAGAGGTTTCAGAAATTCCACATGCTGGAGAATTTAAAAACTCTCCATATAAAAATTCCTTAAATTCCAGTAAAAAAACAAATATTGTTTCATTAAACTCAGTTCTCGGTTGGCAAGGGATATTAAAGTCCCAGGAAAAAAGATAGGAGTATTTGATCACAATTGATCAGCTAATAAATTTTTATTAAACCCAATAGTGAGAATGGTCGAACCATTATCGACCTTTGGATTGACCCAGTTGGACCCAACTTCTCGAATCGAACATATCCTGAAACTGAGACCTAAAATAAATTAAAAAAAAACTCCTGCGAGCAGTGACAAAACCTAAAACCCTAGTAAGACTTCCAACACCAAGGAGCCCAACCAAAACCCTAGTCATCTGAGCCCTGGCCTTAGCATTTTCTCTCTCTTGGCCTTGGGCAACCCACTGTTTTTTTTTTCCTTCCCACCTCCCAAAACGCTCCCACAATTTGTTCCTCGGAAATGCAATCCCCACCATTAAGTTAATGTACCCATCCCTAATAAATATACTAAAAGCTTACCTTAGGCCTCTCAAATCTGCCTCTATTTCCACGCTGCCCTCACCCCTTTCTTTGTAGTTTATACTTTATACGCAAAACCATGTTGCAATTCAATACACTAACAGGAAAAAAACATTGAAGTGGTTGCTTACTCCAACCCTTTTACTTTCACAATCTCCCACACACTGCCTCAGTCCCATATCATCAAAAATCTTTCCTTTCCCAAGGCACCCAAACTCACCTGCCTCGTCAGTGCCGGAATCTTACCCATCTTGGCCTCAAATTAACCTTTCTTTCATCCTATTCTACTGTCAAATGTGTTTTTTTTTTTTTTTTTTGGTATAGGCATTCTACTTTTAAATATAACTCATGGGTTATGTTTGTCATGACCTTATGGCTATCTAAATCTTATTTGCGTGGGTAAGGTAAGGCCCTCTAACCAAAGTGGCCTTTAGGGTGCACTCATTGTTTTAGAACTTAAAATGGGCCAAACAAACTTGCAAAACTAGTTATCAACTTGTTGAACCCCCAACTCAATCCCCCATTTACGTGCGTTGGTAATTCGAACTCCCACATTTATATATCTGATAAGCTGAGCTATAACTTAGGGACGAGTCCATCTCTCCTTAAGTTGAATCTAGGACCTAACACTGACAGTAGTTCTCCTAGATTGGTTGAAATAGGCCATGTCCAGTGGACCAACCCAAATCCATTTTGAGGAATCTTGGACTAGGCTTGGTGAGTCTCAGTGTTGACTCGGTGTTGACGGGGTGACCTTCCAAGGCGAGCTTTTGGTTTTTCAGACATAATCATCACATTCAAGAGAGGGCCTAGAAGGTGGAGGTGCCACCATCCTGTAGGTGCCCTGTGAGTGGGAGTAGTAAAACTCTATAGTGGAGCCACTATAATCATTAAATTGGCTCAAAATGATCTCTCTCTCCTAAAATTGAGCATATATGATCAAAACAATCTTATGTGTATTAGTAAAAAAATAATCACATCATTAATCAAATGGAGATATAAAATTTCATTTTATAATACATATTAAAAAGGGGGCCCCCCATCGTATAATCATGCACATCCATTTTTGTTGCACTTGTGCATGCATAACAAGTGATGGCCCAGCAGAGGTGGATGGAGAAAAACTTAGGACACACGGCATATTAATGAGAGCTGTTAACCCATAAAATTAAAAAAGCGAATTATCTGACTATAAAAAATCAGCTTCATATAACGCTTATACCAATATTACCATGGCCATGTAATGTCACAACCTAATGGAAAGGAGTTCCTATTGCTAATGTTTATTTCAGACATTGGAAGGAAATGTCCTGTAAAGTTGATGCTTGGCATTTGAAAAAATGGACAGCCACCCATATATTCCGTGGGGCGGATTGAGTCTAACCAGTCCCCCATCATACCATGTGTTTTACATTTTATGGCGAGGCCCACCTCCATCAATCAAGTGCTGAACTGACCCACCGTTGAAGGAAGCCCGCCATGTTCCTCTCCACCACCTTCACAAAATTCATAATTTCAAACTTCAGATGTTTACCAAAAAAATAACTTCAGAGGACACTCTTGTCATTCTGGCTTAAAAAGGCAACAGCCTTGTGATGCCTTCACCTTCCTCCAGGTGTTCATCACACAGAGTCACAGATATATGAGAAGATGAGCATCTACAGCCAACAAGCACCAACTGCAGCACTCCTCCACTTCTTCCATTTCACGGCCAGGTGAAGTTTATACCTCTATCTATCTATCCATCCATCTATCTATCTATCTATCTATCTATCTATATACATATCACTCTAAAAATCTCCATTTCTGTCTCTCACAGATCCCAGCATCTTCACTAGTCTTCTCTCACCTTCACTGCATTTTTTCAATATCAGCCACTACACATCATAAAGCAGCTAGCAAATTCCAAAATAGGGGATTTTGTGAAAGTTGAACTATATTCACCACAACATAGCTCAAAGGCCCAAGAACCCATTTGGGTGCAACCGCAACTTGTATCTTCATATTCTTGAATCTTCACTACTACTTTCCAAAGAAGCCCACAAAAGGTGCTCGTGGTGTGAAGTTGTTGGACACCCAAAACCTTGTCTTTTTATTTCACATGCATGCATACTTGCATCTGTAAAACCCTTTATGTTGTGTGAACCTTAAGCATGTCATCTTCAACCCCACAAACCCGTATCTCCCTCACATGCATGATGTTTCACATGGAGTGAGTTTTGACTATCCTCCTGTTTCCCCATTTCACACATCCATAGTCACTTCAAAGTTCAAAACAATACAGTTAGTCCATATAGAAGGAAAGAGCGTACCCAGATGAAGATAGATCAGAAATCTCATACCTTTCCTAGCTCTCTCTCCTTCTTATTGTTGTTCTTCTTGTCCTTCACAACCTCTTTCATCTCCTCTCTCTCCCCAGATGGCCAAGCCCTCCTCTCCCTCATTGCAGCGGCCAACATAGCATCGCCATCCTCCATACTTCCCACATGGAACCCTTCCCACCCCACACCATGCTCATGGCAAGGCATCACTTGCTCCCCACAGAACAGAGTCATATCCCTCTCCCTCCCCAACATTTTCCTCAACATCACCTCTTTACCCCCACAGCTTTCCTCCCTCTCATCTCTCCAGCTACTCAACCTTTCCTCCTCCAATGTCTCTGGTACCATCCCTCCATCATTTGGCCTGCTATCCAGTCTTCGCCTCCTCGACCTTTCTTCCAATACCCTACGAGGCCCAATTCCTCCGCAGCTAGGTGCTCTATCCGCCCTTGAATTCCTCTTCCTTAACTCCAACCACCTTTCTGGCCAAATACCTGCTCAGCTTGCCAACCTTTCATCTCTTCAAGTCCTCTGTCTCCAAGACAATCTCCTTAATGGCTCCATACCCTCCCAATTTGGTTCCTTGGTCTCCCTCCAACAGCTAAGGATTGGTGGGAACCCCTTTCTGACAGGAAGGATCCCAAACCAATTTGGCCTACTCATCAATCTCACCACTTTTGGCGCTGCAGCCACCGGCCTCTCCGGCCCAATTCCGCCTACATTTGGTAATCTGATCAATCTCCAGACATTGGCTCTCTATGACACCGAGATCTCTGGCTCAATCCCTCCCGAGCTGGGTCTGTGCTCTGAGCTGCGGAGTTTGTACTTGCACTTGAACAAGATCACTGGATTGATCCCACCCGAATTGGGTAGGTTGCAGAAGCTAACAAGCTTGTTTCTGTGGGGTAATTCTATTGAGGGAGGCATCCCTATTGAGCTCTCCAACTGTTCATTGATGGTTGTCCTCGACATCTCCACAAATAGGATTTCTGGTGAAATCCCAAGTGAGCTGGGAAGATTAGCAGTGTTGGAGCAGCTTCATCTCTCGGACAATTTGCTGACGGGTCCAATTCCTTGGCAGTTGAGTAACTGCACTAGTTTGACTACTGTCCAGCTAGATAAGAATCTGCTATCTGGTTCTATTCCTTGGCAGATAGGTGATTTGAAATTCTTGCAGAGTTTTTTCTTGTGGGGTAATTCCATATCTGGCACAATACCTGCCTCCTTTGGAAATTGCACTGAGCTCTATGCCCTTGATCTTTCCAAGAACAAACTTACTGGGTCAATCCCAGAAGAGTTGTTTAGTTTGAAGAAGCTGAGCAAGCTCCTGCTCTTGGGGAATGCCCTGTCAGGTGCACTGCCTTCGAATGTTTCAATTTGCCAGTCTTTGGTTAGATTGAGGCTTGGAGAGAATCAGCTCTCTGGTCAGATTCCTAAAGAGATTGGGCAGTTGCAGAATCTTGTTTTCTTGGATCTGTACACAAACCACTTCTCTGAGACCCTTCCTGTTGAGCTTGCAAACATCACAGTTTTGGAACTGTTGGATGTGCACAACAATCACATTACAGGCGAAATCCCGCCACAGTTGGGTGAACTCATAAATTTAGAACAACTTGACCTCAGCCACAACAGCTTTTCAGGTGAAATTCCCTTGAGCTTTGGCAATTTCAGTTATTTGGACAAGCTCATTCTCAACAACAATCTCCTAACTGGGTCGATACCGGAATCCATAAAGAATTTGCAGAAACTGACACTGCTTGATCTGAGCTCCAACAGCATGTCTGGGCCTCTTCCTCCTGAGATTGGTTACATAACTAGCTTGACAATTAGTTTGGATTTGAGCTCAAATGGGTTTACAGGTGAAATTCCTGAATCAATGACAGGTTTGACACAGTTACAGTCACTTGATCTTTCACATAATTTTTTGTACGGAGAAATCAATGTCTTGGGGAAGTTAACTAGTCTAACTTCTCTGAATATTTCATTCAATAATTTCTCTGGGCCAATACCTGTGACTCCATTTTTTAGAACTCTATCGGCAAGTTCATATCTTGAGAACCCAAATTTGTGCCAATCATTTGATGGTTCTACATGTTCTTCATCTCTAATTCGGAGAACTGGTCTTCAATCCGCAAAGACTGTAGCTTTGATCTGTGTTATTTTGGGCTCTGTGGCATTGGCACTCTCTGCTTCTTGGATTTTGATCAACAGAAATAGGAAGTCAATGGCTGAGAGACTATCAGCCTCATCTTCATCGTCAGGCGAGGATTTCTCATATCCTTGGACCTTCATCCCATTCCAGAAACTAAATCTCTCCATTGAGAGTATCTTAGATTGTTTGAAAGACGAAAATGTCATTGGGAAGGGATGTTCAGGGATCGTTTACAAGGCAGAGATGCCGAATGGGGAACTGATTGCTGTGAAGAAGCTTTGGAAATCAATGAAAGAAGACGATCCTTTCGATGCTTTTGCTTCTGAGATTCAGATACTTGGGAATATCCGCCACAGGAATATTGTGAAGCTATTGGGTTACTGTTCAAACAAGTGTGTGAAGCTACTCCTTTATAATTACATCTCTAATGGGAATCTGCAACAGCTGCTTCAGGAGAACAGGAATTTGGATTGGGAAACAAGGTATAAAATAGCTGTTGGATCAGCACAAGGTCTTGCATATCTCCACCATGACTGCGTGCCAGCAATTCTTCATAGAGATGTTAAGTGCAATAACATACTGTTGGATTCCAAGTATGAAGCTTATTTGGCAGATTTTGGGTTGGCAAAGCTGATGAATTCGCCAAATTTCCACCATGCTATGTCCAGAGTTGCGGGTTCTTATGGGTATATTGCACCAGGCAAGTGGTTCCTCACACTCACTTCTTTTCTGTGTATTCTTATATGTTGTGCAAAACTATGCAGGTTTCCATTTAAAAGTTATTTGCTTCGCATGGCTATGGTTGTAGTTTCTTCCTATCATCATGGGTTTCCAATTTCTCTTTTAGAAGGAGCAAATTTCTAATGCTGCTGCCATTAGGCTATACATTATACACTGAACATATTCTTTCAAATTGTTCTTAGGTCCCAAGTTTTTTTTTTCTGGCTCATGTGTGGTACTTGATGCATTGCTTTTCTGTTTGTAGTACTACTTACTGTATTTGCATTTATCACAAAATTTATTGTTGATGATCTGCAGATTAGCTTATTACCAGAGTCTTGCTTTTAGCTTAAAAGAGCATTGAGGATACTCCGTAAGAATACTGGATGGACCATGCTTCGGCACATATCCACCATACAGAGAGTCGTACTCAATCCAAATTCCAAACAGTTCAAATTGTGGCCCCCTAATTACATTGGGTTTAAATCAAACAGTCACATTGACTAGATAATCTTGTCATGCATTAGGAGTTAGGATTTTATATCTATCCTTTATTTAATGGATCCATCCAACGGACACTTGCCCCTTTTTTGGTCATTCATTTGCCGATCTAGTTGGTAATGGATATAGGAGAGTATTCTTTTCAATCATCCATTTGATGGTAACTGATAATTCCAGTGGTTTGATCGGTAAGCTCTTTGGAATATGCCCTACCCATGATGAGGTGCATGGCTTGAAATGTAAAGACTGACAAAAAGAGATGCCGCACTTATCACAAATTTCTAACTTGTGAAGGACTTGCTAAGTTGAGTTAGATCAGTAAGTTAGACATGAAGGAATTACTATGTTAAATATGAAGGAGTTTCTAGGCTTTTAAATTTCAATTACACGGATTATGACAAGACAGCCATTTGAAATTCACCATTTAGATAACAGATACTTAAAATTTTACATACTATGGTAGGATATTGTTGTTTTCTGTCACACCATTCCAAATTCACATCTTTTAAAATATGGTATGCCAATAGAGGTTCCACTGATAATTTATTGTTTGGAATTATTTCCCCTTGCAGAGTATGGATACACCATGAACATAACAGAGAAGAGTGATGTCTACAGCTATGGAGTTGTCCTACTGCAGATCCTTACTGGCCGCAGCGCGGTTGAGCCACAAGTTGGTGATGGACTTCACATTGTAGAGTGGGTGAAGAAGAAGATGGGGAGCTTCGAGCCCGCCATTAACGTGTTGGACTCAAAGCTCCAAGGTCTACCTGACCAAATGGTTCAGGAGATGCTTCAGACACTTGGGATTTCAATGTTCTGCGTGAACTCATCGCCAGCAGAACGGCCCACCATGAAGGAGGTGGTGGCATTGCTCATGGAGGTTAAGAGCTCGCCAGAAGAATGGGGAAAGACATCACAACCTCTCATAAAGCCAGGAAGGCAAAGTTGAATAATTTCTATTTCTTTTCCTCATCAAGAATGCCTTGAATGATTTTCTTTTGTTACCAGAGAAAAAAAAAATTGAGAAGCTTCCATGGGTAGTTGGTTGCTTAGGGTGGTTTGGTTGGGTACTGTTGATGGGTTTCTTGTACAGTTTTAAACAATTTGATAAATTTGAAGATCCCTTTAATGGCTTTTTATATCTTGATCTTTTCATGGCTGTTGTGTTTGTAAGACAATAGAAGTTTTACATATCCTAGCTTTTCCAAAGACATGAAAAGGATGGCAATGGACCTTATTTACCTCATTGCAGTAGGATCCGGCCCAAGAGAAGTCGGCAGTGGACCACTCTTGGCCTGACCCAAATCCAGACCTGTTTAAATCCCTATTAATGTAGATGGAACCAGAAAAGATCACGCGTGGACCAAATGGACCCGACCCATTTACATTCAGTAGGATGGAAAGGAATCCCCATTTTTCCAAAAGACCCAAATTAAATTAACCAAGCGTGGTCCCTACCTATGGATGGCAATGGACCACATTTACCTGACCAAGGGAAGGATCTGATTCCCCCATTTGCATCTGTACTAATCCTTCCACTGGATCATTTTGGATTATTCTCTGTCCTGTTTGAAGGGCCTTTCAGGGGGAAAAGGCAGAAAAAAAAAAAAGAATAAAAAAAAAGATGAAAGATCTAGGGGACCATGCTATTGGTAGGCCCTTCATTTCAAGTAATAAGGAGACAAGGAAAGAACAGTCCCATGTCTTGCATAAAAGAAGAATCCCATGGCGTCCACAGCTTCTTTTCCTTTTCCTCCACATGCTTGGTAGTTGAGTGTCTCTGATTCTCAGGATGGGCGTTTCTGCTGTTGTCCCATAACTCTCACAAGTTCTTGACGTTGAGTGTACCCAGCAAATGCATCTGCACCCTTGCTGTCCTTTTATTCTCCTCTTTTTTTTCTTTTTTTTTTTACTTGAAGGAAAGAAAAGAATAAATTGTTTGTAAGAAAGACCTGAAAATGATAGGACGACCACAAATCTGTACATAGTGAAGGTATGGACATTTTCAAATGGGACACATTTGCATGTGGGGTGGGTCTATTCGCCTAATAAAATGAAGTGGGAACATGAGACGATGATTCGAAAGGAAAGGGGAGGGATTGTGAATTAGACATCCATTAAGAACTAGTTTTTATCAGGCATTACTAGCCATCCGATTTGAGCTGATGATTCTTAGTGGCATAACATTTTTCATTTCAACTGGTCATTTCATTGCCTCAGATGAAATGCGGCATGGTTCAATGGGGATGTTCTTGGCAAATGGTCTTCTGATGGGAGTGGGCCGGACAGTGTGCAGACCCGGTTTAACCATCTGCCCACAAGCTACTTGTTGCAAGTGGGTTGTTTATTATTTGTGTAATGAGGATTACAATTTTTGGGCAATCAAATAAGCCTTACTGGCACCCTTCTAAAACCATGTCAAAAACTCCACACAGCGAGTCAAAGTCCTTCAACTCACCTGACTCAGTAACTTATCGAGCCAAGACAACTTGACCAAGTCCATGATTTTAAATATTAGACCTTACACCCTCATACTTGTAGCATCAAAGAAATGATGTCATCATGGATACAGGCTGATATGGTCTGATAAGGTACAAATACAATACAGTACTATACAGGTCAATACAGGCTTCTTTATTTATTTATTTATTTTGCCAAAACCAAAATCACACTAAGCTACCACCCCAATGCTTAAACCCATGCAGGGGACTGGGAACAAATTTTTGACCTATAGTGTTAAGGGGCAAGGACTAAAAACTAAAAATTCAGGCCAGGGATTGACTCATCTTGACTCATCCGCCTTCGAGTTGAGTCAGCCGAGTCGCATGCTACCCGTCAAGTCAGATCAAGTTACCCTGTGGTCCTCATAAACCTTAAAAATCACTACTACTCCAAATATGATTCTTTCTCCTCCTCCATCCTCATACTCTGCCTAATGGCTGTTAACAGTCCCTTTCTCCGGCCCCATGCTTCTCGACCACCTGCAGTCTATGGAGCTGCAGACACGCAGGCCAACCGGACCATTGTCACTACTGATCGAGCTAAGGAATATGGTTCTTTTTACAAGTGCTGTGAAAGATGGAACTGTCAGCACTTGAAACATGGATGGGAGTGGTAATGAAGAGCCTAAAGCCCAAAATTAAAAATCGAGTCCAACTTGGCCCGACCGAGTCAGTTAGGACCAAGTCTGAGTTAAATCACCCGAGCCACTTCACCCTTAACCCAGTTTTAATACAATGGGACTAACCAGATCAATGGAGTACACATTTGGATCCTTGGCATGAAAAAGGTGGGCAAAAAATCACATAACAAAACCAGACATGAATGCACTGAAGATTTTCTGACATGGATTCTTCTCGGTAGACAATAGGGCATGTTTGGCAAATTAACAGGAATCCCCTAGTTACAGGGTTTCTTTTATCTATTGGAACCAAGCCATACTCAAAGAGGATTTCCTAAAATTAGTTCCAAGTTCGGCAGAAGAGAGGAATCATGGAGTCCATGCATTTTGTGATCCAACAATCATAAGATTTTAATCAATTTCTCATAATCCATGAAATATCAAGGGCTGATCTTTCACCCCATAACCAGCTTCCTCTCTTCAGGTATTCTGAACGGTTTAGATCATGCAAAGGGGGCCACATAAATTAAAAAATTAATATTTTAGAGTATAGACCTTTTTGCAAATATCTCAAAATACATAATAGATCTACAGTTGAAATTTGGTATGCTATTTGTATTTGGTCTCCTCTAAATCATTCACGGTTCAGATAATGAATGCGTGGCCCACAAAAATCATAAAAATGAAAAAAACGGACTGCCAAACAATCCCCTTTTTTTTCACTGTGGGGCATATTAACGGTCAGAATTGTTTTGTAAATATCTCAAGTTATAGATGGAATCAATGGCTGATTTTTGGTGTAGTAGCCGTTTTTGACCTTGTTAACAATATGACCGGTTCGGATCTTGATTGTGGGTCCCATATAAACCAAAAAAATGCAAAGAACCATTGTCCCCTATATTAACGCCTTTTTTACTGTAGCTCCGCAAATCCACTGATTTGTGGATTCTTCTGATCCGGGGGGGGGGGTGTTTGGAAATAATTGCAAATGAAGATTCCTCTTGTCCTCCATCTGTTTTTCCATGCTGATCCAAAAGTGAGTTTTCCAAGAGAGCGTGGAAAATGATAAGAAATCCTCTAGGAGGGCATTTACCAAACATGCCCTAAACAGACAGAAGCAAGAAAATGACAAAACACACAAGATTTGTTTGGTCTCTCTTGATGTTTCTAACTCCAGATCACGGATGCGAAAAGGAAGTCTAAATACAGAGAATCTGCCTCTTCTTTTGCATATGACGCTGTGGCCCATAACTCTGTCCACACCCTTGTTTGTTTCTCTGTCTTCTTAAATGTGTAGTAAACTACTATTACAAGGGACCAGTCTCCGTATTTCAGTTCTCTTCTTACCAATCTTCTATACTGCCTTCCCTGCAATAAAAAACTGGAACTCGATAGTGTTGCAAGGGCTAGAGCCAGACCCAAGTCTTTCCCCGATTAGGGATGTCAATGGACCTCCAAATATGGATAATTTTCTCCAGTGCACGGGCTTCTGCAGAAACATACATTCAGACCGTCACCTAAGGGAGGCAGGCTTCTGCAGAAACATACATTCAGACCGTCACCTAAGGGAGGCAGCCCTGAATATCACTAGGTCCCGCCTGACAAACGTCACTGATGTGCAGTGCACAGAAGCACAGGAGAAAATATTCCCCTATGGGACTCTTGCATTGCTGGCATGGGCCTTCAATGCAGAAGAGTCTGCTTTGTGAATGGTAAGGATTGAAAATCCTGCATTGCCTTTGTACTGAACTTCCATCGTGAAACTCCACTATGAAAAATTATATAAAGTATCTCAACAATGCTTATTAATATTATTTTCAGTAACAAATGAAGGCATGCAGTGCAGTTGATAGAAACTTTGTGCTGCTGCCTCGAAGTTCAGATTTCTAAGTCCTGGTATTTATTATAATAGGAATAGGTTGCGAGTCAGGCTCGGATCCGAGCAGCAGTTCTCATTGAAAGGTCCAGGCTTGGGACCTGGCCTCCCGTCCCCCATTTTTGCATATGTGAGTTGCTAACTTGCTATTACCTCACATGCATGAGTTGTGTCCCCTAACATGTGCGAATTCCCATCACTTCGCATGTGTGAGTCGTGTCTCCTTGCATGTGTGAGTTCTCATCACATTACATGTACGAGTCTCACAAGTCGCAGCTCCTTGGCTGGGATATCAAATATATAGTTAATGAGTAAGGGCTGGACTTGAGTCTCGGGTGCTGTTGGGTCCATCAGAATTGGGCCTGGGTCCAGCTAAATTCATTAACCGGATCTGGATCCAGGACCACACCCAAAAAAGACCAGTACCGAACCCATTCCATTTACATCCATAGCCCAGATAGCTGAATGATCTGACATGATGCCATGCGAAGAAGAAAGAAAAAGATATGGGAGGGTGAAAGCATTGCAATGTATTCCGACAAGATCCCATGCGAAGAGAAAATGTCCCAAGGTGCCGCCACAGTCAAAATGACTATGCCTTAAGATGTGATTTTACCTATCTCTTTATTATAGACCAGATGGTTAGAGATAACTAACTGGGTTAGATTTTTAGCAGATGCTTACCAGCAGGCCGCAGCTGATTTTACCAGCTGAGGTCAATGAACTCCACCTACATGACACGTGGCCCTTTATTGGTGGACCACCGTGCATATGGTTGCACATGGATATCAAATAATGTGAGAACAACATGTCAAATGGCTAGATGTGAAAACAGGTGGACACAAAATGGCTAGACATGAGTTTTCCTTTTAAGGCCAAAGCTTGTTGAGCCCAGCCATGTTTTCGACACATTATGTCCAGATGCAGCCCACAAACCTGAAAGTTAAGCCTAAGCCAGCCTACTTATAGAATTGAGTTCTTTCATGTCCAAAATATCTGGCATGGGTTGAACAGAATAAGGTCTGGGCCTAGCCCATTAAGTTATGGGCTTTTTTTATGAATGGTTAGTTATGGCCGATTTATCATGATGAAATAGTGTTAAGGGACCCATTTAGTTTCTGGATCCATTGTTCACCCTACTGAATGAATTGGTCCGTTTCTGAATTGGTTTTTGCACTATGGTTTCAAGGCTGTCAAAAAGGCAACTATTTGCATCGTCCAAGCTTAGGTTTCACCAACTTCACAGAAATAATCTGAGTTCTAGAAGGAAGCGGGTTCCTTATTTCTGGAAATCATCAACAGGATAGGAACACCAACAGATAGGAAAGCATGAAATACAGGTAATTTATTCACTAATGGTGAGATCAGAGTGGGAAGATAGGACATATTAATAGGGAGCTATTTGAAGTAAGAAAAGTACAATTCAGGATATGCAACTTTTCCAACAGTATAAGAAAAATGGTTGGTGGGGTTGCCTGTTCCCAGCCAAAAATAATATTCAAAACACACCTGTTCCTCTAGTGCAAGGAATGTTATGAATTCTTGTCATCAGCTTTCAAGTTAGCCGGGAAAAGATAAAATTTAGAGGGGCTCTTGTCTATTTAAGGTTGTCGGTTGTTGTATTCAGTTTATAATTTTAGTATTTAAGGGGCTCAAGCTGCCTCTCACCCGCAAATTTGTGGTTAATAAAATGGTAGACACATTCAAATTGTGTTGCAGTCTCTTGTCCATTATTAGAGCCATCTTGAATGTGATTCTTTTTTATTCATCATGGTGGACCATAAAACACCTAAACTATAAACTGACATCAGCATGCCATACAGAATGACTGCACCAACTGAAGATTTTCAATTATGGGGGCTTTTCTGTGATTTTACTGAGAATTTTTTTAAGATGTCTAAGGTCTGTTTTCAGAAATCTAGTGAAATGGCTCAATATTAGGGTTTCAGATTTGTTAGAAATCAGGCAATTTTTTGGGTTTTCCCTTCAATATTTTGTTAACTCCTGCTCCTCTCAATGAGTTTCAGAAACCTTTTTCAGCAGAAAAGGCCACATCCAGATGAGCTTGAAGAAAACCCATCATATATTTTGGTGATAATATATAACGGAATTAGGAATTAATACATGCAAGGAAACTAACGACAGCTCAAAACAGAGAGAAAAACAGAAAATGTCATTTGAGATGGTTTGAGCATGTACACAAAAGATTAAGAAACAGCCCCTTCCAGTGGATTGCAGGGTTAGAACTACAAGGTCAAGGAGCCTTACGGGGTTAACCATTAAAGACCTTACACAAAGTGTAAGGAAATATGTGATAGACTATATAGTTAAGAAGAACAGCTTTAAATAGGATTGAGTGGCAACGTAGAACTTAATAAAAAATAGATGGGACAGGAGGCTTCAATGATAATGATGATTTAGATGACTAAAATTGGTGATGATGAACATTATGGTAGACAAAAAGTCACCAGTGGATTTGATATAATGTACTTGAAACTAATGTTCAAAGGTGGAAGAGAAAACAACCTGAACTCATGGCTCACCGTCATTTCACTATATCCTGAAACCAAGTAATTCAATTGTTCCTTCCATTCTTTTTCCTCCTTCAAGCTGTAAAAATAACGACAGTAACTTACACAACACCTTGCAAGGTGACGCGGCCCTAATCTGTGAATGAAAGTGGACAAACTCCATGAGGGGTTTTGCCAAATCCAGGATTCCCAACTCTGTAATGGGGGTTGGCAGAATCCCTCTCAAGATTCAACACACACAAGCACTCATCACTCGATGAGAAACATGCACAATCATAGGCAAACCCATAACAATTCTTTATTGAATAATGAAAGTTGATCCTCCCAATGCGGGGAATACAAATATATAGGAAGGGATTGGACGCCATTTTCCTAGTTGGACTCCACTTTTCTAAGCATTAAAGGAAATTAAATCTCCTAGAAGCGTGCTAAAAACAATTTAAAACAAATCAAATCCAAATCAAATTAAATTCCTTATTTAAAGACTTAAAAATTAAAACTTCTAATTAAATGGATGTTCTATCGGGCCCAATGGGCTGGCCAACCCATAGGTCTGGCCTCCATCACAAGAGTAAGCATTCAAGCCCATAGCTCATCTAATCGGTAACTTTGCTTCTTCCCACTCTGTTTCTCAGACCCATAGTAACTGCATTATCCACTACAATTCCTACTAGTCTACTCTGTTTCTCATAACTCTAATAACTAGGTGAATGCGTTATCTCTTGCTGGGGTTTCTACTAGTCTAACAAAGCCCTTTCCATTACTCATGGAGGAACAACAATGCTTGAAAAGATGAAGAATTTCAAGAGGGGAAAAATATTAGAAGTTGTTAGTTATCTAAAGGGGAGAGCATTAAGGTAGTCAAATGCAAGTAGGTGTTTATGGTGAAGCACGAGGTGATGGCTCTGTCAAGAGGTGTAAAGTGAGTCTAATTGCCTAGTATGTTATGTCCGGTCTTAACAATCAAGAGACTTCTTCAACGGTCACTAAGTTGAAATCAATTCAAGATATCCCATCTATTACACCTATTACACCAAACAAGGATTGCTTCTTTAACAGCTTAATGTGAAGATTGTTTTTTTCTTTATAGTGACTTGTGGGACAAAGTGGACTAGCATTCACCACACAGAAGGAGATGGGTAGTGTCTCACATTTAAAGAAGGCATTCTACGGTCTCAAAAAGTTACCTCGAGCATACACTTACTGTACTTATCATTTATGTTAATGTCATTAGTCACAAATGGTATTCCAAAGTGAATCATCAAACTTAAGTACCAGAACAAAGTGTTCAAAAAATATATATATATATATATATATGGGGCACTTTAGTTTGCACTCATTTACATATGTAAATGATCCACATGCGTAATGGACACATTCTCACGTTTGTTTGTGCTCATTTTTGCACGTAAGGTCATTTTCACACCTAAATAGCTGGAACGTACTTCACATCTCCAATTGCAAAAGGATGCCAGTATATGCTTCACATGCTGATTGCATTTGGTTATGCAATTGGCCCTGGGATCAAATCCCATGAACCAGTTTTATTTTCTTGTCATTCCTGCGAACCCCATATTTTTAATTCAAACAATTCAATTTGTTTATTGAATCAATAAACCCCAAGACCATTAAGCTAATTATCTTAAGTCTTATATATTTTGAGTAATTTTTGAAAAACGTCCAAAATTTCCAATATATAAATCTAGTTTTCTACACTTTCTTACGTTCCCAATTCATGATTCAAACCATTGAGTTTTCACATAATAATAATAAGCATCAAGATGTTTAGTCTCAATATCTTAAATCTTCATGGATTTTGAGAAAATACGTCAAAAAAATCTAAACACTTCTAAGCCATTGGATGTACTTATTTACTCATATGAAGTTGGTGATTTTCACAATGATTATAATGTCTTTCACATATGTACACATGTAAAACCCATGTTCCTATCCCATTAGTAAAAGGAAAATGACCCTAAGAATCAAGGTAGTGGGATAAAAAAGAGGGATTGCTGTCTTAAAGAGCACTTGATCTTTTAAGGACATTGAGAACGTGGGAGCAAAGCATATTTATACACCCATCGAGATTAATCAAAATCACCATTTAATGGAAGGTGAACTATTATAACATCAAGGTCTATGTCAAAGATTGGAGGAAAGGTGATTCATCTCACCATTACCAAGCCACTTAATTATGTCGTGGGTGGACTTGGTGAAGTAACCAACTTGAAAAAATGTGATGGGCTATAAATGGTGTTAACCATAAAATAGAAGACATATAGAGATGACAAAAGCTATTATGTATAATTAGGGATTAATGGATTTACACAGACCTGTGGTGTTGATTATTATAAGACTTGTAAATCTGTCACAAAATTGTAGATGCAGGTTTCCTTATCCCTGGTTGCAAACAATCATGAAGACTTTCTTTATCAAGCTCAAAAGGAAGACTTGTAAATGGCTTCGTCTAAGTTTCTTACTTTCCAATCATGTTGGCACCCGTGATTCTCTACAAATTAGATAAATCCATATATAGTATAAAACACTCAAGGGTGCATGGTTTGATCGGTTTAATAACACAGTATTAAATTTTGGAAATGCTCGGATTAGTGTCAATCATACACTGTTCTTTAAAAGGGGTGTCGAATCAAATTGTGGTTGCATTATGCGGATGACACAGTGGTTAACAATGACGATCTTAAAGCCATTCAGATGTCTAAAGATGCTCCAAAGTAAAGATTTTGTTATTAAGAATCAGGGTTCCTTGAATTATTTCTGGGATTTAAATCGTGACGAGGGGGTGTTATTTCCCATAGAAAGTTTGTCCATGATTTGCCTCATGCTTCTGGAAATTTAAGAACAAGACCGGTTGATTGTTGATTATTGGCTCTAGACATATAGTGGAAGGCCACAACTCGACCTGTCTTTTTAGAGGTCAGTCGGTCTGTCGGCTCAAACAGTTGAGGAGCACTCATCCAAGTATATCCTAGGTGGTCAATATTGTAAGCCAACTTGTTGCATGCTTCACAAAAAAACAATCTTAATGCTATCAACTGGATGAAGTGGTAGCTTATAAGATATCCTGGACGAGGTGTTTTACACTCTATTTGTGTCATCTAAATGTTGAAGCTGACAATGATGCAAATTGGGCATAGTCCCTCACTAAAAATATATATTGACGAGTGGTACTGTACTTTTGTTGAGGTAATATCATTGCATAAGAAAAGGGGAAAAAAAAAAAAGAATGTTGTCATTTGATGCTCAACTGAGTGCTTAGGCACAATACCATACTATGATTTATGGTGTTTGTGAAATTGTAACTTAAGACTTTGATTAGTTGCAATTAAACTTCCAATGAATCTTCAATGTGACAAACCTGGAAGTTATTAACATATTCTCAAACCGAATCATATCACGGGCATACCAAACATATTAAGGTAGATTGGCATTTTATCAATTGAAAGGGTTGCATCAAAAGAGGTATACATGCCTTGTTAACAGTCAAAATATCAACTTCAAGGCTTTTCAACTAAAGGAATCAGCAAGAATCAGCTCCATCATACTTGTTCCAACTTGGGTAAGATTGATGTTCATAGTGCAGCCTTAAAAGGAGAATATAGTAATTGAAGAATATAGAAAATGTTTCTATATTCGACTTCTCCTGCTAGTGTAGTACTATTGAGCACTATAACCTCCTACAGGAAATTTAATAACAAAGATGTTGCTCAGAATTCACTTCAAGTGTCTGAATTTACCAATATCAATGAAATGTAAAGAAGATGGAATTCATTGAATTCCCAACCCAAAACCCCATCACTTGAAATGACCCCAATTACAAACTAGAAACATCTTATTACCTACTCTCCAAAAACAGAAGACAATCTCCAAGGAAAAACAGCTAACCCCAGCTGAGAAAAGAAATGAAGGAATAGAACAGACCAACCTCGCATCAATCATTCAGCTGTTGGAGCTCGGCCTTCAACTGTTCGATCTTAAGCCCCATCGACCTCTGCACCGCATCCCTTTCCCCTTCGGGCAACTTCGCCAACAGACCCTCGAACATGTCCAGAACAACCTTCGCTGCATCCCGGGCCACTTCGACCTCCTCATCGAAATAGACCGTGTCCTTGGAATCCATCGCCGCCTCTATCTCCTCTCGAGCTTCTGCAAACTTGAGATTGATCTCGTCAATCTCTTTGCTTGGGTCAAACCCCGCGGCAGATTCGCTGCTCAGCTTCCTCGATTCTTCGCGATGGGTCAGATGCGTCGATGGATTTAAGATCGTGGGGCGGAGAAAATGGAGGAATTTGGGGGATGGAAGAGGGTTTGTTGTGCATTGATTTGAGGTTGGAGTGGAGATTTTGGGGTAAAATGAAGATATGGGTCTTGAAATTCGCTGAAAAGGGTATTTGAGAAGTGATTTGCAGAGGAAAGTTTGCATCTTGGAGTGCATTTTTCTCTGATTCTTTCTACTCTTGAGCGGAAGACGACACGCAGACAGTGCTCTATTATATAGCGTAGCTCCTGTGTCTAAAGCTAAAAATAGACCTGCATTCGATATTCGATTGAAGGCCACTTGCAACATGAACTGGCCCCATGTAAACAACTGAGTCCATGTGTGTTGTGCTCTTAGAGCCGATTATTACAATTTACAGGTCCATTCAAATCCGTTTCCTGATTATCATTAAAAATCTACTCTTTTCCATAAAAAAAAATAAAAAACTCTGGTATTAATTTAATGATAATGAAAGCTGGCTGAGAGGATACATCTGTTCCTCAAAGATTCAAAGAATGTAATTCAAGGAAAGGATTGTTGGGATGGAAAAGATTATAGATTTTTTTAATGATAATCAAGAAATAGATAATCATTAATTTCAGGGTTTAGAGAAACCAAAACTTCCCATGGTGTTGGGCATGTTTCTTTACTAGAGTTATTCTTTAGAGGAATTTACCATGTTGGGGTATTTCCCATGTGATGTGACATCTTGTCCCCTAGTATTTATAAATTTGCATTTCAGAACTCCAGCTACCTTGACCTTTGAGAATTCAAGAGTTCTAGCTCCTATGTCTTTTTGTGAAATTTCTGATGTCTAAGGAAGTATTCAGGAATTACACCATGTTTGGGAATTCTAAGATTTTTCAAGGAATTCTGCTATGTTTGGGAATTCTAAAACTTTTCAAATAAAAGTTCATTGAATTATAGTAAAGAAATAGACCTTAAATATCCACTGAGGGAAGAAATTAAAGGAAGAGTTTTTTTTTTTTTTTTTTTAAATAAACATATCCTATTCTCCTAGATTCACATGAGCATTAACTTCATTTTTGTTCCAAACCACAACATCATTTCTTTTCACTTGTTTCACCCCCTCCCCCCTCTAGTCCTTTTCACTCCCACCCTCTCTTGCTACCTCTATAGCATGCATGTGCCATTAATTTAGAAATCAAACCCATTGCTCTATTTCTAACGTTTATTTGTCTAACTGTATGAAGCAATTAGATGTAAGGAAAATAAGAGCGTATGACACATGATTCTACCTCTTTTAAAATGAAAGTCCCATTTATGGGGTTGTGATTTAAGAGCTTTAACCTTTTTTATCGATTTATTTTAAATGTCTCTATTGGAATAATAAGAGTAAGGATACCAAATAAGGCCTAACTAGAATCTATTATAAAACCAATCACTTGATCTTGGGCTATAATCGATTTAGGAACTAGAGCCATTCCTGGCTTATCAGTGTAAGTTGCGGTTCCAATATGGAACAGGTCTGGACCCAACCCATTGGCATTCCTATGTAAAACCCTCGAAAATTCAAGCAAGACACTTGCAACATGCATACTATGTCTTGTCCTACTATCCATGCATTGAAATCAATGTTAAGACCTTTTGCTTTTGTTTTATTTTAATTAAATGTGTTTACCTTTGATGAATCTCAAGTAGGCCTAGTGTAATTGGTGTGTACCTTCAACTCGTCAGTGATTTTTATTGGTTCGATGACTCTACAGTAAATAATAGATTATAGACCCAACACAATAATATCGGCGCCAAAATTCGAAATTACGAGTGCCCTGTTTTAACAGGTTAGAGTCTGCGTCTTCCACAAGCAAAGTCCTACTCTGTCTAATTATTTTTTATAATGAAAACATAATTCAAGGTATATATATCTACACTGGCCATTGTGAATGTGATGCATCACTTGCATATATTTGATCACACAAGTTTGTCCAAACCTTCAAACTCATGTATCACACTGACAGTTCTAATGATAGATCCACAAATGATTTTTTTATATCTTTAGATTCACCACTCCCTTGTTTGAAATTCAAACCATTAAAATTCATAACTTAATTTTGAATTGTTGTCTTCTAGAATTTTATTTCAATAAAAGTAATCTACAATTAGATTGATCACATGAAATAAAATAAGATTTGTCCATGACTTAATCACCTGTTTCTCACAAGGAATTTTTTATCATGAACATCATTCAATTAAAATAAAATTCAATTATGGGCCCATTTATTTGCATTAGAATACATATAGCATTTGAATATATATGGTTGTTAAAAATAAATATTAAAGGTGAATCTTAAAACAATAAAATTATTTTTATGGGAAAATAGCATCAAAAGATCTATCTGATGCTCATTTTTCAAAATTCATTTTTGATATTCATTTTTTACCATCCTATGTATTTAAGTTCTATGCATTCTTAATGCAAACAAAAATGATCATATACTAATAGCATTAGATCAAGGTGAGAGATATTGGTATTTCTATCCTCCATCTATCTTTTATAATTTATAGATCAATCATATGAAAATAGCTTGTACTAAACTGCATGGTGTTGGCTGTTGCACTGGTGGAATTCGGGGCTAACAAGGGCTATGGCCCCAAAATTGCTGCAAACCACTTGAAGTTTAAAAAAATTTCTAATAATTTTTTTTACATATGGCCCCCAAGATTTTCAATTTTTAATTTTCTATAGAATGGTTATGGCCCTAGTGAAGAATTCCGGATTGGCACAAAGCTCTCTGATTTGTGGAAGAAGCACACACAACTACACCCTGTTCCCGCTCATTTTTTTTTTCTCGTTCCCTCGCTCTTCTCCATTCCTGCAACGATCTAATGTCGACAATCTTCATCGCTGTTCAATGCTTCCAATGCTTCACCATGCAGGTATAAAAAATCAAACCCTCTCTGATCTCGTGCGTGCGTTTCGTTATGCTGAAATCTGTGGCAATTTAAGGTGAAGCAGCAGAAGAAGAGCAGCAACAAGTGGGTCTGTGTCATCTGCAACGAGAAGCAATCGGTGCAGAGGATCTTCGCTCGCGGATATCTCGCCAAAGACGTCCGTAAATTCGTTCAGGCCTTCAACTCATCAAGGCAATTCGAATCCGGGAAGCCATCGATTCCGTCCCCGACGACGCTTCAAAATCAACAAGTCCCAATCGAGGAATTTCCCCAATCAAGAAAGAGAAGCGATTGGACTGAGTATCTGGACACCCCCAAAGAAGAGGAAGGAGGAGGAGGAGAAGAAGGTATCGGTTGATTGAGCTCGGAAATTTTGGGTTTTGGTTATTCGGATTGTTGGGTTTTTATGGGTTTTGTTTGAATTTCGTTTTCAGGGTTTGTTCTAGAACCTGAGGTTGAGATAGTGACGGAATTTCCCAAGGAGGTGTTCGAGAAGAGAGGAAGAGAGGGAAAGAAGCAGCTTTTGAAGCCTGCTTTTTCAAAGAGGAAGGAAAGGCCAAGAAACCCACAAGGTAATTTTTTGTTTTTACATTCCCTTCTTTACCACCTTATCTATTATACAAGTTCTCTTTTTCCAATGGTGGTTTGAATTCAGGCTGAGACTGTTATAGCTTGATGGTAAATGTACTTGGATGATGTGATTCTCCAACTTAACAATGCAATTGAGAGGGAATGCAGACATAGTTGTATTTTATGGATTAGAACTTTATATTTAGACTTTTCTTTTTATCATGCGGTTCAGAGCTCAGACAACATATATACTTGAGTTTTCATATATTTTAGTTGGATATCATTTGGTTTCAGAGGAAAGAAAATGCCAAAAGTGTAAGTGAAAGAGTACCCTTTATATTTTTCTTCAATAAGATACCTGCTATAGTAGACAAGGACACTTTTAAGTGCACAGTTGAATTTGCATTTTCTTAGAGGTTTTCTGCAAAACAGAGGATGGGTCATGGGGATGTTGTCGGCTAGAGATAGAGCATTTGATGGTTAGAACATGCAAGTGAATGGTTAATTTTCTTGGTACCATGATTTCCAACCTTTCTATGGAAATGAATTCAAGCATATGAAAGAGAAATTGATGTTTCCTGCAGATCTTCATCTTTGATCCTTGACCTGTACTTGCCATTAGAAATATGCAAAATCGAAATGTAAGTGGAAATTATGACCATATTGCTTGCCATCAGCCAGAATTTGATCTACCAAAGTGAATGTCACCAAGTTTTGGTTCATAATTTGGACAGGTAGAAGTAGCCACAATGACCACCTTAAGATTGTTACATCCATTTAACAATAATTTGTTGATTGCTGCTGGTGTGGATCAAACGAACTAGATGCTAATGGTCAGCAACCGAACAGGATGAACCAAGGTGTTGTCACCATCCAGAATCTCTAGATTAGTTTTTTTGTCCACAATATGGAACTCTTGCTGCCTTGAATACAGAGAAAGCCACCACCCCTAAGATACAAGTATACACCTGAAAGAACTGCTACTGCTCATCATTAAGTTGCCTGTCACCTCATAATCTATCATGTTTCTTTAAACTACTTCTGTTGGCCCTAGATCTCAACAACTTCCAAGTCTTTTATTAGCCTCTTGCTTGTCTTAGTACATTGTACTTTAATAATTCAGCTATGAGTGGAAGGGTAAGCAGATGCCTAGACCACATAAGACGATGTTATTTTATCCTGTATTGGAGGCTCATTTATAGTTTCCCTGTAATATACTAGTAACTATATCCTTGTTTCCTTGTTACTTTAAACATCCATCTTAACATTCACATCTTTGTTACATGCTCTTAGTTCCCTTATCATTTCTTTGTTTCCAAAAATCGAGCTCCATATAGCAACGTAGAAAGCTAAAATTTCATTTTAATCTAAGTGAAACTTGGCAATCACGTCTGTCTTCACTATCTTGTCTCAATTTTTTTCACCAGTTGCTCTCAAGTATCAAAACCAACACTCTGAGGTACCAAGTGGTTTTCAAACGTGAGCCAGTCCTCCCTTTTAACCTCAAACTTGCATAACTTACATTCTATATATTGTTTTTATTCCACTAATTTTCAAATCATTTGACTGAAGCCTTTCTCTTAAGTTCTAGCTAAATCATCAATTTGCTTCTTGTATGACTAATTAGCACCATATCATTGCACACAACAAACACTAAGGTACAGTCTTGCATATTTCCAATCAAGTTGTGCATAACCAATGCAAAGAAATAAGAGCTCACAGGTCCATGGGGCAACATAAACTCCAACAGGAAACTCACTAGTCTCGTTGTATACAGTTTTTACTTTTGTTACAGCCCCATCATTTATGTCTTGAATAATCTTAATATAACCATTAGGTTTGTACCATCTCTAGATTAATTGCCTCTGCACCTTGTCATAGTGCAAAAGAAATGAAAATCACGTGTGCAACTTTTCTATTCTCTATATATCTTTCCAATTCCACTAGTTTCCTCAATAGGAAAATTACTTCTATCGTGGATATTTACAGAGAACAAAATTGATAGAAATATTTGATTTTTGTCGATGTAGTTATATTTCTCTATTGCTAAGTTTCATAGACTAACTCATTAGTTTGTTAATCGATATGTAGTTTGCATAAATTTGAATATCATTTCATCATCGTTATATCAAGGTATAAACAATAGATGTAGAAGAATGAATTTGCATAAAACTGGATACCATCCCTTGGACCGATCCTCTCTATTTATAATACTGCTATGGCTAATTACAATAAGCTACCCCTTGATTGGGTCATTACATGTCGATCGAATCTAATTACATGTCAATCCTAATCCTATCAGTTAGCATTATCTGGGCACAAGTTTATCAATATGAATCAGCATGATTTGGTGAATCCCAGACCCCAGTGCACATGAGAGCCATTCTAACACATTAATAATGATATCATCATCATTATTATATATTCAAAGCCTTACTCTATCCATTTAGAGTTGGCTTTGTGAGTTCTATTATTCACTTTACTGTTATTATATAAAGGCATGCTTTCTGTAAATCTATGATCTGGTTGCATTCCTAGTTTACTTCATTCTAGGTCTCTATTGGCCTTTTGCTCCCTTGGTTCCTTAAATTTGTGCACTTCGATACTTCATAAGGGCCCATTTCTAATCTTCAATGTGTGTGCCCAAAACATATTTCAAATTTCTATCATAGATTTCCTCCCTTGTAATATATCCTTTCTTTTAACTCCACCATCTGAGTTACACATCTCCAATGACATGAACCGTAGCTGCTGTTCTAACATTCAATTCCATATAATTAAATAGGCCTAATTTTTGTTCCATAACAATGCCCTTTCATTAAAATGACACTCGGCAATCACACAGCACTCTACTAGCTTGCTCTACTCTGTCTACCTTGCACTGATCTTATTCATGATATCAAACTCCAAGCCTCTAATTTGTTCTATATTTGCTCCATTATATAAAAAAAGCATCACGTGTGCTTTTTTTTTTTTCATTTTAACCACCTTACATCCCTACTTGTTGATTCACTAAACTTGCACAGTTAAACTATATGTGTCACATCCTGGACCCGAAAATCTCCTAATGAGGGTGGTTCCCAACGTGTGACACGCATACTCCCATGAACTCACACATGTTCCGGACCAAATCCGAATTCACGAAGGAGCAAATTCCACATTTCACGTGTGAGGATTACTCACTGACACCTGTTAAACAACATTTATCTGCGGACGCATATATATAATCAATAACAAAGCCATGAGCAGTCTATTAATCGATCTATTATATTACAATTGTCTTTTACAAGCTAATAATTTAAATCTCTAAAAATGCAGTACTTAACTAAGTGCAAGATGAACTATCTAGTTTCAAGTCATAATTATCACACTTGTACGTACTCCGGAGATCAAAGCTAACCATTAACCTTACCAAAATCTGTAGCACTATCAATTATCCTCTTCGGTAACCTGGAATCATGTGACACCAAGTGTAGCATCCTGAATACAACGATTCAACAATGTATGAGCAATTAAGATATATCACATGTTATACCAAATTTGAATTATTGACACAAGATTAAAAGATGTCAAATAATCGAAAAACTAGGCACATTGTGCATTTAAGAATAAATCATGCTTTATCGAATCACAAAACAAATATTTACATTCTAGTTGGCTACTACTTTAGCTCAATCCCCCCTTAATAGAGAGCACGCGTTTGGGATGTCACCAGGGGCCCGGCCAAAGGTCCTCCTTGCTACCCGGGTTCTAGCGTTCCGGTACTCCAGGCTGTCTACTACAGTGACGTACACAAATCTAAACCAAGACCCACCCCGTCAAGTATCGTCCGGTCGAAGCTAAGTAGTGCCAACTCATTCGATTCAATCAATAGGACTTGAGTAAGACTTGTACACGCAATTCATTTCAAATCTTTCGATTCCATTCTATTCATTTCAATCAATCTAGTCATATTTACTCAGTCCACCATTCACATCAAATCACGATATCTTTATAGGACATTTGCAATAATACTTGAGAAGTAATTCGAATAATGCATATAAGCAATCCTTAAGACATTTGAGGGCAATAATAAAGTCAATAACAATATGCAAATGCAATTCGATTAAATAGAATCAAGGAGATTTACTAGCCAATCTAATCTATTTATCCGCCGTTTCTAACCGTCCATTACGGTGTGATTTTAGATGATCAATGCACGTGCTGCATCTCGTTGGTGTCACGTTGTGTTTGTGTGTGATGCATTGAAGTCTTCTAAATCGACACCCATGGTGAAGTTCTAGATGAGTTGGATAAGCACGTGAGATGATCTCATCCCAAGATTCCTCACGGTTTATGAATTCCATTGGGCCATGTTAACTGTCAAGGTTCCATGTCTATGGACCTACAAGGTCAATCTTTAATGCCCAAAAAACCTTATTGGTTTAGTTTTATCCCAGAATCATCCTTATGGATTGATTATGGAAGGTTTTAGGCCCTTTTGAAGTGGAGTTAGCTTCCTAGTTAGTCAATGGATTCTAATAGGGTCCAAAATAGGTTCAAAGTCCCTTTTCCAAAAGAGATGGGCTTGGTTGATTGATATAAATATTTACTTTCTCTCCCAATCTCTGATCATTAAATGGGGTATACCACTGGATTTCACACTTCGAGAGCTTTCCAACGGTATATAGAACTCCAAAATCCGACATACGGGTAAAAAGTTATGGCCATTCGAAGTTGGCACTGCGGGCCCAATGGGCTGACCTGCTTGAGCAGGCCCAATCCGGCTGGCCCAATTCTGGGCAATTTCTGAGTCTGAAAATGTCAAGTGGCAGTCATTCTTCTCCCATTTCAATTACCAATCATCCTTAGACCATGTTAGACATGATTTAAGCCTCCAAAGCTCCATGTACATTCTATTTTATCAACCCACAGCCATTCCATTATCCATTAACACTCATGTATACATAAACCATTTCACATTATGAATTCCATTCAAATGAAAAGGCTGAATTTGATATCCAAGAGAAATATAGCATTCAATCCAAGAATCATGAACATGTATAAATCATAATTGCTCATTACTTGCCTCAAATGGTGCTTTTCACTCTAATCTCTTCTTGGTTCAATTTATGGAAAAACCCCAAAACATTAGCTCATATGTAATCCCTACAATAGTGAATGACTGAAATGAGATCAAACCAGAATGCGTGCACTGTAAATGAGTTTCAACTAGCATTACTAAGCTACGGAACACTTTAAGAGGAAGGAAGCTTACCAAGGAAATGGGGGTGGAGAAGATAATGATGTGGGAAGCTTGGGGTTGGGGAAGATGACAAATTTGGAGATGGGGCTGCTTCCTAACTCCTCAATCCAACATGCAGTCTTCTTTGGCTTGTAATTAGTCGTTTAAGACAAGAAAAGATGATTTGGAAGGAGTTATTCTCAATGGAGACAATCCTAGAGGATGATGGCTTGTAGTAGATGGGATGGAGTGTGACGCCCTGGAGTCCCACATCGACTATAGAAAGGAAAGTGAATGGGTTTATATGTAGAGCTTACACCCTTACCTTGTATGAGGCCTTTTGATGGGTTCTGGCCCATTAGAAACAAAACCGTGAGGCCCATGGGCCAAAGCGGATAATATCATGCATGCATGTAGGGTGGGGCATTATAATGGTATCAAAGCCGACTCTCAACTAGTTCGAGTGTGGGTCCCCTACCGTCCCCTACCGTGGTCTGGTGCAAGTGGGCAGGCCAAGAGGGCTGGCAGGCTATAGGGACTGGCAGGCTACTGCACAGTGACATGCAGCCTACTCATAATAGAAATACACACAAAATTAAAGCTATTAAAAGATCATGACCCTACCTAACTAAGGTCAAACCCCACCAATCTAACTAATCCATCATAAAACCATCCAAAACAAGTATTATTCACCTAATCAAGATTAATTAGGCCCTAAACCTACTAAGGCGGGTCAGGGTCTAACAATATGCGTTGTCCTTTTTGCTAATTTTCTACACAATTGATTCAAAATGGCATCCTCCAAAATTCTATTTTATCATTCATTTGTTTTTTCCATCATCTAACAACTTATATCAAGCTACTTCATCATAGATTTATACAGTCGAGTCACCCATGACCATCGTTAATAAAGAAGGTCTAAAAGCAAACCCTTCTTCATGGGAGAAGTGAAGACACTTTCCCAATGGTAAAGGATAAAATACAAAACGCCATCCCTGTGCTAAACAGTTGTAGATACATAAGAACTATCTGGGATAAGTGGATTGCTTGGAATAGATTTATCTGCATGCTAAACAACGTTCCAGGATGATAGGAACTTTTATCTGATTACCCAACTATGTGGATGTGTCTGGCCTTAAAGTTGCAGTGCTTGGCATATGGCAATACTTACTATCTAAATTTTTTTGAACTATGCCCATTGATTTTGGGCTGTTGTTCTTTTTTTTCTTCCTCACTTAGATCATGCTGCTTTGGCTTATCGGACTGTTGCTTTTGGATGTTGCAAGACGAGAGATCGTACTCAAATTGGCTTGTCGACAGTTGGTTGTGGATGTTGTATCTTACTGGCTCGCACATAGTGATGTTCAATTGTTCATGGTCAATCAGATTGTTAGGATCATCCGATCTGTGATTTATGGGTTTTCTGTCATGCTTCATGCATAACGACCCAGCATCTGGATTGTCTCAATTTGCCAATGTGCACGTGCACAGACACAAACATGCATAGTTGTATTAGCATATTTTACACCCCATGCTTACAACTCTACTCATGTGACAGGGGACTTTGAATCTGAGGAATGTCGAAGGAAAAAGGCTAAGCAGGTATCTAAATGGAGTGGTTACTTGGAAGAAGAGAATGATGGGTTAATTGAAATGGAGAGAGCTGAGCCACCAAACCATTATAACTCATGGAGTGGAAGTGCTGTTTCGGAGAGCCATTACAATGACCAAATAGTGGAAGAAGATATCCATCCTGACTTCACCTGATAGCTTTTAGGGTACCTGTGGTTTTTAGATTTCTCAAGATATAAACCACCACTCTTCATGATTTTGGATGCTATGTTAAAAGAAAAAAAAAAAATCTTTTAATCTCTCCTGTGGGTGGGTGGAGATAGTCATTCCAGCTACTGAAGAGATTTACGAATTTCTGGCTTGATGATTCCAAAACAACAATTAGATTACAACCGATTGTCCTCTTGATTTGAAGACTTGTAGGGTATATTCGGTGCATGGTTTGAACTGGGTGGGATACTGGGATTGCACCATATGTCCATATCTGTGGTTTAGTGTGGCAGTACATCCAAGTCATGCAAGTCTTGATCCACTGCTTGGTTGTCTCATAATTTCATTTCAGGATGTTGACACCATTGCTGTTGAATCCAAACAATCAAGTCAAATCCTATCCATATTGCTTTGATAACATGCTTGCTGGATCTTGGTTTTGATGAGCAAGGCTGTGGATGTGTTGGACCCCAATCCGAGTCCAAAAGAATCTGCAATACCAATGTCCTTACCATCTATTGCCAGGCCAAACTTCTATTCCATACTGCTCAATTATAGGTATGCTTTGAGGTTTTACCATTGGAAAGACTTTAAAGCTTGCCTCCATCCCCTGTATTGCCAGGCCTAGTCACATGGCTGGCCAGCCCTCGTCCAGTTAAAAGTCTCTTAGGCCTGTGAACTGGGCCACAGGCCTATTTTTTGACCCGATAGACAAACGGGCTGGGGATGAACTTATATATGGTTAAAGGCACGTCAATGGAGTTGGCCTGCCTAATATTTTTTTGACATGGAGAGAAATATTGTGTTGACTAGGGGTGGCAAAACCTGAACTGGCCCTCAAACCTGATCTATCTAACCCAAAATGCCTCATCATTTGGTCGTTGTGGATTAGGAAATCCTGACCCGCAGTTATATAGGTTAAGACACAAATTGACCTGCCTTCCCCATCCAACACAGAAGCCCTGTTTTGAGTTTTTATATGGTCTTGTTGGTTTCTTTGGCTGTAACATGTATATATGTGCATTGGGTTGGGTTGAGCCTCAAGTCAAAATACATCTTTTCAACTTGACCTCTATAGATCTGCCCACCTGTTTGCCACCCCTAGTTTTGACTGATTAATTTAACGGAGAATATATGTTACATGAATGTCAAATGTGGTGTGGTGCTAATTTTATTTGGGGTGGGGTGGAAGAGAAAAGTTTATAGATGATCTACTGTATAAAAGGGCCATTCAATCATTTTGACCCAGGGATTTTAAGGCCTCAAAGCTGAAAATTTCCATCTCATTTAACATATTATAAGATCTAGTCAGGCCAGGTTTGATAAGATTTTGTGTTCTTTTGCATATTAATGCAATTGTAAATGTAGGCTGGATGGATGTCAAATCAGGGTAGGTGGGTCCAAAGGGAATGTCCATATATAGTCTAAGGGTGTACGAATTGGGAAACATCTCAACCCTTGATTTTAGAGCTTAAAGTTGGTGAATTTTTAACCCCGAGATAAAGTGTGGTTTGAATCTTTGGTACGATCAATCCAATTGTGGATATACCTTGGACGAGTGCCAATTGGGGTAAAAATATTCATACATGGTTTATTAAGGCGTACCCAAAGGGTATGAGCTCAGCATCAAAGCTCTTGATTTAAGGCTTTAAAGTTGGCAGTCTTCATAAAAAATGGACGAAGTACTTTGAATATGGGTCGGACAAGTGTCATCAAGTTTAACCCTTAATTCAGGTTGGTGGTAGGGATTGGTGTTTGAGGGAGGAGACGCAATAAGTTTGGGAATGTTCCACTGCCAACAGTTATTTTTTATTTATTTTATTTTATTTTATATGACCCATGTTATTCCTGCCCAACTCTGGCCCTGAGGTCACTCGATTCCGACAAGCAAGGATTGATTGTATAAACTTTTGATATGCAGTCCATCTTACAAGAACCACTTAGATGCCTACCAATTAGTAAGGTTAAGGGTCAACTATTAAGAAAGTTGTGCATTCAATTTTTACCGATTATTATCAGAGTTATATAATCAGAGCTCAACCTCACATTTTGTTTTAAAATCTATTAAAACGATCTAAAGTAGTTATAAATGGAGGGAGAGTGAGGCTATCTGATCTGTGTTGAATTCGTCCTCATTAGAGCTGATCCAGTAACATAAATTAGATGTTATGAGAGGGTTAAAAAAAATGCACCGTTGATTGAGGTGAGTTACAAATCAAGGAGTTTTCTTAGTATGAATTTTCATTTGGATTGAAATTAAAGACGTTTGTCCTATAAAAAAAAAAGAAAAAGAAATTAAAGACGTTTGTAAGTGCTTTCTATATTCTTAATTTAACTCGAGATAACAAATATAACAAAGGCAAATTGGGTTGAAATTTTATGTTGTCTCTTAACCATGCAAATGTCATCTGTTGATTGCCTGTTCTTAACATTCTCGTTAGCTTCAGAATCTCATTCTGGGGTGTCATAATTTTGAAATAATATCGGGGATTTTCATATTTTGGGGTTTTCTCAAATTATTATTGAGAAATCCATCCAAAAGAATTATTTTATGAACATCAAATATAATAAATTGCATTAAATAAAAAAGTCTCATAAAAATCTTAGACTGAGTATCTTTTCAAAAAAAATAAAAGAAAAAGTGCAAAAATATCAATATAACTCCTCCCAATATCTACAACCTAACACTTTGTTTCGAACTACCCTGTTCCAATGCTTTTCTTGCGCTCAATCCACTATGAGCTAAGGCAACTCTCCGACATGAAAACAGCCATGAATCACCCATATTGTAGCCCTAATTTGTGAGGGACTCGAATAGGGTTTATACATGGATGTGCGAGTAAAAAGGTCATCATCACCTAGTGTGTTCCTGTCAAAGCAGGTCTTGGGAGGATCCAAACTGGAAATGGATGTAACATTTGACAACTTTGTACAAAATAGCTGCTAGCAAGGTATGAATGTGTGAGTATTTACTAAAAATATTAAAATAAAAGAAATTTTAATTGCGAAACGTCGCCATTTTTAAATTTGAAAAAAAAGATATTCTTGAATCATGTCCTTGCCTTCGATGCATCTGAAGTAAGTCCAATGTATCCAAAGCCACATTATGACATTACCTGTGTGAAAAATCTAAATATAGCAACCTTTAGCTTTAAACTCTCTGTCGCAATAACATTAATGTGATCATTACAAATTTTTTCTTTCAATATTTTAAATCAACCTCTAATCCTTACCAATCAAATATATGAAAAATAAAAAAACTTTAAATATAAAAAATTACCTAAGATATATATCACAATGACATTTTAGGGCCAGTTATATGTTTGGATTGTAATGGATGTGACCGAAATGTATTTTAAAAAATAGCACCAAATAACCTTTCGTTTTAGAAAAATCAAGTAAAAAGAAAATGATAAATAAGTACACGACCATCACTCTATTCATTCAATATATAAAGAAGTGAACGTCCAATTTACATCTCCACCTCATATCCTTCACCCCACTACTTTAATAACCCTTTTGTATAGTCCATTTACCAGCAAATTTCTATATATTTTAATACAAATAAATAGGACTAAGCGATAGGGATGTGCATAAGTCGGTTGCGGTCCGAAATTGTTAATGAGATGGTGGAACCGGAACCGGATGTGCATAAGTCGGTTCCGGTCCAAAACTGTTAATGAGAAGGTGGTGGAACCGAACCCGGACCTGGAACCGTTTCGAAATTGTTAATGAGAAGATAGAACCGGTAAATCATTGGTCCTAAGTTTGGTCTCACAGGAAAGAATCTCAAAATCTTAATCCGCTAGCCTAAGAAAGTTAGAACGAAAAGAACTTTATTTTTTCAAGAAACAACCGACTGGCACAGCTGTTTCGTACTTATTTTTTGCCTTTTAAAGAATGTCATTTAAAAATTTCAAAATCTCTCACTTATCCTAATGGTAGGCCCCATGTTCACAATCTCAAGTAAAGTAGCCCCACTTGGTAACTCTTAAAGGTAGGTCACATGGTCACAATAAAAAAAGGTGGGCCCCATACTATAATTCCTTTAATTGTGTGACCACATTATAAATCCTATGGATGTAGGCCTCATGTTTCAATTTTTAAAGGTGGGCATCATGTTGTAATTTCTAAATGTTGACCTATATTATAATTTCTATAATAGTGGGATCACATTATAAATCCTACGGATGTAGGTCCCATGTTCTAATTTCTAAAGGTGGATCCTGTGTCCACAATCACATAAAAGGTGGCCCGCTTTATAATTCTCGGGCCTGTTTCTTTATGAGCATTTCTGACGGGAAATTCCGGTTGTTTGTGGATATTCTTGAATTCGTGTAAAAAATTCAATGTTCTGTTGGTAGAATTCTCGATTTTCAAGGCAGTCAGAATTCTCAAATGCCAAAAATGTGGAATTCTAAAATACTAAACCCTGCAAGAGCATTTCAGAATTCTGAAAGAGGTTGGCTAGAATTCTAGGAACCTAACAATGGATGCCAATCTCATTCTTAAGGCAATTCCAAGGAATTCTAAAGTCAAAATCTTCTAATGCTGTCTTCTCCCTCTTCATCTCCATGAGGTTTATTTATTTATTTTTTTCTCTTTTTTCTTCCAGTTCTCTTGATTAGGGCTCTTTTTCTTAGGTTTTGGACTAAATCAGACAAGGAAGGAGAGGTATTTTTTCAATGGTTGGAAATGGGCGTCATGGCTAAAAAGTGTAGTAGAAATGGGTTTGAAAGGGTTTTTTTTTTTTTTTTTGTCTCTCTCTCTCTATGAAATGAGTTTGATAGAACTTGTTGATGATGAGTCCCTTTTTTGAAATGCGTTTGATAGAAAATGGCTGAAATGGGGCGTTGTATCAGCTTCCAACTAAAAACCTCAATTGAATGAGTTTGGCTGAGGGATTAGAAAGAAAAAAGAGAAAGGGTGGGACAGATGGTTTTTCTTGAATGTGTTCTTTGATTTTATTTTTTTTTATTCTTCTCATGCAGTCATTGTTCGTGGGTGGGAGTGGGAGGCTTTATCGGAGGGCATGTGAGAACGATTTAATTTTACAAATAGGAAAATAAGATGGAAAAATAATAAATAGAATATAAATGAGCTACAAACAATCAGGACTTGAATATAAGTATACCCTATCACTCTCTCTTTTGCCAGTGAATCCACCACAAAATTGGTTTACCACAAGTTTCAGTGATGCACTTTGTCATTAAGTGGGACCAATATATTTGCAAAATAGTATAATTAAAACCATTTTAGACTTAAATATGTATACAATGATGCGTAAAGTAACATGAAAAATATCACTCAGATTCAAATAGCCATGAAACATAGAATTTGTTGAATTCAGGTTGCATGACATTCTCAGGCAATGATTTTGGCATGAAAGAAACAGAGAGTTTAGAAATGACAGAATACAGCAATATTTCAGAATTCCAGCATCCCAAATTATGCAGACTCCAGCAGACATGAATTCCATAAATTCTTGAAATTCTTGCAAATAAACATACCCTAAAGAACACGGGGCCTATATTTCTAAAGGTGGATCCCATTGTAATTTCTAAAAGCGGCTCCCATATTTACATCCACAAAAGGTGGCCCCACATTATAATTACTATAAATGTGGGTCCACATTGCAAATCCTATGAATATGGGCCCCATGTCTTAATTTTTAAATGTGGGTCTGATGTAATTTTTATAGATGGGACCCATGTAGGATAATAATAGAGTGTTAAGACAATAAAAGGTAAGCACCCACATTGTAAGTCATATGATTCTCTTGCTTTCTTTCTTTGAAACAAAACTTTTATAATATTTACCAAACATGTTACATACAACATATTATCAAAAGATTAAAATTTAATATAATGTTGCCAAACAAGTTCTACAGAGTATAGTTTTGGCAAAGCCCGATCTCAGCACAACCGGATTCGAGCACAAAATTAGGAACAACACGAGAACGATGCCAAACGGGGCCTTAGCTTGTAGAAAATATTCTCGAAAGTTAAGGTAATATGTTGGGTCCACGGGTCCGAATCAAGGTCTCGTGGACCTAGATCCATTTAAGTTATGTGTCCAAAAAAGGACCCGGACCCATTTACTTACCGGAGCCTAACTAAGAACCCAAACCCAATTTTTATCGGATTAGAACTTTCGGGTAATCGGAGAATCGGGACCCATTTATATCCCTCCTAAGAGATTGTCAAGGATGCATTACAAAATTGAGATTTTAATTATAATGTTGGCCTTAAACTTGACATTTTCTCCAAAATAGTCGAAGTTTAAATATATTATCGCAGAGATGATCGTACAATAAGATGTTCGTACAATAAGTTCGTAGAGGTTTGTTACAATAAGATGCAATATCGTACAACCCTAAAATACGACACAGCACGACGTCTCGAAACTTAAAAGGACAGTTTCTGGAAAATGTCCCTACAAAAGTTGACTTTCAAAATTTAAACTTTCCTCTCATCCTTACCATTCAAGTATCAATAACAAAAATTATTTAAACATAGAAAAAACGATCCAAAATATATTTAAAATGCTAAAAAAATGCAAATTTGATAAATCATGATATCCAAAAGAACATAGTGAAAATAAGACAATGTCAAAGCATTTTTTTTATTTTTATTTTTTTGGTAAGTGATGTCAAAGTTAGTATTGTTTTATTACTCTCACAAATTGGAATCTGACTCAATAAAATGGGAAATCAAACAAAGCAAGCAAACACACGTATTCGTAAGAGGGTTAGTATATTTTCAAAATACCAGCGGTATTTGTGACAACGTGTGTATAAATGCCCTTTATATGCTTTCCTTTCCGCTTCCTTCGTTTGTGAGAGCTTTCTCGCTCTGCTTTCCCGTTCTCACTCCACTTCCTATTCCTCTCTTCCTCTGCTTCTTCGATCAAAACCCTCATTTTTTTTTCGGTTTCGCTTCGTCTTCTCTCTCTCTATCTCTTCGACGAATATGGCCAGCGTTCCTTCTCCGGCGCCGGCGAACCAGCAGCAGCCGTCCGCGGCGCAGGCTGCCTTCAGCAACGCCTCGCTTTACGTCGGAGATCTCGATCCCTCCGTCACCGAAGGGCAGCTTTACGATCTCTTCAGCCAAGTGGCTCCCGTCCTGTCGATTAGGGTTTGCAGGGATCAGATCCGAAGGGTGTCTCTCGGATATGCTTATGTTAATTTCAACAACTATCAAGATGGTAATGATCGATCGATGCATGCCTTCGTTTTGTTTCTGCTTTTGAAGGTTTTTAGGGTTTCTGATCTTGTTTTTATTCCTTACTGTCTTATGCTTGTGTTTATATGTTTTCTGTTCTTTTTTTTTTTTTTCTTTTTTCTTTTTGTTGTTGTTATTGTGTTGGATTGTGATGAGAAAGGGTTTGTTGAGTTTTTTTTTTTACTGTGTTTGCATTGGAAAGGAATGTTGTGGATTATAAGAAAAATAAATATTCGATTGAGTTTCTTTTATATTTCATGATCTTGACGTTTTGGATGCTCCTTTTATTGTTTTGAACAGATCGATCATATGGTGGTTGTTGTTGTTGTTGTTGTTGTTGTTGATGATGATGATGATGATGGCAATGGTACTTTGGTTTTGTATTGGAATCGTGTGTATTGTGGGCTTCATTTTTTTGGGTTTCATACGTAAAAGTTATCGGCTTTATTGTGGGCTCTTCAAATCAGCCAAGAATGCATCTTGTTTATTGTAAATTACTGGGTTTCTGCCTTGTTCTTCATGGCTGTTATTGTTGTTGATTTCCATAATCTTCTTTACTAAGTCTTATCTCATACACCAATAGACAATAGACAAATTTTCGGGAATGGCGTGGGAACTGTCCTGCCTGTGGGGCCATCGTTTCCTGTGTAAATCAGCAGAGGCCCAAACTTGACACTCATCATCCCTGTTGATCAGGCAAACGTAGGCAGCCATCTCAACTTGGGTTTCTGGTTTTTTTTTTTATTTTTTTTGTTACCGTCTCATGCTTGCGTTTACATGGTTTTCCTTTTGGAGTTGTGATGATTTTTTTCAACAGAGGGTTTATCAGTTTTGTTTTACTGCGTATGCATTGAAAAAGAATGTTGCAGATTTGTAGAAAAATAATTTTTTGATTAAGTTTCTTTATGTTTTCGTAATCTTGGCAGTTTTGGTTGCCCAGCGAATTTTGTTTCATTGTACTTTGCTTGAAGTGTTTTGATTCGATCGGTATACTGTTGTCATCGTCCATAATGATGGTGTTGGTAATTGGTATCACGTGATGATAAATCATCGGCCAAGAATTCAGCTTCTTGATTGTGAATTACTGGGGCTTTCTTGCCTTGTTCTTTATGACTGTTATTGTTGTATATTTCCATATTCTTCTTTACTTGGTTTTATCTCACACACCCACAGACAAGTTTTGGGAATGGCCGGTCCTGCATGTGCAGCATACATGCCCCTCCCTGTGTGAATTTGTGCAATCCCAAATTTGACACACATCCCCCCAATTGATCATGCAAACTTTTGGCAGCCACTTTATGTAAGGACTAGGATTTGGACACACACACACAAAAAAAAGAAAAAGAAAGAAAGAAAGGAAAGGGAGGAAAAAGAAACAAAGAACAAAAGCACGATTGTCTTACTTTTAGGTGGATATCAAAGGCTAGATCATTCTAAGCCAGGAATGGTATGACTGTTTATGACAATTACTCTCTCTCTCTCTATGCATAAATATTTTATATTTATTTTGTGTGTATGGGTGCGCACAAGCATGCGTGTCTGCACGTGCATGCATGTGTGGGAATCATCTTGACTCTGTTGTACAGTTCCTCCAAATATACCATTAATTTAAATGAATTAATAAAATGCATGATTTTAAGGCTGATATTTGCATTGTTGATATGCAGCTAGTCATGCCATGGAGCATTTGAACTTTTCTCCAATAAATGGAAGACCTATTAGGGTTATGTTCTCACATCGTGATCCAAGTATTCGGAAAAGTGGACATGCTAATGTATTCATTAAGAACTTGGATACATCGATCGATAATAAGGCCTTGCATGACACGTTTGCTGCATTTGGTACTGTCCTTTCTTGTAAGTTGGCTGTTGATGGCAATGGGCAATCAAAAGGATATGGGTTTGTACAGTTTGAACAAGAGGATGCTGCACAAAATGCCATTAAACGGCTTAATGGGATGTTGATAAATGATAAACAAGTATATGTTGGTCTTTTTGTTCGTCGTCAAGAACGAGAACGAACAAATGGGTCGCCAAAATTCACTAATGTGTATGTAAAGAATTTATCTGAAACAACAACTGATGAAGACCTTAAGAATATTTTTGGTAATTATGGTCCGATTACTAGTGCTGTTATTATGCGGGATGCAAACGGAAACTCGAGAGGCTTTGGCTTCATCAATTTTCAGAATCCAGATGATGCTTCAGCTGCAGTTGAGAATTTGAATGGAACCACCTTCAATGATGACAAAGTATGGTATGTTGGGAAGGCTCAGAGAAAAGCAGAGAGGGAAGCAGAATTGAAGGCAAAATATGAGCAGGAAAGAAATGGGAGATTAGAAAAGCTGCAGGGTGCCAACTTGTATCTCAAGAATCTGGATGATAACATTGATGACGAAAAGCTAAGAGAGTTATTTACTGAATTTGGCACTATAACATCCTGCAAGGTATGTGTTTTGCTAACTATGAATTTAGAACATCTTTTACTCTTCTTTTTGATAGATGTTGAGGAATATTTATGAACATACATGATAGATCAGTGTGCATTATTCTTCAGGTAATGCTTGATCCACAAGGGCAGAGCAGGGGTTCTGGTTTTGTGGCATTTTCTACTCCTGAGGAAGCTACAAGAGCTGTGAGTTCCCTAGTTTTCTTGATATACCCCTTTGATGGTTATACTGCAAACCCATTGACCTCTCTCTCTCCCCCCCCCCCCCCCCCCCCCCCCCCCCCCCCTTTCTTCTTGTTGTTGTTGTTGTTTCTATCGTGGTGTAAATATTCTTCATAATGAATGCTGTTCAGATAAATGACATGAACGGGAAAATGATTGGAAAGAAACCATTGTATGTTGCTGTGGCTCAACGTAAAGATGAAAGAAAGGCAAGGCTCCAGGTGAGTACTGTAGGAGCTTGAGCTCTTCTATATATATAGAAACAAATATTGTTTTTGGTCTTGTTCACCTAATGTTTCTGTTTTTGGTTGAAGTATAGCCCAACTAAATGGTTGAAGCATAGCCCAACTAAATCTTGTTAGCATTTCAATTGTTGTAATAGGAGAAATGAACCAAATAATTTATCCACTAAAATATAATCTGCTTGGTTTTGGATTTTTCTGATGTTGAGACTATGTTGATGTAGTTATGATTTCAAGGCATAGTCATTTCTTTGGAGAGACCGATTGTTAACAACTAAAATTTTCTGTCTTGATGGATATAACACCTATTCTAACAAGTTAGTTTCTATAGTAGTGTGCTTAGTGCAATCTTTAGAAGCTGAATGATATGGTTAGGATTTTATGAAAAGGCCTCTCAAAATCCATTGAGCACCATTTCCACAAAAGCCCATTGACTGAGATGAGTGTCTCTTAAGTCATTATCACTTTAAAATTTGGATAAGTGTACATGCCATTTTGTGACTGCAAAATTCTAGATTTAAAGCCTATTACTCCCCTGAGTACATGGTATCTATATGATGATAATACACTAGGGTTTAAAAAAAAAAACTGATAATACAATAGAGGACATATCCCTGAAGCAAGGACTGAATGCCATCTATCATACTTCTCACATAACTCATTGAATAGTCTGGAATATTGGGTGCTTTTTTTTTTTTGGCTTATGTGTGTGTGTGACAACACTCAAAGTCTCAAACCCACAACCTTGTGTTTGCAACAATGAGCACCTTCCATCTTTTCTATGGGCTATTGTCAAACTCTTAATGTTTCCTTAATCAATAAACTGCATCACTATAGTACAGTTTGCCTCTGGCGCAGATGTCGTCCAACCAGGTGTGCTGAACTTGAACCTTGGTTAATCTTAATGGGATAGTCAATGTCCTACCACCATACAATACATGCAAGGATCTTGTCAAATTCTTAATCGTTTGTCAGTATTGCCCAAGTTCCTCCAAAAGTACAAAGTGTTGTGTTAAATTGATTTGGATTCTTGCACGTTATGATTATTTGTTTTGGCTTCCAGCACTATGCTTTTGGCTCTTTGCATATCATTATACCAAATTTCATGTAATTTACATTTATTATATGTTGTGTACCACCATTTTTAATAAAGCTGATCTATATAGATTGATTTTGGAGAAGTGAAAGTTGGATTTTTTATATTTAAATATACTAAAACACACAGGAAAGAAAAACTATGTCTTTCAAGTGCTAGAAGATATATAAAATACATAAAATAGAGGGAAGCTGATGGCTGAACGTAGGCCTCACAATAATGGTAATTTGCATTTACTGTGAGAAAGGTTTGGATATATGAGTTGGAATGATTTCATTGAATGTGCTTTGAAATGCAAATGAAGTGTTGTAGCACCATACATAGCGGCCTCCACAGTAGTGGGAGTGGGTCATGCCTCCCGCAGCCACAGGTTTAAGACACTGAGGAAATTTGAGTTTAAAGGTTTGTGGGAGTTGCCATGAATTATAAAATGTGCCAACATGCGTTTTTTCTATAATTATCACTGGTGATCAGGAAATCCCTGGTTATGACAAGGGACGGTGCTGGGCACCTTCAAATCACCTGTAAAATATGGTCCTCAAGCTAACAAAGTTGGGCCGTATTATGTCATAGTGACAGTAAAAAGAAGAAAAATGGCAAGTGAGTTGATAAGAGCCTATGAATGAAATGGAAAAAGGAATAAAAGATAATGTGGGCCATATTGAAATTCCGGCAGCATTATGCCATGAGTTAAGCTGATTGGATCGCATAACGACACAATTAGGCTTTATGAGTTGTTGATCAGGTGCCATGACGATGTAGTGGAGGATCTGGATCATCAATCAAGCTGTAGAACATTATGATTGGGCTTTATGAGTTGCTAATCATGCATCATAACAGTATGAATTTGGATTCTACAAGTTGAGATATGAGAGAAATGGAATCGATAATAGAGGATCTCTCTCTCTCTCTCTATATATATATATAACAATTTTAACCCAGTTATTTCCTCTTTTTTTCTCTTTACTTTTTTCTTTTTTTTTCCCTCTTACTTTTGAAATGCTTTTCTATTTTTTCTCAAGGAGCAAAAGCTGAGCAGCTAATGTGACAGTCTTTCAACTGCCTGAGATTCCTTTGCAATGGAGGAGAGGCCCTCTATTTGTGGATTAATTGATATATGGGATTTGAGGAAAGGAATGAAAGGTGTGAGGACCAAGATCTTGCCATTTGGCGGCAATGCAATGGGCAGTCAAGAGCTTGGTGGCCTATTGGATTTTCTTTATGTGGCTTCCCATATTGTTGACTAAGGGAGCAGATTTGGTTTCTGCATGGGAGAGGGGCCTGGATAGTAGATGCCCCAGGTTTCTTGGGAGACAAAAATGGAATAGGAGTTGCAGGGAGAAGACAAGAGGGAGGAAGAGAAGGAAGAGTAGTCATCTCTCTTGCTTTTGGCAAATGAGACGCTTAGAGGAGTGGCTCCACGTCACATTCACCTCCCCTTCCCGCTTTCATTGTTTTTTCTTGGAAGGGAAACATGTAGAAAAGAGATGGGGTGTATTTGGGACCATTCTGGATATTAAAGGCTGAGATTGAGTAGGGTCCAGTGGTATTGGGTCCAACTTCGGACTTGCATGAACTGAGTATGGCTGGAATCTTAATGGGTTCTGGGTATAATGAAGGGCTTGGATTGGGTGTAAAGTGTGGGGATGATGGGTTTTGGATGATCTAACTCTATTATCAAGTCTGATCATACCGTAGTTACTGTCAAATTCCTGAATAGAATGAATCATGCCAACTTATGGAATGAATCATGCCCGTCAAATCCAACGGTCTGGATATGGGTGCAAGTTTCGTTTTAGGGTAAATAAGTTCTAATCCACATGGGGTCATCAAAAAGTGGAAGTTCTAAAAGTGGCAGATGTGGAGCACAGTTGGATTGTGCTCATTGTTGCAACCAAATGTTGCAGGGTCAAGTCATGCCTATCAAAAAATAAAGAGCAACATATGTGTTGGCAAAAGAGTGGATAGTCATAGAGATGATATTAATATTATATTAAACTGTTAATTCATGTATTTAGATGATTTTTGTACATTGATAGTATAGATCTCTTATACTGTACAGAATTATACTTGTATCTACACTCATCAGTCATCAATGAAACAGTTTCTCATAGAGAGAATAAAAAAAAACAGATGCCTTATCACCCATAAAAAGAACATAGGCCTCATCAAAATCAAGTGTAACCCCATCTGGCGTGCTCATCCAATCTTTTCTATGTGGAAATTATAGCTTTACTTTTGTGGACCATTAAAGTTCCAATCACAGAGGTCACTATTAACCAAATATTGTACCAGTCATCAATGAAACAGTTTCTTAAAAAAGAATTAAAAAAAGAAACATATTCCTCATCACCCATAAAAAGAACATAGGCCTCATCAAAATCGAGTGTAACCCCATCTGGTGTGCTCATCCAATCTTTTCTATGTGGAAATTATAGCTTTACTTTAGCGGACCATTAAAGTTCCAATCACAGAGGCCATTATTAACCAAATATCGTTCTGGTGTTTTTTTCCCATATGGCATTCCATTAGCATAATCTGCGGAATCTGTGGAAATACATTCCATTTTTTTATGTCATCTTTTGTTTCTTCCATTACATTCTGAGACATGACTGTTTGGTAGATCACACTACCATTTATTAAATATCGCTTGCCACACATCTCTGTACTGGTACCATCTGTGATTGATCCATTTATTGTGGTTCTTTGTGGTTTAATTTTACAGGCTCAATTTGCTCAGCTTAGAGCTCCAGGAGCGATGGCACCAGCTTTGCCATCGAGTTTGCCTGGCTTCCTTCCTGGTGCACCTAGGCTTGCTCCACAGCAACTTTATTTTGGTCAAGGCTCTCCTGGTCTAATTCCACCTCAACCTGCTGGTTATGGCTTCCAGCAGCAACTGTTGCCTGGAATGCGGCCCCCCAACTTCCTAATGCCATACCCCATTCAGCGGCAAGGGCAGCCTGGACAGCGGATGGGTGTAAGACGCGGTGGAACTGCACAACAGATGCAGCAACAGGTAAATTAATTTTCTCAAGATCAACTGTTCATTATGTTGTCTTCTGCTGTTTTCTTTTGCCATTTCAAGCAGCCTAAGATATTAACTTGTACATCCTATTTCAAGCATCCCAATTTGGCTGGAGGTTTTATAGAGGTCTATAAATTTTGACTTGAGATGTGGCCATAATTGAACTTCACACTCTGTCAACATGTCTTAAGAGTTTTTGGAGGACTGATTATTTTGCCTTACACGCGATGCACTATTATCATGCATGTAGGGAGGGAGAGAGATACTCCTGTCCAGATGGTTTCCCCTATAAAACATCCCACCAAACCCCATGAATTGGCACGAGCCCAACTAGGTCCCACCTGTTAATTGGCACTATCCCACCAAGGCCCCACCCATGAATTGGCACATCATCGTACTAACTACCACTAGGATTTGGCATTTGGATTTGGATTGATCATGTAAATTTGGCATCCATTTATTTAATGACTAGGTTTTCAACATTCAAGTTAAACCACTTTTAGGATCACAAAACATGACTTCCCATTGTCTAATGGATCCAGGTTTTTACACATAGGCAGTTCCATGGGGTGACATTTCAGCCCCCATAACCCACATAATTTTCATGCTTCTAGGCAGGACCAGAGGCTATTTTGTTCATGAGAACGATCTCTCTCTCTCTCTCTCTATATATATATATATATATGGTCTCTGTGTGTGGCAGGACCAGAGAGAGAGAGAGAGAGAGAGAGAGAGAGAGCAATGAGCTTTAATCTAGTGAGAGCCATCGTCACATAAGGATGATGTGATTTGGCCTATTGTGCGTGTGCACACACTCAATGAGGCCCCCCGATGTGGAAAATATTAACCTTATCAGATCATTCTAAATCCATGATTTCTAACCCTCGAGTTTAATAGTTTTAAAGGCATCATTATTTTATTACAATCTAACAGTATCTAATAGTAAAGGCTGGACCAACTGTGCCCTGCAAAATCATCAGACTAACTACCACTAAGATTTGGGATTTGGATTGATCATGTAAATTTGGCATCCGTTTATTTAATGACTAGGTTTTCAACATTCAAGTTAAACCACTTTTAGGATCACAAAACATTACTTCCCATCGTCAGATGGTTCCAGGTTTTTACACATAGGCAGGTCCATGGGGAGACCTTTCACCCCCCAGCCCACATAATTTTCGTGGAGAGAGAGAGAGAGGAGCTTTATTCTAGTGAGAGCCATCCTCATGATTTGGCCTATTGTGCGTGTGCAGGCACTCAATGAGACCCTGGGTGTGGAAAATATCAACCCCATCAGATCATTCTAAATCCATGATTTCTAACCCTTGAGTTTAGTAGTTTTAAAGGCATCATTATTTTATTACAATCCAACAGTATCTAATAGTAGCGGCCGGACAAGTGTCAAATTTGAGCTTCTAGGAATTCACATAGGGGCAGTGTGTGAGGTGGGGTAAGCTGATCTTAGGCACCCGGCCATGGTTTCTATGTGATTCCTCGGGAAATGTCGTAATGTTTTATTCTCCTCCAATCCGGGGGATGGACTAGTACAAAAGGATTGGTGTAGGTTTAAATTTGGGAGAGGAGTGGATTACCAGATCCAATGGATCTTTCCTTATCAAGATATGGGCAATACAAAAGAAATGGCCCCAAACCCCTTGATATCAGTTCCGACTATGGGGCTCAAACTCTCTTTTTTAATGTTAACAAAGATTTTATTTCAATTTTTTTAAATGAACAAATACAAGTTACTTATACTGAAAAAAAAAGCCAGGGAAAGAACCATTCAAAAAAGAAAATGTAACGCCCATTGCCTCTTGGCAAAAATACTATGAAAGCAAGGGAGAGGGATCAACAATTAGTGAGGACCGTCCAACTCTTTCCATTAGCACTACGCAGAACATGGGGAAAAGTGACATCAAGCTGTGAAGTAATCTCCATCACCTCAACTACATCTGCCAAACACCCGGGAAGCTTTCAAGAGCCCGACACCCAGTGAATGACACAAGAGTTGCCCTCCACTAGAATGTTGGAAAGACTCAGTTTGTCGCATTCCTTGAGACCCATTCTAAGGGCTACCAACTCAGCATCATTCACTGAACAGATCCCTGCCGATCCTGAGTAACTGATCACACAAGCATCCGACGAATATCCGATGATCCCCCTCTGTGAGGATGATTTGGGTTACCGGTAACATTGCCATTAAAACTGAGCTTGTAAAAGCCCATTGGATGAGGGAGGGAAGGAAGGAACGGAAATCCCTAAAAATGAGAAGAGAAAGCCACCTCTTACCAACTCCTCAACAATGTATCAATAGAGAAGCATCTGAATTCGGGTAATATGGAAACTCAAGAAACCATGCTAAACTTGACGGAATTCTCCAGGGCACCTTCCCTAGAGCAAATTCCATCACAACCTCTTATTCCGCTCCTTACATATCACCCAAAGAACAGCTAGAAAAGCCACTTTCCACATCACCCTCTCTCTAGCAAAGCCCACCCCAGCTTCCAAGCCTGAAACATGCTTACCAAGAGTATCTGGCCTCACCTAGCTGCAACCAAACCAACTAAGAACTGCCCTTCAAAGCGCTGAAGCAACCCAACAGGAGACAAACAAATGGTCTACTGGCTCTGCATTCTCGAGGCTCATAGGACACCTATTAACAGTAATCATCTTCCTTCTCTAAAGGTTATCTTGTGTATGAATGAGGCCCAAGATAGCTATTCAACCAAAGCTAGTATACTCTTTGAGGAGTGTTATCCTTACAAATTACATCAACCAGGGAAGGAGTGGGACCAACTGATAAAGCCGCAAAGAAAAGCCACTGGGAACAAACCATCTATAGATCCCTCCCAAACCCTTCTTTCTAACCATTGTAAAGTGAAATGTAACATTATCTGATAGATGATTTAGTGCGTGCATTTTTTTTCCTTTTTGGGTGAAATTTGTGATCACTCATCTTTCTATTCGTCTTGAAATTTCAGTTGATTCAGCGCAGTGCGAATCAAGGCTTCAGATACATTCAAAATGCTCGCAACGGGGTTGACCCATCGATGGTACCTCAGGGTCTGATGAGTCCCATGATGCCTTTGGCGCTTGATGTTTCTGGAAATCCAGTGGCTCCCATGGATGCACCTCGGCCTCAACCAATACCAATTACAGCACTTGCATCCGCTTTAGCTTCTGCAACTCCTGAGAATCAACGAGTGGTATTTTTTTTTCTCTCATTATTTTCATGTTCTGGATGTTTCCCATAGCTTAACAACTTCATCCATTCTTTAGGCAGATAATCTTGGAACTTCTTAATTGGAATACAATGCATGCGAATACTTTCAGTCAACTAGAAATGGGCTTCTGATTGATTGAACTAATCATTAGAAGTACTTATAAAGTGGATCACCAAAATGTCAGAAAAGCCAGCTTAAAGACTTTCTGAATTAACTCCCAAAATAATTCTTTATGATTGCTTCTCTTTTTCCCAAAATTCTTCATTTTGGATTTATTGTTTGGTTTCTCATTTCACCTTTTTTTTACTGGATTTACAGATGCTGGGAGAACAGTTATTCCCACTTGTTGAGCGCCTTGAGCGTGATTATGCAGGGAAAGTCACTGGAATGCTGCTAGAGATGGATCAAACAGAGGTCCTCCATCTCATAGAATCTCCGGATGCTCTTAAGAAGAAAGTTGGGGAAGCTATGGAAGTGCTCCATTTATCACACGCAGCAGGTCCTGACGCTGCAGATCAGCTCGGTTCGATGTCGATTAATGACTGAGTTTGATCTATTATCTCCGTTAATTTATAAAATCCTTGCCTGTCAAGGGCCCATTTTTTATATGAGGGGCATGGTGAGCTGTCATTATTTGGGATTCTATCCTTACTTTTTTCCTGGGGATATGTTTTGCATGGTGGGATCATATCCGGCCTTTGCCAATTGCTGGAATTTTGGGTGACTGCGGTTTAGTTTGTGCGCGTGGTGACTGGGGTTTAGTTTTGTGTGTGTGGTTTTTGATGCTTTTGTGATTTGCAACTGTCGACTGAACTTTTAACTTTTATTGATTATGTAGGACTTAAGACAGTCTTCTCTCTTTCTCTCTCAATTGGTGGTTATACTGTGCAGTGAATAGTCATGGTAAATCTGAGCAGGAACACTGAATCATTTATTTGCGGTGGTGAATGATCCCTTTATGGGTTTGAGCCTAGTGGCATAACAGTACCTAAGCCACTGAACAGTTTAACTTGAAAAGAAGGGCAAGTAACCAAAGAACTCTCTGATCGTTCCAAATTCCCCACCTCTTGCCTATTCATAGAATTTTCATTAAGGCAGGTACTCTCTTCTTTCAGCTCTATTTTGAAAGGCAGGGAGACTAAAAGAAGGGCTGGCTATATAATTGCTTCTTGAATGCTACCCAGTCGGATCCCACTGGGATCCTGCCTCAAGGTGAGAGCAGTAGTGAGTAATTGAGTGAAGCTTTTGGCTATAAAGAGAAGTTTCTGAGATCTTCAGTCTTTTCCTTAGAAGGTTCTGTGTTATGAGAATCAAAGAATAAGACAAATTGTTTGTCTTGCTATCTGCATGACCTGAGCTAGAAACAATTAAACAAGCGATTGTATTTTGAGATCTTTTGAGACCTTGGTTGGTCCCTGATGAGTCATTCCTTGCTACATCCTACTTTTTATGTTGTCAACAACAACAATCATAGCCTCTGATTTATCAACGACGACCAATCATCTTTTCTATGAGCAAAGACTAATATTCTTTGTCCAATATTAAGGAGTGGCAGTTCCTGTTGTTGCTGGCCTGACCAAAACTGACCCACTAATCCAGACTGAGGATTGACATTTTTTTTTTTCACTTCATTAATAAATGAGTAACGTTTGGATACAGTACATTCTTTGTATTCAAACAGCCAATTCTTTGGCGCTACGACCTACCAATCTACCCTGAACCAGAACTGCTAATGAAGGTTTCAAGTCAACCTAATTAATTAATAGACGGGCTGGGATCATTGCCCTTGGTTCTCAGACCAACCTATTATTTTATAATGTCAGGATTTTAACCATCTAAAACATTTAAAAATGATCTCTCTCTCTTCTTTTTTTTTTTTTTCCTTCCCTAGAAAGAATCTACACATTCTCTATTTTTGTGTAAAACTAAAAAAGGATGAAAATGACCAGTGCAACAGATGCATACAGGTTTTGCCTATGGGTGCGGAAACCAGCTATTGGGAGCAATATATACTACCATGAGCATCATTTCAGAGGGTAAGAAGTAAGAACTGATGTACTGATGATTTATTTCAACCTTAAAATACATGAAGATATCTAGTTTTCAAATTGCGGAAGCATTCTCTAAACCCCACAAAACAAAGGTGACAGAGTGTACTCCCAGCAACAAATGGGCATTTTATTTCAACCAAAGGCAGGGTTGTGTACAGAAATTGGCCCATACTCGGCGGAAAGGTCAAGCTGAAAACCACAGCTGTAAAGGGGTCAGGTTTGGGTTGGGTCTAGCTGGATACCCAGACTAGGTTGCAAAAATTCTTATACCCAAAGTACCATGTAATGTTCATAAAATACACTAAGATGTTACATTATTAACACAGCACATGAACCTGAGTGAGTACGGTCCACCACAGTATTTGGGTTCAATGGGTCATATAGAGCTGGCCATCAGGTATACCAGACCCGGACGGGTATTTTTCAGGTAGAGTAAGGTCTTGGTCTAATCCAATCCATTTATGATCCTAAATAAAATAAGTGGGATGGTCTATCAGATGTATTTCCATACATAGCAGTCAGTCTATTTCGAAACATAGATCAACGTTTAATGCGATATCAACAATTTTGGTTGGCATGTAACCCGGTTTAGAGGTATATAACACACCACGCAACTCACAATGGATACAATTACAGTTATATATTAGAAAATATCAGATACATGGATGCCAGTATATTACATGAATGGGACAAGTCACAAAAAATCAGTGATTCTTTAAATACATCATAATATTTATGTAAAAGGGTGGTTTACTAATATGGCAAGAAAATTGTGATAACATTACAATAAAGTGGAAGAACTGGTAAAGTATACAAATATTATTTTATTTTTAAACATTATCTTAACTTTTATTTTATTTTTTTATATACAAATTAACTTATTTTCCTAATAATATCCTGAGAAAAACCCAAACTTGCAAATACCCCAACTATTCCTGAGAAGATAATTTTCTGAGAACAACAATTGGACACTGTATTTGAGGGCAGTCATGTAATAGATAACAGCAAGAAAAATGAATATTTAAGAACAAGGTGCAGAAAGCGTCATGGGTGGGACACTAACACAAAATGTACAAGAGCTAAACTCATGCTTGGCGAAACATGCAAGTAGTGTAACGGTTGAGGCATTTTGTCCTACTAAGAGCCAAGCCAAAGAACTATGTGAGGGCTATTTGTTCCCAACTCAGCCAATTACATAGGATGTGATTGGGAAAAAAGAGAGGAAGAAACTCATGCTCTACAATTGGGTATACAATGCCAACCTGTAAAGCAGAGCCGGGACATCGTAGGACATGTATCTGCTATCTTGGATAAGATAGGAATGCAGTGTAACATAATACAAATACAACATGGTTTGGTTATGTACCATGCAGAGCTGACAACTGAAGATCATTTGGAGATAGCTTTCATGAACCTGTTCAGTGATGAAAACATCCCTGCTGCTCTAACCAAGAATGATGGCCCCTTCTCCGACTTCTCAGCCACATCACCAAATATTATCTGTGTAAGTAAGCAGAGAAAGAAAATCCAACCATCACAACAGCATGCAGGCAGTCCGTTAGCGTTAGGTGAGGGTCGTGATAGATTCGGTTAAAATCGTCAAGACAATCTAATGTTCATTTAATTCATCAAAGGTTCAAATTGAGTGTACTTATTTGATGCACATAATTTAGTGTTTTGAAAAAAAAATTGAGTGCATTTATTTAAGCCACATAACTAGGGTTCCTAGAAATGAGACTACAGAAAGTGATCAGAGAGCCAGAAATCCACAAGGGTCTATCAAAATATTCCCCATTCAATAGGGAATGATTCCCACCCTTCAGCCCATGAAATTAAAACTTAAGAATCTGACAGTCCGAGCCTTCCTGCATTGTCCTAGAAATTCAGTAGGAATTAAGCAAACAGGCCCTTTAAGTGTGTACATCACAGATCAGTTAGTAATACGAGTTTGCAAGTGCGGTCTGCTGACCCTTAATCTACCCTTAGTTCACATTTGGCAACCAAATCTTTAGGGAAAATATTATCAGCTTCCCTAAAGTTGTGGTAAATCCATGTTTGGTATTTGTAAATTTTTGAGGATTTGGACGAATGAAAATCTTTATTTGTTAGGATTTTCAGTTCCGACCACCCCCCATAGGACTTGAAAATCCTCACTTAAATGGATTTGCACACCAAAATCTATTTTTCTCGACTATATACATCGATGAACACCAATATCAATGTGAAATCCTCGACTCTACAAATCCCCAGCGAGGAGTCCTTGTTCCAGTGGTAGTGAAGAATCATCAGATCTATGGATTCCTCGCCTGTTACCAAACATGCTCTTATAGTATTGTTGTCTTTAAATATGCCGAGGATTAACCAAATGGAGTTATTCTTGATTGCCCATTCTAGTGACACAAATGAAATAGAATGGACCTGTTTACTGCAGGTTCAGGTTTGATCCAAATAGGCCTCTTGCAGGCTAAGGTTAGTTTTCTCTAGAGAAGAATCTATTTATTCCAAAATGAACCTGAATGGGCCAGTTGTTAATTTGGGTGTGCAGAGAAAATCAACTCCTAAAATAGGTTTACACCATCCAAACTTTCAGGCGATTTTCAAGCTCATTTGAAATTCAATAACTCTGATTAAAGAGAAAATAACCTATAAGAGTGCTAGTTCCAGACCAAATCCAAACCTGATGCAAGCAGGCCCTGAAGATGCATAAAATTGGAGTGACAAACCTCAATATCTTCTGCATCTGGACGGATTGGTTGTTCTTTGGCCAGCAAATACCTGTTTGGCCTCTCTTTATCATCATAGAACACCTTCCACAGTCTGGAAGAGAAAAATAAAATGAGGAATTTGCCAAGAGTCTTATAGATGTTTCAGTTTACAGTCAAAATGGAAGTAATCTGCAAATGCTGGATTCCGAGCAGAAAAACTTATTCAATGCCTCTCACCCTGGATAACATCTAAAGACTGCACCCGACGGCAAAGGTTTCATCGAGTATACAACTGTAAAAGTGCTGCATAGTACAGTACACAACATAATGTTCAGTATCCGAGCATATCAACAAGCATGCCTACCTGGATTTCCTAGTCAAGCTTTCAGAGTATAATCTAACTAAAATAAACTTAAAACCATAGGGGTAAATGCCTTTAATTGAAAGATAAACACTATGCTGTAGCATGTCAACAAGACAAAACATAGTTCAAACTAAAGATTGCATACCAAGAGGCTTAGCCTTAAAACACATTTCCATTTTTTATAGTTTTTGTCCACAATGTCCCCTTGTAAAACTCCGAAAGTAGGGATGAAATTGTCCTTTTGACTCTCCTAACGGAATGAGAGGGATTAAAACAAGGGAGTTTTAGAATCTGTTGACCAACCTCGCACAAATCCCATGATATCATCCAAATTGTCCTTCTGAACCTCCCCATTCACACTTTTTCTCATATTTCACTTCTTATCGGTTTAAGAGAGGAAACAGATTTGGTCAATTTTTTATCTGCGTTATTTTCATCATCTTTTAGAGAACAAAACGAAAGATCGTTGACATTGATAATTGAGCCTGAGAAATGAGTGAGTTGTAATGGCTTATAAATTATATGACATTAGGAGGGACAACATATTGCATTTTAGATTATGTAAATATGCAATCCTAATGCTGTTTACGATGCAGAAACTGCGTATTCTATCTTTCTAAATTTTCATTCTATTATTATTTTTATTTTTTTATCAAGCCTTTTTTGAAACAAAATGACAAACGGCCGAAACACCAAAATGCTTCATTCTCGAAGATTACCAAAATAGCATTCCAAGACAAAGTTGACAACTCCGGCATTTTCCTCTATTATGAATTTTTGTTCCCCAACAAAACAAAAAAGGGGAAAAAGAGAGAAAAGAGGGTAAGAATCAAGCCCTGAAAATAAGAAAACATAGCAAGATAGCTACTTGGGATCTATATAATGCTTTTAAATTTTAGTACTCTCATTTCTTTCATGGCACACCCATCGACCCTTGTTTTGTTCCACAACAAGTCCTCCAAGAACCCTAATTTTAACCAGTAATCTCTACCAAAAGTTGCCAGAACCAAGCTAAAAGGCAAAGTCAGACTGGAGCCACCATTTTTTCAAAATATTCATGTTGACACAATTAATTATAATCTAATATTTCAAGATACCATTGTAAATCAAATAAGCCAGTCAGTGAGACGGAATATGATTATATGGATCACATTCTGTAGGAGAGTGAAAAGCTTAAGAAAGACTTACCTTAGAAAGTATCTGCGCAACTTTCGAACGTTGAATCCAACTCCAACATCTTCACTAATAAGTCGTGGATTCCACATGATGAGAGGCCTTGGCTAATAACATAATAATCATCAGGAATCCAATGCAAGGAAAAGTATCTTTCTGGGCTTGAAAGCTAAAGAAGATAATTTTATGAATTGCATGAACTAAATATTTACAGATCAAGATAGTTAGGCTGGATGGACTACTTAAACACCAAAATCAATACTAATAGAATAAAAAGGTCTTTAGCAATCATGATGAAAATATCCTCACTGAAGTTGAGAGAAAAGAGAGCCTTAAAGGAATTTTGCAACATTAATAAAAAAAAAAACCAAAGAATACAGATGGATGCCTTTTGAAGGCATTGAAATGTAGAACACACAATATCAGGCCACACGCCCTTCAAGAGTTCTCAAGCATGAGGTTCAGCATGGGAAAGCCTATGAATCAAGTTCAAACTCTAGTAGACAATAACATGAACCCCTTCTTAAAAAAACGGAAAAATAATACAGTAAAATCCAAAAAAGAAAAAAAGATTTTTGAATCACATAAAAAAAAAATGGAGTGGATTCCATAATGATTCTACAAATATTAGGGGTGCAAAAAAAAAAAAAAAGGTTAAACCGATCCGGACCGATCCGAATCGGGCGGTTCGGATCGGTTTTGTAGTAGATCGGTTCGGTCACGGTTCAGATTTCCTTCAAACCATTCAGTTCAGTTTTCGGTTTGAAGGTGCGGTTAAACCGCTCAAACCGAACCGAACCAAACCAAACCAATTATATAAATATATATTTTTTATAAAATATATAAAGGAATATGAAAAATTACTTGAAGAAGATTCGAGCCCTCACTCCGTTACTTGAAGTCCAACGTCTCTCACCAATTGAACTGCCATTTTTTTGTGAAAAATAAATAAATAAAATAAAAAAACAAAAAAACTGTAACCGAACCGAACCGAATCTGTTCCTTGCAGTTCGGTTTGGAAAAATAGAAAACTGATGGGTTCGGCTTGGTTGATGGTTTCCCCTCTAAACTGATCTGAACCGCCCATGTGCACCCCTAGCAAATATAATATAGGGAAAAAAACTAAGGCAATTTGTTACAAAAGGGAATGGTATTAGGACATCATTCAGCCCATGTGAGACAGTTCCATGCTGGTTTCAATCAATCACAATTTGACCAAAAAATAAATGCTATAGTAACTAATTGAAAACATTTCCAAACTGTACAGCTCTTTACGTATTTTTGCCTTGATCAATGGGATTTTTGTTATTGACAAAAGAATTACTAATAATAAAAAATTGAGTTAAGAGTTCATGAGAATTCAATAACACTAACCTAAGATATTCTAAAAGAGAAAATTCATTGATGAAGCAATAAAGTACCGGATCATTCGACAAATGTGATGCAATTCGTTCAACATATTCCAGCATTTGATAGTCAGGAACCACCATAACCACAAGCTCGTCTTCATTATCAATAGGCTTGCGGTCACTTAAGCTACATCAATACCAGAGTGGAAACCAAGTAACAGACATAACATCAATTCTGGTTAAAAACAAATACACAACCTTATCAAGTAACAAAGGGAATACAATATTCGTACAAAGCTCCTTTAGGAAATGCAACATTAGAAACAGTGATTCATGATACAAGACACACAGTAAGGAAGTTTACAACCAAACTGGAACTAAAATTTGGTAGAGGATGTAGGATCTTACACCCCATTGATGTACCACTTATCCCAAAACCAATTGGTGATAGGAAACAACACAACAATAGTTTTATGGTGAGGGCGAGGGCTCGACCACAATTATGACCGCTCAGGAGCGAGGGTGGACATTGACCTCAACAATCCCTTCCTCAACGGCACACCCGCCGTGACTCCTGCTGCAAACTCGCAAAACGCGTGTCCCGTGACTCAAACACCCGCCCTACCAAGCTCTGATACCACTTGTAGAATCTTACACCCCATTGATGTACCACTTATTCCAAAACCAATTGGTGATAGGAAACGGCACAACAATAGTTTTATGGTGAGGGCTCGGGCTCGACCACAATTATGACCGCTCAGGAGCGAGGGTGGACGTTGACCTCAACAGAGGAGAAAAGAAGGGTTTTCATGAAGGGAAAAATCTTCCCCGAGTCAAAATTCAAAAGAGCGTGAAAGTTTTTCTTCCATTATATCATCCTCCGGGGGGTTGGGGGGGAGGCCCTCCCTTCTCCCAAGCCAAACCACCCTGAAGACAAGAGACCAAGTACACAGAATATAAGATTCTTTTCAATTAAAGAATGCAACTCACAACAAGAAGGAAAGAATACTTAATTCAAGTCAACAGTGAATTGGTCAATACTACACTTGGAATGGTAGATTTAGATAGTATGGCAAGCACAAAGGTTCATGGAAATAAGGACATGCAAGTCTGGAGAAGCTAACTTGATTCACCCAAGAATAGGGTAGATTGTATGGTAGAGCATGTAAAAGTTAAGGTTCCTAGTATGAAAGTTGTGAAAATAAATGATTGAATGTGATCTATCATACTGCCGATTCCATCATCTAGCATGATTCTGTCTTGGTCAGAAAGCATCCATTAACCATAAAGTGGTGACCATCCACCGTTGTAGCTGACCTCAACCCATAGAGAATATTTTTCACTCAGTATAGCGACTCTTGGGCTTGAAGCTTGAACCTGCAAACATGGTTTCCTTCTTTAGAGAGGTACCTCTCACAGCTTATGTGAGGTAAAAATCTAAGCCCCTTGTCAGACCCATTTGGATGCATGACATTCATGGGGGCATAGTGTGAAGGACAGGTCTCACTAAGGATTACAATTTTGGGTAAAAAAATTCTCTTAATCAGATCATCACTACCATCGATTTCATCATCATCATCAAAGCCTTCTCGCAACTATGTTGGGGTCGGCATCACAATCATCGATTTATGGTCCTTAAGATTTTTGGCGGTTTCTTAAGTAACATTTTGATGGTATTCAATCATGAGCATAATTCAGATTAGTATCAAACTTGAGTGAGCGCCAATTCATTGTTGGATTCATGACAGATAGTGGGTTCCAAATGGTGCTAAAATTGCTACCTCTCAACAGTAGCATCCCATGCATACATGTAGATAGATAGATAGCACAAAATAGCCTCAAATTAATGCAATACTCCTAAGCAACATAAAAACTAGAGTAGAAGGGACATCCAAATTACGATATGAAATGCACTGCGTATATTAGGGAGTATGGGAAAAGCTAAATTGCTTTGATAGAACTTTTTAGCGAAAAACTAATTACCTAGAAAATCCAAATGTTGCATCTTTCCACTGATATTTCAGAAGTGCAGCTGCTCCAGCATCAGGAAATATGGCTTTTATTCTCTACGAGTTGATCAAGCTAGTCAATATAGTATCCAAGACTTAGAGATCAATAGAATTATGGATGAGATATGCTGTGAATCAAGTATATATTGTTTACTATGGATAAAAATAAGTAATACAAGTATACAACTGCAGTAATACAAGTATACAACTTCACTTGAAGGTGATCCAAAAAAAAAAAAAACAACCGCCAACTCTATGTTTCAAGGATCAACATCAACTGTTATGAAAATATTTAAATCTGTTCAATCATTACTTAAACTTTGACTTTAAAAAAATGCCATTGGACATAATGACCAATCTATCCATGAAAGGCGACAAGAGACCGTGGCACAGTGGGAGGTCTCACTGTTGCAGCCTTGAGGTTGTCGGTTAGAGTCACATTATCAATCAATACAAATAAAATAAAATAAAAATAAATAAATAAAGGCAGGCAATGTCCATGCTAGCTCAACTTCAATTATCTCCAACATATTTGAGAAAATTCTTTGTGATTCTTTCAGGGAGAAAAAGTCCTCTTTGGCTCTTTCTCTACTAATCTTGAGCAAATAGAAAGTATGACAGCCCAAAGATAGTTTTTGAACTTTTTACTCGAGCAAGATCATCATTATTATCTTTTAAGCCTTATCCCATCTATATGGGGTTGGATTTTTTAAATTTACTTTCGCATTCAAGTTCAACCCTGCTTAAGTCCTTCATTGTAACTCCATAATCTATTATGTCTTTCCTCACTACTTATTTAAAGTCTTTATTAGTTTCCACGCTCCCCTTGATTCCTTAGAACATATAACCTTCATTACATTGTCGAGTTGTATCTAGTCTTTTGTACCTGCACAAATTATCTCAAGACATTCCTTAATTTTGATTATATTGGAGCCACTCATAAGTTTCCTCTTACATATGTTTGCAAGAAAACACATGTTCGTGCATAATCAGTGGATGAGAAGCCAAAAAAAGCACTTGAAGTACGAGAACAGCCAAAGGGAGCATCTATCTCGCTCTAATGAGAAAGAAAACTTATGTTGGAGGTTTTTTTTTTATTGGTAACATGTATTAATCAAAAGCTTAATATCAATGTGAGTAAAGAAGATGTACAACAGATAGCGGTGTAACTCAAGCAGATGAGCTTCGGTTGGCCATACCAGTCCAACCCTTACTTTAGAAGGGCCAACTCACAACTAAGTGGAATACAATCCAAGCACCAATCCAATGTGCTATTCCTTAACTTGAGTTTGGCCAAATTCAGTTGGATAGGTCAAATTAAGTTGGGTTTTTCAGAATGGATTTTATGACAAAGCCTAATCCCAACACAGCCACGTTGGACTTTGGTTGGCTCGAACTAAATTTCAACAACTTATAATTGTATCATCTCAAATCATATTTAGAATAAGAATTTTCAAGGAAGTAGTGGGATGGAAAGAGTGGTAGATTACTTCATAATGTAGGTGGCAATGTCCCTACGTTAATTCAAGTCATTTGACTGACCTTTCTTAATCCCAATACATAACCTTTCTTGATCCTGATACAAAGGCCAACCTTAGGACTGTGTAATATTAATATCAGCATCCAGAAAAAAAAAAAAAAAACCAAAGTACATTTGAGAATTTATTGTAAAGGTATATTAATATTCATGTCAAGAAGGAAGAATAAATCCTTCATAGTAAAAAGAAAACAATGGAGAAAAGAGTGGTCCTTCCTCCTTACCTGAAATGTTGTTTCTTCCCTAAGTGTCTCTATAAAAATCCTTGACAATTCCCAGAGCTCACCTTGGGCACCCTCCTCATCAAGAAATTGCAACTGTGGGATTAAAAGTTCTACCTGCACAAAAATCACAGTATGTATAAGTACCTGCACAAAAATAATAAGATGTATATAAAAGCTTTACCTGCACAGAAGTAGCATATAAATGCTTTCCATCTTCCGTCTTGCCTCTTCCCCCACCCACCCTCAACAATTAAATATCAATAGCATCACCTTCTGTGCAGTTTGGTGTTGCTGACATCACTTACCAAGTAGTGCTGATGTCAGCAGCAGCTACAAAGGTAGGGGCGCATATGCCCCGAGAAGATGTACGGCAAACAATACGGAGCTTTAAGGTAAACATGGTAGACTACCATATACTAGCTATACGTGACCAAAAGAATCAACCATACAACACCATGAAATGACACAATAAAAAAAAAAGCAGTACATATTTCCTCCAACTTACAATGGCTCTCATTCCACCTGAAGAAACAAACGATGCACTTGCGACACTGGATTGCCGGACTGCACCCTCCAAGTCAGACGGCAGATCACTGAAATATATGTACGAAAAAAATCCATCATTTTTCATTTCATTAAGAAAAAATCTAATGCAGGCCCTAGGGTTAGGGCTTATGGGAAAGTGCCGAAGCACATGTTCGCAGACACTTCAAATAAGTCTCTGCAGAGACTTCAACACGAGAACGCCCATCCGAGGGATAAAAAAACCCACAATAATATTATTCCAATAATCTAACTTTGAGAATTCCTTCTACAATGCCATAAAAATAGGAAAAGCAAACTTAGGGGCCAAGGAAACCTAATCCCAACGATAGAAACTATCCTAATTACAAATCTTTCAATAAAATTAGAAACATGCTATCAAATAATTAGGAAAATAAAAGGAAATAAAAAATATTCCTATAAACTATATTAGGTGAGGCCACTTGCGGGCCTATCCATTCTTTGTCAAAATTCTACGCTCACAGCCAAAATAGCCGGCTATTCTTCGCATCTGAGCCATTTGGGCCCAAACAAGTTGCCACAAAGAGCCTCAGGCCCTCAGCACAAGTGGAAATAAATGTATGTAACCCTAAACTTCCTAGTAAGATGGACAACCATTTTCACCAACAAGTAATGATAAAGCTGATTATTGTGAGATCCTGGTAAGTAAGTTGAATGCGACTCTGGAAAGGATATGGTTAGGGAAGATCAGTCTTGCCGGATATCTCAAGCCTCACGGCTCGCTCTCCGCCATTGGAAGTTTCAAATTCTATCATCACTTAACTAGAAAATATACTTCTAGACATTCTATATCTGTGTGTGTGTGTGCGCGCGCGCGTGCTGTGTAATAAGTAAGATTAACCTCATCAATAACATCAAGTGAGCTTAAATTGTACACATGCACCTTGGGCACGCCTTCTGAAGATACGAACTTATTCAAAAAGGAATCCACCTGTGCTTTGCTTAGATGCACATACATCTCAGTTAGTTCATCACCACTAGATCAACTAATTTAGGGCATGTTCGTGCACTCTGACAGTTTTTTCGCCGTGTTCTGTTTTCACAGTGATCTCATTTTCCAGCGGCAATTGGAAACAGAAGACTTCAATTTCTAAGGATTCCATTCAATCTTCTTATCTGCTTTCCTCAAGATTTTTGTGGAAACTTGATTTCACATGGTTCCAAATCAGTTAAGTTGCAGCTCGGTTTCGGGCGAGTCTTAAAAACATTACGAGTTTCAATTTGTAGAGATGGGTAGTGGTTAAAGTACCTGTCGTCTTCTTCTTGTTGTTGTTGTTGTGGTGGTGGTGGTGGTGTGGCGAGTTCTAGTTGTTTCTGGATGGTGTCGTCGCCCAAAGAAGAATCCAGGCCTTCGAATCTCTCGAATTTGGAACAAGTGCGCATATTAGCAGCAGGGGCGCGTTGGTGGACATGGAGGAGGAGGAGAGGAGGGGGAAATGGAAAGGATGGGGTGAATGGAGTAGAGCGGGCGGAGCAAAGGGTTGTGATTGTGGATGTGGTGGCAAGATAGGAGGACGCCATACTTCCCCAGCTCCCGTTATCACTTCCGTTTCAGTTTGGAAGATTTTATTTTATATTATACATGGATAGCTCTCACTCTCCCGTGGTTAGTTAGCACCTAGAACTTAGTAGGGGTCTGGTGTACTGCCTGTTTTGGTGGATAAACGAGGAGTGGAGTTAAAAAAAGTGAGATGAACTAAAATATATAGTTGTTTAATTATAATGTAATGGCATTTTGTTTCAGTGGCTTGATAAAGAGTTTCTCTAAATTTTTATGTAAAAAGTAGGTTTTTTTGTTCTTGGGATTTTTACGAAATAACTAAAGTTAGACTTTGATTATTCAATTTTATGAAGAAGAATAAGAAAACTACAAGTGAGTGGTTCATATATGCTTTTTGTTTTACGAAAATACCCCATTTGAGGATATCATCAACTGTTTATGATATCGTCAACCTGCCCTCAGGGAAAACACCCCGAGTCTACTAATTTCAACCCCCAATCTCTGTCCTGCCCACTCTAGTCCTCCTCCCCTTCCACTGTCCCCACTCAGATGGTATGGGCAATATTTTTTCTTGTTTCTTGGCCTTTGTGTTTTGAGATTTTGCCACTTATTTTTATCTAGAACAAGTGGGCGGCAGTGGCGAAGGTAAAAAGAGAGGGGGAGGAAGACTAAGGACTTGATATCTCATGTAGGCCATCATTTCTTCTTCTCTATTATTTCTTTCATTCTCTTTTTTATCATCTTTTGATCATCTTACTTGAGCGAGATGGAGAGAAAAAGTGAAATGGGGCAACTGGTATTCAACGTGTTCGATGAAATGTCTGAACGAACCTTGAGCCATGGAGAGGATTTGAATGAAGTCATTGATGTCCCCGTGTGAAATGGGCACATATTTGATTCGTTTGGTGAGCATTGTACATTCTTGTTGGTTTGATAGTGATTGAACGTGATGATGAATGAAAGGTGAAGATGATGTGTGCAGGCTCGGGTGAGTTTGGATGATGCAAGGTGTAGTAATTGATGGGTCCTATCTAATGAAGTAGGCCGGGTGGTGCAAATGTGTTGGTCATTCAAATGGGTCAGAGGTGCTATGTTGTGCAGGTGATTGATGGATCTTGGTTAGTAGCAACAAACTAAAATTGTCTGAGTAAACAACAATTAAGAAACCACCACATGGTGCTATTGAGTAGTTACCCAACTAGTAAATAGACTGAGTGATAGATGGCTTATACAGGAAATGAAATGTACATGACTGTTGGACCCAACATTGATTGCAAGAACATTGTGTATGAATATTGATTTTTCACATTTATGCTATAGTGACAATTGTGTATGGAATGATGTAATACGAAGACTCAAAAATCTGAATGGCTTACATAATATTGGAGTGAAGTGGACAACATTCACCAAGTGTGTATGAAGTGTGACGAGATTGAAGAACATGATATCAAAGAAAGATGAGGTTTGGGAGATTTTTTTTAACTTTTACAGTATAATGTATGGAAGTGTCTATGAATGTTTGGACATGCATAAAGTGTGTAATGTATGGAATTATGAATGGTTAGTGGAAAACTCTTTTAAAAAAAATTTCAATTGACAATATCATCAATCAATATGGAGGATTTGATCCCCAATTTTTAATTACAAGTTAACTTAATTGACTAATGCAATCCTGGATGTATTAAAAATCTACATGAGTCAGAATTTCAAAGAAAAAAAAAAAAGAATGCAAAATTCTGTAGTGTCTATTGAGATGGGCATTTATTGGCTAGAAATGATGATATCGTCAATGCAATTGACGATACCATCAATTGAGTTGATGATATCGTCAACTAAATCATTTGGGGTAATTTCGTAAAGAAAAAGGTACGAACAACTGACCCGTAGTTTTATTATTTTTCTTCATAAAATTGTCTAATCAAAATATAAGCTTAATTATTTCGTAAAAATCCCTTTGTTCTTTTATGGTAAGTTTGGTAAATGCAGAAGATAATTCTCTCCATCTCCAAAGAACCAATACATCCTCAAGAAGGATTCCCAATCAGAGTTCCATGTTTGGATGGAGGGAAGTTTCCCACAAATTGTAGAATGTATGATCCAATGGTTACAAATATTTTTATAAATATTTCCAAAATTCATGAAAAATCAAGACCTCAACTTTCACCCCCAAAGTAGTTTGTGGTCCTCTAGAGAATATGCACGGTTCAGATAGTGCAAAGGGGCCCAAAGGAATAAGAAATTAATATTTTAGCACCTGGACTTTTTTTGTAAATATCTCAAGATATGGTAAGGATCAACGGTTGATATTTGGTCAACTAGCTGTGTTTGACCTTCCAGAGTCAACTACATGTTCAGATCATGATCTTGGGGCCCATAGAAATCAGAAAATTGGAAAGAATGGACTAGTGCATAATCCCTTTTTTGCCCACAGAATCACATAAATTGCTATCTAACGACTTGGACGGTTTTGCAAATATGAAGAATATTATTATTTTTATTTTTAAGTAAGAGTTTTTTTGAAATTTTATACTTTTGATAAGACTCACATCTTTCCATATCTCTAGGGTTTTATATTAGGGTTTTTTTGGACATGATGTGATACATAATTCCCTACATCTGTAAATGCCATCTTTCTTTACAAACTTTTCAAAACTTCAGCACCTGAAAGGTTTCAAATGTTCTTTGAAAATTTAGGAATTTCAGCTAGTTTAATTTTTGATAGAATTTATGAATGCGCAAGTTGAAAGGAGTATTCAAAAACTCCCCTATGTCTAAAAAATCAGAAATTTCCCAAACAGGAATTCCTTGAATTGCAGCAAAAAACATGCCCTAAATGGAGGTTTCACCTCACTTCACTTTAACAGTAGAGTTAACATACTTTAATTTAATATTTAAGTTACCAAACATCAAAAGTACAAAAAATCTCAAATAACTAAATAACAAAAATTCAAAATCCCCTCCTTAAAAATAAAAAAAATAAAAAAAATTCTCAATCCACTAAATGACAAAAACATCATCTAATTTTTACATAAAAATTCAAAAGAACTCCTTTGAAGCCACTAAAGACCAAAAAATCATCATATTATGATTATGATTATACCCTCTCATATTTTATTATCTGTTTGAGGGTTAACCTCAACTCACTCTACAAGTAACAAGTAACTATACTGCCTTTTTTTCTCTTATATACTTTATTCAAGCACATCCGTATATATGTAGTTGATCGTTCCGCGCGCGGATTCCACTTTTGAATTACGAAAAGATAAGTACGTAGCAGTAGACTCGATGTTTTTACTTTCCAACAGCTCCATCCTCTCTTCTCCTACTTTCCATGAAATCAAGACATCAAAAACCATGAGAGATCTGCAGCAGCTTCACGCGCAAAACATCAAAACCGGTCAAATTCGAGACCCCCTTGTCGCTGCAGAAATTCTTCGCTCCAGCGCTCTCTCCAACCACCGCGATCTCCAATACGCGCGCTCCATCTTCCACCAGATGGAAGAACCCAATTGCTTCTCCTGGAACACTCTCATCCGAGCATTTTCCGAGAGCGATAACCCATTAGAGGCCTTGTTCATCTACCACCGAATGCTTCGCCTCGAACTAGTCGAGCCCAACCAATTTACCTTCCCATCCGTGCTGAAAGCGTGCGCTCGATCTGGGACAATCGAAGAGGGAATTCAGATCCATGGGCAGATCATCAAGCGTGGGCTCCAATCCGATGGGTTTGTTCTCAGCAATCTCGTTCGGATGTATGTGCTTTGCGGTTTCATGGAAGCTGCACGCCAGCTGTTTGACAGGCGGTTTGATTCGGATGATGCCTGGAGTGAATCAACTGATGTTGAGGTGCGACAAGGGCTTGTTGTTCTGTGGAATGTAATGGTTGATGGGTACCTCAGGCTTGGGGCGGTGGAGGATGCCTGGTGTATGTTCAGTAAAATGCCGCAGAGAAGTGTGGTGTCTTGGAATGGAATGATAGCGGGTTATGCTCAAAACTGTTTCTTTGAGGATGCCTTGAAGATGTTTCACGAGATGCAGATGGCGGGTGTAAGCCCCAATTATGTGACTTTGGTTAGTGTTCTCCCTGCAATTTCACGCCTTGGGGTGCTTGGCTTGGGAAAATGGGTTCACACCTATGTGATGAAGAAAGACATTGAGATGAACGATGAGCTTGTATCCGCACTGATTGACATGTATTCCAAGTGTGGGAGCATAGGCCTGGCACTTCAAGTGTTTGAGGAAGGTTTGTCCTGGAAGAATTCTGCCACTTGGAGTGCAATCATTGGAGGCCTTGCAATGCATGGTAGGGCCAAGGAGGCGATTGAGCACTTCTTAAAGATGGAACAAACAGGAGTAACACCCACCGTTGTTACTTTCATAGGATTGTTGAGTGCATGTAGCCATGCAGGTCTGGTGGAGGAGGGTCGATCGTACTTCAGTAAAATGATCAGAGTATATGGGCTAAGCCCCCAGATTGAGCACTATGGGTGCATGGTTGATCTGTTTGGTCGCGCTGGGCTCTTGGAAGAAGCTGAGGAGGTTGTATTGAACATGCCAATGAAGCCAGACGATGTTATTTGGAAGGCCTTGCTTGGTGCTTGTAAAATCCATGGGAATGTTGAGATGGGTGAACGAGTAGGGAAGCGTCTTGTAGAGTTGGTTCCCCATGATAGTGGATGCTATGTGCTTTTATCAAATTTGTATGCTTCCCTCGGAAATTGGAATGCTGTGTCCAAAGTGAGGTTGATGATGAAGGAAAGGGACATACTAAAAGATCCTGGCTGTAGCTGGATTGAAATAGATGGGATGACCCATGAGTTCCTTGTGCAAGATGACTCCCACCCAAGAACAAATGAGATCCATTCCATGTTGGAGGAGATGGCGGACCGGTTGAGGTCAATAGGATATGCACCAGACGCAAGTCAGGTATTGCTGAACATTGATGAAGAAGAAAGAGAAAGCACTCTATTCAACCACAGCGAGAAGATTGCAATTGCATTTGGCCTAATCAGCACAAGCCAATCGACGACGTTGAAGGTGGTGAAGAACCTTCGTATGTGTGGCGACTGCCATTCATCAATTAAACTCATTTCAAAGCTCTATGCTCGTAAGATAATTGTACGGGATAGAAATCGATTCCATCATTTTGCGGATGGGTTTTGTTCTTGTGGGGACTATTGGTGATAGCTTCTTGCTGATTCTGTTTCTTCACTCCTCAGTTAACTCGACGGATAAATGTACATACCAGTCTTAACAGGATCAGCTGAGGAACCTGCACATTTGTATGTAGGTCTGAATTTCAGACCGCCCCAAAGTCAAGCTCCTGCAGGGCCCTTGTAGAAACTGGTAATCTTGTGCCCGGAATCGAAAACTTTTGAGGCCTGTTTGTTTGGACAGAATATATATGAATTGAATACATCTCCACTGAAGGGTGAAAGATATGAGGAGAGGGGGAGGGATGTAAGGCAGCATGTAGATGGAACTTTGGCTTTCCTAGGATTTGAATCATTAGGGTGATGACCGCGTACTCATTTCCTATCTTCCCTAAAATTCAATTTCCATTAAAGGTGAAGTTATTTGATGGTCATTTTTGGATGCTTACCTTTGTTCTTCACTTAAAGTTATATTTGTTCTGGCCTCTTTTTTTAGGACACTAATTATGTGTCCAGGAAGTGCATATTGTTAGTGCACACAAGTGTGCATTCACTATACCCAATTGTATTTTTTTACATTTAATTTTTTCTTTTATTTATTATTCAGTGTTGTGTATAAAAAGAGTGTATTTTTTATTGCTTCTTGTTGTACATTCAGAAATATGAAATGCAGCATTTTGTAACTTTTTAAACCTTACAGTTAAAGCTCATGTTTATCACATGCGAAGAGCAAGACTATATAAAAAAGATGATAATTGTTGTTATTATAATTGGGAATGTATTTTGTCCCCGGCCGTTGCTCAACTGGTTTGAGGCATATGAATGTGAGCAAGAGTGTTGGGTTTGAATTCCAAATTTAAAGAAAAAAAAACAGTACAATAGGGATTAGGGATGTACTTCCCAATTTGCCCACTAGCCCAACAGAAACTTGATCTGTTATTCAAGGCCTTGGTTGACCCTCTTTTTACTTCTTTGTTGGGTTCATGGTTGCTTTCTGACATGCCAACTTGATAACTTAATGTACAACTTGACATTTTCAACCCGAAATTGGTAAGCAGCTTGAGTTTGGGCTAGGTTCTTACTTGCTAGTTGGGTTGCCAACCCAGCAGAGAGAGTGATTGATCATAGTAATTGGGAAGTTCTCTACTTTGAGAAGTTCTTCATCTTTCTTCTAGAGTACACAAATAAGATCTTCCATGATGGCACCTTGGTTGGTGGTGAGTCATAAGCACTTCATCTCGTTCAAATACTACATCAAGCCTCTAAATTTTGAAATAGACTCATTTAACGTGCAGACATTTACCATTCTCAATCAGTCACCGGAAAAAAAAATTCAACCATTACCAACCACCACTTCTACATTGAACGCAACCTCTCACCTCATATCATCATCAGCATTGTTGTTGGTCTTAGATGTACTGCGCTTCCAATGGATACTCTTTTTTTATCAGACGATTCATTTGTAAAACTTTTTTTTTTTTTTTTTTTTATGTGCTAATGAGGGGTTCCCAACATGGTTTAAAATCTCGATTTCGGTCGTGGTCTCGGCCGGGCCAAAAAACCGATATGATATCGGTATCGGTCGCAGATATCGGTCCGTCGCGGTCGTCGCGGTGTGAATTTTTTTTTAATAAAAAAAAATTCGCAAAAATATCCAAAAAATCCAGAATATTAGAAAGTGCTGGAAAACAATATTTTTTTTTCCATTAGTAACAACAATAAATCAAAATCTCGGTCATCTTAAGTTATGATTCATGTCTGTATCACAGTTCGCTGTCTTCTCCAGTATTTCATATAATGCAACCATTATTGATGCTCATGAATCATGATCAATTTATTAGTGTAAAATATAAAAAAATAAAGATGACATATCAATCATCATTTAATACTAACTCAATCAACAAATAAGTTAAGAAATTCAAGACCATGAGTGTATGACAGATTGATAGCCTAATTCCAAGTGGAGTGTCGCCCATGCTCGATATCATCATCATCATCATCATTTCTTCGGTATTGGTTAAAAAGATATGCTCCATACTGTTGCGCAGCACTATCATACCCATGATCATATTCAGATTGTTCCTGATAAGATGATGAACTATGTTGATCCCCTGTAGATTGAGATGGCTGGTTGAAATCTAATGGCTTGAAATAAAAATGAGGGGCATGAATAGGTCGTTGGGGAAGTCGTGGGGGAAGCCTTCCTTGCTCAATTAACATCTGTTCGATAGAAAGTATCGGTGTTGGTGAAGGGGGTACCCAATTAAGGTCATATGAATAATCATCATACTGTCCATACATGACACCTTCTTGGTCAACATAACTCCCATTATGACCATGAGTACCTTCCCCCACTCTTTGTCCAGCAGGGCCCATGCCACTACTACTCCCTGCCTCGGTCCCTCCAACATGTCTGACATAGCCACGACGAGAATCTAACTCTGTAGCACCAGGAAAATGCTCAATTGTCTCATAAGTGAGAGGCTCATCATCTTTATAATGACCCTCATCCCCGGGAGAGTCAAGTTGGATTCCTGCTGATGATGATGAAGTAGAAATACTTGACTCACTCTCCTCGTCCACCTCCTTTCCCCTTGGTTCACTTGTATCAGGTGCGCGCCCCTGTTGCATTGTCAAGTTTATTTCTTCCATCCTTTCTGAGGCCCTTACTGGCTCAGGCCTATCCCCAGTCAATTCCTCCATCAACTCCTCAAACTCTAAGTCTTTATCTAACATTAGTTCTTCTTGTTCCTCCAACCATTCACCTAACACTGTATCCTCTTCTGAAAAGATGTAGTCCAAATTAATTGGACAAAAATAATCCCGTTGATCCTCAAACTGTCTTCTCTTTCTATTTCTACTCCGGAGCTTGAGGTTGTAGTGGATGTAGACCAATTTATTTAGCTTTTGCATTGTTAATCTATTTCTTAGTCTTGTGTGGATAAATGAGAAGGTGCTCCAGTTTCTTTCACAATTAGAAGATGATGTAGTTTGACTAAGGACTTATTATAATTCAAATATTGAAAAATCTAAAAATAAAATAATTAAAATAAAAATCTAAATCATGTTTATGACTATGACTATGAGTAGATGTAGAACTATCATCTACACACTATTAATAAGCCTTTGGTATCATAAATACTCTAACAAGTAAAAATAATTTTTTTTAGAAAAATCAAAATTTAATAAAATCATTTTCAAAATACTAAATATATAGATTTAGCATAAAAGTATGTATATCAATCATTTATAAACCACACAATGATCATGAATCATTAAAACAATATATTTATGATGAAATCCCCAAAATATGATATATTGTAATTCAAATATTGAAAAATCTAAAAATAAAATAATTAAGATAAAGATCTAAAAATCATGTGTATGAGTAGATCTAGCATGAAAGTATGTAGATCTAACTTCTAAGTGGAGAACACAACCAAAGTGACAAACCAAATGATTTCTATGCTTCATCTAAAAATAAAAAACAAAAAACACATAATAAAATGATATAAATTGATTTTCTCTTACCTTGAGGTTTGAATAATATTTTCTTTAAGAAATAAATGTGGGATTTGAAAAGATGCAAGATGGAGAGTAGTTGCAGCCCCTAAGGAGTAAGGAGATGAGAGGAGAGGAGAAGAAGAGGAGGATTGGGGATTTTTTAGCAAAAAGTAGGGTTTTTTCAATTATATATCATCTCGGCCGATATTTTTCAAAATATCGGCCGAGATATCGGTTCTGCCGATATTTTCAAAATCTCGGCCGATATCGCTGATGTTTTGGCGATATTTTGCCTGCGATACCGAAACCGGTATTGCAGGCAAAATATCGGCTCGGAACCGGCCGATACCGATTCATATCGGCCGATATGAACCGGTATCGGCCGATATTTTGTACCATGGTTTCTAACCCTTTGGGTCGGACTAATTCTTCTGGACTCAGAGAGAAGCAGGGAAAATTGTAGCACTAGTGGATTCAATTTTCGGTTCCTGAAGAGGGGACCTCTAGATTCGAAAGAGAGAGAAACCGTGGTCTTGACCACTTGTGGTGGGTCTAAAAATATTCAAAATTTGATATATAGTTATTGTTTAATTATTATTCTCCATTTAATGACCTTAGATCGACCATAGTTAAAAACTTACCCTCGACAACATCAAATTTACATGCCTTACGTAGATGGCTTACTGATATAACCCATTTGTGTAGTAGTACGTCCAATGGGCCACATGAACATACATTGGTGCACTCTCTTGAGTAGCCATTAAATAGGATCAGCGTCGGCCCTGAGATTTTTGGGGCCTAAAGCAAAGATTTCAAAGGGCCCCCCCTTATATATTGTATATGAGAATTAGCTTTAAAACAAAGGGTCATAAATTAATCATTACCAAAATTCAAAACATATATATATATAGAAAGATCAATAGTCATTACATCACTTCAAATTCATTTAAACACTACTCTTCTAGCATTTTTCGCTGCAAATGTATTAATCAAAGCTGCGTAATCAATCTTATCAACCATGGCCTTCTCAATTGACAACATAGCTAATCCATTCAATCTTTCCTATGACATGGTTGACCGAAGGTAAGACTTGATCAACATTAACTTTGGAAAACTTCTTTCTCCAGAGGCAACTGTAACTGGTATAGTTAGCAATATTCTGTATGCAATCCTTGTATTGGGAAAACGACCATCCATCACCTTTTAATAATTGAGCACATCAATTGGCTTTGTTGTTTCTTTTGGCAAAACTTCTTTCAACACTTTCAATTCTAAAAATAAGTCTCTCCCATCAATATCAGAAAGCGCATCCTTGCTCAAAAAAGTTTCAAGATTAGCACAATAGGACATCAAAGTTTCATCATTGGTAGCATTTAAATCCTTCAAATCAAACAAAAATCCAAAAGTTTTCTCATATACTTGAAACTGTTCGAATCGGCTTTGAAGTGATGAAAGAGCTTGATCTACAATATATAAGAAATACTTCACTCTAAAAGATTCTTCAGCTGACTGTGTCACCTCTTCACAATTGTTCTCGTCAAATTGCTTCTTTCTATATATGATTCGTTTTTCTTGAAATGCCGGCTCAACATTCATTCTAGCTGCAACCTCTTTAGCTTCAATCATGGCCTTTACAAATCCAGTTTCTCTATTCTTTTCAATAAATGCAATAAGCCCTTTCAACTGATCAACAACAACATCTATGTGCATGTCTTTGTTTTGAAAAACCTTGCTAGCAGAATTAACCGCAAGTAATAGATTGTGCCAAATAATCATGCCAACTAAAAGCTCAAAGCTGCCAATTCCATGTTCTGCTAAGGACTCCGCATCATTCTTTGCTTTCGGATCTTCAATAGTGTGGGCCAATTCAACTAAAGCATCTCTTATTTGTGGGCTTGGTATCTTATGATTTTAACACTTTCCACACGACTTTCCCAACGTGTTTCTGACAATGGCTTGACCGTGAGACATTCTACATTATCTTTCAACACTTTCCACCTCTTTAGCGAAGATGAAAATAACAAGTATATTCATTGTACCACTCCAAAGAAATATGTAGCCTTAGGACAAGAGTTAGCCATATCACAAAGTGCAAGGTTAAAACTATGATAACCACAGGGTGTATTGAATGCTCTAGGAGTTATGTTGAGTACCATATTTTGTACACCCTTGTGTTTTCTTTTCATATTAGATCCATTGTCATATCCTTGTCCTCTTATATTATCAAAATCAAGTTCAAGAGTACTCAATGCTTCTTGAAGTACATTGAAAAGCCCTAACCCCGTTGTATCTTCCACCTTTAAAAATTCTAAAAAGAATTCTTCCACCTTTATTGGACTTGTTGAAATATCCACACAACGAATCACAAGAGACATTTGTTCTTCATGGCTTACATCCGGAGTACAATCAAGTATAATCGAGAAATATTTTGCTTCTTTGATTCTTGCAATGATTACATTCTTAATCTCACACGCTAACAATTGTATCAATTCATTTTGAATTTTGTGGCTAAGATAATGGTAATGAACCTCACCACTTTCAATTCGCCGAAGGTGCTCTTGCATTGTTGGATCAAATTCGGCAATCATTTCAATTATGCTTAAAAAAATTTCATTCATCTCTTGATAAACCTTGTTATTGTCCCCACGAAAAGCTAAATTATTTTTTGCAAGTGTTTTCATCACAACCATTATCTTTCGCAACACTCTTTTCCAATGTTCTTTCTCTCTATTGATTTGTTCTTGCACGCTTTTATCAATGGTTTCATTTTTGTGCAATCTCATATCTAATTCAATCCATTTACTCATGCACATGAGATGCTCATTACTACTTTCATGACTTTTTAACCTTTTACCAATATTTCTCCAATCTCCAAGTCCATCATTAGCCATTAAAGTCTTGCTCCCCTCTTCCTTAAACAACTTACAACAAAAACAAAATACTTCATCCAAAACATCCGAATAAACAAGCCACTTTCTATCATGTTTCTCTCCATTGGATAAATGTCGGATGTAGTGTGTGGAAGAGAAGTGTCTATTAAGATAATCTTTAGGATAATTGATATCGTCAATTCTTTTTTTAGGACCCCTTTCTACTAAAAAGTCTCGTAAATTCTGATCCATCTTATCCCAATTACTTGGATCATCAACATTTGGAGGCTGAAATTCTACATTTTGGTTTTCATGTTGACTACCATCATTCTCATTGTCATTTTCGTTAACCCACTGATTAATTTCCTCATCAAGTGTCTCTTCATGCTCTTCATTTACTGAATCTATAAATTCTTCATCCTTAAAATTTTCAGTTGGAATTGAATCATCTGTTTGTTTTTTAGCAATAACAAACTTATCAAGAGCTCCTGATTGAGATTGAATAAGTGCATCAACTTTTCGTTTTTCTTTTTCTTTTTTCAGACTCTGAGAGGCAATTTCTGGAATGCATGAAAACAATCTAATGCAGAACTCAAGAACCAACTATCAATTCAAATTCAAAAGCTTCAAATTCAGGTAAACTTCCCAAGGTTGCGAAACAATAGAGTGCTAGGCCAGCATCAATAACTCAATCAACACCATAAGAGCATCTGTAAATCATTAAATCAAATAAACAACGATCAACAAATTTGCCAAACTTAACCCATCTACAAATTATTTGTATTTTCATAATGTGATGATTCAACTTATTTTTTTCTTCATAATAAGCGAAAGATCATTTAATTCAATTAATATTGTAGTTAAATTTAGTGATACATTTTCTTATTATTTTCTTTTTATATTGAGTTTATGTATACAACAAATTTTTATATAATAAAAAAAATATGTTAATCAATAGTCTTGTCCCCTTAAAAGTAAAAAAGATTAAAATAATAGATAAAAAAATGATGGCTCATTTTTAAAATATTCTTTGAAACTTGGAAAGGAGAGAATGTTCAATCACCTAATTCTCTTCCCGGCTCGTCGGCACAAAGCGATGAAACACATAAACGGAAAGTCGAAAGCGGTTTTGCCGTCCGAAAACCCAATTTTAATTGGAAAGAAGGAGACCCAGTTTTGATTGTGAGAGAGAGAGAGAGAGAGAGAGAGAGAGAGAGAGAGAGAGAGGGTGTATTTGATTTCCGAAGTCAAAAGTGAATCAGCATCCAAAACTACTCTATAATAGCCGACCTAATCTTTTCCAATTTCCAAAAATTGGGTCATTTCTCATGTCTTGGGCAGCATTTTTTTTATTTTTTACAGACCTATATATTATATGGGCTAAAAAATTTTGGGGCCCCTAAAAAAAGACAAAAATTAAAGGCCTAAAGCGGCGGCTTCCAGGGCTTTAGCCCAAGGCCGGCTCTGAATAGGATTAACCAAAAGAAAAAAAAGTAGCCAGGTCGGTGGACAACAAGAACCTCCCATATGGACAAATTACAATAGGTCACATCATCACATGTTTCAGAATCAGAGTATATATCATGAAAAATGAGCATGCAACAGTTGTATTATTGCGATGCAATGCAATCTATGGCGTGGGCCCACCTAAAGGAGGTGAGCGGTTAGATAAAAGAAAAGGAATCACAGCAATCACAACCGTTGAATTTAGAACAGGCAACAACCGGAACAACAAGCAAAATGAAGGGTGGCTATCATCTTGGATAAAAAAAAAAAAAAACCTTGTGATCGTTCAAACAAAACTATCTGCACCATAATTTGTGTGGGCCGACGTGGGCCACATATGTGGCCCATTGTCCAAGTTCTCCCAAATTGCAAATAAACGAATTGTTTCTAGATGAATTACGAGCACCTCATGTATTTAAATTACCAGCACAAATACGCATGCGAGCATACACCATTCGAGATTTTCCACAATCTTCGTCTGTCTCTCTCCCTCTCTCTGTGTGAAAAAAAAAGAAGAAGAAGACAAAGATGGCTCTTCCTTCTCCCCTCTTCTCCTCATGCGGTCTTGCCACAAAACCCATGGCTGTGAGAATCACCTCGTCGATGTCGTCTTCATCTTTTCCTTCTTTTAGATCGTCACCCAATTATCCAAATATAAGGAACAAGTCCCTCTCGATCCGATCCAGCTCTGCTGCTGTTGCCGGTATGATTTAGTGGTTTTTCCCTCTTACCTTTTACTTTTTAGATGATTTATTGCTGGGAATCAATGATTTCTTTGTTTTCCCTTAATCTATGGAGGAAACTAATGATTTCAGACACTTGTTTGTTGATCCTCGATATTATTCATGTAGAGTTTTCGTGGATGGAAGAGGATTTGATCTGTCGGCGTAGAAACTGAATCTTGTTTGGATTTTTTTTTTTTTTTTTTTGTGCATAAAACTGTTTGTGTTTTAAGAAATTGAAATTGGAGCTTGTGTGAATTGTAATTCCTTTTGACCATGTGCCTTGAGATTTATGATTTGCTTAGACTGCTGTTTTTAGCCTGTTGTGCCTCAATTGTTACTGATTTTCACCATTATACTCTCCATCTTGTTCCTGGGGAAGCTAGTGATATTGTTGGTTTTCTTGCTTTCCCCTTGTTTCTCTATTTGTTTTCAGGTGATTCTTTTTATCTGATTTGATAATATCATAAGCTTTGTTAATGGACACCTAAATCTGCAAACACTATAAGGAAGGGGAAATACAAAAACAAGAAATCAGAGGACATTTGCAACCCCACAACCCCACCCACCCACACAAAAATAAATAAATGGAAAGAAGTAATTCTATACAGGGAAGTTCTTGTGTGTACAACTAGGTGAGCCTATAGTGCTTTTTCAAAGTTAATGAGATGGTGAGTGGTGTTGAGGGCTGTGTGTGTTATGTGCATGAGATGAAGTATGAAAGCCTGAATATATCTCGTGCTTTTGAGGTAACGTGAAAGTTCTTTGCTTTAAGATTTTCATGGCATTTGTCCAAAGACCGCTGCAAATGAAGCACTGAATTTTGCTGAGATTTTTCATATAGACCTTCCAGTCTTCTTTTGTGCAACCATGTCAAAGTTAAGTGGTCTCCTTTCTGCTATGCACTGCAAATTGTTGATATTCATCGGAGATTTATGTTGATGATGTGTCAACCATAACTAAGGAAGAACCTGAACTCTTATGGCAATACAAAAGTATATTTTATTAGAGATCTGTTGAATCAAAATCATATTCTACTCAAAACAAATGATAGCCAAATCATAATGATGTAAGAAGTTCCTTATCTGTATTCGGCATAACCTAGTGTATCCCGGATTGAAACTCATTCTTCTAGATATATATATATATATATATTTTTTGGTTGTGGGGGGGGGGGGGGGGGGGAGAGTCGTGTTAGAGCATGCATAAAAGTTTTTTTTTTCCTGATTGGTATGATAAATTATATTGAAAGGAAAAGGGAATTCAACCAATACAAAGCACTCCATCACAAAGAGAGGGAAAAGACAGTGATATAAAAGAGATGTACCAAAGAAAACAAGAAACAAAAGAGACTACGTAGTGAAAGCAATCAAATCAGAAGACATATCCACCCCTTATTTTGAGAGAGTATCTGCAAAACTATTTGCCTTTTGCCCTACATGCTGAAACTCAACTTGGCTCAAGGAAAAAGTAGAATTATCCTTTTTGAAATAAAACTAAAACCTCCAAGGAGCCAAAGCCAAAGAAGACTCCCAAGAAATAACATTAAGAGAATCACTTTCTATGGTTATGCATAAAGGGTATGTGGCGGACCCCCAAAGTCAAATAGGTCTTGTATCGGTGTTTATCTTAAATTGTTTGCTCTATTGAAGTTTCTTAATTGTATCAACTATACTGGCCAAAAGTTTTATAACTATCACTATAAGAGGCATATGATATGGGAAAAAAAGGTATGATCATGTATGATTCATGACATGATAAGTGCTAACATGGTATCCTTGAAACATCATTTTCAAACATAGTAACATAGTAAGTGATAACAACAAATATTTGTCACAAAGACTTTAGACTTGGGAGTATAAAACTGATACTCTATGTGTGTGACTCAATACCATGTTGAATGTCTTGGAGCCTACAGAATGTTGTAATCATCAGTGCCCTCATGATGGTACTATTCTCCATTTGCATATAACACCACCCAACTCCCCATCAGGTCCCTAAATTTTAGTTTCAAATTAACCCAACCCATACATAAATGAAACACTTGAAAATTTTCCTTAAAAACCCTTGAATTTGACCCCAATTTACCCCCAAATGAAGCCATAATTCTACAATAAAAGTATTGACTACAGTTTAAATCCATTCAATCTCTAGTACCCCAAAAATAAAGGGAAAAAACGGTGTTTAAGCTTTCTTCCATAGGACTTCGTTAGGAAGGTTTGTTGACTTAACAAGGTGACTGTCTAGTCCGAGTTGACTCAGACTTGGCTTTTGGATTCTGCCTAAATCCCCAACTGTTTTCTAGTTGTGTGCACAGTCATTGTCCCTGTGTGAGCAATTCACAAGTCTTGTTTAGGCTACTTCTACAACAGTCCTTGTAATAGCATCCTATATCAGCCCGAGACTCCACGCCACTATACAGAAGCTAAATTCAGTCCTCTGAACAGTCCTATATTCTGCCCATTGACTGTCCTTTAGACAGCAACAATCCAGTCCCCAGAAAAAAAGGTCAAAAGAAGAGATTAATATGGTTTTTAAAGCCTTAGCGGCCGATACATGTTGGTTTGTATATATGGTTGATATGGCTATGAAAAATCAAAAGCATAGTGGCCTTGGCTGCTGTTTGATAAATTGTGGCCAATCCATAGCGTATTAATCATTGTTTCAAACAATTCTATCATCCCAAGTTCCCAACAAAAGATCTCTGACCTTTGCGTGTGGAGGATGGGGCTTTAATGTTCCAAATAAAACTATTACTATCTCCTCAAACAGTTCCACTGATGGGGCTTTGACGGAGGGAGAGAGGGAGAGAGAGCCCTGGTAACCATGCTCTTAACTGCTCTTCCTTCCATTTGGTTTTTATTTCTTAGTATGTATCATTTGATTTTGGTTTTCCCTTCAGAATGCTATCTTTGCTTGCACTGATTCACTTTGCCATTTTCAACTTTTTCAATTATGAAGACAGCTCTGTTATCATGCCATTCAATAGTCCAATCACGATGTTCTTTTCCTTCAATTGATAACTTTTTCAATGTTTTATCAGCAGCTCCCTCTGGGAACGTTGCACCAGTGATTTCATTATCTGAAAATGCACTAAAGCATTTGAATAGGATGAAGGCTGAGAGAAATGAAGATTTGTGTTTAAGAATTGGAGTTAAGCAAGGCGGCTGCTCAGGCATGTCTTACACAATGGATTTTGAGGATCGAGCCAATGCAAAACCTGATGACTCAATCATTGAATCCAATGGTTTTGTGATTGGTATGTCTCTCTCTCTCTCACGAACTCACCGTTATAGTCAGAGGCAGTAGTCTTTTTATTGTCTGTTATTTTGTCCAAGATTTTTTGAGTAAACAGGATTAGAACCAAAATCTTGCAATACAGTTTCTGTGTTTTTATTTTTATGTGTTAACATGATTAATAAGTTCTGACAGTGTTGGAACCAAAATCTTGCAATATTATTCTCTCTTAGATTATTTAACCCTCCAGGTTCTCTGTTAATGAGCTTTATTCTCTAGTTCTAGATGTTCTTATGATCCTAAAACTCTATTCCCTCAACTTTTATATCTTTTATTTTACAGTTTGTGATCCAAAGAGCCTCCTCTTCGTGTATGGGATGCAGTTGGATTTCAGTGATGCACTCATTGGTGGAGGTTTCTCGTTCATAAACCCCAATGCAACAAAAACTTGTGGTTGTGGCAAATCTTTTGCTACTACATCACCTTCATCATCGTCATCAGCAACGACTTGTTCCAACTAAAATCTTTCGCTACTTTAATGTAGAAAATTGGGGATAAACATAGTATATATATCTCTGAATGTTGGTCGATCCATCTGTAAGTTCCAGTTATTGACAGCACTGGTGTCAGTGAATCCACATTTACATGTAAGATATGGACATGATTTTTATGAATCTGTTTGCTTTCATAGTTGGTGGAACTAAGCTAGAGCTATCTGCAAGACAGGATCTTCCTTTGCTTAAGACAGGCGACCTGGTCTATCCAGTTTTTATTTGTTCCTAGCCTTGCTCCTTGGTGCGATTCCAATCTTAGTATGAAAGTAATTGAACTAGAATGGGATGATAGACGTTCTCTCTGATGATGAATTCAGCCAGGGTGCTTTGGCTTCAGGCAACCTCACGATTTGCAGTGCAACGATTTTGGCATGCAAGATTGAGGACCCTACAATCTTAGAGACTGTTTTTCACGCATTGGTGAATCCAGCAGGGTCTCTCTCTAATTGGAGGACAATTTGTACAAATACATGTTCATGACAGGATGTGTGACATGAATGGATTACATCCAGCTAAAGTGGGTCCTGTTTGGGTCAAGCAAGACAAGGTGACGGGATCATTTAATGTGAGGAATTAAGCCTAACATAACGTAGGAACATTCCACAAATTCAACATTTTACAAGGAGAAAACATCATTAACAGAAAGGATCCCGGAACCTTGTTAAACCATTTCTCTTAGATCCTTCTCAAAACTTGAAAAACAAGAATAATAAACATTAAAATTAATTATTCTTCTGATTTGCAATCCCTCTTCATCCAAAGAAGTACAATTTATTTGAGGAGTTGGCTCATGATAAATCCTAACGGGGAAACATAATTTATGTAGATGATCTCAACATAGTTGTATAAGGTTGTGATGATGATAATGACTTGGCATGGTACAAAAGAATGATACATTTCTGTGGCAATACTTTTAGGGGGAAAAAAGGGGAGTTTCCTATCGGGACGTGCTAGTATGTGGTGGTCCGACATTCGGTACAGAAATCTTTTGTGAAAGTTTTAGCAAAAAATTAGAATTTTTTAAACATTTTATTATTTGTGGAAGGATCAGATTTTGTAACGTTCCTACACAAATTGAGCAACTTCTCACACCATCATTGCACGATGAAATATTAGCCGATTCCATCATCATCAAAATATTAGTTGATTCTACTAGTGTGAAATCCGCATCTAAAGATATCTATTAAAAACAATATACTATAGATTCTGCAAACCATGGAATCCACTACTTTTAGGATGCTTTTCTTTAGCTGAATTCCTGATAGTAGGATGTGATACTAGGGATTTCTGAAAAATGATGTGATGGCTGCCCCTTGTCATTTCCAAATTTCATGTTTACTTGCTAGAATTCTGAATTCCTACCACTTGCAAACGTCCGTGATGAACCCCTACAGAAAATGTAAAAATGGTTGAGTGGAAAAGCAAATTTCAAAATAGGAGTACAATGATTATGATGACGATGAAGAAGTAACATATAAGCCTCTCCAAATGAGCCTATCACAGGGTCATACTTAGCAACACCCCAGTCTGAAAAACGTGGGGGTGCACACGCATGCACACATGTGAATACCCTGATTTTTTTATTTTTTTTTTCACTCAATTAAGTGGAGAGATCCTCTTGAAATGGATAACAGGGATTTATTGCAGTAGTCGGGTACGTTGAGTTTAGTTTTGGCTTGAACCCTGCATGGAGGTTCCTTTTTTTCTTTTCTTTTTTTTTCCTTTTCTTTCCTTTTTTTCCCCAAAATGTATCAAGAGACCCAGTAGCATCTGATCTATCTGAGACTAAACAGATTGGTCTTCAATGCACCAACTCTGCAACATCCATGATCATCTTTCAACGTACAGCTTGTGGCAAAATCAGTCTACTATATTTCCAAAGAACAGAGTATCCACATTACCTTTTACAGATATCAAGGAAAAATAACATGGCAAGGAAATAACATTCTATGGAAATGCTTCAAAACAAACATGTAAAAGATTGTTACCGTCCATGAATGAAAACTGGGACCTTTCAATCTTAACGAGTTTCACAGAACCATTATCACAAAATGATGATTACTGCTCAGTGCTTCACCACAGATCAAACTGGGCATAAGGTACCAAGAAGATTGTGTCAAGACAAAATACTAGAAAAATTTACATGAAAAACACCGTCGGAAGAGAAATTTGTAAAATGAGATGGAAAATGCAGAAGCCAAGTGCCTGCGAATTCTCCCTAGATTACAGAGCGTTTTGCAAGGCAAGACAGAAACACATGTAAAAACACTGTTTGGTTTATATAAAGAATGTCAAATGGGATTTCATCCTACAAAATATGGCAGGAAATACATCTCAAGTTTCGAAACATAACACCTTAAATACAGGTATGGTGACCATTACAAAATTACAGGTAGGTGACAAAAATAAAGAATGAGGATTACAACACAGAACAAACTACAATATAGGTTTTTACTCACAAGGGTATCTTCGCAGGTGTTCCAGGACTACGAGGATACTTCTTTGGGGTAGGACAATCTTTTAGGCAAACAACAGCAGTTCTCTGTCCAAATGGGCCATGTGATTCTACTGAATACCACAAGAGACGTGTGAGTTGCACTTCAATACCACAAAGGAAATACGCCTATATAAATGTAGGAAATCCAGCTAGGTACATCATTATATACGAGAAAAAATTACTGTACTGATATAAAAAGATTTGATAGGAAAAAAAATCAAATAGCATCCCACCGAGTTCATCTCTTACAAAAGAAATCAACCATAAAATGCTCCAGGGCTATCACCAACAATCAACAGCATAACATTTATCTAGTTTACCCTCCAATCAGATGTAAACTAATTTCTCTGTTGCTTAAAAATCTGTAAGTTTGATTTCCTCACCAGATTTCAAAAACTACAAAAGGTGGGCTCTCTGGCATTTTAAGTGTCTGAAGCACCAACCCCATTCTGCAAATTTCCCCAAATTGTTTGGATAGTCAGGAATCAGGACCCTCCGACTGGAGTAATTTTGAAGGGCAAATTGTTGGTTTAAGTTTGTCTGGACTTTCATACTGCCCAACATATGTCCACGTGTTATGCTGCAAATTGGTTGCCCCAAATCATCTCACAACATGTATGATATTGAAATATAAGTCCAGAAATACCCTACCAGAACACATTTCTAATATGGAAGCTCCCATCAACTGAATTGCCGTTTTAGCACTACTAACTTCCTCCTACAAAAAATTATCAAGTGAACAAAAGCATTAGAAAAGAAGATATATAATGATGAATAAGTCAATCGATTCAGCTCACATTTAGCAGGACAATCCCTTCAGAAGGCAATGTTAAAGCCATAGCAGGGGAATTTCATTGCATCATAAAAATCTAAAGTGGAGCAATATAATGTCTTCCCCCAGAATTTCTCTTCTCTAGGTCATGATTGTGTGTAAATACAATTTGTACAATGATGATCTCCATGGGCAAACTGCAGATTCGCAGCACTGAAGATCAATGCTAAATATTCAAATCAATCACCTGTATTTTGTGACAACATCAGAAACTTGTCATATTGTGTAAATAGAAAGTAGAAAAAGGGACAGAGAAGATGCTAACTCATCAATCCAAAATGGGATATTTTGGTTGGTATTTAATAGGATTTGGATGGGTGCTATGGTGACCCTTCAGGCATTTCAAAGGTTTGCCTGAAGAGTCATTGCTTAAACTAAGGGATACGCCAGTTAAATGAAAGGCAAAGCCTGGTGACTTTATATTTAAACAAAGGTTAGAGCTGTCAATTTAAATATGAAAGAAAACATGGTGCAATTGTACTAATCTAAGCCCCAATGTTGGCCAAACTCAGAAAGTTTGCCCACTATGTGACTCGATATAGAAACCTAGTTGACCTAGCACGTACTGCATCAAAATAAGAAATGTGAAATGTGTCTGAAGTGTCAATGCATCTACGCTCTTGCACACATGCAGTGTAGTGTGATTTGGTATATGTTACATGGATTCTATGAATGAATCGCATACCTATGTTGGACACTAATCAGACATGGCACGTGTTGGATTATTCTAGTGTTAATTTAGACATTGTTTATTATTGCTGAAATATAATTACATCCCCTCTTCTTTTGGAATCTAAGTACAACATTTATATCGGAACTTAGCCGGTATATCGGAAACTGCAGATTGGTATCATGAGGCTCATTGCTGCAACCATAAAATGAGCAGAGAATCCATACAGAAGCATCAACAATGATGGCCAAATAGAATTTCCAGCAACCAACACACAAAAACTAGCATTGAGTGGTGAAGATTTTCTCATACAGAAACGAGTAATAGACCTGCCCGAGGCCAGAGTGCTATGCTTTCTTTTGTTTAGAAAGGTGTATTCACTTGCATAAACTCCCAATTGTAAGCAACTGACCCAGGCATATTGCTGACAACACTAATTCTTGGCAGTTTTTTGTTCCATATAATTCCAAGATATTATTTCTATCATTGAGAATCTTTTTAACGAGAAGCACAAAATCCATAGGATGAATATGAAGAACGATAGAATAAGAAAAGGAAGACTGAGAAATACCTGAGGATCATAACCTTTTGCAGCTACAAACAGCCCGCCAACACGAACAAGTGGAAGACAATACTCAGCTGAAAAAGAAAGAAGCTCTCAACAACAACAACGACAACAGCAGAATTAAACAACAAACAAACACTTGACAGATTGAAGAAAAAAGGGGGAAAAAAGTTGTTTCAGACCTAAAACTCTCATTTCTGCTACAGCTCTTGCCACTGCTACATCAAACATCTCCCTAGAGTCAAGATTTTGTCCCACATTCTGATTTACAACATCTGTAATATGTGAGCTTGATTGCAAATTGTAATAAACAGGGAAAAGTAAAAAGAAACAATAGATTTACAGAATCATCTCCTTAATTTCACATAGTGCAGTACTTGCCTCTGCCCTTGCACATAAAATTTCCACATTTGACAAACCAATAAGACCAACAGCATGCTCCAAGAACATGCACCGCTTTTGCATTGACTCCAAAAGGGTAACTTTCCAACCTACAAGAGAACGTAACAAGTTGGAGAAACTTCAATTCCATCAGCCTCAGAGAGTAATGTTGATTATCATCAAACAGCAAAAGGCCCGTTAAGGAATTAGAAGAAGAATAAGATTCAGGGGGGAATGACCTGGGCAAGCAATTGCGAAAATCAATCCTGGGAGACCAGCACCGCTTCCAACATCAACGAGGTTGAGGCGGTCACAGGTAGAGTCGCACCGAGAGAGATAATGGCTTTGGATAGGAGGAATTATAGCAAGAGAATCCTCCACATGCCTTTTCATCACCTCGCTCGCCTCCGTCACTGCAGTGAGGTTCATGCGCTGTGTGTTCAAAACACAAAGCTCACATATACTTTCATCAAACACATTAGAGACATATATGAGAGATGTATAGAAAGAGTTTTTCAATTCGTTTTTTTTTTTGCTTCTCCTGTACCTGGTTCCATTGCAGTAGAGTGTCTACGTAAAGTGAGACCTGGTCTTTCTGTTTCGGAGTCAGGGTATCGAGCTGCGGAGATTGGAAGCAGAAGGAAGTTATGGTTTTCCTGGTTCTGTTGGAGGAAATCGGTGTGGCTGCGAGGTGTTTGGCGAAAGTTCCAAGAGAGATGCGATGATGGTAGTATTGACAGGGTTGTGAAATGATCTGGAGCTTATTACACCAAAGAGACATCTCGTCCGCGACAGGCTCTCGAATTGAAATGGAGTCGAAGTTGGAGATTGCTAGTTCTGATACTGAGCCCGGCCTCGCTTGTCTATGTAGCGGGGTGGCCCACTCATCAGTCAAGCAGCAGTCAACAACAGTTGCAGCCATTTTCTAATTAGGTCCATGTCTGTTCCCATGCCTATCGAGTCAAGCTTCAACCATGACTGGTATTGGAAACTAGGATCGCAAATGGAGCAGTTCGAATGAGAACCATATTAGAACTGGACCGGATCCGTTTCTAAATAACGGTTCCGGTTCTCGATCCGGTTTTGACTCCGAATTTGATTTGTTGATTTCAAATTCGATTCCGATGGAAAAATTCGAATTCGGTTTCGGCACTGGATCCACCCATAAGAGTAAATCTAGTAACAAAACTATATTTAACTTCTCTTCATCTTTTCATATTTTTCTTAATATAAGTATATCAACTGCATCAAATTTACTAAATTCAATTCTATCTATAAAAATGTCCAATTTTTATTGTTATTTTGAAGTATAATTTGCAATATTAAATACTCATGTCGAGTTTCGGGGCCCCAGATCAGAATGTAGATGGACTTAAAATCGGACTTATTTATCAATTAGAATCTAAATTGGATTTCAGTTCTGGATTCGAACCCATTTTAAATTCGATTTTTTTCTTGGCCTGAATTTATGGAGAACCGGAGAATCGGATAACGGAGAAAATCAGGCTTCATGCCTGAGTCTCAAGTGGAAGAGGATCCAAACAGGAAAACCCTGTTTTGACCAACCAGGGGCTGCCACATTGGGGGAAATTTTTATTTTAATTTTTTAATTTTTAAAGGGGAGATGGGATGTGTTGATTGACTTTTTTCTCCAAAGTGGCAGCCTGTGGTTGGTACAAACAGGTTTCCTCTTTGGACCAAACATGGATCCTCTTCGTCTTAAGTCCGTGAAAACGTACATGCAGTTCCAGGTCCTTGAAGAAAGATGACGGCTCCTTTTAGGTGGGCCACACAGATTTTGACCGTACATTTGATGGTTAAACCATGATGGGGTATCTGGTATCATCTAATTATTCATGCAGAAATCGCATGAAATGCAGGAATCAGATGGTCGGGAAGAAGACCCAGATCCTAAAATCCGCGTTTGTTTCCCATGAATCTGGGAGTTGCCGATCGTTTATATCCCGTACTTGCCAAAACCTAGAGAATCCCGTCAACCCAGATGACCATATTCGTCATCCCATTGCCAAGAGAAGTCAAATTCCCAATCTTTGCATCTCTTCATTGAACTCTATAATTTCCAAGTTTTCAGAAAATGGTGACTTGGTCTCTGCACGCAACCTGTTCGATCAAATGCCGGACAGGGATGCTGTTTCTTGGAATTCTATGATGTCTGCTTATGCTCAAAACAATCAACCCGATCGAGTATTTGAACTGTTCTTGGCAATGCTTAGAGATGATTTTAAACCAAACCCAACTTCCTTATCAGTCGCTTTATCTTCCTGTGCAAAGCCTGCGGCTTTGAATCAGGGCAAACGGATTCACGGGCTCTCGATTAAAAGCTACTACTCAGCTAATGTGTTTGTGGGCACTTCACTGATCACTATGTATGCAAAATGCAAGGTGTTTGATTGTTTGACTCAGGTTTTTGATGGCATAAACAACCCGAGTCTCGCCACATGGAATGCTTTGATCACTGGATTTGTTGTGAACGGTCAGATAGAGTACGCTCACCAGGTCTTCAATCAAATGCCATCTCGAAACATCATTTCTTGGACAGCTCTTGTTAATGGGTATATCAAGGTCAGGAAAGTGAGAAATGCTTTTGAGTTATTTAATTCAATGCCTGTGAAGAATTCAGTGTCATGGTCTGTGATGCTCAATGGATTTGTTTATGATGGGCAGTCTGAAAAGGCAATTGAGTTTTTCAGTGTAATGAGAAGTAATGGGGTTCCGGCAAGTGTAGCTAGTGTTTTAAGCGTAATTAGTGCTTCTTCAGAATTAAAAAGTATTAAACAAGGTAGGAAAATTCACGCGCATGCAATAAAATCAAGATATGATTGTGTTGGAGTTGTTGAGGCCTCCTTGGTTCTTATGTATGTCAAGTGCCTGTGCATAGAAGACGCAAAGCTAGAATTCAACAAAATGGAGGTCAAGTTCGTTGGGTCTTGGAACTCACTGATTTGGGGTTATATCAATGATAATCAGGTGGATGAAGCTCGGAGATTGTTTGATGAGATGAGTGAAAGGGACCAAGTTTCTTGGAATTCTATCATCAATGGGTACTTGGGTGATAATAGGATTGATGATGCTGTTGAACTCTTTGTGAAGATGCCTGAACCTACCGTGGAGACAAGAACTGCCTTGATGTCGGGTTTCATTGATAATGATAGGTTATATGATGCTAAGCGGCTGTTTAGTGAGATGCCTCAGCGAGATGCAGTGGCATACACTAGTTTGATTCATGGTTATATGAAAAATGGTTTGTTGATTGATGCATGGGAGCTGTTTAGAAGGACACCTGACCGAAATGTTGTTACTTACAATGTTACGATGTCTGGTTTGATTCAGCATGGGGAAGTTATAGAGGCTTATAAATTGTTCAATGAATCTCCTGAGCGGGATGCGTTATCATGGAATGTTATGATAAATGGGTATGTACAGGGTGGATTTTATGATGATGCATTCCAGATGTATCACCGGATGATTTTGTCAGATTTAAGCCCAAGTGATTCGGTGCTTGCTAGTCTTCTCAGTGCTTGTTCCATCCTCTCAATACTGAGCTATGGAGAGCAAATCCATGTGGCTGCCATCAAATATGGTTTTGAGTCATCAATGGTAGTTATAAATTCATTGACAAATATGTATGGAAAGTGTGGGGATATGTTGAAAGCTAAGTCAATCTTTGATCAAGCATGTGCTCGTGATTCAGTGCTGTGGAATACTATCATTTGCGGGTATGCAGTAAATGGTTTCAGTACCAGGGCAATTGAGATGTTTGAGAATATGAAGTTGATGCATATTGAACCTGACCAAGTCACTTTTCTCGGCATTTTGACTGCTTGTTCTCATGGTGGATTGATGAAAGAATCTTGGCATTACTTCACTTCCATGAGATGTGATTATGGTATTGTGCCCAGATTGGCCCATTATTCATGCATGGTTGATCTTCTGTGTAGAATCGGCTTGGTTGAAAAGGCTGAACAATTAATTTATGATATGCCCTTTCAACCAGATTCCGTAATGTGGACTTCACTTCTGAGTGGATGCAAATTGACCGGCAATGTGGAGATCGCAGAGCGAGCAGCTAATCAGCTTTTCTGTCTGAATTCTAGAGACCCTATGCCGTACTTGCACCTTATTAGGATATATGGATCAGCTGGTAGATGGGCCGACATGGAAAACTTGAGAATGAAACTGAATAGATTAGGTCTGAGCAAACAACCTGGTTGTAGCTGGATTGAGGTCAATGGAGAAGTTAGCTCTTTTTTTGCCGGGGATAGATCACATTCGTTATCTGGAGAAGTTCAGACACACTTGAGACTTATCATCTCTGAAATCGGGAAACTGGGTTATGTTCCAAACTACAGTCTTGTGATAGAGGACATAGAGGATCAAGAAAAGGAGGAGATTCTTATGCAGCATAGCGAGAAGCTCGCTGTTGCCTTTGGGCTTCTAAGAATACCTCCTCCGAAGCCTCTTCGCATATTTAAAAACCTCCGTGTCTGTGATGATTGTCACTCAGCTATTAAACTTATTTCACTCTGTACTAGGCGTGAAATTGTCTTGAGGGATGCTCTTAGGTTTCATCATTTTAAAGGAGGTTCCTGTTCTTGCTTTGATTATTGGTGATGATAGAAATAGACCAAGCACTTCAATCAATCTAAGATGTTGTATATGTGGATTCCATTGTAAGCATTTGTGGCTTGATCGGATGGAATCTTAACAGCTGAAAGATATAGCCAAGCACTTGGATCTATCTAAGACGTTGCAAGGTGGATTCTACCGTAAGCATTTGTGACTTGAACGGACGGAATCTTAACAGCTGAAAGATAAAGCCCATTTGAGGCTAATGGAATCTTGTATTTTTCGCAGGTAGAGTGATGCAGAGCAGTCATGCTGCTTGGTTTTCGGACATAGCCACACAAGCATGCATGTTTTTGCCTTCATGCTTCCTGCAGTTTTTTCATACTTGCCTATAAATTGTATGGCAGTGTCTCAAGATATGATGTTCCTTTGTTTTCTTGTCTCATTTGAAACTTTGTTCTAGCAATGTACGTTTCTTGAAAACTATTTCCGCTTCCTCTTCTAAAGGTCCAAAGTTTTGGTATGATTACATTGGTTAGTAAAAGAAAATTTAATATGGTATTAAAGCCAACCGGTCATGAGTTCAAATCTTAGGAGGAACGACTTAGTGCTATTTTATGTATGTCGTGAAATGTGCTGATCGGGTTCTACTAGAGGAGTGTTGAAAAGTATTTTTGCTGTATTGCCTATGCTAGAGCCTCATGATTTTGGTAGAACTGGTTAGTGGAGGAAAACTAATGACTTTGTCCTTGTTGAGATTAATGATATTTTATTGTCAAAATTGAAATTATTGCTGGATAATTACAAAAACCTATCAGAACAATGGAAAAAAAAAAAGGTAGAAAAAACTATATAAATATAATTTTGACATTGTTCTTTTACTTATTTTGTATTCCATTATTATCATCAAAGCTTTTACAAATAGACATTTTTACATGCCAAACGCGTCTGGATCCTCACGGCTCAGGCACAGGGAAAGGCACACGAAATCCTCGTGAGTGCAGTTGTCAGAGGATCCTGAGTCAATATCATCCACCAAAGAACTTGTTGGACTTCTAATCTCTCTTTATTTTACCTTTTAATTTTGTATTAATTATAATCTCCGTGCATCGCATGTTATATTTCTCTATCAATGACATGCCTAATCGCACGCAACCTTATGTGATTATTGCTAACCCAAATGAGCTCCCTTGAGTGAAATTCAAGAATCCTCCTCTCCACTGACGATGTAAATATTCTTTATTATTCTTAACTTTTTTCGGTGGCTAAATGTGAAATTCTAAAAGTAAAATGCTGCATCCATACATTCAAATCTATGAGAACGCTGTCACATTATTGTCTTTGAATTTCCAACATCACAAATTTCACTTAGGAATTCGATTAAAGAAACAGGCCTATAGACCCCCTATTGTTTGGAAGGCAATTAAGAGATGTGATCCTGGCCATTCATCAGGTGGGCCAGACAAAAGTAGGGGCAGTCCATCCAGCAAGTGAGGGTCAGGACAACCCCTGCACGTTGTGAACTGGCTTTTCACTTTTTTTTTTTTCTTACAACCTACCACATCTCATGTGCCATGGGATCCACCTGATGCCTTTCCCTGATTTTAAGGTGGGCCCCTCCAACTAACATGTGAGGTATCATCTCACAACGTGGGAAGAACCACTTGGATATGTTCTGCTAAAGCGTATCTTCTAAGTTGGATTTAGACTATCCTACAGTCATTGTCCCTGACGAACGAACGAACTGTGACATGTATTTATGCCCATAAGTCCCTGGAATTATTTGGCCGCGCAACATGAAACATACCCCATTTTTAACGTATATTTGTGAGCAATGTGAACTATGACCTTCTTTGGCCTTGACTTGAGTGAATTCCTAAGTTGGAGTAGAACCTGTAGTGGGCCTAATCTATTCAAAAATTTGAGAATATGAGCCACGTAATTGATTGGTGTAGGCACATTAGTTTTAGGCATATGCCCAAATATCGATCATTGGTACTCAAGATTTAGTAGAAAGAAAATGAAAGGAGAAGAAAAATGAAACACCAGCGACTTGAAAGGACTCTCTTATTCACTATGGAAGCTTCCCAAATTTTACTCCAAGTGGGACTTGGCGCCTCCATAGTAGTAGACGCACAATGGATAACGTGATTTATGAATATAATTAAATGTTAACTATACTGTCATGGGTAATATTCAGATGGGATTATGTGAGAAATTTTTTGTGGGGCCTAATTGTAGGCCCCATTTAGGGATGGGACCTGGGGGGATAGAAAGATCTATGTGAGACCACCCCAAAGTATCAAGTTTGGCTAAAAACCCATGCCCCTAACCCCTTCATCCGTGGCCCACAAGTTTAATGGTTTCATATTCAAAAAAATATTCAACTCTCGATCCAACGGTTCACTTAATTCGAATGTGGGATTAGTGACTACCAGAGGGTTTTCTATTGATTGCTAGGTTTGGATGAATTGCTACTTGAATCCCGCAAAAAAGTTTTCATATAGTAGGTGAGAAGTAGTTCTCACTTGAATATTTTCCTATAATCATAATGCACTCGATGACAATTATATTATCATTATGTGCTCAATTTATAAAGTTCATTTGAAGTAAAATTTGAATCCGTTTATTTTGAGCGGCTTGGATTTTGGAACAAAGAGCCCCACTATTGCTTTCTCATTCAGCTGTGACATGAAAGTAGTCATTTCGCGGCGGATAGGAAGGCGTCTGTCACGCAGTGCATTAGTCTCAGCGGGGAGTATAATAAAAACGGTCGGCTTCTGCTCTCTCTCTCTCTCTGCAACTCTCTGTGTTTATGCTTGTTTGTCTTTTTCCCGCCTTGAGGCAGAAGGCAATCATCTTGCATTACGGTCGATCCCCTTTTTGGACGTGTCCAATGAGGAGACGAACATTGCTCAAAGTCATCCTTCTCGGCGATATCGGGTGGAAGATGATCTTCATTTCTTCCCTTTTCGTTTTGTTCATTGTTTTTCTCCTTTGTTATGTTGTCTGCTTTGAATCCTTTCGTCATTTTAACGGTCAAATAAGAAAGTTGGGGCTTTTGAACTACGTACTCTCACACACATGCACACCGTTTTAATTTGATTTCTTGGTTCTTTCTAATAGAAGGAGTTTATCAGGATTTCCCCATTTTTCCTTTTTTAGATTTTTGGACTTTGGGCCTGACCTTTTGGGGCTGCCAACTGTCAGCTGTTTTCCTCCAATTTGATATTTACCATACAATTGAAATCCCATCTATCCAAGGGGGTGTTGGAATCCAATAGTTTGGCTCCTTGCAAGGCGGACCCACAGTCCAAAAATTAAAAAAAGTAGGAGGGATAGGAGCTGGATGGATTGTTCATATGTTTCTTTAGTTTGTATTTTTTGTGGCTTTTACATTCTTCTTCTTTGTAATTTCTCTCTATTGATTTCCAGGGTGGGGAAGACATCTATCTTGAATCAGTATCCTCAATCAATCTAAACTATTGGTAGGTTTTTTCTGCTTTAATTCAATGTCTGTGATTCTGTGTATATCAATCAAGATTATAATAATGGTACGTAGGTGGTTTTATTTTTTATACGATAATAGTGGATTATTTGATGCAACCTTTTTTGTTATGCTCTACATCATCCTAGAAGTTTCTTCCCCAACCTTTACAGCTAATTAGTCTTCATTAGATCAAGGTGTGTGTTTGGTTGCATGTATTATAATCTTCAACTTATTAACTCCTGTGGTTTCTTGTGTGTGTAATTATGAAGTGTTATTGAGTTGCCATCTATGTGTGAGGTCTTCCAATTGCATTTTCTAAGTGGAAGGATTTCAAGTTTGTCGATCTAATAGAAAGGATTGCTTAATTTGTACAAGTAGTCGAGGTTTATGAAAATAAATATTATGTGTTGTGAATTCAGCTTTCTTTAAATTGGGGAACCACTTGGATATTCCATGGTTCATGGGATGTATCTGGTCATGGAATTCAACAGTCTTCCTCTTCTTTGTTAGGCTTTTGGCTTTGGGTCTTTAACTGCTTATTCAGATATGTACACAAGAAGTTTAGCCAACAATATAGGAGTACGATTGGTGCTGATTTTGTTACGAAGGAACTTCAAATTGAGGACACCCTTGTTACGTTGCAAGTAAGCCTTGTTTCAAATGTTTAGTAGTTGTTTAAGGGCCACCTTTATTTTTTCACTTCATTGAATATGTTTGCTAAGTACCATCATTCATGTTAATGACAGATGTGGGACACAGCTGGGCAGGAGAGATTTCAAAGTCTTGGTACTGCATTTTATAGAGGGGCAGATTGCTGTGTTCTTGTCTATGATGTTAATGTTTTCAAATCGTTTGATGCTCTTGAAAGTTGGCACGAAGAGTTTATAAAGAAGGCATGTTTCTTCTACCTCTTTGTTTGATTTTAATGCCTTCTCATTAACATGAGATGCTAATTGATGGATTATTAGTGTAGTTTCATTGACTCGTACCTGTTCAGCTTTTACCTTGCCATGTAGCTATGGAGCCGAGTGAACTGGCGTTGAAAATGATATTAATGACTCTTTTTTTTCAAAACTTTCAAGGATATGAGTACAAGATTCTCTTTCTTTGAGGGCATTTCCATTAGGCTACCTGATCTTTATTGGTACCTGACTATGAGTTCTTTGCTTTGTCCTTTGAAAGCATTGAATATAGGCTTCCTGATCCTGTAATTCTCCTTTATTTTTTTTTAATGATCTCGTCCACTTCAAAATATATTTCCATGAGAAAATGATTATTTTGGATTTTAGGTAGCAAAGTTATCCTCATGTATCAGCTCTATTGAGTCGAATCATTTCGGAAGCACAGACGCTTATTTCTAGGTTCTCATACCAATCTTTCAATTTTTCATATTGCACTAAGTATCTAATGTCATGCAGGCAAGTCCTGATGATCCAAAGTCATTTCCATTTATTTTGCTTGGAAACAAAGTTGACATTAATGGTGGAAGCAGCAGAGAGGTAAATATAAAAGCTTCACACAGTTCATCTTGATCTTTACTGTTGCCTTGCATCTTATTAATACCAAGTTCTAATTTTCACTTGGATAACTAGGCTTCTGACAAAAATGCTATAGAGTGGTGTGCTTCCAAGGGAGACATACCTTACTTTGAAACATCAGCTAAAGAGGATTACAACATTGATGCTGCCTTTTTGTGTATTGCAAAAATGTCACTAGAAAACGAGAATGAGCAGGATATGTAAGTATGCCTTGTGGGCCTTCGTTTATTTTACTTGTTGCAATTCCCGCCTTCTCTTTTTCCTGTTTTTAGAAGCAATGAAAATGATTTCATAAAAAAAATCAAAACATGAAACTGTACATCATTGATTACATTCCAATAAGGAAATACCACTACAAAAGATAGATGTAACAAGGGCAACACAGCGCTTATCACATGATTCCCACAAGCAGGACAGGTATAAATATCCTTTTAGATACTCTTAACACAAAGTCAAAACCCATAGCAGTTAAAAAATGGTCAACCTAGACCCCTTTTACAGATGTTTCAGATTTAAATTGCAATATTCTTTCACTCTCTGGTTTCGTTTTCAATATCAAAAGGACCTGTGCAGACAAGTACTTGAATTTCCAAGTAGATAGTGGAGCTGTTACTTAGTGCATTAATTGATGAAGTTTCACATGCTTCAATATTTGAAGCAAATCAAATAAAATCTCTTCTTCCAAATGCATGAAGAGGACAAACGGGATTGATGCAACTATTGACAAAGGGGTTTTAGGCCCTAGGCGGCCAAACTTTTTATTTTATTTTATTTTTATTACCTTGGTTCTGGTAACCTAGGCTTTTTATAGATTTGATTTTAAAGATTGAAAATTAAACCTTCTTTGTATTGGATTAATATCTGCTGATAATGATAGCTTAATTTTTTATGACATTTTAGGCATTTTACTGTTGAATTATTCATGACCATGGTTGTGTATCCCTCCCATTTCCAGTAAATAATAGCCCAGTTGTCTACCAAATGTCAGTCTTTTGATCTTTTACATTGCCTTACTTCTTGTGCCACAGGTCTGATGAGTACTCACTCTTCTCATCAACGACAACATTAAGGTGAATTTCTTAAGTTGAATCCTCAGTTCATCTTTTATTGAATAAGTTACCAATACTAAGTTGCAACAATGCACTTAGATGAGACTCATCGCATGAAATATAATGAGATCACAACAAGAAGGAAAAACGAAGAGGTGAGGCAATAGAACCCATAGTAAGGCATTGTCATGACGTGAGGACAAATTTTTGACGGATTCTAAAAAAATATAATTACGATATTCAAGAACTAAGTTCTAACCAAGAGTCTTCATAGGTGACACAGTCAACATGTAAACTTCAACCATTGGCATATCACTAATCCATGGACAAATAGAATTCAGAAGGTAGCCTTGATATCCTGCTTCTAAAGATTTTACGTACTGGTTCCAATTTGCATATAGCAAGTGGGGCTTACTGATAGGTCAGCGGAAAAGCATTTCTTGGTTCTAATGATGATGGCTAACCTTTTGAGTTTTGGAGACTGATAGGTGGTGCTCCAGTATCTAGTGGATCTATTTGAAGTGTGGGAGATGCAGTAGACCTAGATGTTATAGATGAAAGTTATAGGATTTGAAGAAACTGATGTTTGTTTAAGGTGCATCTCTTTCATTTATGTAATGGGCGTAAAAGAATAAAGTTTGTTGAAGTTGAAGCGTATGAGGAGAAATTGTGAAATGTTTCATCTAGATCACCTTGAAATTAGCTGGAAGAATGCCTGTTTCTCAGAAGTTCTTAGTCAAGTTCCTATAAATCAATAAGTCATGCACTTAATTAACTTGGAAAAAACTCTTGCCTATAAATTAAAGATCAAGTAAATGCATTCTTTTCATACTGAATACATTTGTAGTCTGGGATTCTCTAGGGTTCAGTTGTTCCCATTTAACAACCAATGCATTATCACGATGAAGCCATCTTATCCCTGGTTTAGGCCTGGAGTATGAAGCTTTTGTCTCATCTCTTGCTCCAGACCTCCTATCCCTAACTTTCATAAGCTTCATCCTTGCTTTTTAATCAATAGATTTGTCTTTCCAAAATGTTGCCCTTTGGTTCCTCTTTCTTTAACTTCATTGCTCAATAAAAGGAGTGTGAAGGTCAAGCGGTTAGCCATAGAAGATGTGGTTGTGTGTCTTATTGTTATTGAGGAAGCTTTGGTTTTCTCAAGTTACTGGGTTTAGCGAGGCTGATCCTGAATACTGATGTCATTAGCTCACTCTGACGTCCTTGTACAGTCTCATTCTTTTCTTTTGGTTGCATACATTTTTGCATGCCTTCACCAGCTCTCTCCTTCGTCTCTTGTGGCTGAAACAAAATGAACACGACTTCTATGCTTGTTGTAGCTGTGTACACCAGCTTGTTATGAAATTAGGCTCAAGAATTTGCCTATTTTACATTTTGGTGTCTTTAATCATTTTTGCACATTTTAATCATAGGCCGTAAAGAGCCATTAAGCATGATTACGAAAGTACTGCCCCTTGCTGGGTGACTCATGGAGTAAGAGCCAACTTCATACAAGATTTCATATGAAGCACTTTCCATCTAAGTACTTCCAAATTAAGGTGTTCTTCAATTATGTTCCCTCCCATGCGCTTTCTTTTTAAGAAAATGGTTAGTTGAATTCAGTGCATGGGAGCATGGTTCAAAATAGCGGCCACTACGCATTATCAGTCATATCGGTGAAGGCCGCTATGTTATTTTGAAAATAGAGGCGCTACGGTCTAAAACCTAGTAGAGCCAAGTAGTTCCAATCTAAAACAATGTTTTTTTTTATTTCTTCTTCTCAATAGCCTTTTCTAAAGTTATCTATACCCTTACATGGTTCCAAATCACTAAAAAACACAAGATTGATTGCTACAGAAGATTTAAAGAAATTTTACCACTTAAAAAACTCACACCGCTACGTATCGCTGCAATAGTTACGTTTTACCCGCTGCGTAGCATTTTGGCCACCTGCCACTACACCTGCCACAACCGCTATTTTGATCCTTGCATGGGAGCAACTTTGTCCAACATTTATATTCCCAGGCCAGAACCCAATTTTACATCAATCAACTCTCATCCTCCTCTCCATCAAATTCTGCTTTCCAAATTTATGAATTTCTGAGTTTCTAATTCAGTCATACAGAATTCAGAAACCATTTTCATGGATTTTTTTACTGTTCCATATCTGGGACTGGTCAGGTTTGCAACAACTTAGGTTGGGCCAGTTGTATCCTTGAGATATGTTTCCTGGGAACCTATAGCAGCCATCTCTAGGTAAAGTATAGACACGTACAGTTTAAGGACTTTAGATATCTGTTAATGAGGTATATTTGTCTTTTCACTGTTATATTTCTCCATACTAATCATGTTCCAGGTTTGGGATCTCTTTTCTTAAATTAGTTTCACTTTTGTGACTCCTTTTAGGCTGTCTTTTGGAACCTCTTGTTTTAGGAGCAGAGAGAATTTTGTAGTCATCTTGGGAAGTCTACTAGAAAATACTTCAAAAATCAGGAGAAAGCTCTCTGCTCCCCTGTGAAGTGCCAAACACAAGCCTTAAGATGCAGTCCGGTTCTTTAGAATGTTTTTGCTGGATCAGTTGTGTTATTGTGATGTTTCTCCATTTGCAGCTACTCACAAAGCATCCCAAATGCTGGATCTGAGCAGAGGTGGGGAGGTTGTGCATGTTGATGTAGGACAATGCATCTATTGATTGTGTCCACTTGTTGATTGATTATTGGTTCCTGGCAGTTCCAAAGTTCGATGGGATTAGGCTTTGAAGATGACATGATTAATTTCTATTCTTTCTTCATTTTTCCTATGCAGTGCATGTTTCCTAATTCTCTAACCGTTAAAAGGGGGAAAATGCTTCTGATTCTTTTGTATGAAAATAAATGTGCTTGTCTTGAGATGGTGAGGCTTTGTAACATGTGATTTTGGTGAAGCAGAATTAGCTGCAATGTACCATGTATCATTGATCAATAATACAGTACTATTAGTGCTTAGTGCTGAAAAATGCAGTGTCTAGGTGATGATAAAGAAGATCCATCTATCTATAAATATAATTTTGATAAAGAATGTGAAAAGAAGGCCTTGAGGTTGATAATGACTGTCAATTGTTGTCTAAATATCATGAACCAGAAACAACGGTTGATCGGAATAAGATGTCAATTTATGATGACCGTCCATGAAACTAAATTGAAGAGCTTCCAATATTTGACAAGTTTCTGGATGAAAAGTTCAATGATGATCATGTTAACCATCAATCCATGATGGGCACCTGGGTGGGGAAAATGAGAATCCACCTATTTATCACAAATATCCTGATGACAATTTTTTTAGAAATCCCACATCATAGTAGCCATTTTCTTGGAGGACCAATGGAACAACTCATTTGCGCAAGCCTCGGAAGATTTGGTCATCGCCATTGGACTGGTTGTATGGATATCATGCCAACAAAATACATTCACTGGAGGGATTAATGAAGAGATTCTTTCTGAACGAATACGAATATGATGTGGGAGCATCTAAGTATGCGCTATATTAGACCATCCAATTCATGAATTAAGGGCTATCATTTAGCTTATCCTCACATTTTAATGTATCACAAAGATTTCAGCTCCAATCCTACCATTTGATTATCATCATCAGCATTATCATCACCATCAGGTCAATGAAATCATTCCCATCATAGATCATCTATATGCCCGCCATCATAAATCAAGTATCATCAGCACAGGAGGTTCCACAATCCACACTTGTTGTGTGTGTGTGGCTGTGTGTGTGCGTGACCAGTATGGAGCCTGGAAAATCAGTTTCCCCGTGATTTTGCTATCCCAGATACTTCTAATCAGATTTTCATTCCGAACTGTGTAGTAAGAACACGGGATCTGATGAACTATTGGGCGTGTAGCGTACTGATACACATACATACAAGTGGGGCATGTAGCCCAATGATCTAGGCCATTAATTTATATGATAGGTGGGCCACACAAGGATGGGTATCATAGACATAAAAATTTTGCATTTTTTTTTTTTCAAATTTCTCTCTCTTTACAAGAGACCTGAACTTAAGCACTCTTGCGCACTATCATGTCCCTGGCTCTCTGAGCAACAACTGGAGACTAATTTATGCATCTATTATTTAGAGCATTCAAATGGTTATTTTCTTAACCACTTATTTGTAGGCCAAAGTTTCCATGGCTAGGCTTTCAATCTGCAAGTTTTTAGGCATTTCCGCATCATGGTGATACCCGCTGAATTAGCAATCTGGACGGCTGACTCAAAACGTCTGACCTGTTTTTTTGGTCTACAAAGGTCCCACCTTTCAAAAAGGATGCATCAATATAGCTTATACGTTGGAACCAACACGAACAAAAGGGATCACCTGCTTGATACAATCAATCAATACAACGAGGCCAGAAGTTTGCAAATCCTACCTGTTGATTTGATTGTTCTTGTCAATCATAGACAACAGGACATGGCAATTAAGGATCCAGATTTAAAACTTTTCCTTCCGGGCTGGGTTTTGGATTGACATATCAACCTAACAAATAAACTGGTTAGCTCACATGATATTTCTGCCTTCCCAGGCATTCTCAAAACATTCAGTCAGTAGCAAGTCTAAGCTGTGCCATTCATTATAAACATGGTTTTGGGCCCACTAATAGCCCATTCGTAAGCTGAGCTTCTAAACCATGAGTACAACCCAATAATAGTCCATGGATCAAACAGATTGGAATTTGGAACAATAATGGCTGGCTGGAATAATGCGCTTCTGTACTCGCTGAAATTTCTGCAGTTAAATGTAGGACAGTTTCCCGTTTTGAATCCTCTATAATATTAGCTTGATAATCTGTTCTTAGAAACATTTACTTTTGGATACTTCATTGTGGGGAATCAAGCATTCACTAAGAAACCTTGTATTGAGGTTCTCTTATTATCAGTAAATTTGTGAGGTTCTTTTCTTTTTTCTGTAGCACATCCAATTCTCAAATCTGACAGGAAATCACAAGGATATTCTTGGAAGGGGGAGAAAACCTCTATGTATATGTCAATGAAAACATTCTAAATAAACAAAAGCTTTTACCTTTTCTTTTGTTTCATGAAAAGAGCTGCATTTCCTTACAAGTTGGGCACGAGTAAGATTACAAGTGACCAGTTCGCACAAACTGAACTGCTACTGCGTCATTATTGCATGGTCGCAGTTGGTTCCTTTCTATTGGAGGAGAATTCTGTGTCAAAATCCTTTTGTAATTGTTCCCGAGATTCTGTTTTTGCCGCTATCATCACATCATCAAGAAATCCTCTCTGGGGAAATTCTTGTGGAACAAGGCTACGGTAGGTCTCAAATTGCTCATCTGCTTCCATCTTTTTGTCTAATAAGCTGTAGATTATTCCCTACAACACAAACATGAATACTCGATCACTATTGCAAGCATTTATTTTCTTCCTCATCTTTTCTTGAGAGCAAAAAGAACCGTCATTGTAAGAAGAGTGGTACAATAAAAGAAAAAAGAAAAAAAAAAAGAATTGAGGCATGATTAGGGTCCATTACACAAATCAGAGCATTGCAAATAAAGCATTAGCATTTTTTCTTTTTAAATGTATGGATAACACAGATTTGACTGAAGTGACAACACATGAAAGAAATGAAATTAATGAACTTCACAAATGGCAGATAGAAACCACCAACACAAAAAAAAGCCTCTAGAAACACTCTTTAGGCATGAGTCCTCACTGCCACCTGCTTCTACCTAAAATACCCAATATGGGCGTCTGCAATACCAATATCTAGAATATATGATATTTGTATGGCATACACCAGGATATCGAGGGAAAAACAGCTGTAAACATATCCTAGTATCTTCAAAAAAAAATTTTTTAAAAAGGATCCTAGTATCTTCATTGAAATTAGAATATTTGAATACTAACATACTTTTATGCAGTAAAAAGGTATTTACATGCCAATTTTTTTAAACTTGATGGGGGTTTACCTTCTTTTCACATGTCCAGTCATCTTTAATTGATTAGAAGCCAAACAATTACCAAGCTAGATTTAATGGGAGATGCTCCTATGAGAGCATCTCTCACCTTACTATAAGAGATAAGGTGGGGTCTCTTACATCCATATGCAATGCAAACAACTTAAATGTAAGGGCCTCCACCTTATCTCTTATAGTAAGGTGAGACTCAGATTTAATATATCTTTTTTAGGATTTTCTAAAATAAGAATCTAGATCGAGGGAACTTTTATTGAAATTTACATACTAGGAAAGTAGGCACTATTTGGCCAATGGGATGGCTGTCAGTGGACCAATCACCTATGAGCTTGGGTCAATGGCGTGGCCCACTATCAGTAGGGCCCGATGGGCTGGCCGCAATGGGCTTAATTTGGGCCTTCTTTTGTAGACTTTGAGGCCCATGATGCACTTGGACTGCATCAACCCGCAACCTCAGGAGGCAGGATTACTATAGTGAGCACCTTCCAACAGTGCTATGGAGTCGTCTCCGTTGGAATATTTGTCCATCCTCCATATTTTGTCAGTGGGAGATATACAACATGTGCAAAACATGAGAAAAGATGAGATGCAGAACAATGATTGCAATTGCAATCCATATCACCCCCTTGACTGAATGCCCATAGTAAGTCAACTGCACCATCTAATAACTGTGCTGCATTTACCATTCAAGAACATTTAAAATTGCATTTGGAGTGACTACTTTTTTAATTGCATCTTAAAAGGCAAGCTTTCCACGCAGATCACTATCCTGATAACTTCTAGTCTCGTGAGAAGTTAGGAAAGACTCTAATGTAAAGTATCACACAAACTGTCTATAGCAGTTCTACGCCCGACCTCTCTTATTAAAACTGAAACTGAGTGTAAACAAAGGAAGAAATACATCTCAATACAAATGTCAGAATGTTTTGATAGACTGAAATGACTCTTACCTGACAAAGATAAGGTCGAAAATCTCGAGGGTTCTCACTAACTAGATCTTGAAATTCCTTCAAGGCCTCTTCTAAGTCACCCTGCACCACAGGAAGCAACTGTATCTTTCATTCCAGTAACCAAGCTACAAACTAAATTTATGCAACACGTCTTTTCTAACTCATGGAAAATATCATACAAGAAAAAAAGGACAACCTATCTAAATAAAGCATACATAAAACGTAGTGACACATTATGTTTCCCAAACTGAATTTGAAGGATGTAAAGTTACCACCTTTACAACATGCATCTGTGCAATCAAAATTTTTATGTTGCGCTCCTCAGTGACTCTCTTCTCAGACCGAGCAAGTTCCAAAGCCTTACTCAGCATCTCGAAAACAGCAGGGCCTTCACGATTCTTGTGCATCACTAATGCCAACCCCTATAATGAAGTCTGTTAGATTTTCCTCTGTAGCTTTACTAAGTCATTAAAAGGAACAAACATAGGTATCTGTCAGTATAAAATCAATCAAGAGGAGCTTTTCAATAAATCTTTTTTTGAATAACGGAGCTTTCAAGCATGAAAAGAGAACGATGGGAAGAACCATGATTAGAAGGGGCTCTATGACTTTTGCAGAGGAAGGAGGGGGAGGGGGGTGTTCAAGTCTAGAAAGAGTGAGCTAACCCAATCACCTGGAACAGGTGTAATTTCCTTTCTGTTGATACTATGGCCGTGTTGCAAATAGTAACTTGTCAGGATAGTGATTGCCATAGGCGACATTAAAGAGATAAGTACAACTTTGCATAGAGGGCTTTATCACTTAAACATTGTATCAAAACCATGGTTGACTTCTTAGAACAGCTAGAGAGATTGAGCCTGTACAAAGGATCTAGGTTTATATGTTGACAATTTAAGTAAAAGAGGCAGTACAGTAAATGGCTCATACTAAAACATCTAGGCAATACCATTCTATGTATCCATGGTATTGATTTATTTAGTTTTTAGGGCTTATTTTTTCGTTATCAGCACTATAAAAACAATAAGAGAGCCTTATGCCCATCATAATGAATTTCTGTATTTGCTGACTCACAAGGCCAAGAACATATGATTGAATCGTACCTGGACTTAGAAGCTTGCGTTTTACATACTGTTTACTCTTGTTTTTCTCTGCTGCTAGTGTGGTTTGTTCGATATAAATTCTTAGACATGTAAATCTAGTACTGCCTGATGTTGCATTCCAAACTTCAATCTTAAAGCTTGGGCTGCACCACCCAAATATAAGGTCACCGATCATAAAGTTTCTGTTTTTTACCATTCAAAAAAAAAGAGAAAAAGTTCCTGGTTTTTTTCATAAATTAGCAACATAATCACAAACCATGCTAAAAACACATCAATGAATTTGTAAATCTATGTGTCCAATCATATCTGCTTAAATACATAAATCTGAATGTTAGTAATTGCATAAAAAATAACACGAGGGGAAAAAACTATCTGATTAAATAAGAAGTTAAGAACTACATGCAAGGGATATTTTATGTATCTAGATTGATATGCATAAATTCATATATTTATCTAACTACCAAGAAGGGGAAAAAAAAGAGGGATGCTAGTGTGCATACATGCAAAGCTCTAAGTAAGAGAGGTCTCTCCTTCAAGATTTCCTTGAAGAGTCTCTTGGCCTTTGTCAGCTGCCCCATCAACTCATATGAAAGAGCCTGCAGAAGCCTCCATTCCACCTCACGTGGTTGAACATCAATTAACCTCTCCACATACGTCACAGCCTCCTTTGTCTTCCCTTTCCTCATCTTCCCATACAAAAGCACCTTCAGGGCTTCAACATCACTTGGGTTCTTCTCCAATATCTTCGAGTAGAGCTCCTCATCTTCATCCTCCCCTTTCTGGGCATCTGTCTTTTCCTTGAAAGCTGCAGAAGAACTACTGTTTGGGGCTTCTGGTAGTGCTAGAACAGGTCTGCAGGTGAATCTCCCTATGAATAAAAGAGACCCAACAACCAAAACTACCAATCTCTCTGAAAAGGATTTCAAGAAATGGGTGTGGTTTTGTGGGGGGAGACTGGTCTGGGGAGAACAAAAGCATGGTGATATCTTGGAAGGGAATTGAGAATGGGGGAGAGAAGAAATGGGTAGTGGGGATTGAAGAAAATGAAGCTTACCCAGTTGGGTTTTGGGAGGGAAGATGTGGGATCTCTGGAATTTTGGGTAAGGACTGGTTGATGGGTTTTGCATTCCCTTAAACCCTAGTGTTAGAATCTGGGATTTTGTTGCAGAGTGGAGTGATGGGAGAGTAGTCCATGGGCAAGCCATCGGTCACGTGCTTAGAAAAGATTGAATGCGAAACTCAGTAGAACATTTTGTAGTTCGGGTTGGAAAAGAGAGCAGAACGGCAAAGGAGAGGGTTTCTGTTTTTCTTCTTCTTCTTCTTCTTCTTCAGGACCCCTCTATTATGTGATAACCTTAATAAACACTAGGGGAAATTTTTTTTTTCTCCTTTGGGAATAATTGATACGCGCCTTTAATTTTGGAGATTTTAATCTTTTAATAGCCTCGCGACCTTTCCACCGTCTTACTAAAATGCTTTTGAAGTTAGTATTTTTTTTTTTTTTAAGTTGAATGCCTGTATGACATCAGTCTGAAAATATTTCATTCTTTGTATGAATGGAGAGAAACTTATTTGGTAGGCACGAATGATGCCATATGCTCATTTGTACCTAGATTTCTTGAATGTTACTCATGTCTAGATGTTCCAAACTAAATTTGAGCTTCTTCAGCAACAAAGGCACAAAAGATAGCTTTAGCCTTTCATCTCCTTTTCTTTATTCTTTTTCTTTTTTCATGGATGATGAAGGGGTAGAATATAAATATTAAACTTAAGTTTCAAATCGATTTGATGACCATTCAGAATTAGTTTGGGTGAAAATATTCAACCCATGGGGTTTCAATTTTCTTAGGTTTTGATAGAGTTTAGGGCAAGGGTGAGGCTGTTTTTAATTGAAGACGATTTTGTTGGGCCCAATTATCATGAAATGCTGTCCCAATTTGGAGTGCAAGAGTTAGATTTGTGGTGATGAGTACTTTTATCTACTGTAGGAAGTCTTGATTTGATGGACGATGCTAATGAAACCCATTTGTGGAGAATGGATGATCAAAGCAGGTGCCTTTGTGGTTAACTTGGTGGAAAAACAAATATTCATCTATCTGGTCTCGAATTTGAGAATTTATAGGAAAAGAAGGGGGCATTAAATCATTTTGCATCATCAGCTAACCCAATTTCTGTAAGTTGGACTGCAAGAACCTGATTGAAAGACGTCCGAAAAGCTTATGGACTTTTTGATATTATCAATTAATTGAATCCTTTTCTAACATTAAGCTGAAACTTGGGGACTATTTTAAAATTTCCTCTCTTTTTCTAATGAAACCTCCAAGAATTGTTGTCAGATTACACAAAAGTGAATTTCTAGCATGTATAATCACATATCATGATCAACTTAGCACTATGTCATCAATATGAGGCCGTGAAGCTATATGATTTGACTCATGATCCATTGATGGGCAGAGGCCTGAAAAATTGGCTGCAATCTCAGAAATACACCTTTCTTTTTTAATCTTGAAAATAAGTCAACTTGTTTCTGTAAGCAGATCCAACTAAAAAAGAAGTTTCTAATGATAAAATTTGACATTTCTCTCTTGGCACTGAGGCGAAAAACGGCCCCATAGTTACAAGACATCATTTCATGCACAAGCTAGGAGTAACAAGCCAAAAATCGTTCAAACAGAAAGTATCTCATGGTGCTTGCTGTTGTTGGATGAAAAGAGAGAATCTGAATGATACATCAGCTGGGCCTAAACGCTTCTTTCTGAGCCGATGATCTGCTCCCTCTGAACCCAACCAAATTGAGCTTAGATGGTGGTGTTGATTTCACAGCATTTGGTTTCCTACTTTCAACCTGTTTCTTCCCATTCAGTGATTCCTTTCTTGAGCCACTCACTGAAGACTTCACAGGCTTTGAGACTCTGACAGCTTTTCGAGCTTTAGTTGGTGCAGAAGTTTTTCCGCTTTTGGTTGCTAAGGTTTTCCGGCCAGATGTCTTGAAAGTTGGTGCAGATGTTTTTCCGCTTTTGGTTGCTAAGGTTTTCTGGCCAGATGTCTTGAAAGTTGGTGCAGATGTTTTTCCACTTTTGGTTGCTAAGGTTTTTTGGCCAGATGTCTTGACTGCCTTTCCATTGAATGTTGATGGTTTTCGCAGTACGCCTTCACCTTTGTTCTTCAGATTAGAATCTTTTACCAGAGTTTTGTTCTTCCCCTTCCAATCAATCTGTCGTGGCTTGGAAACTTCTCTTCTAACATTATCAGACGTAAGGGATTCCAAGCTCTCGTTCTTCCTTATGGCCTCCTCAATCCGGGTAGCCAAACCCAGATCCCTTTTTGCAACTAGGCTAGTTACTTTACCTGTACATTGTAATGGGAGTTGGTATCTTTAGAGAAAACTGATCGCAGGGCTAATGCCAAAAACATATTTGCAGCAACTGTTAGCCACTTGTAATGAAGGGAAACCTCTTTCTTGGAAGTGGTAATTCCGTGAAAAGATTGAAAACTTAATAATTCAATCAAAGCAGCATTAATTTATTATCAACTTTCCAAGCATGGTAAAGCTAAAAGGCCAGTATAGCTGAACTTAAGTTGAAGAGCTGTACATTTCAGAAGTAGCACCTGCAGACTTCTTTAAGTACTAACAAATAAATGCAGAAATGAAGCAAATATTCATTATAGATAAAATTTTGATAAGGACGTTGTTGGGTAGAACTCCGAATATCTTAGCTTGCAAAAATAAAAATAGCACCCAGGAAATTGTATGAGCTGGAGACTGGAAACGGCTGGGAATTTCCATTTCCTTGTGCAAAGATGGTTCATCATAAATGGCAGATTTCATAAAGGGGTGGGATGGCCATGGACCATTAAAGTTAAATTAAAACCAATGTTTTTTTTCACAAATGGTCCCCACAAAGCAGTGGCCCTCTCAAGGAAAACTTCCTTTGTTTGCTTCTGATTTGATATCAAACAGTGGAGATTTCATCAAGGTAACTTCTGATGGAAACGGATGTCTCAGTTTGCATATATGAACAGGTTAACTGACTCACCTTTTGCTCCCATGCGAGCAGTTCTTCCAGTGCGATGGAGGTAGTCAATCTAGAATCACATCAAAAAATGATATTGTCTAAGATATCCTCTAATAATGGTACAAACTACAAACACATTTGATAGAACTTGCAACATATCTCCTGAAAAGAATTTACCGAGTTCAAAGGGAAATCAAACATGATAACATGATCAACATCCAAGTCCAATCCCCGAGCAGCCAAGTCAGTGCAAACCAATGTTGGGCAATCTCCATCTTCACTCTTAAATTTTTTGAGGTTCTCAACCCTGCAAACAAAAGCAAGTTTTATGGTGTCAATGATAAAAGTAAATTAAACCAACACATCAAGTCAGTACAAGAATCACAATACCATAATTTAGCATGTCAGCTTATTACATTTTGATTATTATATTCCCAAGATGAATTACATATCAACCAGGACATATTTTAATAGTCATGAAATATAATGATCTCATTCTCACCTTTTTTCTGCTGGCACCTCTCCATGGTAATTAACTGTTAAAATTTGATTCTCACTAAGGAAGTGATCCACAGCTCGGCTCGAATTCAGGGTATTGCAGAAAACCATAACTCGATTTCCCTTTGCCAAACTTGGCTCAAGAACCTGTCAGCACACTATCAAACACAAATTACACAATCCAAATGTAGTATGCCTAATTCTATTTGGTATAGGATCAATTTTAGCCTGAAATAAACTTATTACTAGTACTCAGGTCTTCAAACTACTTACTGAGATACAAAGGTCAACCATTCATTTTAAACAATACAATCGAACATATTCATGCATATTAAAAAGAGACCAAACACTGACTAGTTTGTAATTGACCTGTAACAGTGATTCTAGCTTGTTCTCAGCACCAGAAATCTTGATAAAATCATGCCGTGCAGTTGCAATCTTCTTGTGCAATGTCGATGTCCGCAGATGAGCTATTCCTTGAAACTCCTCATCAATCAACATTTGTACTGCCTGTAACATGTTAAAGCAGCTGTAGCTGTCTAGAAGAATGCAGAAGCATAATAAAAGGGATAAACCAGAACAGCAAGCTAGGGATATCCAAATTCTAGGCAGTTTGTTGTACCATATAAGGCCAGCACATATCAATTTTCTCTTAGGAAAAACAGAAGGCTATTATATTTGGATCCTTCAAAATCCCGAGTACCTCCGTGGATATGAAATGTCAAGGCTGAAAGGGATCCATTACAAAAAGGCTCACTAATGTGGGAGTATTTTATACTAAAATAAATAAATTTAAGATAGCCAGAAAAATATTCAAAATTAATAAGAGTGTCAGATAACTTAAGAATAAAAGATATTAAAGGAATATATAGCCACGTCCCCATTCTTATATTTGCAAACAAGCCTACGTAGTAATTGGTCTTGTACTTGTGCCTATAGCCAAGTAACAATAAATATGTGAAGTTTGGAATACCTTTGTCATTGTTGCAGTGACCAAAACAGTTTGATATCCTTGATCATCAGGTTTTGATGCACGATGCTTTAATGGGCCTAGAAATTGGCGAATGTCAGGACCAAAGCCCTGATCAAACATGGTGTCTGCCTCATCCAAAACCTACCACACAAACTACCACAATCATTCTGTTTTCCAAATAAAAAATAATTAACAATACCAAAATCATGAGTCATTTAGTTGAGAAGTCTAATTGTTCAAAAATTGACACCCACCAAATACTTGATGTCACCATAAACCATGTTCCCGTCTTTTATATGTTGAAGAACCCTTCCAGGAGTCCCAACCACCATGTCAATTGGAACATTTAATGAATCCTCTTGAGGTCTCATGCGGCCACCACCACTGACCATGGTAGATCTAAAACGTGCATGATGACTTATAGACTTCGCCACACGAAAGACCTACACAAATCTTCCAAAATTAACAGCTACAAAAAGACTTCCATCAATAGTAATCACGACTAGTTTCAAACTCTAGTTAAAAAATTAATCAGTACCTGCTCACATAGCTCCCTTGTAGGACACAGCACAACAGCTCGAGGACGCCTGGGTTTCATCAGCATACCATACAACAATTCATCATGTCTCAATAGCTACACAGCAAAAAGCTGTATGTAAGGGGCTTTCCTTTACAGGAGAAGATTACTAGTTCTATTGCTTCAGAACATGTTCACTACTATCGGATGCACAATTCAGCATAGGTTACCTCCATGCTTTAGGGCCTGTTTGTTTCATGTAATTGAATACATAAGAATTGTAAGACTTCTTTTTCTAGAAATGGTTAAAATCGAAGAAACAAATCAGAGTCTCCAAAAAAAAAAATGACCACCAAATTATCTCCTCTCTAATGGAAAATAAGGGGAGGTGGGAAATGAATATCCAGTAACCACCCTAGTAATTCAAACTCTAGGAAAGTGAGGGTTGCATCTATGTTTCTACCTTATATCTTTCACCAACAAACCTCAAATCTTTTACCTCTCACCTCTTTCTCAATCCTTCCTTGGATCTCATTTGACCATGAATTCCTATGTATTCAATTCCCAAACAGGCCCTTAGTGATTTAATGGGACCCCATTATTGTTAAGACGTGTCCCTAGAAAGCCCCAGATCATCCGAAGCATCCAATGTTCCATTAACAAAATACTTTGTTAAAAACCAATATAAAGCAGAACTCACAAGCATATATCAAATATTTGGATGGATGCACATGGCCTAGTTGTTGGCAATTGGGGGAAAGAAAGTATTGGAATTTGACTTACACCCATCAAAACAAGAAAAGAAAAATGAAGAACAGGATACCTGAACAATGGGCAACATGTAAGCCAGGGTCTTTCCAGAACCAGTATGAGACCCCAATACCACACTCTTCCTCTCCAAAACCGAAGGGATCCCCAGGCACTGAATCTCAGTCGGAACAGAAATGCCCAACTCTTCCAGAACACCCATCACCTCCACTTCAAGACCCAATTCTTCAAAACTAGAGACCACCGGTTTCTCTTCCTGCTTCTTGATGGAACCCTTCTTCTTCTTCTCATCGGCCCTGGAGAGAGCATGAGATGGGATTGGCTGGGCCTTTGCAGAATCTTTTAGATGCCTGATTCTCAGCTTCTCGAGAAGAAGAGAGTGTCGGAGGGGTTGGAGCTGCTCTTGGGTTTCGGTGGAGATGGTGGCGGCGGTGGATAAGCAGCGAGGCTTAAACCCTAGCAAAACCCTAGAGGGTCTGAGGGTTGATGGGTATCTCTTGATTGTAGAAGAAGAGAAGAGGAGGAGGTTGGAGGAGAAGGAGAGGCTGAGGAGACTTCTTCCGCCCATGGCTTCGGCTGCCGCTTCTGCAAATGCGGCCCGCTACGATATTGTTAGGTATGCGTTGGAACGGATATGTGATATTTTCCTTTTGTAACGGATATGTGAATGTGATGATCATAAGCCCAAACGGGCTGGATCCACCCCGAACCATCGTGGGCCCGACCTGGGTCCATAAAGATGGATCCATGCGATGCAATTCTTACTTTTGTGCCTTCCAAATTCAAAATAAGATGCGAAGTGCATTAGTATAATTTGAAAAATGCGCTTCAAAATAATAAAAGTTAAGCTATTGAACGATATATAACTCAAGCTACTCTGTAATATCAATAGCTCAATCTATTTAGTATGTGAATGTAATTTTTTAGAATTTGAATCCTCAGGTCAACCTATTCAGATCTAATTTTCAATCCGAATGTTCGAACCCTATTTGCATGACCCATGGCCGAATTTCTCCCAATCCAAAATGGTAGTTCCAATACCCACTTTATTTAGAATTTGAGAGTTCAGATATTTGAATAATCAAGTATCCATTTGTAACCTTACTCACAAAAACGTCTTTAATCATGTGTTGATCGACGTGAGCTTAGCTATGAGGATCTCGCCCAGAACCCTTCTTAAGAATACACTCCTCCAAATCTATTCAATCCGGAATGATATACACGATTGAACAAAGTTTTTTTTTTTTCTTTTCTTTTTTAAAGATTTTTACTGCATTTATATCACTGGACTTCAAAATTACCAGACATGGTGTTATGTTTTAAAATTTTATCGGGCAGGTTGTTTTTTTTACTTGTATAAATTATTAATGTGCCTATTTAATATGATATCGCACAGTTCTTTGGTGTGTACCGATTCTTTAGTTACCAAATGTGTTTTCTCGTATTTATCCAGTGGGAACAAAAAAACAACCCGTTGGCACGATGCCAAACAGGGCCTTAGTGTGAGTTTTAGGTTAAATTTTAAAGTCATCGGGAGGTGCCTCATATAAATTGCTGGGATGAAGCAAAAGTTGGCTCTCTATATATTAGTAAAATGCACTTACACATTAAGTTCAATGAGGTCATCAGCATTTGATATTTTTCATGAGCTGGATTGAGCTGGGGCAAAGCTTATCCAAGACTGACCCATTCATTTATACCAAATAAGTTGGGCTGGGAATACATAGGCTAGGCCTATGTCCAGCCCATTAGACTATTGGGCCTGAAAATTAGGCCCGATTCATCCATTAAATTTACAACACAACTCGAATCAAGCCCAATGAGTGATAGATTCAGGTTAAGCACAGGCTGGCCTGGCCCATGAGAACCCCTCTGTTCAGCCACTTCAAATTTTTTGAATTATTTGATTGCGAGGGCTTCTCAATGAAGGGGTAGGTTAAGATCCAATGGTTATCGTTCATGAAGAAGGGTGGGCCACACTCATAAATCTGGGAAGGAGAGAAAAAAAGGTGGTCAAATTGACATTCCTAACGTTGTCTCGGTGATCAAATGGCCTACTTCAGACATTGATAACTTTGTCTACAGGCCTTGAATCTATGACGTTTATTGTTCATTCTGAAGCTCCCCTCTGTTCTGAGGAATCAACTCCATTTGAAGAAGGAAATATAAAAGCCTCAAAACTGTTGGATGCCAAGCCAAGGTCTGCACTACAAAAGTGATTGAATGACTATATTCCCTCTCGATTTCATTTAGTTCCTTCAGTTACTTTTGCCTGGTTATTGATTGAACAGCATGCTTTGATGCCTCCAGTTTTGACCCATGTTACCTTCAGTAGTTCATTCCATACTGGTTAATTTTCTCATTAGAAGAAGCCTACTTGATCACATTACTCTAGGAAAATCTCAGTGTCCTCATCAACAAACAAACTCATCCAAATTTTAAATCTTTGCACTTCGTTTTAAAGTCTATAACGGTTGACCATTTTTATCAAGTTATATTCATTATATTACAGCATTACATGGCTTCCTAGAACACATGGGGTTATTCAGAGAGACGAATTAGATTCCCATAATCGTACAAGTCAGCGAATTTCCAAAGTTGCATTGAGAGTATGATTCAAATGTTGATCCTTCTTCATTTCTGATGACCTTCCATTCTAAGCTGCTATTTGCAAAGAGTGCGAGAGAAATTATAATCCAATAATCAAACACTAATTGGGGGTGGTGATCACAACAAGTCTTCACATGCAATTGAAGCTCATGGATTTCGAGGTGTGCATCGAAATGATGGTTCGCAGAGAGAGATCAAAATTCTAGAAGGAAGATTGCACAGAAAAGACAGTATCTAACTTCATGAGTTTAATAATTTTTCTCGAATCTGAAACTTGATTAGTTTGTCATAGAATTCTATGCTCCCACTTCTAAAAATAGAATCCCAAAGATCGCCCTATATATGTCCTTCTAAAAATTTAGGAATTTTGGCAAGGACTACTAGGCCAAAATGGGCTCATCGTAGAGCAACTAGAACTCTTCCGACCCATGCTTTTGAGGGGTGGGCTCCACCCGAGGGAGATTATTGAAAAGTATTTATGCATTCTTTACTTACGCCCGGAGGACAAGTTTGAATCCAAGGAAGAATGACTTAGTGCCAAAAAAAATAAATAAATAGATAAATAAAAAAATAATATGTGTGCCACCAAAAGTGCACCGATCAGGTTCCACATGAGGGGGAGGGGGAGTGGGCTCCACCCTAGGGGTCTATTGAAAGACATGCTACAATATGCAGATGGTGCTAGAACAACCAAGTATTGTTGGAGACAATCAATTATTCAACACAGAAGCTATCTCTGAACTTCTGTCATGGGAGAATTAGAAGGAACAAGAGAACATTTACAATAAGAATACAAAATGTTATTGTGTTTAGAATTATCCCTTGCCCTCTTCCAATCAGTGAACCTTAAAATGTTACATCTTTCATACCAATCACATAACCTTTCCCAATAACACCCCCTTTCAATTTGAGTTGCTATTATTCTCTTCCCCAGAAATTGCAAAGATGAGAAAGAGACACAGAGGTGACACCACATAAGCAGCAACCTTCAGCAACTCTTCAGTGTCTCTTGAAATCGCCCCAATCCGAGACCAGTCCCCACTGTATCTGAATTTTATTATTCCAACGTCCAAACACATGTAAATTCCATTTGATCAAATCTTGAAACAAACAGTAGAGGAGGTCTAACTAACTGAAATAGATCCGATTATACTTTAGATGATTAAAATACCGAAAACACTCAGAAGAGAGGGAAAGAGAAGTACCCAGCATCTATAAATCCCAATCCAAGAACGGCAACAACAGATCTAGCAATGAGGGCATTTGAGACTCTGAGAGGGAAAATGGGGTCTTTGCCATTTGATTTTTCACTGAGATTTCTTCCTTTCGCTGATGTGGGCCATGATTTTCTGCCATTATTCTTGCCAAAAGGATGATGAAAGAGGCTGGAATGCATACAACACTTTCCTGCAGCAAGCATTTTCTCCAGTTCAATTCTCTTGGCCTTGTGTTTTTTACTTTGTTTTGTTTTTCCTCAGTCCACAGTTTGTGTGGTTAAGATATTCGTATCCGAGCTTAGATTTTTGTGGTCTATGTATTGTCCCCCTAGTATGAGCCCCTGTCACAAGGTGTGCAACTGCAAATGGACCTCCCATTAAACCACCTGCCCTGAGGACCCAACTCAAAAAAGTCAAGTGGGGAACTTTATGATCTGGACCCAAATGGGTCAAGACCCTGTACTTGAATATGTCATTGTATAATGTTTTTAATGGATAACAACATATTATATATAAAATGTATGGTATGTATTATTATGATCGTATTCAACATATTTAAAGAAATTAATGATATTTCAGATTAACATTTTGATATAAAATTTGATAAATATATAACATAAAATAATGTACTTTGGTTTGAGTAGGGTCTGGATCCATTGACTTGGGCCTGCATGTCTGGATTCTGGGTACAAAGAGCAGTGATTGGGCCTAACCCAAGTCCGGGTTGTTTTTATCTCCAGTCAGTCCTCTCTGCTTGCAATGTTTTATCTTGGGAAGAATACACACATATATATATTTATAATTTGTGTTTTAAGTCTTGACATGTTAATAAAGAAAAAACAAGTGGTTGTTGATTAGCCATTTAGTACAAACCAATTTCCTATGACATTTATAAAATCTTTGACTAATTATTTTGATCATCAATCCCAAAAGTCACGACGCCTAATGTGAGCTCAGGCTCAAGCCCATTCACTTACATAAGAACCAGGCCTGGACCTGAGATTGCCCATCTGGTTAAGGTAGGAGTGGCAATTTCTGATCTCACTCACCAACTAAACCCAACCCTGCCTGAGTTATTAAGGATGGTTTGACCCTTCTTATTTTGGGTTTGGGGAAACATTGGCATTTTTATTTTTATTCTTTTATGACTGGGGTCCTGCAGGTGGCGCCCGCTAAATCCACACGAACGCAACATTAGCATTTTTTACCTAATCAATGATGGGATGAAGTCAAGTTGAGTCCATTCTTTCTACTCAACCAGCGAACCCAACTCCTCCTTTTTCTTCTTTTTTTTTTTTTTTTGTTTGGAAACCAACCAACCCAACTCAAACCCAAGTTATTCGATGGGTTGGCTTGTCTCTTTTAACTTTAGTTGGGTTTAGGTTGACAATTTCAACCCAACTAATAAATGAGTTATAGTTATGGCTTGAGCCTAAACGTGCAACCAACTAGGCTCAACCAAACCCAACCCAAACCCAATCCATTGCCATCTTCAAGCAAAACATGAAAGCCTGAGCCGGCTCACTAGCTCATTAATATCTGGGCTTGAGCTCGGACCAGGGCATTAGCGCATTTAAGATCCTAATATTCTTTCCTAATGGCATATTCAGCTGGTGGATTTACTCCAACCTAATTATAATTCCATTTCAATGGCCCATCATGCCAATCATCTTGAATACAGGCTGATTCTTCTGGCACATTCGCCAAGGCCACAAAGGTTTTGACCTAAGTCCAACATCTTGCGTATTGATCTCATCAGGGCTGTTTAGCTCATCCAGTGGTCCATAACATTTTGTCTGAACTGCTATGTTTTTAAATTGGCATTTCAAATTCTTCTTTTGTAAATTTGAACATTTTCTTCAGTTATTAACATTTATATATTTCTTTGTTAGTTTTTATGTTTCATGATAATGACTTTCAATGATGGGCTGTGGCATGTTGGTGGAGTTTTAGTTGCCCAGTTGAATGCAGTTATGGCTTTTGGATTAGAGATCTATGAATAATCAGCCATGTAAGGCATCTACAGTTAAATAGTTACATTTCAGCTGGCCATTATATCATGTTATAAGTCATAAAATTGAAATTCTCCCATGAGCAGGCTTATCTGGATTGCTATAACAACCGATCCATGATTAAAGTAGAAAGCAATAGAAGTTATTGGTCAGATCTCCATGAATCGCAATATTAAACACCCTCTAGAAATCTGGCTCAATATTTATTTTAATAAGTGGGTTTAAAGTTTAAACCATAGGTCTTCCAGACTGTGACCCAGATTTCCTGATCTCAAACAGATTACAATCAGAACGGACTCTGGCACAGCACATGGACTTGCAATCTTAAATATAAATGTGGCCTGCCTTGTAATTTAAAAAGAGCAGCTATTCATCCTGCCCGTTGATCAGCTGGTAAGGAAAATGTGTATTGTGTGTGAGTGCATTGAGTATGAGTCTCTTATAAAAGAAAATAAATAAATAACAAAATGGCTATGCTTAAGTGAAGGGTCTGAAAGTCAAAATTATCCCATCCTCCCTCTCCAACTATCTGGAGTCAATGGCACAAAGAGAGCCAAGATCATACTGAAAACCTTGTATAACCTATGATGCACGGGTTCTATAAAATAGTCCATGTATTATATTGTACGTATTCATATTTGATACTTCACTTTTTATTTATTAAATTTTTGTTCCTGCAATGTTCATGGCTTGTCTCCATCCATGCTGTATCTTGAAATCATTGCTTATAGTCATACATATAAGCATGTGAATGAAGCTAACTTTTGGCCGGACCCGTATATACCCCCAAGTCTATCACAAAACATATGGCCATTGAGCCCGCTCAACTGGAGATTTGGGGGCTCCAACTGTCGAACAAGGAATGTTCTTTTCAGAGTATAGGATTTTTATATTCTCCCCCTAACAAACACTAGCTAGAGTCATCTATATAAGTTGACGTGCAAGCTTTCCATCTCTTGAATCAAAGTCATCATCATAGTGTAATTATAAGAATTAGATAGTCAAGGCTCAAGAAACATTTTCTTTCCATGCACTTTTTACAGAGGAGCAGACTCCTTTTAAGTAAACAGGCATATGCAGAAAACTAAAATGAAAGAGCATACAAGTAGGACCCTTGCACTCGAATTTTCACTCCAATGGAATGTTGCGGCAACATGGTATCTTGAATAGGTGTAATGTAATGTGGAAGCAACAGAAACCCAATAAAAGTGGAAAGGGTTTCACTTAAAATCAATGATAACTGCCCTCATCTTTTAGTCAACACCTTGCATGCATGTTCCCAAAGCTTAAAGAATAGGATTCAAAGTTCCAACTGTAGGGACAGCATAAGCAGGCATGTCATGATTTTCACTCCTTTTTATTCAACAGTATATTTGGATTTGGTTAAGGTTCTGTGGGCTCTTAGGAGCCTTTATGTTGCAATCGTTTATGTTTCAGTGGCTATTTCCGTTTTTCTTACAAATAAGTAAAAATAAGATATTTAATCTTGATTAGTTGGTGTGCAACCAAACACCTATATTCTGAGGTCGATCTATTTTATAGGCTAAGTTAAGCAACCGGAAGATAACTAAGATGACATTACTGCACACAGCCAATGTGGTGCCAAATGTACAAAGCACAATTATTTATGATGGGCATGAAAGAGGCCCTATTTCTGGCCAAACTTAGATGGCCTATGTCTGGTCAAACTTAGATGGTATATGATGGGTTGTAATTTCTTTTGGGTAAAGTTCAAAACAACATTGTTAGATCCACCTTGTGGATGTAAATTGAATGACCAACTATGAAGTATGAACTGCTTGCACATGCAAGCATCATGTGGCCCACTTGGGGTCCAACCATTCCCCTTTGCACATGACACTTACCACCCAAAAGGTGTAATGTGCCAAATTTGACTTCAAACAATAAAAACTAGATTATGTAGCGCAGAAATATCTTTCATTCAGTTTAACCCTTGATATTGATGATCACCCGCCCCTAACATAAGTTGGCTTTGGGCTTGTTTGGCAATTAACTAGTTAAAGTAAAATAAAGTGAATTCAAACAAGAAATGACAAAGGTCATAACAAAAGTATATAATTTCAGAATTCCCTCCAAAGTTTTCAAAAAAAATAAAAAAAGCAGCTTCCTTTCTCCACTAGAAGACAAAAACTCAACTTTTCTTTTATAAAAAAGTCAAAAATATTTCATACCATACAGCTAAAAACAAAATATTCTCATAACATTTTATATTTTATTCTCTCTTGATTTGATGCTTCACCTCATCATACTTCAATTCACCATACATCAAAAAAGGCCATAGGGTATTTTTTAGTATGATTATCTACGCCAGATCAATTGGGTTGGGTTGACTTAGGATAGTTGAGATGGTGAGAGAGTGAGGCTGTGTGATCCTTTGCTTTGCTTCGTTACAACAGCTTGTTGACTTCACCTAATCACATCATAACTCAAAAAACTAATCACATTATGAATCTAATCCATCAATCTATCATATCTGGTTTTAATCACATCATAGGACAATTATAATCCAATCCTAATCTTATAAGATGAACTCATCCTTGTCAATATATCCAACCTTCTTTGAAATAATCTCTATTAATGATTGGATTAGGCTAATCCTTAATCCTTGTATAGGATTCCCATCGATTGCCTTTCCCCTGCATTTGCCATGGCGTAAGTAGGCTATGTAAAGGTGATCATTGCTTGAAGGTATTATTTGGATTAATCGAATGTAATCTAATTTCTAATTATATATATGGGTAGCAATTATCTTCTGGGAGACAGCCTAGTGGGGCCACCTGGGAGATTTCAGATCCTAAAGATCCATGTATGAGCCCTCCAAAATCATTGGTCCAAAAAGTTGGATTGAATTTGGTCCAAGAGGTTGGGTCTTAAATCCAACGGTGATTGTAGTTTTTTGCTAATGTTAAATTGGGGCTGAAGGCAACTCATGCCTCCGGTTGGGGGTAGTTTGTCAGGGTGGGTTTGGATCAAATGGGCTTTGGAGTGTGCCCTTTAGGGTGGTAGAGCAGGCAAAAGTCAACTCGACCTGACTTGCATATGACCTGCACAACCAAGCCTGCATAATATATGGGTCGGCCGCGAGTCAAGGTTTTCTGACCCACATTTAAACCGGTGGGATTAGGTTCAACCCGTTTAACTCGCATAACCTGTTTTTCTTTTTCTTTGTAACTAAAACTTAAAGTCAATACTCAATTCTATGGAGTGTATCTTTTTATTTTGATGTTTTTATTTTATTTCTATTAGTTTTGCTATCCTATTTCTATACTCGCTATTTAAAAAATATATACTATACTCAAGGTATAAATAATTCTTTTTCTTTCCTTTTTTCTCTAGTAGGCCCTTTGTTAGCTTACTTAAGAATATTTTTGTGTGCTCTTCTCTATCAAGAGGATCGTGAATATGAAGAAAATATAATGGATATGACATAAACAAAATAAAATATTCAAATAATGGTTGAGTTCATGCTAATGTCTACATTATTTTCTCCTTAAGCTAGCACAAACCAGAGAAAAAGGCTAACTATGGCATCATGCAACCCAATATCGGCTGACACTAGGTTTGGTTTTAGGTCCTATAAGCTGTGAATTAAAATTAGGCTTATCATAATCCAAACAGAGATAGTCTATTTTGCCTATCATGACAGATTTTAAATTGCATCAATAGGATTTAAGAAGTTTTAAAAATTAACTTAATGGCTTGGGTCTGCGGAATTATTAATGAGAAGATGGAACCACAATCAGAACTGGTCTCGTATATGAGAGGGTTTGGATTTAGATCTAGGTAGAGAATTATATGGGAAAAAGATCTAGCTTTGGGAGGGATTATTGAAAATTGAGGAAATATATTAGGTCCCGTGTCCACGGATAAAAATCAAGGTAGAACCGGACCCGACTTGTTTAGGTCGCAGGTCCAAAAAAAGATTCAAATCTAATTTTTAATTTGTCGGAACCTCCAGGTAATCGGAGTATCGGAACCCATTTACATCCGGAGAGTCACGTAAGAGTCAAATAAGAGAATTCATTCCTAACAAAACCATGGCCGATTCGATATTGTTTCCAAATCCAAAGATTCCTAAATAGTGTACAGAGAACAAGTCCTAGAGAATTGAAATTAACAAAATGTATATCTTTTCATGATTTAACTGTGGCACTGCTATAGTCTACAGCCATGGCAAACCAATTTAAAGATAGATGTTAACAGGATTGGTGTCTACATGAAATATGTACCAATTATGGAGCAGAGAATGTGTGTAGTGAAGGAAATCCCGATGACTTGATCATAGGTGGGGTTGGGCTTCTGAGATGCTCACCTGTAGGTGGGAATTGATCATGTGTATAGTTTTTGGTCTTATCCTTGGGTTGGGTAGTTGTAGGTAGCTCACCTATCGAAAGTTGGCCAGAAGTGAGAACAAATACATACCTCTGAAACACGGCACCAAACGCACATGGATGATTTTGTACTCTAATGCATTTCTGCACCCTACGTTAGAGCTTGGGGGCATTCTATCTAAAAGCAAATCTGTTTAGGAATGAGTGGCCCTGTCTCAGATATAGAAAGGAAGAATCTTACTCTGCAACACCAGGGAGCAAGCCTTTCCAAATAGACTAGTCCTTTGACAGAAGGTCTCACCGTGAAATTAACCTGGTTCCCATTAACAAAATCATGGTCAACCAGCCAGCAGATGTACACGTCAATAAGTTGTTTTAAGGTGATGATCACAACCACCTAAAACTCAGGACATGGCATGTAAGTGGGTTCGCTGATTTGTGATTTGTAGACTAGATGTTTATGAAAGTAAACTTGGTTGCTAATTGTTGACTCAAACTGAGGCATTGATCAGATGACTATCAATGTTATATGCAACAATTTTATGGTGGATGCTAAATTTAGCAACTCCTTGTTCTTTAGTCGGATCAAGATGAAGCTTGTCCAAAGCTCTGTTTAGTAAAGGCTTGGTGAATCACCACGGTAAAATATACATATATATTTTTAATGTTAACGAATGTTGAACAAACTTATCAGTAAATGAGGGGAATACCGAAAAGCCAAAAAGAAGAAAAAAGAGAAACGCCAACTTAACACCACCAAAATTAGACCCAGGGCCCAGCAAAATATATGTACTGCTTCGTTGTAAACATGTCGTGCTAGACTTGGTTCAAGTTTAATTTGGACTTGCACGTTTGTTTAGCACAAGGAGTTGGGTGGGGAGAAAGAAGTGGGCAAGTTAACTAATGACGTAACCCCAGGAAACTTCTTTTCTTTTACCATAATAAAAAAAGTAGTAGAATGTGATGTAGTATACTAATTAATGACACAAAAAAAAAAGGTGCCTTTTTAATCTGCCATCACTCTTTCACCACGTATACATCATATCATACTACCCATCCATATATTTTAACACACCTCTGGTTTAACTTTGTCATACTTAGAGCAACTCCAATAGAGGTGTTATTTGTCCACGTCAGCCCCCGACGGCTATAAATGACATGTGACATTATTTCCAACAAATTTGTCTAATCCTAAATGGCATTTGACATTTGTGATGGTATGCCAAATTTGGCATGCCGTAAAGTAGGCATACCATAAAGCAAATGTCAAATATTTCTTTTAAATGAAATAATGGTGATGAATATACTTGCCTTGTAAGCCTTTGATACAAGAATAATAAAATAATAATTTGCATTTGAAAAAAATAATAAATTAATATCTTTCTTGGAGTTGCCCAAGTAAGAATGCCAAAATACATATGCCAAATTTTACCACATAAGCCTTCATTTTAAAAAATGCATCTCTAAATTTAACATCTCTCTTGAAGATGCTCGCCTTGATCTTATGCTCGCCTTGATCATTTTTATAACCTCTAGTCCATCCATGTAAACAAACATTCTAGTTATCTTCCTAGAACTGAGTAGACACATTTATAACATATTCAACCTTCCCATCCCACTAGAGAACAAGGGATAATCCAATGCTAACCAGTAAGGGTTGGGTGACTTATTAAAAAAACTTAGAATTGAGATAGTTTACAATTCCTACCATGCCATAAAATGAAAAACAATTCCTACCTTCTCATCATACAGATTCTCTGTTGCCCCAATGTTGGCCTAAGAATATTTTGCAATCGTAATGGGGTCGTCATATAACACCCATTTAAAAGAAGAAAAAAAAAAGAAAAAAAGAAAAGCCATAATAATTGTCAGAGGGGACAGATGGAAATCCCTATCAAGCTACTTTCTGACACTTCTTTTTATGGGCCCACTTATTTACCGTGGCCCGCCGTCAGAAAGAAAATAAAAGCCGGAAAAAGAGTGGGGGAAAGAAAGTATCCGAATCCGTCCAGAGCATCAAGCATCAAGACTCAAGAGTAAAGAATGGGGCAAGCTTTGCCACCACTCCTTGAAAACAAACATGTCCAGAAATGCGGAAAGGAAATCCAATTCCAAGAGGACTTAACCATGGGTCATATGAGGAAATTTCGCAGAACCTACACCAGGGACTAATTCATGTGTACTAGTTGCTTATAAAAACTCTAAATTAGAATTATATTGAATCCTAGATACCTAATCCTTTGGAGATTTTTAACTCTGTTTTATGCCGGCCCAAATTGGTGGCCTTCACTGACTGACATGAGGATCCAATGAAGATGAGGATTTCCTAAGATTCTATAATATTAGGAAGTTAGAATTCTCTATTTTGGGTGAATCACAAAATAGATGCCTCAAGAGCAAAGAAAACAATAATTGTCAAAAGAAAAAAATTAACACAGCGTATGTCATCTCTATTTCTTCTTCTTCCTATTTTTTTTTATTTTTTTATTTTTTTATTTTTTATTTTTTTATTATGATATGCATCTAACACCCCACATACTAAACGTGTTGAGAAATGCATTCCATTTGAATGGGAGTATTGAAAAGTACTCGTATGTTGCCTGTACTCACACCGGAGGTTTTGATAGGACCAGTTATAGTTAAAAAAATTGAACACTAAAGTTAGCAGTAAAGAAAAAGAAATCACCTTATAATTTTAAGTTCTAATATGTAGCACTCAATGACCTAACTATCATGTTGTATGATTTATGGTAACAAAGATGCGTATGATTTATGCTAATAGCAATAATAATATTAGAAGATTGGATATCACAATATCTTCTAACTTGTTGTGTACAAAAGCTATGGCTCAAAGGCAATGAACGTACAATTATTCAAAAGTAAGCATTGCTTCCACACTTGAACAACATTATAACAATAATGTTGTAAGGTGAGAAGGGACTAAAACTGTTGCAACTATGAGTAGGATAGTGTTATAACCATCATCTGGTTCTTAAGTAGATCATAATAATATACAAAGATTGATGCATATATAGTATTTTTCATTTGTAGATCACCATCTAACCACAATCCCTGAGTTAAAGGCTAGGTTTTTTTTTTTTTTTTGCCAATTAAGTGAGTTCTAGTTTTTGCATCTTTTAAAGATGAAGAAAGCTCAAGATGCTTATTTTTATTATTGGAATAATCTATCTGTACGTTAGTTCCTATAGGGGACCATGGTTTGGTAGTATTAATTGTCAAAGGTTTTGATTTGTTAAGTCCTATAGGGGACCATGGTTTGGTAGTATTAATTGTCAAAGGTTTTGATTTGATAAGCCTGGTTGTGAAAAGGGCCATTCATAAATTTGCTACTTATAATGAGTGTCTTGGTATGTTGGAAATGGACAGAACCACAAAAAAACAGAACAATAAAGATCAATTCTTGGGTGCCTAAGATCTACCAACTTAGAATAAGTACCAGTTTATTGTCTAGATGTGACAATTGAGTCTATGGACTGATATAGTGGAGACAAGCGTATGAAATCCAACAAGTGAAATAGAAATCTAATAGAAAATGGATTGTTGAGAAAAATATCAAATGGCCAATCTTTTGGGACTTTCTTTCACTGACTTTTCTTTCCCTTTTTTTTTTTTCTTTTTTCTTTGACAAATCTATGCATTCAAGATCATCAAAAAATTGTGAGTGTTGGACGCTTTTCTATCCATGATAGAGATTACAAATGAATGGTTTAAATATGATGCATGGCCTTTTAGGGTTTAGGTGTGATTTTTCTCCAATTTGAGTGATATGTGTTATTGAGTTGGTCATTTATATAAAATATAAGTTTCACACATATTGATCTAATAGTGCATACATATTGCTGTTACTAGAGTGAAATTCGCGCCACTGGTAACATAGAGAGGTAAGTGATACGAATGGGATGGATGGCAAAAAAGTCCCCAACACAAGACAATTTAGGTAAGTTGGCATCAATGCACTGCTAGTTTCGTCATAGGAAACTTTCGCCTCATGGGAATCCCACATGGCTGTTTTTCAGCACTTTTGATTGGAGCCTTCAATTTAGGGTTTTTTCTTTATAGATGGTGGGAGTTGAAAATTATGTGTCGCTTTATATAGACTCCCGCAAGTGATTCGTGGTGCAATATAAGCTCATTTCCAAGGGGTTCTAAGTTGGTTGGAAACCTTGTCATGTGTGAGTTTTTTCTCGTCACATGTCTGAGTCTTCCCACCCCACAAGTACATATACCTTCTTATTGCTTGTGTGAGTGCTCTGTTCCATGTGTGCGGGTAGGAGATTTTTAGTGACGCCCCTAAATTGCAAAAACCCCTTTCAGGTAAACTAGGCGCCCTCGCCCCCGCCCCACGACCCTGGTTTCTACCTCAGTATGCAGAGTGCTCTCATGGAGCCGAGCCCCCTTGGCCGGGGTAAAAAATAAAAAAACCACAAGATCATTTCTCCTCTACTAAAGGGGTTGAAATCGAATGATTAGATGTCATGATTCACAGTAGATCTTCAATAATCTCTCTTTGATGGGAAATAATTTCCCACCTTTCACTTTGATAAACTAGATCTTAGATGGCCCCCACCTTAGATCAATCATTCACATGTTGCTTCTTTAATACTCGTTGAAAAACCCTTTATTTTAGAACGAATTAGCAACAGTTCATTTGCTAGTCATAGACGTTCTTTTAAATGTAGCATGGTAGCTGTGTGCCAAATGCAAATAAGATGTTTCTTTTATGATCATATATGCAAAAGTTAAAGCTTTTCATTTTTATACGACACTGATGAATCATTCAAAGGTCAAAACCGAAATTTGAAAAAAAAGAAAACATAGTACAAAGTATTGTAGATAAGCCGACAAATCATGTGAAGGAACCTGAAAAAATTACCACTTGATAACTTACAGTTTAAACTCTTTTCTACCATGCGGACCTTACACCCTAAGTAATCATACAATTACAGAGTAGTAGATATTATAAATTTGTAGTGTCGGTAATTGCAAATGATCTCAACGGCATCTTGAAGTTACCACTAGCAATGTGAATAACTACTATTCTTGAAATTATATCAATGATACAGTACGATCCAATAAAGCAATACAATATTCATACAGCAACGCTGCATTGCAGCCAAAGCAACCGTCCATAAGTTTTACTCCTTTCAATGAAGACCTCACCTTTTAACCTAACTTAAAATAAAAGCCATTAGTTGCAGCTTCTAATATCCTTTTCAGTTTTCAAGGACAAGTGACGCTGAACTCAGTTTAATGTATCAACTTACTGATGGTTCCTTTCCACAAGGAGGAGTAGGGGTTGATTCAAAATTTTGTTGGCTATTGACTACGGACTAGTGTAGTTATTAACATTTAGACGCGTTGCCTGCTGCCTTTATTATGATTTTCACAAAATGGGTGAGACCCACTTGCAGCTGTCTTCAATCAGTGGGCTCAAACATAGCTCCATCGACAAGGGGGGCCTTACCTTTGTTTTCATCTTTAATTTTGTCCCACATTGTGATTTCCATCAATTGATTGAATACCATTTTTCCATTGATTAGCAGCCCATGATTTCAGTGGATGCTGCCCTGGTTTCCATCAAAGGATAGGACTCACCTTGATATCCCGGGTTTTTCGCAAGTAAGAATAAAGTCAAGTCAGTTTTCCTGGACTCTACCGTAAAATTTCAACCATGTCTCAATCCCAAATGTTTAATCAAGTTTTTGGCTTTTTAATGGTAAGAGAGAGGGTATAGTGAGCCTCCTTTTTGTTAGGTAAGTGGCTTGCATGGCATATTATTTGATTAGTTCTCTAAGGTTGTTGATATTTGAGATTCTTTGCTTTAAGAGAATGATTTTGATCTATATGCTAAGATTTCGTACTCTATGGAATTCCATTTTTGCAAGAGGGGGGGATTCTATGTTTTTACCTATCTCTTAAGACATTGAAAGTTTTACAATCGAGGAAAATCAGTAGTTATATTCACATCAAAAAAATGCTATACCAAACGATGAAAGAGAGAACTATGCAAAAATGAGGGCAATTTTCTTATTCATTGCAGAATCCTCTTGTTAACAAACATATCACGAGGACTCATTTGGTTCTAAGCATTTCCAAAAGGATTTCTCTTCGTTTAGAATTTTTTATAACAGTGGTGTTATCTTCCTGGGACTCCAAATGAATTTGTGATTGAGGAGAATTTCATAAATTAACATTCCAAATGACACTTTTGTCAAGCAAAATTCTCATATATCAGACATTTGAAATGCTAATTAGCCCTGGCCATTTCAAAATTCTACTTGAGGGGGACAACATTTGAAACTCTCAAATGCAGCAAGACAAGAAACCCTTGTTGTTTGCAACCTAACGGCATATTTTTTTTTTCTAGAATTTCAAGAATTCATATCTAGAGACTTTCTAATTCTTCAAGAATGGTTTCCTTGAGGTTAAATTTCAAATCCCTTCTCCTTGTGGAGTACAAATCTCGACAAGAACTAAAGATAATTAAGTTTCAAAAGTTTCAATAGGTCATTTGAGGCGTTTAGTGTGCCTGGAATTCTAATGAAAGAAAATAACAATTTAAATATCACGCCATGTCAAGAAAATCCCATCATCCCAAATTCCTGTTATAAATCCTTCCAGGTTGTAAATATTAATCTTTTTATCGTATTTCATACTCCCTGCAAGTGCAGGGAATGAGACAGCATTTTAACAAAACTACACCAAATTTCCTCCATCTGCATAATGTTATATCTTGTCCCATAACTCGTACCATGGTGACATCACAAGGCAGCCGTTAGGTATAGGATGACCATCCACCTCCATCGATCTTCGCGTCAAGTGCCATTAATCTGTTATTAACTTTCACCCACTTGAATGTTCATCACTCCAGTCCAAACTCCAAAGCAAACCAACAGTAGCCGGCCATGATTTCACCCAGTCAGATTTGTCTCGTTGCACCCCAGACCCCAACCCCCTCTCCCTGTCCACTAGGCATCATTTGGTCCCTTGCATGTGGGAATTGGGATTCATGAGCGCTCTCTCTCTCCCTCTCTCTCTCTCTCCAAACTATATATATCCCCATGGAACCCTCTCTATGACAAGATCTCTACCCCACCCCACCACCCCATTTCAGCTTCTCCCCTGAGCAAACGCCATGGTTTCCGTGAAATCCCACTCCAAACACGTCTGCGTCATTGGAGGAGGCCCTTCTGGCCTGGTCAGTGCCAGAGAGCTGAAAAAGGAAGGCCACTCTGTGGTGGTCATCGAACAGAACCACGACGTGGGTGGCCAATGGCTCTACGAACCATGTGTGGAATCCGAAGATGCTTTGGGCAAAGAAGAATTCCTCAAAGTCCACAGCAGCATTTACGCCTCCCTCAGGCTCACTTCTTCTAGAGAGATCATGGGGTTTACAGATTTTCCCTTCTCTGTGAAGAAAGGCAGGGACATGAGGAGATTTCCAAGTCATAGGGAGCTTCATCTCTATCTCAAGGATTTTTGTGATTGGTTTGGGTTAAGGGAGATGATAAGGTTTAATACTAGGGTGGAATATGTGGGCATGCTTAATTATGGTGTTTTTGGTGAAGATCTGAAATGGGTTGTTAGATCTGTCGAGAAGAACACGGGGAAGGAGATGGAAGAGGTGTTTGATGCTGTGATTGTGGCTACTGGGCATTACTCGCACCCAAGACTACCTACCATTAAAGGTACGTAAATGTAATTAAATTATGTGTGTTGATTGCCTCTATCAGTCATTGCCTCCACCTGTTCATGTACATTAGCTCATTTTCCTCTTTTGATAAATGGTCTTCATTGAAAAGCACTCAAAATGAATGTAGTCCATCTTCGGCGGTGACGTATTCTCAAATTTTACTTCAATTGGTCTCGTTGTATAGTATTGGGCACATGACCGACTGATAAAGTGATTAATGCACATGATTATATATTATGATTTACAATAATTAGTCGGTATGCATAGTAGTTCTTCCTGTTAGGTACTAGATTCAGTCTCCTGTTGCTGATTTTTGAAGATAATGACAGGTGGTAACATGGTAAATATATGAAGTACAAAAAGAATTATATTATATATTTGAAGTACAAAACAAGTATATTATATACAAATGTATACTATGCTTTCCATTTTTCTTCTTAAATATAAAACATTGTGTTTCTCCATTAAGAGTGAAGATTTTTTTTTTTTGTAAAAAAATTCTAAAGTGAAAAATGAATTTTGGAAAAACTGCTTGAGATATTATATTGGCCATTGTGTAATGTTTGTGTTTGATGGCTGCTCTGTAGTTTTTACTATGAATTTATATGAGAGATGTTTGTCCTCAATGAGTTACAGCCATTGACCTAATTCGGTTTTCAAAATGAAAAGATAAACTTGAGTCAAGCTGAGGGATCTTCTTATACCAGTGGTTGAACTGTTGGAGCAGAAGGTGGTTTTGCCAAGAGGCTGACATGGCAGTTCAAACTGGTATTAAAGAAAGTGGTTGTGCTAATTAATTGCATAATTTAACTTCTTCCATCATTAGCAATCAACAAAATTAAGTTTTTAATAAGTACAAGATTAATTTGCTAAATGATTAAAAGAAAATACTGCAAAATCATAAAAATTTAAACAAAAACGATCTGAGATAAATTTTGACAGACCCATAGAAAAAACACCTAGTCACAACTCTGAGTTTGCAAAGTCAAATGCTTAACTCACAACCTCAAGGGGTAGCTCAGTTAGCGTAGGACCACGGTTTGCACTCGAAGGTTGTAGGTTCAAAACTGCACTACCACACTGGGGCTATAAGGGAGTTTATCCGACTTCCCCCGGGCCCAGAAGGATTAGTACAACCCAAAGGGTTGGGAATCCTCTGATAGCAAAAAAATAAAAATAAAAATTGCATGACTCACACAGGAGTCTACAAATACTTGACTCCTTAGCCTTAAAGTAGAGTCAATGCATGACTTACACAGGCGTCTACAAAGACTTGACTCCTTAACCTTTAAAGTAGAGCCAACTCTGCCGAGTCACTGAGTCAACTCAGGGAATCAGGAAGCGTTGCTTGAGGATAGCACCCTTTGTTGATTAATCCCTAGGAAACAAGTACATAAAAAACCTTTGTTTTCTTTTTTTTTTTTTGCTATATGGGTGAGTGGTATGGAGAAGCTTGTGTAACCTATCTATCCACAATATCGATCCCTGGACAGTTACGTGAGATGAGACACCCTTTCTTTTGATATCCATCAGCTTATGGCAAGGTGTGATCTTAGGCTAGGCCACCCGACCTGACCAAGCTTTAGGCCCATGGGCTAGACCTGAGAATAATTTTCCGGCCATGGTCTGTGTTTTAAGCCAATAAGTGGGATATATGCCCATGAACTAGAACAGTGCTAATTAAACGAGCCGTACCTCAAGTTATGTATAAAATATCTGACCGGTCTAACACATTCATACAAGATCTTGCATTTGGGCCAGGCCTCAGCTCGACCTTCATGTCCTTGGGCCAGAATAGGTCTGATAACTAACTTGGGAAAACTTGGTACAGGACTCATTTCAGCACAGTCCAGTCCGGTTCATTTCAGATCCCTGGTGTAACCTTGACTGGGCTGTGCTGGATCATTTGTAGATTCAGGTCCTAGATTATTCTATGTATTGTACCTGCAACCGACGTCAACAGCAAAGTAAAGGTCTATGCTTAACTCGCAAAAAACTGGTTCCTGACTGTTAATAATCAGTGACACCAAAAAAACCGCGCTGTTAGTCAACAGCATTACAATTTATATCAATACTGAGCTGGGTCTGGACCTGGTTTAGAAAGGCTTTAAGTTAAGTTGCATTCAACTTGTAAGCCGAGAATCAAGGGATAGCTCAATGGTGTGGGAGTCCTATTCTCACTCAACTGCCAAGAGTTCAATTCCTAGGTTCTTTCCCTTGCGTGTGCAGGTGGTCTTCTCCTTTGCATTTGCCAGGTTCACTCTTGCATCGGTCGGATATCTTTCTCTGCCAATCTTAAAGGAAAATATGGTGGACCACTGAAAACTGACTTTGTCACGGAAGACTTGTCTTTTATGCTTGGAAGGTTTAAGACTTTGACAGACGTACATGTATGTTCAAATTCCACAGAGAGGTTCTTTTAACTAAAAAGACTTGTAAACCCAGATGCAAGTATTCTTGGGCCGAATTGGGTCCTGATCTAGTTTCCAGGCTTTGGATTTCATGTGGGTCCACTTTAAACAGAAAAAAAAAAAAAAATGTTAGCATCAAAATTTACATAGGCTATTTTGCTATTTTGCTTGGTTCAAACTTTCACTGGTCAGTAAATGGCCAATTACTCATGTATCATTTGAATTACCCTTTCAGGAATGGATGCATGGAAAAGGAAGCAGATGCACAGTCATGTTTATAGGGTTCCCGAACCATTCCGCAATGAGGTAAGTAGGCCTAATTCTTTTGAACTTACTGGAGACCAATTTCTAAAGTCCCCAGTGACTGATATTGATTTTCCGGGGTTCTCAAGACTCGAAATGTATTGGAACTTCATTCCCACCTTTCTCATATTTTATTTTGCGCGCACAGCCTTATGTGGGGCCCACCAATTATCAATCTAACCCCTCACTCTCACTAGCCCTTGAATTTTATCCCCACTCTGTCTGAGTCTGATTACAACTACATCCACTGTGGGTTTTATCAGAAAAGAAAATGCATATAAATAAAATTGGTGAACTTTTAGGCCTATAAATAAAGGATTAGGATTAACAGATTTCAGGCAAAAGAGGGCTTCCCATCCCCTTACCCCCCCATGATTTGCATCCATCCAAACACCTGCCTCTGTAAATTAATAGTCATCTCTATGTGTCATTGATCTTACCATTAATCTCTCTTGGATTTAGTCACTAACATATCTTTACTAAAAAAAATTAACCATAAGATTTTTTTATTAGTTTTTTTTCTGGGTTATGTTTGGCCCACATGTCCTCAATTTCCTCTGCATATCCTATTCATCCCCATAGGTGCATACTTGGCTTGGAATATTTCATTATAAGTGCATCGATCCTTGTGTTGGCGCATGTGGGGCACATGGGTTGATGCTTGGAGGCATTGATCATGTGAATCACATGACTGAGTTCTAACCGTTGGATCTGTGGTAGCAAAACCCACATTTCTCAGTCATCGAAAGTGGGTCCTACCCTCTGGATCTTACTTAAGTTCTGTTTCCTTGAATTGTATTTGCATTGATATGATCCCTAATTTGATAAATAGTGTCCAAGACATCAAGATGCTGCTACTGATTAGAGTTTAAAATTATGATGTAAAAACAGGTAGTGGTTGTGATTGGAAACTCATTGAGTGGGCAAGACATATCCATGGAGCTTGTGGATGTAGCCAAAGAAGTTCATCTCAGTGCAAAATCTCTTGACATCTCCAATGGGTTATCTAAAGTAGTCTCAAAAACAAGTTCCCTGCACATTCATCCACAGGTACCTTTCCTATTCATGTACATGCCCTACCATTTTATGGTCATAACCATGTGTTATACTTTGTATGAATGCATGCATTTGTAGATAGATACATTTGAGTCATATCTCCCCAGCTCGACTTGCCCAAGTGACTCGGTAACTTGAGCAAGTCTGACCAAGTTTTTAGAGTTGAGTTTTCTTGGAAATTCTAAATAATCTGGACGTGTGAAATGGATATTATTTATGCAGATAGACTCCCTTCATGAGGATGGACGGGTTTCATTTGTTGATGGCTCAAGGGTCATTGCGGACTCAATTATCTATTGTACAGGGTAATTCATTCTCAAGTTCAATTTGCTTTACAGTTTTTTATAGTACAACTGCATATTGCTGGTGGTGGGGATATTTATTATCATCATCTGAAGAACCTTATTTCCTCAATCCAGGCTGAGGGGCATTAGATATTTAGATATCTATTGAAACAGTGAGTGAGGCCCTGCAGGTTTGATGCTCGCATGTGGATCGTAAAAGGATGTATATGCAGATCCAGATACAGTTCAGTTTTTATTTTGAGGAAGTGCAGTTAGTTTTGTGATAGGATTTTGGTGTTGATATTTGTTATAATACGCATTAAATATAATGGTTATTATAGGCGCATCATCATCGATGTCTTGGATTGGATTTTTAGTCCTATAATTATTTTATTTGTATATTGATCTCAAATCCAATGACCAACTGCCAAATTCAATTAGTAAAAGATAGCTGTTAAGTCAAGGTATGCACTATATATTACATAGTTATTCTGGTTCTTCAACAACGGAATAAACAGAGTGGGCTCCATTGACACCTCTAGTTTTTAACATTGCTGACCAAGGACAGAAAAAGCATTTGAAATTGAGAAGAGATTCACAATTTCAAATGCTTATATGGGTCATGGATGTTATACCAGAAGGGAATCATTAAATACAAAAATAATGGTGCTTGTTTTTGCAGGTATTCATACTCATTCCCATTTCTTGACACCAAAGGAATAGTTGTCGTGGATGATGATAGAGTGGGCCCCTTGTTTGAGCACACATTCCCTCCATCACTCGCTCCATCACTCTCCTTTGTGGGCATACCTAGAAAGGTGATCTGTCCTTTGCAGCAGCTTGCTTTCTTTATTTCTTTTGCTAATAGAACATTAATTCTCTAACAACTCTTTTATACTTGATGAGTATAAGCTTTTGATACTGTTGCCGAATGATTTAATTAATTTATTTGTGTTGATTCTTGTGTTGTGTAGATCATAGGGTTCCCTTTCTTTGAATCACAAGCAAGATGGATAGCTCAGCTTCTCTCTGGGAAAAAAACACTGCCATCATGGGATGATATGATGAAGTCCATCAAAGACTTCTATCATTCACTGGATGAAGCTGGCATGCCAAAGCACAAAACACATGAAATCGCCAATTTCGACGTACCTCTCTCTCTCTCTCTCTCTCAATGAAATGGCTCAGCTGGCTTTGATTTTCACCTGTAGGGATGTAAATGGGCTTGGTTGGTGTAAGCTTTTCTTGCGGTCCAAACCTGAGCTTTTCTTGCATTGGATCCTTCCTACAATCAAGTAGAGGGGCACCCAATGCTATCCCTAGTTATGGGAAAAACATCTCTGCTGGATTCTCTTCTTATCCAAGAGTGGCAATGGGTCAGGTGTGGTTGAGCTTTGCAAATAATATGTATAGGCTCAATCAGTACCTGACCCATTTGAATTGAGTTTAAAATTTCTTATCTGAACACAATTTGGAAGTTAAAAGAGTAAACATAATATGGAAATTAAAATGGTCAATCTGAACCACTAATTGACATGTTGGTGTTTGGGTTGGGTTGATGGATCATAATATGCAATTGATCGGATCGACTTAGGATGAGGTCAAATAGCAAGAATAAACTTAATCAAAACCCAACATGAGAATCATTTGGTTGGATCCAACCAAATCCGTCTTTCGGAGGAATCACATTTTAATGTTGCATTTGTTCTATATTCTTGGTGATGGAGAATCTCAGCAACTGACATGGATCCTATTTCCTGCAATCTTCTTTATGGTGTTACAGTACTGTGATAGATATGGAGATTACTGTGAGTTCCCTCATTTGGAGCAATGGAGGAGAGAACTTGTTCTAGCTACACTGAAAAATGCCGAAGAAAATCTGGAAACTTATCGTGATTCATGGTATGATGAAGAACAACTTCATGAGGCTCTTCAGAGCCCTCATTTTTCCCAGCTTTCTCACATTTGATTAAACTGTAATTATTTTTTTATATCTACACAATATATATTCGTGGACTTCTTGAAATTGCAAAGAATTGGAGAAAAAAGAGAAGGAAAGGGATATCCATGTAAGTTTCTTGTTGTTATATATTTGCCTGCAGCAGTGATTATTGCTCCATTTCTATGGGACTCATGGATGTATTAATTCCTTACCGAATCGTATTCTTCTGTCCATTAGAGCCATTTGGATGAGAAAAAGACTATTCCCTAGAGAATTCCTTTTCTCCCATTAAGATTTGTTCTGGAGACTAAAAGTAATTATCCTTTTAACAACTTTTGTTAAAAAAAATAAAAAATAAAATAAAATAAAAAACCAGGAGAAGTGTTTCTCTATTTAAGAAGCAGCAAAAATATCATTTTTTTACTATTAAAATGACACTTAATCATTTATACCTACCCTTAATGGATTTTCTCCATTGAAGTCCAAACATCAGGAAATTAGTAATTGTCACCGGAGAAAAATGGAGAATCTCCTCAAGGAAGCTCTGCAGCTTGAAGCGACTCTAAATGCTCCGCGGCTGCTTTGAGAGTTGAGACCTGATTGATGTGACCATTCACAAAATCTAAGTCCTTTATGCTGTATTTATGCAACAAGAGAATTTCGAGCGCCATAGATTTTCATTTGAAAGAGAAAGAGGAGAGTCTTGCATTCCCATCGCTTGTATAGGAAATCAAGATCCTCTTTATTGAGGAAGATTAATTTATTATTAATAATTTTTTGCATGAAGAAGTGTCACATTCAATGAGGGAAAGTGAGCTGAGTGAAAAATTAGAACAATTTGAGAGAGACAGAGAGAGAGAGAGAGAGAGAGAGATCGATCTACCTCCATTCTATACCTGACTGCTTTCTTGGGCCAAGTGCAATAGAAAGCCTAACGGAGCTTACTACATGTTCCCTTTGATTTGAGTTGACTACGCCGAGTCGGGAACACACGGCTCGGTCAGATGGAGTTCATGAACTATGCAACACACATCACACCACAAAATTTAGATAACTGAACCCTTGAACTCAAGAGGGCCGTGTGAAAAAGAGAGACCAGATGGAACAATAAGTTCCAACTTATGTCAGTTGTATGACCAAATCAACTCCACCTGATTGCCTAGTCAAAATGATGATCCTCAGTGCAAAGTGGATCTGAGTAGGAATATGGATCCAGACTCAGAGCTGAAGGTCAATCGATATGGATCCAGAACAAGGCCCTGGCCAGGACCCAATTTTTGATTTTATGGCCCAAGATAGAGCCCATATGTGACTATTGGCGGTACGTTCAGTTTTTGTCCAATAGTCTGGCCCAAGCTCAATTCCACATAAACTCTTATTCAAGAAAAAGCGGGTTTGGTTACTGTGGTCGTTAACTGTGGGCCTCAACCTGATTGTCAATTAGGCCCAAAATAAGTAAATATACCTTTTTCCCCGTCTTTCGGGTAGGGGATGGGAAGGAATGTGGCGGACATCCAGAGACCTAGAGCTGATGATAATTTATGACAGTCCCCAAGGTCAGATTTTCTGAGTGGATCTCTTCATTCCATAGTGAATTTGGGCTTTTGAGTAGCTATCAGAATACAACTCTTCAAATTGAGAGGCTCAAATCTTAAAGGGTCCATTAATCTGATTGGCTTATTGGTCAAATGTGGGCATTATTAAGGAAGCACATTCAGATGAGTTGGTCATCCAAAACTTTCTAAGATGCAAGAACTGGATGCATCAGTTTTACATCAAAGGTTCTATCTTTTCTTCCCCTCTTAACGGATTTACACCACCCCTATCTTTAAATTCAGCAGATTTGCTTAAAGAAAACGAGCCAAAATAAGGGTCATATCATCTTAGCCTGTCCAGACATTATCCATGAGCCAAACGAGCTCAAAAGGCTATGAGATTCAATACAACATTTCCTCATATTTTATCCTGATTGTGGCTAGAAACCTACCAATGAATTTTATTGTGCAATTTATTGGAAAATGTTCTAACTATATATAGGATATATAACAATTTATTGGATGAGTCCAAGAAGAAAAATTTATTATCTGCTGAAAAATGTATTCCAGCACCAACATTCTGATGAATAATCATCTATCTGAACCTCCAACCCAACACTCCAGATTGGCTCTCCAAACTTTGCACCATGTTGTGAACTTCCTGTGAGGAAAAGAACAGACCAAGTTACTAGAGTTTTCATACCTCTCAAACATTTAAGCCCATGCTTTCATTCCAGGTGATCATGCGGCCGGAGTGACATAAACATGGCAGCATAATGCCAAAGGCGGCGCTCACTGTCGCCATTTTCCAATGGATGAACCACAGGGCTCTGGGTCCTAAATTTGGAACGGCGCCAAGCCAACTGTATGTTGATGGCTGCCCATGTTCGCCAGTGCGATGAGTAATATCTCGCCGTTCGTTTGAGTCTTTCATTAGCAAATTTATACCGGAAATGGTCAGTGATGTAACGAAGATGCTGTGCATCTAGGCCAAAGGCCTCTGTTTCTTCTACACAAATGAAGGTGGCAGATGAAGCTGGGAGACGGTCCATGAATGGGCGGCGAAGGCACCAGGAAAATAGCTCGTCCCCTAGGAAATTTCCAGGGCCCAATATGCATGTTGCCACCATGCCTTTGCTGAGGGTCTGGCTGCTCTTTAACTGTCCACGAATGATGAACACCATGCGTTGAACTGGATCTCCTTCTCTAATTATCTGCTAGCAACGAAATTTCAAATTCAAACGTTGTCTTTGTTCATGTTACACTATATCAAGTGCTAATGTATCAAAATGTATAAAACTGATCTTCTGGTACTTCAACTAACCAAATATAACATGAATCTTGGTCATTTAAATGCCAAGGAACATGAGTGGAGTGACTCATCCTTAATTGAAAGGTGAAGAACGAGAAACTATCCTTCGCTTCTCATATTAGATAGACGACTACAATTGCAATCTTTCCATACCTTTTCATCCTTAGAGAAAACAAGGGGTCTAACTCTATCACAGATATTGTCAAGAATTAAATCATCCATGTTTTGGAACAGAGGCACCTGCAAAGAAAATATTAAAAAATAGATCTTAATTTAACTAAACTATAGACAAAATAAGAAAACATAAATGTGACTATAAAAATACAGGAAACTCCAGCCTAAAACAGCTAACACTTAATTTGTTCATTTCGATTTTCAACCAGCCCAGCTCTCCATCATGGGAATACAATAAGGAAAACCTAAAACCTTTGTCCCTTCATTCATTGTCAGTTCACTCAAGTTTGCATTTTCCTTACTAATCTACCGAAGCAAATGACACATCCCAATTCCTTTTTTCCATTTTTTGATGAGTTGATTGATCAATTATCAACTTGCAAGGGTTTCAACTTGCTTGGTTATTATCTGTTGTTGTATGCCATATTGCCATTACCTGTTTTATAAGATCTATGCAGAGATAACGCTTGATGTCGCGTCTGAGTCCTTGTGGTAGGTCATTGATCATCTCCATCTCATCCTCTCCTCCCATTGCAGCCCATCTTTGCCGTTCATAGCGACGGACTCTTTGTCTCAAACGCGAGGGCAATTGTCTCCGCTTCATCCACCATTCCAGGTCTCGACATCTCAGTTGCATCTTTCTCTTTTTCGCCATGACTGCACTCAAAAACACCTGCAGAAATATCAAATCATTGTGATTAGATGAAGGACAATGACACTAATCTTTTACCCTCATTAGGTTTAAAATAAAATGAGAATAAAAGTTTATAAGCATGGAATTACCTGTATATTTCCTATCAGCAGAGTGAAGAGTAATAGACCACTAAGAACGCAAACTATACTGAATATTACTTCTTGCCATTGGCTGGTGGGTTCAAGTGCGTTGCCAAAAGTGCTATGATGAAAAGGTAAAATTAGTCTTAGCTCACGTTCGTTGCCAAAAGTGGTATGATGAAAAGGTAAAATTAGTCTCACTTCTCTCTAAAAAAAATCCAATTACTGTTGCTAGTTTTAATTTACGATATTCTTAGAACGTTAAAAAAATGAAATCTGTAAATGATTTTCAAAAGTATATTTCTATTGCTCACCGTTTAAATATCTTAGGTATTATATAATATTATTACAATTGAAGACATTATGCTTTGAGAAAAAGCAACACATGACAAAAGTACAGTCATGCCTTTCTCCCAAGCCTATATATATAAATGCTTCACAACACTCAAATTTTCAAATCGAGGTAGCAATCACCTAAACTTCAAAATCTACAATAAACGGTGCTAAAATATATCTTGTATTATGTTATTCACCTGAGTGTCATTAAGCCCCAAAAGATGGGATAGAGGATTTTAACCACAAGAGAGTTGCTGGAAACAACAGGGAGAGCCAACTGGTAGATCCCATAAGGAAATGACCCATTTCTGTCTAAACATTCTGGAATTTTGTTGGTAGTTGTCGCATTATTGTCACAAGAGTATTCACCCATGTCTAATAGTAAAGGAAGTCCATAACAAACCCCCTTTCTGCAGGATAAAGACACAAGATTGCAAGTATTGTGCATCTCACACTGTTCTCGAATGCACGATGCCACGCGTTGAATTGCTAGAATATACCAACAACCCCCGGCAACCTGAAAAACAAAAATCAAAGCTAAAGAAGGCACCATATACAATGTACACCAGTCGATTTCTTATCAAAGTATAGATTCCTTAAGCTGACAAACACAAACAAGGCACCATAAACAATGACCTAGTTCACCATACGATATCATCTATGTACAGAGCTCGATACTCAATACCATGAAAAAGGTCCACTAAGATGTGAATAATACTAAAATAATCTGGACTCTCTATACACAAACACACATTAATAGAAAGACAGACAGATAGATTTAGATTTAGATATAAACAGAGCCACACACACACACACACTGGATTGGATGTAGTAGTAACATGTCTTAAGATGCATACTTACATGAGAGGCAATAAAATACGCAATGAGATTCAGGGCAAAGCCCCACCAGATAGTACCAAAAATGTAACCTGTGACCTTCTGCATTCTCCTCATCAAGCAGATACTATGGTAGACTTTTGGGAGGAATTGGAACAAGAAGATCAGCAAAAGAATTGTCATTATCACCTTAATCTCTTCTTGTTTAATCAACTTTGGCACGACCAACCAAAATACTGTCTGCATAGATTAGAAAAATAAAAATACAGTAAGATAAATGAGGAATTTTGAAATTTATTAATAATAGCAAAACATGCATTTCAAAGATATCTCAATGATGAATTATTTTGTTCTAGATTTGAGATTACCCATTGATTTGTTGATCATTGAGATAGCTTAAATTGCTCAGGGTACCCCCCTTGCAATATGAGGACCAAAAGACATAAGTCTTGCTCAAAGGGTGTGAATGAATAGATGGTCAATCACTTTAAATTGATCAAATTGTTTCAGATTCTAGCTATGTGTACTGGCTGTTTACAATTTACTGACCACAAAAACACACAAGTGGAGCTGACTCAATTTAAGTGATGGAATAACTGCCCATTGTCCTTTTGATTGGCAGCAATCATCATCATCATCTCATGGTTGAAACCAATGATGCCCAGATACAAATATTGCCTTGGACAAAGATATGGGGATCAGGGGTACAACTACACTATTGAGAATTGAGGACATAAATACACATAGGACAGTCCTAATTTTTTTTCTTTAGAATATTTATGATTTAATGAAATTATCATTGTTTACATTCCCTTCTAACTTCTTTTTACGTTACAAAGCAAGAGAATTATATGAAATAATGGACTCGATGATTAGGATATGATAAACTTGTATCCTAGTAGCATTGATGGATTATTGAGCACGATACGAGTATCGGATCATATTGTATCATATTGGTCCACTACAGATACGCTAAGAAAGTACAAGTATGGTATCATAAGTTAAAACTTCAAAGCCCTATAATCAACGACTAGGATGATTTGATAGGGACCATTTTTAGTCTACACCTAAACCACATGTAGCCTTGCCTATCTCCCTTTCCCCATGACCATACGGGCAACACAAAAAGTTCTGTATTTCGAAACTAGGATCTGTTCCCTCTTGAAAATCTTCCCACCTATGTGTAAGGACCCGTCCCTAGAAATACCTAGTGAGACCCAATTTGACCAAGTCAACCCTAGGTTATCTTATTTAATAGGTGATTAGCATGAGTAGTTAGTAATTCCCATTAATTTAGCCTAGATTATAAGATTAAAACCCTTGTGAGATTAATAGTGGTTTCCTAGAATTAATTTTCTAACTAGAAGCATTAGTTGTAATCTTAATCATATATGGGTTTTCCGTAGAGAGTTGTACAATTTATCTTAAAATGACCCAACTACCCATGGCCTAACCCATTAACCCATTTATTATATGAGGGTACTCTAGTCCTTCCAACCACACATTTTCGCTCCTTTTTTAAAATCCCAATACCTTAAATGACATTGGCCTTCTTTATTGTCAACCAAACGAACATGAGCACTTTTGTCGTTATAAATAGCATACCTTTATTGCCCTTAGGCTGCTTCATTCACAACCACTCATTTGAGGATACTTTAGTAATTAAATGTGAGTACCTAAACCACCCTAGTCCTTATCCTTTATTTCTATTAGCAACTAAGGACCCTTTGGTCATTCCATTTTAATATTCCTCAAATACCCCCATCCTAATCCTAAACTTACATTAGCAAGAGAGGGCATTTTAGACTATAATCCAACCCATATCCTATAAAAGAAACCCCTCTCATCCATTCTTCTCATTTCACTGCAATTTTCCTTCCATCTCTCTCTCTCTCTCTCTCTCTCTCTCTCTCTCTAAGTTAGAGATTAGGGTTTCTCTTTCTAGATCTTAGCCTCCAATTACTAGAAGCAAGAGCCTCGTCTACATCTAGCCATCTACAAGCCTAGGAGCTCATCACATCTCCTAGATCTCTCTTTCCTCTCCAAGTAAAGGTAACTTTCTTCTCCCTTTTCAATTTCTTTATAAAATAGTCATTTCTCTTAGATTTCTCTTCCTTATGCATTTCTCTCTTTGGGAATGGGTGTAGAGATTGTAGATTCAGCTATTGGGGTGATCTTAGAGCATTTGAAGTGAAGCCAAGCTAATTGAGGAGCTTTCTTCCTAATTAGGCAAGTAGACATGTTTAGATTTCTAAATTAAATCGATTAATATGCTTAAATTGTTAATTATTGTCTTTGATGGTTATTTGGCATGATTTCTGTATTTAAATAGTTGATTGGATGATGTGATGTATGTGATTGCTATTCTAAGCTCTTTTATGTGATTTTGGCCATTAATGGATGGGAATCCCCCATTTGGAAGATCAATGGCCCGTTAGTGATAAGATTATGATATGGGAGGTGTGTATGATGTTTGGAGATGATCAGTGTAGATCTGGGCAGGATTTGATGGAGTATTGATAGAAAATAGAAGATGATAAAATACTGAAATTTATGGTTTTGTTTGTACCCAGTCAACCGGGTCACTGAGGATGTTGACCTAGCACACAGTGAACTGACGCACAACTGAGAGCAGAAACCACACACAGGGTACAAAACCCAGTGTACCTGGTCGACCAGCCACATTGAGGATCCCCTCACCTGCTAGATGTTTGTGGGAATGTTTGTAGTTCACCCGGTCTACCGGATGACCCTCCAGGTCGACCGGGGACACTGCAGACTGTGTTTTCTGACTCCCAATTAGCTGTCCACTTCCACAGAGTACCAGGTCGACCCATGGACCTATGATGTCGACCCAGTACACTGTAAACAGTATATTTCCCAGATTTGGATCCTTTTATGATTTGATCATGTGTGGGCCCCGTTGTCCTTCCATTTAGACTGTTTGTAATACACTAAACACAAGTCAAGGCCCGGGCTTAACCTTGACCCGTGTAGTAACCCAAGTAGGATCTAGAGTTGTGAAACGGAACCCAATTCAATGGTTATGGATGTCCTGTGATGCTAAATACCTTCAGGAACACCAATGATACATAATAAGCATCTAGGACTTCGTGATCACTGTCTTCAGTGAAGTGGGGACCTAGACCTGAATAGAGGGGTAGCAATCATCGATAGATTTGTGACATGTGATACTTATGTTGATGAAACAGATACTGAGGCTGGCTGGTAGGTCCGAACCTTGGATGTTGGCCTTGAGAGGTACTAACTCAGGGCATTGCGCTTAGGCGCTGATCCATGATCACGGTCCGTATTGGATGAGATATCAGAACATGGCACTTGAAGTCCTGACCTGTAATATTGGGAACTTAACGGTAGATATTGATGGACGGACTGTATAATGAGATAATGTTAATTAAGCGTATCGAAAAGCGGAGTTGACAAGGTATGCATTATTACCTGTCGGGAATCGTAAGGATGGATTACTTATACCCGAACTCCATGCCTCATGTCGTTGACTAATATCGTCTCATATTAATTATGATAAGTCTATCCAATTCGGAGTACCCCCACCTAGTGGTCTGTCGGATTTTGTGGATGTACAATTGGTCTGTCGAGGGTTATGATGCCGGCATGGACATTGATATTGAGATATTGTTGGATGACACAGTAAGTACAGGTGTGGGAGGGGTACTGAGACCGCCAGAGCTCGGACCGGGTGTGGATGGACGGTGATGTTGATCTAGCACGTAAGACCAATGGTTGAGACTTAGCTGTGGCTATGGATGAGTGATGGAGCACGTAAGACCAATGGCTGAGACTTGGCTTTGGCTATGAATGAGTGATTGAGCACGTAAGACCAAAGGCTGGGACTTGGCGGTGGTTATGGGTATTGATGGACTCTTGTACGCTCCTATTCGATGTGACGACAGCGATGGGTAGTTATGACCCCCATGGTTGATGTCCATTGACAGTTGTCGGGACAACAACGACGAGCAGGCTTTGACCTCTCAAGTCTCTTGTACTTCAACTGTGGGCGTGTCCTTGTATGATCCTATATATGTATATTGGTTGAATGATTATTAAGTGTTGTGGATGTCGTTGCTTAGTGTCTTTAACTACCAATATTGTTGTGGATGGATCTAGAGATAGTTGTGGATATGGTAGGGCTACTTCCCCCTATTACTTCTATTACTGGTAACACTGCTGTGCTTGTATGAAGTATATGGTTTATTGATGATGGTGGCTTCTCTTATCTACTTGATATGCTGTATTCAACATCTGTTAGATTACTATCTCTATTATCGTTCAAGCACTACACTCCACACTGTTTCTGTTGCACTCTGATATTTCTATATTATTATCAAGGTACTAATTACGCACGTATAGCTAGGATCGGGTATAGTCTTCTTCCTTATCTATTAATATAATATATTGCCATCTAAACATGCCTATTTGCCTGGCTTATCGAGCCTGTCCCAATCTTTGGTGTCTTCAGGCATCTTCTCTTCCGCTTTCTTTGATTGGTAGAATTGCTTGGCGGCTAATCCTTTGCAGCAGAGTTCGGAGAGCAATGCAGTTGGTACACCGAGAGGCATCTATCATATAGATCTTTATTCTTTCCTCTTTCTTGTAGCTGGCCGTGTTGGCCTAAGATTGAATAGTTAGTTTAATTACGGAAAGTACCTTGTGATCCCTTAAAGTGAAATAAAATTTTAGGGCCTTGTCCATTTACTTGCTCATATGAGATTTATACTTGATTATATTATTGGATTTTCCGCATCTCTTGGGTACTTTTTCGTAGCGTCTCGAGATTCGAGGCGCCCGGATCTTGGGGCGTTACATTATGAGTATGACTCATCTGCCCCTCATATTCAATGCCTCTTCTGCCATTCCTATTGAATTGTCAGTCACCCCAATTTAACGTTTATTCTACTATAACATTTTATCGGAAAATGGGTATAGAAAAGGTAAAACCCGATTCCATTTCTTCCATTATCTGTCGTTGATTCTTCATCATTAAGGTGAGAAATGCCCATCTCACACTAACACTAAGCTAAGCCAGGAAACTTTAGAAACGATAGAACTTATTTTTTTATTCATTAAAAAAGGATGATGCTCTGTTTGCCAGGCATCCATCAACGGTTTTGTTGCATAGCTTGCTTAGGGCCTGTTTGTTTGAGAGAATTTATGGCAAGAATTCCGATGGTCGGTTATTTCTACAATTCTTGTAAGAAATGCACCGTTTAAGGGAAAGAGAATTCCAATACCCAAGTTTCTGAGAATTCCAAATACTTAAAAAGTGAGCATTCGGAATGCCACAAAGCCCTTCAGCATTTCTTGAATTCCGAAAGGAGAAGATTTCAGGCCGATTTTCTTCGGCGTCCGGCCATTGCAAGGGTCAATTTCCATCTATAGATTTAACCAAAAAAGAGAGGCAAAGCCTATTTTTTCTCATCCTCTCTCTTTTGCCTATACCATTTCCATGTCTACTTTTTCCATTTTGAGAAAATCTCAAATTCAATCTCCCTGCAACTCAATTTTCTTTAACCACGGCAAGAAAGATCTCTTCATGAACAGCCCTAACAAACAGACGCTTGCATGTGGATTATGGAAAAAAAAAATGAAAGAAAAAAACCAAATGATGCACATTAGGTCTTGGATTTGGGTGGAATCACAAAACCCATGTCAGAAAGTGAATGGAGAGGGTTTGATTCTGGGAGAGAGGGAGGGAGGGAGGTAGCCAAGATTGAGAACGATGAGATCCAGATCTGGGAGGCGGGGAAGAGGGCTGAGATCATAGGCGTCTGGGCAAGAGAGAGAATCCGACCGCGAGAGAGACGAGGAATAGGGAGGTCGTGGGTTTCTTCGTTCTACAGTGAGAGATGAGGAAGAGGAAATATGAGGAACTGGGACTAGTTTGTGTTTTTGTTTTCTATCTTTGCATTTTATATGGAAGACGAGGACCATTGGATTAGGGCTTGGAATGGACATCATCCTGGATGAGTCCTTACCAAAATGAGTAAAGAGGGATTAGGACTGGTCCCCTTTGTTATATAGATTATTTAACTTTGCATTATATTCCACTAAAAAGAATTCTTCCAAGTTATCAAACAGAGAATTTCTAGAATTCAGGTAAGATTGAATTCTCAGGCATGAAATTACAGGATGAAACAAACATAGAATTTGAATTTTGAGGGAGTTTAGCAGCATTTTGAATTCCAGCATTCCAAATCCTCCAAATTCCACCAGACATGAATTCTCTAAATTCCTACAACCAAACGGGCCCTTACCCTATGGGGGGGATTTTGAGGGGGAAGGAAAATGAGGGGGATGGGAGGGGAGGGAAAATTAATTTTACCTCATCTTGTTTGGATAGTCAAAAAGTAGGGGAAAGAAAAGTGAAAAAATAGTGTTTTGTTTGTTTGTGAGGTAGAGAGAAAATTACTAATTTATCCTTTCTTTTGCAAAAAGATAAAAAATTATATTTCACAAACAATGGCACGTCAGTAATTTTATAACAAATCCTCTCTTCCCCTCACATTTTCCCCTCAGTTTTGAGGTAAAAATTTATGAGTGGGCCCCACACAAATTTTCCCCGCATATTTTCCTCCCCCAATTTCCCTCTCCCTTTCCAAACACCCTCATTGAGGGCATTCCCTCCAATTTTTCCCTGTATTTTTTCCTCCCCCTCTTTTTTCCCCCTTCCCAAATCGGGGGTTAGCGTTCGATTGAGAAGCCAACATCAACTGTTGCTTGCATCTCTCACTATGCTTGCGGCAATTTAATGACTTTCGGGCACCTGGCATCCTGTGGATTGTTGTTATTAGGAGAAGTGAATGCAAGAGCTATGAAAGTGGAATAGCCACCCCCACCACTGAATATAGGACTCACGTCATCAAGTGTTCTAGCCATCCAATTAAACTAAATCAAAGTAGATTCTAAAATATTTTCAAAATTGTCGGATTTAGATCATTGGCATTTTAATCGAATGACCTTGGAGGCATGGGCATCTTACTTCTACCTGTATGATAAAACTGGTCAAGATCATGATTCAAAATCGCGGTATTGGCCAAGATAAAAAACCATGGTATTAAAAATCGGCCGATACCGGTTCATATCGGCCGATATGAACCGGTATCGGCCGGTTCCGGTACGAGATTTTGCCTACGATACCGGTTTCGGTATCGCAGGCAAAATATCTCCAAAATATCGGCGATATCGGCCGATATTTTGAAAATATCGGCAGAACAAATATATAATGCCAAAAACCCTACTTTTTTGTTCAAAAATCCTTAATCTTCCTCTTCTTCTCCTCTCCTCTCATTTCCTTACTCCTTAGGGGCTGCAACTACTCTCCATCTTGCATCTTTTCAAATCCCACATTTATTTCTTAAAGAAAATATTATTCAAGCTTCAAGGTAAGAGAAAATCAATTTATACCATTTTATTATGTGTTTTTTGTTTTTCATTTTTAAATGAAGCATAGAAATCATTTGGTTTGTTACTTTGATTGTGTTCTCCACTTAGAAGTTAGATCTACATACTTTCATGCTAGATCTACTCATACACATGATTTTTAGATTTTTATTTTAATTATTTTATTTTCGGATTTTTCAATATTTGAATTATAATATATCATTTTTTGGGGATTTCATCATAAATATGTTGTTTTAATGATTCATGATCATTGTGTGATTTATAAATGATTGATTTACACACTTTAATGCTAGATCTATATATTTAGTATTTTGAAAATGATTTTATTAAATTTTGATTTTTCTAAAAATAATTGTTTTTACTTGTTAGAATATTTATGATACCAAAGGCTTATTAATAGTGTGTAGATGATAGATCTACATCTACTCATAGTCATAAACATGATTTAGATTTTTATTTTAATTATTTTATTTTCGGATTTTTCAATATTTGAATTATAATATATCATTTTTTGGGGATTTCATCATAAATATGTTGTTTTAATGATTCATGATCATTGTGTGATTTATAAATGATTGATTTACACACTTTTATGCTAGATCTATATATTTAGTATTTTATTTTGAAAATGATTTTTTTAAATTTTGATTTTTCTAAAAATAATTGTTGTAACTTGTTACTTGTTAGAGTATTTATAATACCAAAGGCTTATTAATAGTGTGTAGATGATAGATCTACATCTACTCATAGTCATAAACATGATTTATATTTATATTTTAATTATTTTATTTTCGGATTTTTCAATATTTGAATTATAATATATCATTTTTTGGGGATTTCATCATAAATATGTTGATTTAATGATTCATGATCATTGTGTGGTTTATAAATGATTGATTTACTTACTTTTATGATAGATCTATATATTTAGTATTTTGAAAATGATTTTATTAAATCTTGATTTTTCTAAAAATAATTGTTGTTACTTGTTAGAGTATTTATGATACTAGTGTGTAGATGATAAATCTACGTCTACTCATAGTCATAAACATGATTTAGATTTTTATTTTAATTATTTTATTTTAGGATTTTCCAATATTTGAATTATAATATATCATTTTTTGGGGATTTCATCATAAATATGTTGTTTTAATGATTCATGATCATTGTGTGGTGCATAAATGATTAATTTACATACTTTTATGCTAGATCTATATATTTAGGAATTTCAAAATGATTTTATTAAATCTTCTACTTTTTCTAAAAATAATTGTTGTTAGAGTATTATTATTACATGAATTTCTTATTTTATAGGAAGTTAAGAACAATGGTGCGTGACTTAGATCCAGCTTGGAGCCATTGTGGACGAGTGCTTGGTGGGGGGATTACCCGATTGAAACAACATTTGGCACATGTATCAGGACAGGTGACAAAATGTAATAAAGTGCCACCAAATGTGAGGGCTGAAATGCATGAGTTCCTTAATGCATCTGCAAAAAAAAAAAAAAAAAAGTACAAGCAAGAAGAATAACTGAGGAACTTGATGCATGCAGAGAAGAAATATTTGGTTCCTCTGATGATGACGATGAAGACCCAGAAATGAGGAGGGCTAGGAGAGAAAGTGTGAGGTCACTTCAAGAGAAGGAAGAGAGGAGAAGAATGCAATATGAAGCAGCCGCTAGAAGTAGCCAATATGAGCATGGGGGTGGGTCATCTGAACTGGGGCCAGCGAGTTGCGTCGGGCAGTTAGTTAAAAACAACCCCGTGTCCGTGAAGATCCAGACATTGAGGAGGTTGAACCTCCTACACATGCACCTCGTAGGCCAGATGTGGTGGGGCCAACAGACCCATTTGCTTATAGAAAACCAACTTCAAAGCAGCCTGGCATTATGAAAGCTCTAAAGGGCAAGTTTGGTAAAGCAACAGAACATCTAGTAAGGGCTACTGGGAAGTTTTTTTTGCATGGAGGCATCCCACCCAACAATGCATCTTCTCCTTATTTCACCACCATGTTAGATGCGGCTGCAGAACATGGTACAGGTATAAAGGCACCCACCCCTTATGAGATTGGGCATGTCTGTGTTGAGAAAGAGTATGAGGAATTGCAGGCTTGGGTGCAAACTTTCAAATGGGCATAGAGGGAAAGAGGTTGCACACTAATGTGCGATGGGTGGACGACCATCACACATCGTCATCTCTTGAATTTTCTAGTCTATTCGTCTATGGGCACAGTGTTTATCAAATCAGTTGATGCAACTGATTACATCCAAAATGCAAAATATATTAATAGGTTATTAAATGAGGTGATTGAAGAAATTAGGGCAGATTGTGTAGTTCAGGTTGTTACTAACAATGCTGCAAACATGAAGGCTGCAGGAATGTTGCTTATGAAACAAAGGCCAAGGATTTTCTGGTCTCCATGTGCAGCACATTGCCTAGATTTAATGCTTGAAGATATTGCAAAAGGAAAAGTCATGGTGCAAGTGATTGGTAAGATAAAGAAGATCGCAAAATTTTTTTTTCAGTCATATAGACTCATTTTTATGATGAAAACGTATACAGACAACCATCAACTACTGCGGCCTGGCATCACTAAATTTGCCACCCACTTCATTGCCATCGAATGTGTTTACAAATATAGAGATGGACTTCTCCAATTGATAAAATTATAAGAGTTCATGAATTCAAAATGGGAAAAGAGGCCAAGTCCCATTACAAAAGATGTAAAACAATTGAGTCCAACAAATTTTGGCCTCATGTGAAGGCTGTTTTGAATGTTTTTTATTCCCTAATAAAGGTTCTTCAATTGGTTGATGGCGATGATAAGCCAACAATGAGCTTCTTACATGAGGCCATGGAGAGATCAAAATTGGCTATTCAAGCAGATTGTAGATATTATAAAAAGTATTGGAAGATCATTGACGATCGATGGGGACGACAATTGAAACATGATTTACACTCTGCTGGTAAATAAAGGCTATTTTCTTTAATACTTGAATTATTGTATTCAATTCTTCTCATTATATTAATTTATCATTGACTAAAATTCATTGGTTTTACACTTTTATAGGATACTTCTTTAATCCACAATTTACGAATGGACACATATCTAATGAAATCCGTTTGGGACTAAAAAATGTGATTAAAAGACTAGCAAAGAATACAGATGAAGCAATTTGGGTTGCAAAACAGGTAGGCAGTAGGATACTTAAGGGAAAAACCGAAAAAGTATAACATTGTAAGAATGTAAGTTCTCTAATTTATTTCTCTACTTCAACGTCTTCAGATTGACATATACAATGTACATGCTGGAAGCTTTGGAACGACGACTGCGCGAAGAGCCATCACACAGACCAATCCCGGTATTGATTTTAAATTGTAATGTCATCTCTATATTATTCAAGGACTCTAATTATTATTTTATTGACTCTAATATCATTTCTATTTTTATTTTCAACTGAATGGTGGTAGAATTATGGAGAGAGTGTTCCTGCACTAAGGACGATTGCTATTAAAGTCCTTCGTCAAACTACATCGTCTTCTAATTGTGAAAGAAATTGGAGCACCTTCTCATTTATCCACACAAGACCAAGAAATAGATTAACAATGCAGAAGGTAAATAAATTGGTCTACATCCACTACAACCTCAAGCTCCGGAGTAAAAATAGAAAGAGAAGACAGTTTGAGGATCAACGGGATTATTTTTGTCCAATTAATTTGGACTACATCTTTTCAGAAGAGGATACAGTGTTAAGTGAATGGTTGGAGAAACAAGAATAACCAATGTTAGATAAAGACCCAGAGTTTGAGGAGTTGATGGAGGAATTGACTGGGGATAGGCCTAAGCCAGTAAGGGCCTCAGAAAGGATGAAAGAAATAAACTTGACAATGCAACAGGGGCGCGCACCTGATACAAGTCAACCAAAGGGAAAGGAGGTGGACAAGGAGAGTGAGTCAAGTATTTCTACTTCATCATCATCAGCAGGAATTTCACCTGACTCTCCCGGGGAAGAGGGTCATTATAAAGATGATGAGCCTCTCACTTATGAGACAGTTGAGCATTTTCCTGGTGCTACTGAGTTAGATCCTCGTCGTGGTTATATCAGGCATGTTGGAGGGACCGAGGCAGGGAGTAGTAGTGGGACAGGCTCTGCTGGACAAGGAGTGGGGGAAGGTACTCATGGTCATTATGGGGGTTATGTTGGCCAATAAGGTGCTATGTATGGACAGTATGGGGATTATTCATATGACCCTAATTGGGTAGCCCCTTCACCAACACTGATACTTTCTGTCGAACAGATATTAATTGAGCAAGGAAGGCTTCTCCCACAACTTCTCCAACAACCTATTCATACCCCTCATTTTTATTTCATGCCATTGGATTACAGCTAGCCATCTCAATCTACAGGGGATCAACATAGTTCATCATCTTATCAGGAACAATCTGAATATGGTCATGGATATGATAGTGCTGCACAACAGTATGGAGCATATCTTTTTAACCAATACCGGAGAAATGATGATGATGATGATGATGATTTCGAGCCTGGGCGACACTCTACTTGAAATTAAGCTATCAATCTGTCAATCTGTTATACACTCATAGCATTGAATTTCTTAACTTATTTGTTGATTGAGTTGGTGTTAAATGATGATTGGTATGTTATCTTTATTTTCTTATATTTTACACCAATAAATTGATCATGAGCATTAATAATGGTTGCATTATATGAAATACTGGAGAAGACAAAGAACTGCGATACAGACAGGACTCATAACTTAAGGTGACCGAAATTTTGATTTATTGTTGTTATTAATGAAAAAAAAAATTGTTTTCCAGCATTTTCTAATATTCTGGATTTTTTAGATATTTTTGTGAAATTTTTTTATTAAAAAAAAATTCACAATGCGATGACCGCGACGGACTGATATCCACGACCGATACCGACGTCGTATCGATTTTTTGGCCCAAGTGAAACCGCGACCGAAATCGAAATTTTAAACCATGTCGCACTGTATGACTGTATATGATAGTAGGCCGTAGCCAAAGACGTGGACTCTAGAATGGAATTTTAGCCACGTGTTACAACACCAAGAGAGGATCCGTACTCCTAATCAACATAGCAAGCAGCCAAAGGTTTGCCGTACACTACGATCTTTTCAATAAAAATCATTTTGAGATGTCAGCTGTCTGTCACCCCTGCTCCCCATTAATTGCATTATTGAGCTAAATGTTCAAATGTGTACGTCTTGTCATCAACTAAAAACAACTTCGATATTTTGACTTTTAAATGAATTACGATAGCATTTTATTTTTAATTATTTGTTATAAAAAGATTTTGACTTTTTATATAGGAAAGTAGAAATTTTTTTATTTTAGTGGATAAAGATAATTATTTTATTTTTATTTTTTTTAAGGATAAAAGGAGTTTTGAATTAAAATTTTTTTGATCTAATATTTTATCTAAAAAATAAAATTTTCATTTAAGTTTTACTATGTTAATAAAGTGCCAAACTAGCCCTTTAAGGGAAAAGATTAAGTTAGAGATGGCACCCGAAACTGTGAAGTGCCCTGCTTAATAAAATTTGGGCATATGGTCCAATTTTGCCCCACTGCACAACCCAATTATAAATACTGCTATATAAATTGAAATCAAGTAGTATCTTCTACTCAGTCATATCATAGGGCCTACGAATGATAATCGAATCATTGAGTGCGGACGGTAGTAAGTGAAAATCGTCGTCACCTTAACCTTATTTTATCTATGGGTTGTATTTAGTTCTATAAATTAAGACCATAATTCTTATGAATGCGGCAGTAACATAACCCATTTCTTAATTTAGCCGTCCACAATAAAAAAGATTAGGAACAAAATGGACAGCTAGATAATCAAATGGCCCTACTAGCATCCATAAAATGAGATACATGATATGTAGGTAATATCCACTCATCAAATAGATCAATAGCCAATGACTCATTTTAATTCAGCTAAGCTGATTCCACTCCAAGGTCACTAAGTCCAACGAGTCTAAAAACTGGGTAAAACTCACCCACTTCACCCAGTGCCTGTCCTAGTCAGTCAATCCAGTGGGTCACGTTTTATGCTACTATGTAGGTTAGTGAGGTTCATAACCTAGGCGTGCACACAACACCATTTTCTCCTCAGTCATTATTATAACAATCATCTATATCAACCTAACCACCATCCTAATCGGCAAACCTTACTTTGCTGGTCCACATGCCACTCCTGCCTTCAAATTAGGCATCTAATCAAAATCCAACCTTCCATCCAAATCACCAATTGACCAAATCAAGAAGATTCCCATGACCCATTCATTAGTTTTATCTTTTCTCTGATCTTTGGTGGGCCACTAATCCGCAAGCTGCCTTTCATTTTTTTTACCAAAAAATCACTACTCTACTTCCATTCTCTATTCTTCATCCTATGATAACGGGCGCACCCAACATCATGTATGGCTGTGAGTTTGTGGACCCGACAAAATTACCAGATTGGTCAGGTTTGGAAAAGGTGGCTAGCCAGGTCCTATTTGTCTAAAATTAAAGCTGATCGTCAGGCAGCAATGTAAGGACTGAGGACCCTTCATCTTAACAGAGAAAGTTAGTGACAATCTAGAGTTGGTTGGCCCCATGTGATCTAACGGTTCTGATCAGTCACAGACCACTGAAAGAAGATTAAACACCAGATTGTACCAATCTAACGGTTGATGTTGTTACTAACCTGGGGCACGGGCAGTATGACGAAGGCGTCGAACCAGAAGCCCTTGACGGACCGCACGTAGTGCGACGCAATCGCACGCGCGTCCCACACGAGCTTCCCGCAACCCACCACGAGCGACTCCCGCGACACGTACGCGAGCCTGAACTGCAGCCACACATGGCACAGGTGCACAGCGTCCGCGCCCGTGCGAAGAGCGGTGACGATCGCCGCGAGGCCCCCATTCATGTAGAGGCAGGGCGTGCCGTCTCTCCCAATCGAGAGCGCGTAGAAGAAGAGCGGGTCGATGGCGAGAGCAACTCCTCGCGCGATCAGGAACGCGCGATTCCACCTCTGCACGCGCTTGCTGCGCGGGTCGAGCACGCGCCCGAAGATCCAGGACGAGTACCGCCGGCTCCGCGATGGTGCGGCCCGGCCTGCGCGAGCCTCGTCGCCGCCCGGGCGCCCCTGGATCGGGATCAGCGACGAGCCTGCACACGCCTCCCACTCGGGCGCGTTCGCGCGGTCGCAGCTGGTGGAGTGGAACGCGGGCACGCCCGCCTGCGTGCACGCGTAGCACTCGATCGAAGCCGATATGTGGTTATCGTCCTCGTTTTCATCATCCGTATGTACGTTCCACTTCTGCAACGCTCCAAAGCACCTGAAATAAGAAAGAAAAACCCAATCAAATCATCTTGCATGCTATCTGTTCGACGAAATGTTATAACATGAGTTTAATTTCTTTTGTTAGGGAAACCAACTTGGAGAGTCCAACGAAGGAGATGATGAATCTGGAGAATGACGGCATTCTGCAAGGCAGGTAAACATGGGAATTAGCAGTGGGGAGGTGTCTCAATAGAGAAAGAAGAGAGTGACCATAATCGTATTAATCAGACCAAGTGGGGATATAGAGGGGAAAAGGGAGAAGAGATGGTTGTGGTTGGCATGTGAGAGAGAGAAATGGGAGTGGTGTTTGGTCTTATCAGTTGCTATGTCATTTAGCGCATGAATGAGTGTGTCGCCATCGGAGGCAAAGGAAGGTACGTTAACCGAACGTGGTGAATTGCAAAGTTAGAATTACATCACAGCCAGTCAGTCCTTTCTATTAATGGCAATGATAAAATAAGGAATATGTTATATAAGTTTGGATTTAATAATAAAGAAATACGCAAAAGAAAGATTTGGATTCGAGTACAGGGATAATATAGTTTTCTTTGGAAAGTTGAAGGTTAAAAGTTGACATTTATATAAGCATGTGCATTTGTGTCTGTGTCTTAAAAATAGTTAACAAACATATTATGCGTGTAATAGTTAATTTTTTAAATATAATTGTTAAATCGATATGATTTTATCTGCAATAGCATTTGTGCTCTTTCCAAAATATTTAATGCTATTTTTAAAATATTTTGTAAGTAAACTTGTCAATGTGATTTAGTTTAGTACTACTGAGTTTCTCGTGATTAACTTGGTAATAATTTCCTACCTTAAAAGAAGTCGTTTGATGACTTAATTTTAGTTCTTCAATTATAATCCCAGTCACCATTGGCCAGGATCAATCCCTTAACCCTACGTTTGGGAAGAGGGGAGGGGAGGGGAGGTAAAATTAATTTTCCCTCATCTTGTTTGGATAGTAAAAAAGGAGGGAAAAGAAAAATGAAAAAGTAGGGTTTTGTTTGTTTATGAAGTAGAGAAAAAATTACTAATTTACCCTTACTTTGTGAAAAAGTGAAAATGTGATAAGGGCATTTTAGTTAAATTCCCTCCCCTCCCCTCTTTCCCTCACACTTTCCCCCCATTTTTTAGGGGAAAATTTTAAGGTGGGCTCCACAAGTATCTTCCCCCCATTTTCCTTCCCCCCCACTTTCCTTCCCTCCTTCCCAAACACCATAAACTTCCACTTTCTCTCCATTCCCCCCCCCCCCCCCCCTTCCAAACAGAGGGTAAATCTTCAAGATGGTTATATCTTTCCCGAACACAGGGTAAATCTTCAAGATGGTTATATCTTTCCCGACAAGTAGGCAAACCAAACAATAATGACAAGAAGAAAGTCATGATTTAAATCTTTCTTAATTTATTATGAAAAGAACAATTTTTTGCATAAATTCTTTTCCTTGGCGTTACATTAAAAGTTTTTTTTTTTTCAAAATAATTTTACCATAGGCATTTATTAAAAAAATATATAAAACAGTCCTAATATCTATCTTTATTTTGATACTTTGGGAAAATTTTGTATGTACTTCTGAAATGCAAGTACTATATCCGGACTGACCAGCTAGGCCTGTATGGAATTTCTAACAGTGGGCCTGTTCTCTAACTTAAATTAGGAAAGTACTTTCATAGATTATAATGGGCTGGCGTTGGATACCCCTGCTCATTAGTCTGTGGGCATGAGATGTGTCCCACGCCCGGCTCGTGTGGACCTCAAGCAAAAAAGGCTGCTTACTTTTTATAACGGCAGCGTGGAATTTTCTTTTACTATTTCAACTGCGTGGAACACGTGAGCTCATGAGCAGAGTAGAAAGGGATACTGGTATTTACTATGGAGATTTTTGAATTGCATTAGCAACACTCAGATTTGAATGATCTTTGCATACATCTAGATCCTGAGTGACCGCCTTCAATAGAACAGAAACCCACCAAATACACAGTCTTTTAGGGGATGCAAGTGGAAAGAGGCACTTTGGAAATGATCCGTCATGAGGCCCACCTGTGTTGCAAAACAACAAAGGCATATATGGGAGAAATATGCCTGACGGGCAAGCTTGGATGTAGCTTCTAATAATTGTAACACGGCTCTTCCGCTCACCCACAAGGTACGTCACCTTGAAAGAGACATATATATATATACACACACACGAGATGCTCCTATTAAAGCATCTCTCATTTTACTACCAGAGATAAAGGCATAAACTCTTAAAAACTCAAAAGGAGAATTTCTGCCTCTATTTAATAGCCAATGATTTATTAGTATTACTGTCCTATCTCAAAAGGAGAATTTATGCTCCTATCTAATAGCCAATGATTTGTTAGTATTACTCCCATATCTCAAAAGGGGAATTTCTGCGCCTGTCTAATAACGAATGATTTCTTAGTATTTTAAGAGATCCACCTTTGTAGGAGAAAATTTATGAGAGAAAATCAGATATGTATATCACTGATGATACGTGTCACACTTTCATTTGCTAAAAGAGAACCCCCAGGGAGTTTTGTAGTGTAACTTATATATATATATATATATATAGCAAAATAAGTGTGAACGGAGGAGGTACTAAAATCTCAGTGTTGAACTTGTTTGTGCAAAGAAATGATAGTATTTTCTCTGGGACTTCGGCTTCGTTTCCAAGACAGAGAGGGAGAGGGTGAGTGATCCTTCGTTGCTGCCTCTCACATTAAAAAAAAAATGATCATCCTCTTTATAAATAAAATTAGTTCATTTTTCTTAATTTTTTATGAGAAAAATGTGTCCCACCAAATGATGAAAGAAGGGCTGCACAGAAGTAAAAATAAATTTCCTCTTTGCTGTGGATTTCTCCCATCGCACAAAAGAACTCTTGGGTATTATAGTTTCCTTTGAAATGATCAAGAGGAAAATTAAGTGGTAAGATGTGTGATCTGTTGTATTATGCAACTATAGGACATGCCTTTGTGCGAGAGAATACCACGATTTGGACTTCCATTTTTTACTTCAAAATGATATAAAGCGCGCTGGTGAAGAAGCTTCGCTAGGAATTTTTTGGACCCATGCCAGCCGCATCAAGAATTTTGAAATGCCTCCTTATTTCTCGAGGAATCCTTTTATTTTTTTTTTTTAAAAGCAGCTCTCCCAAAAATGAAAGTTTTCCTGGCTCCTCCCTGTAGTTGGGCAAGAAAAAAGAAAAAAAACAGTATTGTGATTTGTGTGTATACTAATACGTATGCATTTTTTTAGATCTTTTGCTAGAGAACATATAAATTTTTTATTTATGTTTAATATATTATTGTAAGATTTAAAATGGTTTGCAACAGAAATCAAACATACGGATCTTGATCTATGCATTTAGCAAGATTAAATTTGAAGGCTAAAAGCATACGTTGCACCATGATCTGGATGATGAGCAGTATGGATTAATCTAAAGCTTGTCCCATTGCGAAATGAATGTCATTTATTAGATAGGATTTTCTCCTCTCTCCTTTATCACTCACTCAAAGATGCGTGAGAGTTAATGGATACTTCACAAAAACCATAAGTCAAGAGACAGGACCGCAAAGCCTTTTTTATAAATAACCCTAAGAGAGATTTTTTTCCCCATCAAATAAATCTATTAAAATTCATTTTCCTTAATTCCCTCAAAGATTAGTTAAACAAGAATCTTTATGGATTAGGCTTTCTTAAAATAAATCCAAAAGGGATTTATTACAATCAAAACCAAAAGAGGAAAGCTTATCAGTTGACTTAGAGTGGCAATTATTAGACATGTGGTCATGGAAACCACTAATATTTAATAATTTCCCACTTGGTTCGAATGACCACACATGTGATCTCCCACTTAGTCATAATAACCACCAATATGCAATCCAACTTTTTTTTTATTTTTTTAAAAATTATATTTTATAAAATGACTCAACTTGGATTCAACTGATTTTTAAAATCCTGACAAGTGGCCACTCATTTGAAAACAACCTAGTCAATCTTGTTTATACTAATTCTTATAGGGTAATATTCAAGTGGGAACTATTCTCACATATTATGTGAGAATCTTTTTGTGGGGCCCAATTGTGTGCCCCATTTGGGGATGAGACCTGGGGGGATGGAAAGATTTATGTGAGACCACCTCAAGTATCAAGTTTGGCTTCAAACCCATGCCCCTAACCCCTTCATTCGTGGCCCACAAGTTGAATGGCTGCATATTCAAAAAAATATTCAACCCTCGATTCAATGGTTCAATTCATTCGGATGTGTGACAATTCTTGGAATTAGTGACTATCAGGGGGGTTCCCTATTGGTTGCTAGGTTTGGATGAGTTGCTAGTTGGGCTAGGAGTGTAAATCTGGGCGGGCGGCCCAAGCCCAGCACGGAAAAACCGTGCCTGGGCCCGTTGACTTGGTCAACGGCCCGGCCCGGCAGTGCCCAGTGGGCCGTGCTGGGCCAGTGTTGCCAGGCCCCCTAGGCCCGCTGGCGGCCCGGCCCGGCATGAGGCACGCCCAGGCCCGGCCCGGCCCACTCCAACGGTCATTTTTTTTAAACCCACCCCCCCTTCTAAAAAAACGGTCAAAAAATTATTTTTTACCTTTTTAACCCACCCCCCCCCCCCCCTCAACTGCTATAAATGGTCAGATGGGGGGGTATTAGTGTCTTTTGATAATTTTTTACCATTATACCCCCCCCAATTGCTATAAAACGATCATATAAAGGGGTATTTTATGTCATTTTATCACTTAGAAATTCTATAAATAGCCATCATTCCTCTCATTTCGCTACACTCATCTACTCTCTCATTTCTCACACTCCCTCTAAGGTTCTAATGCTCTAAGCTCTCTTAAATCTCATTCTAAAGTCTAAGGCTCTAAGCTCTCTACAAAGTTTTCTAAGAAGTGAAGAGTGAGAGTTACTTCTCTAAAGTGAAGGATTCAACTAAGGAGAACTTCTCCATTAGCTCTCCCTCTCTCATAAAGGTATTTATTATTTTTAATTTTGAGTTTCATTTAGTATTAATATACATAGTAATATTATATATTAAGTCTCATCTTCTCCCCTTTCTTATATAAATTATCACAAAAAACACATTATACATAATTATTTATTTAAGTTTTTTTTGAAAATCTTTTAATTAGGAAAATGGCTGGACCATCACAACCTTTCGACTTTGGCTTCTCTCTAAATGAAGAAGATCCTGGATTTATTCATTTAGATCATAGTCAGGGCATAGAAGTAGATAGTCATAATCCCCAAGAACCCGGACCCATTGGTGGTGTAGAGCCAGCATATTCGGCTTCTACAACTAAAAAGAAGAGAAAAACAAGATTGACTTCTCCTGTATAGTCTTATTTTGTTAAAGTTCAGGTCCCAAGTCCTACAGGAGGTATAGAGGAAAAGGCAGAATGTAAAATTTGCAAAGATCTCCTCAATGACAAATCAGCAAATGACATTGGCCACCTTAAACGGCACATGGATAAGTGTGTGCCCAAAACCACGAATACCGCTGGGGTCAGAGGTGGGCTCATCCAAACAAAACTTTCTCAAACAGATTCATCTGGTGGTTTAGGAGTTTTTAACTATGACCATAATAATGCTAGATATCAACTTATTAAGTTTATAATAGTTCGCCAATTACCATTTATACTTGCCGAAGACCGAGCCTTTAAAAGATATCATAGGTCAGCCTTTGTTCCTTCATGGCAAAAAATATCTAGAATTACTGCTAGAAATGATGCAATAAAAACTTTTTTGAAAGAAAAAGAGAGTTTAAAACAGGTTTTTAAAAATATACCTGGGAAAGTGGCATTAACTTCAGATTTATGGACCTCTAAACAAAATTTGGGGTACATTGCAATCACATTACATTATATTGATAGTGATTGGGTGATGCAGAAAAGCATGATTGCGTTTTCTTTATTAGAATTCCCCCACACTGGTGCTAAGATAGGGTCCACCAGCCTTGAAAAACTTAGAGAATATGAAATTGAAAATAAAATAATTTCTATAACTTTAGATAATGCAAGCACTAACAATGTCGCAGCAAATTTACTAAAACCTGCGATTCAACTTGATTTAAATGGATCTCTATTTCACAATAGATGTTCATGCCACATCATAAATCTTATCGTACAAGTAGGAGTAAAATCTATTAGAGATGATTTAGGGAGCATTAGATGGATTGTAGGATACATTTTTTGTTCTCCCTCGCGAAAACAATGGTGGAGGAACATATGTGTAAATTTGGGTCTAAGACCAAAGAAAATATTACAAGATGTAAAGCATAAATGGAATTTTACCTATAAAATGTTAAAAGAAGCATGTGCCTATAAAATGGCACTAAATCAATATCGTCAACTTTATTTAGAACATGAAAATATTTTTATAAGTGATGATAGATGGACCCTTCTTGAAATAATAAGAGATTTTTTAGAAGTTTTTCATGATGCAACATTATTTTTTTCCGGGGTATATTATCCCACATCAAATCAAGCTTTAACCCATTTTTATGAAATAAGTCTTACTTTTAAAAAGTATAGAGATTTTCACATTTTTCAACTTATGTGTGTACAAATGGCGGCAAAGTTTTCACAATATTGGAGAATAGCTCCTTTAACATTTTGTATAGCTGCTACATTAGACCCTAGATTGAAATTAAAAGGTGTAGAAACCCTTCTTGATGAAATAAACTCTAACATGAATACAACTAATATAAATGATATATCTACAGTTAAGACACAATCAGAAACACTTTATTTGGATTATGCTACCCGATTAGGTAGATCCATAGCACCCATGGTCTCAACGGGCCCTCCCCAAGTACATAAAGGGAAAAAGAAAGTCATTTGGAGTATTATGAGGAAATCTCACGGAAGTAACTCATCTTCTTTTGGAGGACCCTCTTACAACCTTAATGAATTAACAATGTACCTGGGGAGCGATCATGTTCCAATCTCGGATGATGAAGAAGATGCTTTTGATCTTTTGGCATGGTGGAAATCATTTGAAAAAAAGTTTCATGTGCTTTCCGCCATTGCCCGTGATATACTAACAATACCAGTGTCGACAGTCGCATCAGAGCAGGCATTTAGTGCAAGTGGGCGCCTTATTGACCCTCGGAGGACTTTGCTTCAAGAAGAAACCGTTGAGACCTGCATGTGCTTACGGGATTGGTACCTAGCGGAGGACAGAGAACAACACATCGATGAAGAATTCGAGATAGAAGACGAGCTAGCGGCGTTACATATATCATAGTATAATTTTTTTTAGAATGTATAATAGGCTTTTAACTTGTAATTTATTTTTTAGAATGTATCATAGGCTTTTAACTTGTAATTTATTTTTTAGAATGTATCATAGGTTTTAAAAGTTGTAATTTATTTTTTAGAATGTATCATAGGTTTCTAAAGTTGTAATTCTTTTTTCATTTATCAGAAGGTTTGAATTTCATTATATATATATATATTGTTCCAAGACTCTAAGTTCAAACTTATAATTTTTTTTATCTTTTGTAACTTAAATTTCAAGGAAATACAATTTATTTGATGTATTTTTTCAAAACATCATTAATGTTATTCTACTTATTTATTTCTCTTAATTTATTTATTTTAATGAGATTGGTCCAAGAGTCTAAGACTCTAAGTCTAAGTTTGTAAATTTGTGTCTGTCCAAAATCCAAATTTTAAAAAAAATTTAAAAAAAAATGAAAATCAGATGGGCCGCCCATGGGCTACTCGGTCCAAGCCCGTTTGGGACCTGGCCTAGCACGGCACGACCAGGGCCGTGCCCTAGGCCGACACCTAAGGAGGTGGGCCCGGCACGGCACGGCCCGCATATCAGAGATGGGCCATGCCGGCCCGGCCCGGGCACGAGTGGGCCTGGACTTCTAAGGGCCAGCACGGCCCAGATTTACACCCCTAAGTTGGGCCCCGCAAAAAGGTTCTCATATAATAGGTGAGAACTAGTTCTCACTTGAATATTTCACATTCTTATATACTACAATTAAATGAAACCATGAATGCGGATCATGGCAGTCAAACATCAATTATGCGAGATAATTCCTTCCATGTACCACAACAATAATAATTCCATTTAATCAAGTCATAAATTGAGGAAAAACAATAGGAGAAGTCTAAAAGTTCCTATTTGTTGGTCCAAATTAAATTAATTTTTCTTTTCAATATTTCACTAAATGTGTGAAAAATTAAGCAAGAAACTGGAATCATCATTAATGAAAATTGATCAAAGAGAAAAGGTGTCTAATAAATTAACTTTATTCCTTTCAACCACATACATTAAGGTAGTACAAGGAGGCTCATTTCTATAACATGATCATTATAAGCCTCTGCAGGTAATGCTTTGGTCATAGAATCTGTAATCATGGGCCTTGTACTGATTTGCTCTATAGACATTAGACGATCATGGACCTTCTCTTTAACGGTAAGATATTTTATTTTGAAAATGTCGTGCAGCGCAGGAACTCTTGTCGTTCTTAGAGAAGCGAATAACTGAGGTATTATCACAATAAATTTTCAGCTTCTTAGAAATAAAATCCATGATATGAAGCTCTGAACTGAAATTCCGCAATCATATAGCTTGAGTGGTGGCCTTAAAGCATGCCACAAATTCAGCTTCAAATGTGGAAGAAGTAGTTGTTGATTGTTTAACGCTTTTCCATGAAACAACCCCACCAGCAAGGAGAAAAGATATATCCTGATGTAGATCTCCTCATGCTGTGGAACCCAGCAAAGTATGAATATGAATATCCAGTCACTTCCAAGTGATTAGATTTTCTATAAGTGAGCATATGATCTTTAGTCACTTGTAAATATCTCATGACTTTCTTCGCTGCCTTCCAATGTACCATGCCAGGGTTAGACCGATACCTTCCTAGCATGCTTACTGCAAAATTGATGTCTGAACATGTACAAGTTTGTGCATATAAAAGGCTTCTTATTGCGGATGCATATGGAATGTTCGGGATTTGTCTTCTCTCAATGTCATTTCTGGGACATTTGTCCTTAGAGAATTGATCTCTTTAATTTGTATATAGATGCTTTTCTTCCAAAACAGTTTTCCATATTAAATATTTCGAGAACTCTGTTGATATGGGCTTTCAATGAAAGTCCTAGTAGTCCTCGAGATCTGTCTCTAAAAATCTCAATTCCAAGTACAAAGGATGCTTCGTCCTTGCCCATATCTTTCATTTTGAAGTTCTCTATGAAGTAGTCTTTTGTTTCATGTAATAGGCTTAGATCACTAGTAGTAAGTAGAGTGTCATCTGTATATAGGACTAAAATAATGAACTTGCTCCCCGTACTGATCTCTATGTATATAACTTGTTCCCACTAATCACCAGGTATATACATTGATTTACAATGTTTTTCTTAAATCCGAAGGAGGTAATGGTATCATTGAACTTAATATCCCGTTGCCTTGAAGGTTGTTTAAGCCTATATATAGATTTCTTTAATCTACAAACTATATTTCTTTGGCCTCTTCAGCTAAATTTCCATTTAAGTGTCTACATTTTAAAGTTAATTTGGTGCAAAAACATTTTATATTATTTTTGAACAATTTTTTAAAAATAATTAAAAGTACTAAATATTATTTTTTATGAAGACTTTTTTTTGAAGTCATATAAAATGGGGTTTTTTTTTCTTCTAAAACAAGCTAGCTATAAGACTTGTGCATTATTCAGTAGTATACAATTCTTGGATAGTTTGATGTCATTCAAAAAATAAATATTAACCTATATCTTGTTTCTTTTTTTCTTTTCTTTTTTTTTTACTTTTTGGTAAACAACCTATATCTTGTTTAAAGATACATAACGTAGGATTATGTTTTAGAAATTCATATTTATATAGATAATATATATAATTTGACTAACGATGGCTGTTACGACCAACACTCTAATAGACCATTCCAATTTCATAGCTGTAAATATGTAATCTATCTAAGACCATCAAATGGATAGAAAGAGTTAAAAGCATAAGATATAAATTGTACAATACTACCGTATAAGCGTAGACTTGTCCAAACATCAATTCTTAAATGAAGTAAGATGCATCAAGCAAATTTTTTTCCTTTACAAGGAATTGAAACTCAAATACTCAGGCACCTTCCTCATGCCGGGAACTAACTAATGTCCCTAAGGGCCTAACCTTGATATATATAGATATAAAATCACCTAATGTCCATAACAAGGTAACCAACAGGATATAGGAATCTTGACAAGTTTTAAAACTACAGCTCTGAAACATCACTTTTGAGTTGTATTTGTGTATTTTGGAAATATGGTGGCAACATTTGGAGAATTTGCAGAGGTTTCTCACTGAAATTCTCAAGCTCTGCAAACATACAAGTCACAGAGAGTCGTTTTCTCTCTTGTGTTTCATGGCTTTTGATAAAATAAAGTCAAACATCATCAGGGCCGACAATTTCTCAACCTCTAGCCGAATGCTGGGTGAAATCAGGTTGGCAGGACCCCACTAGCTTGTTTGCTAATGTGGACAGTACTGTGGCTGGCCACTACTATAAATTTCATCACTGACCCCATATATTGGTACTGGCCAAATTTACTCCATCACTCTGTGATTGATTAATCAAACTACATTTAGTAAATAATGTCCTTTTCCAGTAAAAAACCGTTATGCAGGGTTCTTTTTCTTTTAATTGAGTACATAGGAATTCATGGTTAAATCTCCAACAAGGGATTTTTTTTTCTTTTGTTAAAGAATAAATGATTATTAAAAAATTGAGAGGTGAAGTATACAAGTTATAAATGTAGATGAGGTCTTAACTTTCCTAGGATTTGAATTACAATGGTGATGGTTGAGTATTCTTCGAGCTCCTATTAGTTTATTTTATATTAAGACGATTAGTTGATATCCATTTTTGAATATGCACAATTGATTCTACATATTTAACGACTCTTAAAAATAAAAGTCATAGAGTTCGTAAAAATTTAATTACATGAAACAAATAGGTCTTTTGCTTTGAATCATTTCTAAAATTATGGTTTCCAACTTTAAGTCTTATATATGAGTTTGATGGGGAACTAGAGAACAATTCTTAATCAGACCCAGCAATTCAGATTTTGGTTGATTATTTTTTTTAAAAGAAATTTTGGCATTTTGAGTTTTTAAATTTTACCCAATTAATACATTTTGTGTTTGCATGACATTTCTAGATGGATTAGTATACGGTTGGGTTTAGGTTAAGTTTATTGTTATTATACGACCCACCAACTTCATCCAACCCAACTAGCGCACGATGACCCACCAAGCTAAGCGAAACCTAACTTGTTAACTCTACCAATAGAGTCAAGTAAGGTAAAGCCTCCATTTTTATAAAAAAAAAAAAAAAAAAAGTTCCATCAAAAGCACTTTAATTCAAATTTTCTACCATATTTTTCAAAAAACAGTCAGTAACCTCATTTCTCTACTAAAAAATAAAAAAACTCCACAATCAATGCAAAAAGTAAAAAAGATTCTATAATAAACAACTAAAAATAAAATACCATCATAACCCACTTATATTTTATTCTTTCTTCAAAATAATCTTTACTTCACACAACTCCATTAGTAAAGCCCACAAACAGCTCCTATAAGGGATTGGATTGACCCTGATTTGAAATCACATTTTTTGTCTCATTAGGAAAAAAAAAAGCTTCATATTTAGGTTGAGCCTATACACATTGGGTTCACTTGGCAATTTGAGGGATAAGAATAGACTCAACATCAAGCCCACCACTTTTTCCAATGAGCAAGGGTCTTCATAGATAGTTTGTGCTTGTTTAGCTATTGACCCTATACTTTAGTCCTAGATCCCGACCATAGACTTGAGAGTTGGGATGTGGCCCAACCCATTTGTAAAATTTATATGCCTCTTCATATGATATATATGCAAGGCGAAGCCGGGCTGTTACACATGCAAATGCCAAGGCCCAACATGTGGGTCATGCTTGAGCTAAATTGAGCAAGGAGTTATTGAAAATTAAAAAATATCGACTTTTTTTGTGGTTAAATAGAAAGGATCAACTTAAAACCTTTCCAAGTCTAATATGAGTTGGATCGTCAACTTAAATGGCCAATTGCCAGTGCGGTGCAAGTTTGTTGGTACAAGGTGTGGGTGTACTCCCCACATTGCGTTCAACACCTCCAATTTTAACTCGTGCACGAGTGTTGTAGGATTGTGTGCGAACTTAGAAAATTAGTCCCATTGGGTCCAATACTATTGGGGTGCCCTCGTAAGCCAAAGTGAAAAAAAGAGAAAAATATCTCAAATGGCCTATTAAATCATATTAAATCATTCTTTAAGGTCTCTCCACAATTAAAAAACTATGATTTTGAAAGTCACACAAGATCAATACAGCTGAACCTTTGTCATTTTGAAAAAAAGATTTGCATCATTTGTTAAACATGATTCAACCAAAATGACCAAACTTTGGGGAGAAAAAGGCATCCACAGGGTGGGCCATTCAAGGACAACTAGGTCAAAGGCTGACAGAAACTGAAAAAAAGAAAAACATCCATTTATCTCTGGACCACTCTTGTGGACAATGCTGAAAATAAGAGTCGATTTTTCTTCAATATCAGAAACGTTTGGTAGTTAAAATTAGAGCCCACCGCACTCCCTCCCTCTCATCAATCTCTCTCGATTACAACCAAAAGAAAGCTTCTCCAAAAGGGTTTAGCTCGTGTGAGGCTTGTTTCTCTGCTGCTAAATGTAAGGAGATTGATTCATTTTTATTGATCTAACTATCCATTTATGCACATCAATCGTTGCCTTCTCAAGAGGAGGAATATGTTTGGGTCCTCTGCCCAATAATATGGTCGACTGAGGCCTACACTGTCCCAGATTGTTATCTATGTATTCGCCCAAGCAACCCATCAAAGAATTGGGATTTGGGAGATTATTGGGGTTGCAATCAATCAGATCATCTGTGGGTATCTACCAATTATTGGGGTTCATTTGTTTAGGCCTTAAATTTGATTATTTAAAAAATTTACTGGTAGTTGAATCTGATAAGGCAATGTTCATTTGTTCCTTTCTCATGTATCAATTATCTGGTGCTGGCACATGTAATTGCAATTCTCTTAAATTCTCTTACATTCGAAGGTGGTGTTTGTTTTGATATAAATGTTAAATGTCTTTATCTTTATGGGTTTTTTTAATGAATTTTCAACCAGAAGAATTTCTCTTGCATTTCTATTACTTGTTAGTTGCTAAAAATAGAATGTGTAAACATTTGTTGTGTTTCAGATGATAGGAACACAGTAGTTGATGATAGTGACTTTGTCTGGGAACCATATACTGCTGAGAAAAAAATGATGCAAGGGATTGTAGCTAGCAATTGGATGACCCCTGCAAGTAATGGGAGTTATGGAGTGATGGAGGGGTGGAAAAGTGATCTAAAGATGGTTATGGGTAAGACCCAACTGAATTCTGGGGTAGACAGACAAGGTCTGAGATTGCTGATGCCTACTCTGATCAAATCTAGGGGAAGGGGGTGGAAGGTTAGAGCTGGGTGGCTGTTTAATGGCAGTGAGAAAGGGATGAATGCGAGTTCAGAGCATAGTGAGAGTGCTAATGAGGACATCCTGTTATTCTTCTTCCAGCTGGACTTGGCGACTCGAGTACAGGTTCTCTCTCTGCTGCTTGACTGTTTCATTTTCTTCCCTTTTTCTTTTTGCCAATTTTGGTTTTTTGTGTAAGGCTGTATGATTATCTACACTGGAATTTGTTCTGCTGATTCAGAGAAATATACTTTGATTGTTTGATTTGTGGCTTTAAATTGATTGCAATTCCAAACTCAGTTCTCTGATTTAGCCTGTGGTTTCTACCTCTCTAATATGGGCTGTTGCGAATTATATATTGGCAGTGTGCCCTGAATATGGAGCAGTATGAAATAGCACAACAATTGAGGAACAAGCTTACTGAGGTAATAATCAGAATAAAAAGGAAAAATAAAAGAAGCATGGATATGCTGCTTTTTGTTCTTCCTTGGGTACTCTTTTTCACTTCTTCAATGTATGATGCTTTTTGTAGGTTTTCTCTTTCCTTTGGTTCCAGTCTTGTTTCATTTTTGTTCTTATGATTTATATCTCATCATTATCTTATGTATAAAGTTCATGGTTTCCAATAAAAAGTTCTACTTTGGAAATCTCAATGCAATTTCTAGTTGGTTAAATAGTAGTATAGTACTACTTTTGTTTCTTAAGAGGACGGTGAGTAACAAGGCCGGTAGAAGTCTTCTTATTATGTTCTCTTCTTGGAAGGTTGAAGCAGAAGTCATTAAACAGCAAGAAGCTAAAAGGGGGCCAGCTTCTTCAAAGAGTGAAGCACAGGATAGGGGCATAAATATTTTATGCCTGCGGTGAGTGTTTGTTTTATTTGTAAACTACCTAACTGTAATTTACCAACATAGACTGGAGGAACTTCGGAGTCCAGATCTACACTTAGGGGATTCTGATTTTTCCTTCCCTCGGTTGCTAATTATTGATAAGGTTTATTTCAAAAATGAATGGTTTAATGCATATACTAATGGCATCATCAAATTTTCTTTTGTGGATTATGAATTTTTTTCATCTTTGCAATGGCCATTTGGTGGAAAAGTTTAATTTATTTATTCATTTATTGTTATTATTATTTTGAGTTTTGTCTCTGTTCCTTTTCTCTGGATTAATTTTCCTCCCAAGTGATTTCTTCATGCTTGAGCGCTTGAAGGAGCTGCTGTTTTCATTCTCTTCTCCTAATAAATTTTTTCCCATCCTTTATTGCTTACCTTGAATCACTAAAGAGTTTCTCTTCTTCTTGTACTTCACTTTTCCCTAAGGGCAAGTCAAACTTCACATGTAATACGCAATTTATAAGAAATATGAAAATAAAAATTGTTATGGAAGAAAACTCTATAGGACCATCCACAGGTTTCATTTTTCACATCATGGAAGAAAACATAACAGTGAGTTTCCTTCTTCCATCCTCTTGGATCAGGCACACGAGGGCCAATTCGAGTCATCTCATCTTTTCCAAGATGCAAACCCAGATGATGACCAGCTAAAGATGGAGTGAATTTATGATGGATTGTTGTTATGTTTTGATCCTTGTTTACTATGTAGTGTTATTTCTCCAATAAATAAAAGTTGCCAGTTGTCAAAAGATTAGGAAAAAAAAAAAAGATTACAATGTACAGTTATAGTTATACCCAGTTGTGGACTTACACTGAGAAATAAGAAGAGATAATGCACAAGAGTGTATCTGTTATAATTTATACTTTACAGGAGTGAGATGATTCAACCTTTTTGCCACTATGAAGCATCCAAAGAAAGAAGTTTCATGTTTATCATATTTTGCAATGTATTATGACTTAATATCCAAAGTGAGGTTTTTAAGATTTTCATATTTTTACTTACTTTGTGATCTTTTTTGAAAAAATAATCTTAGTGATTTATAATTTATGATTTAGGAACAGTTGATTGGGGTGGGTTTGGTACAGTTTGACTTGACACAGGATATGGGTATATTCAGCTGGTATATTTGGGCAGGGTTTTGAGTAATTTAAGGGACTTCCTTTATGCTTATTTGGGATAATATGATGGTCAAATGTGGGCTGGAATTGGGCTGTGTTGGATGTATTGGATGGCAGGTTCTATAGGGTACTGGTACTGATTTCAAGGACCGAATATTGGGTGTTTGGACAGATTTCAACGACTGGATATGGACTATTATAGTAGCATCTTTAAGGGGTCAAAAGGCTGCATTCAGGGACTGTTATATGGGTTATGGGACTACCATAGGGCCTGTAGAATGACTGTTACTTCTTCTACCCAAATAACAAGACGATGACTGTTTAGTTTTCCTACCAGCAGTATGGTGTCTGATACAATCATGCAACCTTGTTTTTAATATTTGGTGTAGCTTAGCATCATTACATAGATCATGGACTAAAGCATAACTTGGTACAAGCTAGATCATCTCTTCCCTTTGCAGTGCAGACATGCAAAAAGCTATTGAGGGTGAGAACTATCCTTTAGCTGCTGAGCTGCGTGATGAAATTTCAAAGCTTGAGGTATATTTTCATTGTTCCTTCTCTCTCTCAAATTCAAAAAATTGTTTCTCAATGTATGGGGGTATCTTTTATTTTTATTTATTTTTAACTTCTGAGAATAATCTGTTTTTATGGACTCTTGATGTTTTGATAGAATTAATAGTACTTTCTTACTGCAGGCAGAGTCTCTAGCTGCATCGGCAAAAGCTCTTGCATATGAAAATGCACAATATGCATTTCGGTTAGGGCAGAAAGTAAGGCACAAGGTGTTTGGTATGTGCTTCCTTTCCCTTACTTCATTCTAGTTGCATGGCATTTACTTATCTTTTTATAAAGGTGTAATGGTGAGAGGGATCAGTTCAGTTACTCTGCTATCTATACAAAACTCTAAAACACTGATAGCCTTATCATACCAATACAGATGCCCATGAAATTTGTTAGAAGTTAAAAGTACAGCCCACACCCAAGATTTTGTCAGTGAGTTCTGGGACAATAATAAAAATTTTAAACACACATGAACTGCACAAACTCAAACAACCAAATGTAGACACAGAGAACCCAAACTTGAATATCGGACAACCAACTCGAGCATTCAAGTGTAACAATGTTATGTATTAAGCCACATGCCTCTGTCAATCAACACAACTATCCTTGTACCAACAAATTATCCCACATTATTTATTACGACACGACCTATCAGTCAGGAGCCATCGTATACCAACCTCCAACTCACTTTTAGAGCCTGTTTGTTTGCTAGGATTCAGATAATTCCCGTTGGCAAGAATTCTGAATTCTTCAAATGCTTTCCCCCATCAGGTTTACCAACTCACATCCTAGCATTCATAGTGATAGAATTTGGAGAACTTAAAAGGCCAAAAAGTGACATTTCAAAAGGCTATGGTTTTGGGATTCTAGCAATCAAATAAGAAGTTCTAAATGCTCCCTAGACATCAACTGATGTTCCTATCAGAAATTCCCAGCACATGGAATTCCCGATGGGAATTCCTCCAAACGAACGCCCCTTTAGTCTCAAGAGATAGGGATCATTTGTACATGTGGATGGTTGACATGAATAAATAAAAGAATATCCACAGTGAAAGTAAACATGGGCTATTGCAACTCTCAGAAGCATATTTGAGCAAATGTGTCACTTCACTGAATTACATGGTCCTTTTTGCTTGTTAAATGGTTTAAAGTTCTTTCAGGCTATCGAGCTGTTATTTGTGGAATGGATCCTGTTTGCTGTGAATCAAGTTCATGGATGGAGACTGCACATGTTGACAAGTTATCTTGTGGGTCTAATCAGCCATTTTATCAGGTGGGCTTTATTACGATAATATGCACTAAAAAAATGGTGATATCGAAGATAATTGAGACACTTTTGAGAAACTAGTGAACAAATTAATGATCAATTGCATGCATATGTTAAGAATAGTTAATTTTGAATATAATGACAAGATTGTATAGCACAGTTAGAAGTTGCTCATTGTCACAACCACAAGATCGGGGTTCACCATGATACCTAAGAAAAAAACCAGTGAATGTGATGAAATCATGATTTGCTTTATATCTAACATATCCCATGAGTATATACTGCCAAAATATCAGCATTGTGTTATGTAAGCAAAGGATTGTGAGTATCTGGATAGCTTCATAAAGAGACACTTGAATCATTATTTTTTTTTTAAGTTCTGAGAATTTTCTACAATTTCTTTCTTTTGCCTGTTGCTCTACTTTTTATTGGACTTTTGGTTATGAAAGGGGTTATCTCTGGGGGTTAAATTATCTTAAGCTGAACAAGAAAACTTTGGTGTGTATATCATGTTCACAGTTTCAAGTTATCTGTGTTGTTTTTGCAGGTGTTGGTTGATGTACATGCAGATCCAAACCTACTTGTTACTTATGGTAAAACAACATATTTTTAATGAATTTTGGTGTATTCGAATATATTAAACATGGATGTCTATGTAATGTACACAAAGTGTTGGACATAATGGTCCTAGCTTGCACTTTATACTCTAAATTTAGCGACTTTTAAAGACATTAATAGGAAAAATATATTTATGAACAACAGTAAATAGCTTGTATAAGAATAAAGTGCATCACATGTGAATGTTGCTAGTTAAAATCATACGTAAGGTATGTAAAGTAAAATTAATTTATGTAAATACAATTGGAATGCGCAATGCAACCTTCATTTTGATTTGTTAGGTAATGGAAAAGCTTGTCATAAATATTGCTCTCTCGTTGGAGTTTGACTGGCATATACTGCAAAACATTTACATCATCTGGATCAATTTCCTCTTCTTTTAATACCTGAAAACTTGGAGTTCCTTGGAGCCTGTTTGGCTCTCTGTAGACCAAGTGCGGGTCAAGTGTTTCAATAACCTGCAAGTGACCATTGTTTTATTCTTTGCTATAAGATATTACAGGTAAATAGAGTTATGGGTAATTATTTACTGGTAAACTGAGTGCAGGCAATCAAGTTCAAGGATCTAAATGGGGCCATAGAATCAACAAATGCATCACTACATTGACTAATATATCCTTATGGCACTTCAGCTTCTTGGAGGAAATAGTTGAAGAAGCAATTTGGGATAGTGAAACATGGAAGGGAAGAAGGAGAGAGGAACAAAACAAGATGGAGAGAACTCATTGTGTCACCATTTGTGACTAACATTATTTACTAGAAGAACTAGTGAGTAATTACAGTGGTTGCAGGACATAGCAAAGCATGGTCCATAAGACATTTCACCCAATTTTCAGGTTGCAACAGTTCCTCTCAAGCTGGACTGTCGATATGCTCATCTCAGACAAGGTGTTGCAAAGAATATTTTAGTTGATGCTTTTTATATCTGGAAGTTGGGCGTTGGATCCTTGGTAGGCATGGCATATCTCCTTTGGCATAACCTTCTCTATAACATAATGAACTACAATTAACCTAGATGTACTTGATAAACTTATGATATGTAGATCAGAAAATAGAAATTGCAGCAATATTATCACAAAGGGCTCTATTAGAAATTCACTTACTCCAACTTTGGTCAACACGCTGATTTGACCATACAAGTTCACGAACTCTGTAAAGCACAACCCTAAATTTAGCTTCAGTACTGAATTTTGCACCGACAGATTGTTTTTTACTTTTCCAAGGGAGTTAGTTAACCTCCAACAAGCATTTAGTAACTAAATGTCATTGCCCTTCAATCCTTAAGCCTATCCAATCCACTTCCATTTAATCCTTAATATTTAAATATCCATGTCTAGAATAAAGAATACCCTTTAGGAGTTCTTCAAGTATGTAGCTGGTTGATTTCAAGGATCGATTTTTGCATGGTTTAATATGCTTGGTTGGATTTAGTTGAAAGTCATTTGACCTGGCCTGGCATTAAGTGCAGTTGACCAGAAAGAAATGGAAAACATCAAAATCATACCATAGTTCTTCCTTTCATGGAAATGTTGACTAAAACTAACAATCTATGCACCACATCCGGTGTACTTATGTTTATTTCTGAAGAAATGCAATAAGAAATATTTTGATGTTTCATGATAATTTATGGAAGTATGTTAGACTTTTCATTATAAAAGGGAGATTCATCCAAAGGTGGAGAACCTTTGTATCGACCACGAAAGATCCTGCCATAAGCCTAGGAGTTACAAAACTTGTTTGTGCTCTTGGTTATGTATTTGACCTCCAATACAACCTTAGATCACAACTTAAAGATGGAAGCCAAATCAAAGGTCTTTCTTAAAAAACCTCTTACTGGCATGTAAGTATAGAATGCCTTGATCTATTCCCGGTATAGAACAGATTGCAGAAAGATGTATTGTTGTTGTTGTTGTTATTTCTGTTCTTTTTTTTTTTGTTATGAATTCATGGTTCAAAACATGCATGTGGATCGATATAGTATCTATAAATTGTATGTGCTTATTTCAACCACATTTTTAAGGTGTCAGGTATGGTGACATGTAATGAAAGCATTCATCAAGTATTTTCAGCTATTGATTAGGTTGAAAGCTATATTCTTTGTAATAAAAAGATTAGTTTGTATTGTCCTCAATGACGGTTTCCATTGAGGGATAGTGGTATGTTTAGGAGATCTTGCATGTTGAGAAGTTGTTATGCTATACTGTTCTTTTTTTTTCTTTGGCCCAATGATTTGGTGAGAATGAGTATATTGTCCTTTTTTTAACCAATTTATTTTCTCTTTTCTGCTGCTAATGTCAATTGTTTGGCAGTTCCTGAGGAGAATCTCTTAGCTTTTGAGCAACCAGATTTGGTGAGTATAAAAGCCTTAAGAAACATGAACAATATGCTTTGACCAACTTCCCTGTAACCACCAATTAGAGCTAAACTTATCGCATACAGGGCCGGTTTGATCATCCTTACCTCTCCTTCTTGTTTTATGGAATTGATGGGGCTGGAGATTTCATCCCAATAAAGCAGCTACGTGAGAAGTACAACAGGCCTCGACATGAATTGCCCGTTGACCCACACAATGAAGATGGTGAAAAAGACAGGTGGTAGCAGTTTTCTACCCTGCTGATGATAGTAGTTTTTCACTATGTAATGCACTCATGTAGAAGTCTATTCTTCGTTTTATCCCCTACAGCTGTCTGTAACTTACATGGTACAGAAATTGAATCTGCCCATCTGTTTAACATATTTAAATATGTGGTGACTTTCATCTGTTGTTTCCATTCATTTGTGTAGGTAAGCCAAGCTGGAACTTCTGACAACACACATTGCCACCCCTCCATCTCAGCTGCAAGTTCATTGGACATGATCTCTTACTGTTTTAATGTAAATACCAATGAAAGCTTCCTTTCCATTGACCGTTCAAAGAAAAAAAAAAAAAAAAAAAGGTTGTATTTCCATTAACCATCTGGTCATTTGAGGATATCACACTTTTCAGGATGTATAGATTAAAGTTTCCTTAAAAAAATTTCCATTAATTTCTCTCGTGTTTCCTGTTTGATATAGATGGTGGCAACTTGCAATCTCATTGAAGTGATTAGTTTTAGGCTTCCTTTCACTTGACATGATTTCTGGTTTTCGTCAAATGGTTTCAGCTGTTATATTGTACTTTGCTAAGTATGTTGATATGCGTATTTAATGGATGAAAAACAATGCATTAGGAGCACAAAGTTTTCAGAGCTCTACTTGTGACATAGTATGGAATGATAAACCCACAAATGGCCAGTCAACAGTAGATTTGGAGGAGATCAAAAGAACACAATGTGTATTTTTAACATAAAAGATTTTTAAAAAAAATTGTTGGATGAAAAAAAAATGAGAACCCACCCAATCACGTTCTTAGTTTGGTGAGATGAGATCCCAGAGAAAGTTGATAATAAAATATTAAAGAGGCTCGAGGACACCTTTACATTGTAAGTGAATGGTAAGAAGAAAAAGAATAAAATATAAGAACCCACTCTTAGAAGTGTAGAAAAAGGAAAGAGTAACTGAAGAGAAGGAAAAGCAAAGCAGGAGAACCCAAATTAAAATCTTAATCTAATCTTGAATCCATTACTTCTAATTCTAGTTGCATTTTTCAAAAGAGTTACGAAAAGACTAAACTCATTAAAATCTTTATTTGCATTTTTCCATTGATTTCAGTATGTGTCTAAATCGTATTATATCTGCTTCCAGGGAAAGGTAAACTTCAATAACCCATCCAACGGATGGCTTATTGCATCAACTTTGCTTTTGTAACCATGCTCAGCTGCTTTTAACCGTCTGATCAAGACTCGGAATTTTGTCACACTGCTAGTCTATAGAAGGATCCATGTCCTGTTCTGTTGGTTTTATAAGTGAAGGGCCACACTAGGATGAGCTCCAATGTAAAGAGTGGGTGGGATGGGCTAGGGAAGAATGCTAAAGGGGTGGGTGGATTTTTTACCCCCTTCTAAATCATCTCTCTCTCTCTCTCTCTCTCTCTCTCTCTCTCACACACGCGCGCGCACACACAAGCATAGGCGTAGGTGCTCCAAATAAAAGTGAATTTTCATGAAAATGTGTTCAGCGGCCAGCCACTGCAATAAATAGGAACAAAATACAAGAGCATAACATGGTACGTAGATAACATTAAAGAACTGAGTAACACTACATGTTAGATTGAAGGACATTTGTTATCAAAGAGATCCTAAGCTGGATGCCATTTAATTGGAGAGTCTGGTCTACCTTTGCTTAGCAACAGGTTCTTCCTCTTTAACATTCTGGCTACACATACAGGAAAACTGCTACTTACGATTGTATTTAGAACCCATCTATGATCAATCAAATAACATTAGGAGGGTCATATTTGAAGTGCCATTGCACCTCTTCTTTGTACTACTTGTATGTATTGAGAACTCTGCACAGAATCACACCAACTTTCTTCTCCCCATTAGTGCCAAGATGTCTTCCCATAGCCCCAAATTGGCAGCACTATCCAAGCCAATCACACTTGGGCTACAAGCAACTGCTGTCCAGTATCCAGCTCTAATCTCCTCCTTTAATTGCTCTCTCTCCCATCCACAGTACCCATCAAAGAACCTGAAGTCCCCCACTTGAACCACATTCCTCTTAACCATCTCAGCAGCACACCCCACACTCTCCTTGGTCCCATAGTACAACCCCTTCATCACCTCACCAAAGACCCCACTCCTCCCAACCCCGTCATTACCATCATCATCCACCATCTTGGGACCCACCAAGAACAAACCCTCCTCCAAGGGCCCTCCAAAGAAGAGTGGTCTGTCAGAGAAGGTGCCTTCTAAGTCCATAGCTGTTGATCTGGTCTCCTTTATGGACATGAGTGACGGGCGATTCAGGATGATGCCCATGGGACCCATGGGACCATTTGACAAAAGGAGGACTACCGTCCTCTCAAAGATGTGGACCCCATCAAGCTTCTCTGTGGCAATGAGTAAGCAACCAGTTTCTGGCTCATGGAGAGGGTGCGCCCACCTCTCACTGAGCTCAACACTTGAGGGGTTGGTGTCCACTGCTTCAGGAGCAAGCCATGTGGTTGGTTCTCTAGCAACAAGCCTGGCCCTGAAAGATCGCCAATCTGAGTTAATCACAGGTTCCCGACCATCATTGTCCCCTTGCATTGATTGGAGATGACTACCTATAGTTTCAATCACCAACACAAGCAAATTAGTTACAGAGAAACATCAGTGTGCTAAACAGACTTAAGTTCAGTTCGGTGACAGGATTTTGTTCATAATGTTGTGCAGTCTGAGTAGGCCAACCCTTGGGCTTTCGTAATCCAGGTGCAGGTAAGTAGCTCAGTTTAGGCATAAATGAAGGCTCATGTGTTTGGACAATTCAAGGATTTTTCCCAAGAAAGATTGGAATGAAAATGACCAAGTGTTGATGATGACGATGACAATATACTTGGACAATTTTGAGATACCTTTACTAGTTTGGTTTGTTCATTGCCATAATCAATTACAAGTATAAAGTTGTGGGTGATTATATTTACTGGCAGTCAATGATATCAATCCCAAATATATAGGATGAGGCTTTGATAATGATGAATAATCCCTATAGATAACTTAATTAGACAATTGAAAAAGGAAAAAAAATGTCAAACAGTAGATTCTATTCAACATGCTACTTACAAATTGAATTCATCTTGTGTCACCTCCACTGGACCAGATCAAGTAGAATTGCGTCTATTCCAATCCCAAAACAGTGCTAGTGAACTCAATCCTTTTTCTAACCCAGTCATGCAAAATTAGAAACAACCCAAATTCTATATGGTTTTCCTTTGTCATGTTGTTGGCTATCACAGAGATACTAAAACCAACCCAAAACCAAATGAAGGAGATTCAAACACTTACTAGTTACATGAGAGGAGATTCCACCATGCCTATACAATAGCTGACTGCTTTTCCTCTTACAGTAGGTGCCTGCTCTAGATTTGAGAGAAGGGATCAGATCAGGGTTTTTGGTGAGGGACATGGATTTGAGGGAACAAGCCTCCATGATCATCATCTTCTCCTGTGCTTGGTACTTTATTATATCCTATCCTTTTCTCTTTCAGTGGATAAAGATGTGGAAGGCTTAGTGGGGATTTATATATGAGAAGGGGCTCGTTCTACCACCACAAGGTGTGGATACTGTTCTTCATGGGGCTTTCCAGCTTGGACCAATAGGAGAAGGGCGGCAGTAAAGGGATAAATGTTACATCCACGTGGACAGCAATGTGTGGCTGTTTTCTTGGTGCATGGATGTTTCTCTTTCATGACTTTTCCGGTCAAGTATTGGGATTGCACCTCGTGGCACCAAGTATGACGTGTAACTTTCTTAGCCCCATGGTTCAACTGAGCTTTCCAATTCCTGTTTGTTTTGATGAAATCTTGGTGTTATTCGTGGAAATGCTAAGTCCAAGAATCCTCCCCTACATGAGATTTTAGAGGATTGACTCTCTTTTGTGAGAACAGGAGGATCGATCCTCAAAAGGCTCTCATTCCACAGTTTTCTCCCAAGAACTTTGTTTTCATTGCTCAATTACATTCATACTAATGAAGAACCTTGAAATTCTATTTTCATTTAATGTAATATTCAATACCTGTATGAATAAATAATACTTTTAGGAAATATTTGTGCAATGTAAATATTCTCCGCAGCACTAATAAGCCTCCAATTTTATGTACTCTTCTTCTTCTTCTTTTCATTATTTGGCACAATGTTTTTCCATGTGAAAAGAGAAAAAAAAATTGAACTACTTTTCCACAACTCTATAAAAATTACTTTCTATGAGGGGGGTAGGAATCACTCTTCCTTGGTGCCATGATAAAAGGAATTTCAATATTACACACGCGTGGGGAAGAAGAAGAATCATTCTGCCCTTAAGAGGAGTAACTTGGGCGGGTCAGGCTCATTATTGACCCAACTCAACCGCGGCCCAAATTGCATGTTAGGGTGGTCGAGCCCTAGAGATTCAGTGTCATCAACAGCGATCGAAGGATGTTGCTAGGTCCTTTAGCTTGTAGTCAAAATACAACTTCAAAAATCTATCTAAAGATCAAATGATACAGGGAGCCCAAGTAAAATTTGGGCCAGGATCGCCTTCAAACTGGCGTGGGTACCCAATATAATATATGCTAGCCTAATTTCTGGGTGCCCAATATATAAAACATATGTTAGCTTTAATTCCCAAGTTCGATACCTGAGGGTGAAACTGGCTCAAGTTTCACTTTAGGCTTCAAATTTCAAGGCAGAGAGCCCAGCCCAGTCAGAACTGCATTTTCTTCAGCTTGGTATCCCCAGGCTCAGCCTTACCCGGCCTTAGCTGCCTTAATTTCCCATGCATTCGTTTTTCACTACAGATCAAAGGTGTGTCGAATATGAGAGGCACCCAAATTGCTGGATCTTGAAATCTTAATCTGAGAAAAAATGAGCAGCTCTTTTAAGTGGAGGCATATACAAGGTTGAAAGGAACAAAACCATAAACCAGTAAAAAGAAAGGCAAGAAATAAACATCATCAGTCTTCCATTAAGGGGGGCATTTGGAGCTGGACAAAGTTAAGAGTGGGGAATCTCCGCTAAACGATGCAATGAGAAGAAACATTTGTGAGTACTTCTCCACCTCTTGGAAGTAGGTTCCACATGTGGATTGGATGATTAAATAATGAATATTTTTCTCTGTTTTTTGGTGCCTTTGTTACAGGGTTTCTCTAAGAGCATGTTTGTTTGCATATAATACACAGCATAAGAATTCATACACTGGATAGTTGAAAACGAAGACCAAAGGTAACTATCCAAAAATGACCATTCAACAACATCCACTTTTGAATATAGGGAAGATGAGAAATAAATACTCAACTGTCATCTTAGTAATTCAAATCTAGGATGGTCAAAGGTCCTATTCATGTTCCTATTTTATATCCTTCACCCCTCATCCCATAGGTGGACCTACATAAAGCATTTGGTGGCCGTGACCCCGGTCAAATTTGGGCCTACTTTCAAAACCCATATGAGATGCTTGGGCTTGCTTTCAAAATTCACATGAAAATCTAAGGTCCGCGCCGCCACCCCCCCCCCCCAAATTGCACATGAGTATCCTGGGTTTGTCCCCAAAGCCCAACTAACTGTTCGGGTACACCCCCCTCAAATGAAAATCCTAGGTTGACCACCACCTTAGCCCCTTTAATAATATCTAAGCGGAGCTCATTTGAGTTAAGTTCCTTGTATTTAATTTGTTTGTATTCTATGTGTACAACAGGCCCTAAGCACTTTTCCACTACTGATAGTAAGTCCCATGGCCTTCTATTTCTGGGACACTGGGATGGTTACTAAAACTTTTTTTTTTTTTTTTTTGTTTGGGTTGTTGTCTCCAAGTTTTATTTGTGCTTTTCACCAATTGAGACTTCTTTCTTTTTTAATCCCAGCTATAGGGGATTGAGATTACCCCTCAAATAAAGGTAGTAGATCTCAGGTGAGGTGACAGAGCCCTCTGGTAAGAGAAGGTGGCATGCCTAGGTCTCAAACCTTAGGCAGCCAGGTGAAAATTGCGGCCTCTTACCAATGAGGTAAGAGCCATTCTCTACCAGCTGAGACTTGAGATTAAGTCCCATGACATTCCATTTGCTAAAAACAAAATTAACCAAGGATTTCTACAAGCATTTTCGTGAGTGACACCAACAACCTTCTCTTAGTTCGAATTCAAGGAGAAACGACTTGTGGAAAAAAAATGTATTTTTTTCATTTTATTTAATTCTTATAAAACGGTTAGGAAACATGTTTAAAAGCAAAAATCAGCCAAACAAAACATTTGCGATGGGGCTCTTATCACGCACAAACATCACATTCACACACGCGTGTAGGTTCGTGTTAACCACCATCAACTGCCATAGACTTCAAACACAAAAGGATAAGGGGTAATCCCATATTAATTGCCTCTCACAAAAGGATAAGGGGTAATCTCATATTAATCGCCTCTCAAAGCTACTCCACTTTTCATTCATTATTCAGTACTGTACAACTCATACAAGACTTTTATCTTCCCTCCTCCCACCTAGCTACAGTCAATTAAGAGGGGAAGAACTCCCCATTTCAAACGAGGAGAAGGTGAAGTTTTCTAAAATTTGAATGACATACAACTGATAGTTTCTGACTTTCTGTCCTCCTTCCAATTTATGAAGAAAATCCCAAGATGTGGAACTTACTTCCAAGAGGTGGAACCTAAAAAAAATTAAAAATGCAACCAATCAGAGAGAGAGGGAAAGCTCATTTCCCTATTTCAGCTCACCTAAACCAAAGACAAACTAACACGTTACTATCCAGGTCAGTAGTATAGCACAAGTAAAGACCAATCTTTAATGAAAAATAAAAAATTGATTCTACCAATGGAAACCCCAAACAAGCCGAGTTAAAATTGCAACAATGCTTTAAGAAATCATATCTCCATGCATCGGAAGTTTTACCCTCTTAAAAGGTGCACTTTGGCCGGGCTGGATTGGGTAATTGACCTTACCAACCTCGGCATAAATTGAATGCGGAGTCAGATTTTAAAATGTATACCCAAGTTTGATACTAAACCCCAACGAGTCCAACTTGCATCTTCATCCAGGCTAAGGTGTGGCCTACCCCAAGTTAACCCGTACATAATCTCTCTCTCTCTCTCTCTCTCTCTCTCTCTCTCTCTCTCATATATTGTAATTTTTATCGGCCCTTAATAGTGCAGCGCATGATATCTTGTAGCCCAATTGGACTGCCCTACATAAACACCATGCTGGTTGGACCTACACATGCTTGCTGAGGCTGGTCTACCCTTTAAAGTGAGAATTATGTAGCCCCCACCCAACCAGAGGTCACTCATCCGAGTTCATGAACTTTAATCTTTTTTAAGAATAGTCTCTTGTCCAAGTGGTAAGAGGCGTCAGTTCATATCTGCTGTCCAACATTCGAACCTAAACACTCATTTTCTCTTACCCAAGAACTGTTTTACCTTACTCGAGATCTACTTCTCTCACTAGAGGGGTAGATTAGCCCCCTAAGCTGGGTATTCAAGAAAAAAAAAATTGAATCCTTCTCAGTGACTCAGGTAGACCAGGTAAAGGAGCAAGCGAAAGAAAATGACTGCAGCCACCGTCACTAAAATTTGATGAGCAGAAAAAAGATGGCAGTTGAGTTTGCTAAACGCTTAGATCTCGACAAAGCCTGGTAAATGAAAGAATGATGTAGAAGAGTGAGAAGTGAGAACACACAAATCCCCCCACATACATATCTTTCGTGTCCCCTCCCAATCAAGAATTCCCGACCCACCCACCCTTCCAATTCCCCTTCTCAATTATTTAAGATTGGACAAGAAGAAGATAACAGCAAAGATTCTGAAATTATTAGTACTAGTGTATCTCAACAATAATAATGCATAAGATCACGACTTCCCCCCAAAAATTGCAATGGAACCTATTTGGAATGTGAGGCCATCACAACGAGACAAGCCATGGTGTGGGGCTGTGGGGCCCATCATTCATTGATCATCCTATCCTTAACCACATTTTCCACCCATTTGTATTGAATGAGGCTTTTCTTCCTTTTTGTCTGTTTATTTTATTGCAATAATGGATGGATTAGGTGGAAAGCATTGAGACCTCAATGCAAAAGAGGAAAAAGCGCGTGAAATTCCAGTTTATCACCGTGTTATTGATTATAGAGGAATAGGATTGTAAAGGGGTCGGTTCCGATCCGGATGCATGGTGGACCCGGAACCAATTTCTTGACTCTGGAACCGGAACCAGAACCATATATGAGGCGAGTCCAAATCTAGGTAAAAAGTGATATTAAAAAAATATGATTTTGAAGAAAAAATTTTGCAAAAATTTAAGTAATATGTTGGGTCTCGAGTCCATGGGTCCGAAAAAAAAATGAAACTGAACCTAGTCCCATTTACTTGTCAGGGAAATAAGGACCCAGACCCAATTATTAACAGGTCAGAACCTCCGGATAATCGGAGACCCATTTACATCCCTACAGAGGAAGAATTGAGGGCTTGTCTCTTATTTTTCTCCCATTTTAAGAAAAGTCAAAACACCATTTCTCTTTACTACAACGAGGAAAATCAGCAAATGACAGAGAAAACAACATTTTGTCTCTTGCATTTTCTCAATTTTTTTACCCTTTTATCTTCCATAACTCTTTAAATCCATCTTTCATCCAAAAGTCTTTAAACCTTTTCTTTTCTTTTTAGGGCCTGATTGTTTGAAAGAATTAAATTCAAAATGCTAAGTACAATTCACATATGTTTTCCAACTCTAAGAATCCTGGACACTGGTTGCAAGTACAAATCAAGCATTTAAAAGTTAAAATTCTTAAAATTCAAAAGGCTAAGAGGGTTTTCACCATTCTAACAACCAAATGCAGACTTCAGAGGACCACCAGCATCGAAAATCCCAAGCACCCATTACTTTCGACATAAATGCCTCCAAACAAAAAGGGCTTAACAAGGTTCAAACTTAGATTTGCCCCATGACTAGCCGTGAAATAAAAAAAAGTGACTTACCAACCCTACCAACAGTGCCAGCCCAATGTTATTATTAAGCCCTGTGTTAGGATTGACCAATATAAGTTTAGTGGCAACACACCTCAAATGACATGATGATGGCCTCATTATTGTTTTTTAAATTCGAGTTCCCAAGTCAAATCCCTTCCATCAAGCAATAGTTTCTGTTTGATTGATAATGGGTAAAACACGCAATTAACATTAGGGACCCTTTGTATAAAACATGTTAAATTATTAAGACCTTTTTCCTTAAGTTAAGTGTTTAACAATTTATTAGATAACATGTTTGACAATTCACCCTTGACCTTGTTAAATTAAGTCTTAGGGTAGGAAACTGACTATATCCTCCATTGCACATTGATAGATATCCTACTAGGAAACTTACCATATCCTCCATTGCACATTGATAGATATCCTACCATACAATTATAAAATCCTCTTTACAAATTCTTTGAAGACGTTTAAACAAATAATTCTAAAACACAAAATGAAAGCTACCAATGCGAGGGCTCCAGCCACAGCACTCTGTGTCATTATCCACCCAAAGTCACAATAAAACAAGAGTTTCAAGATTCCTCAAATCTTCTATTACAGCGCTACCATAAAAAATAATAATAATAATAATTGAAAGCAACTCTTTTTTTTTTTTTTTTTCTCTTTTGTGGTTTCAGAAGGAAATGATGTATTTCATGGCTCTCGCTAGCTAAGCTCAATCCGAAATAATTCTTCAAAAAATATTTGATAATTTTCTAATAAAAAGAATTCCTAGGATTATTTTAATTATTTTACTATAACAAATCTTAACACCACCTTCTAGAATTCTCTCTTAAATCAAAATTTCAACAAATTTCAGATAAACTAAAGTCGAATAGGAATTGGGTCTTCCCTACTAGAACGGATTTCATCCAAAACTCCATCTATGAAAATGGCATGCGGAAATTAGTGGTGAAAAGAATCCGTAAAGACTCGTTCAGAAAGGAGAGAAAAGGTGGATAATCTCTTCCACTTTCTTTCTCCTCTCAGCCAAACATCTCTGAAACTAATACCTCCCTCTGCCACTTGAACTGTTCCATGAAAAAATATCAACTCTGCCACTCGAACTGTTCCACGAAAAAAATATCAAGAGAGAGAGAAGATGGAGAAATTCTACATTTGGCTAAAACTAAATATTCAACACAAAAGTTTCAAACGGTATCTCCTACCTAGGCATGGTAAAGTTACTCCTCTCCCTTCATGTGATGTCCCTCCGTACCAGAGTTCTAACCTTTTCACAGTGCACTCACGATTCCCAACTCTCACACGTCCACGCACCCCACACGCCTCATTTGTGTGCACTCACCACTCACCATGTACCATCAAAGGCAGACACAATCATCCATCACCATTCACCACCACCGCCACTGCCCATATTGCAGGTTGCCCATTGCAAGAGCTAACAGTAACACCCCAACAAAGAGCATAAATGATCTCACCCACCCATCAAGTGGACCACCCAGGTACAAGTCCAAATAACTAAAATTAAGATAAAACAAATCGGACCCAATACAACATACCCACACACATTTTGAGTTTTGAATCTTGATGGAGAAAGAGGAAAGGAGAAGAGAATCCAAGTCAAATACTAGTAAATAATATATCCAAAAGTCTCAACACAAAATAGTTAATTTACATACATGAAGAAATGTGTATTGAAAAACCCAAATACAAAAAAAAAAGGGCAAGAGGCAAAAGACACTACTCTTTTTGGGGGGGTTGAAAGTGAAGTACATGATGAAAATCAACAGTAGAATTAATATACTTTCTTGGAAAAGAGGGTGCGTAAATTAAAGAGAGTTGCATTACCATTACTATTACTATTACTGTTGCTGTTGTTGCTGTTTGAGCTACTGCTTTGTGCAGATCCGCCAAGAGACCGGTTATTGTCGTCACTGCGGCAGCTCAAATGGTGTCGGTACCCCATACAAAGAGGAACATTCAAGTTCAAAACCCTCGCGTGACCACCATTACTGTTCGTACTCCGCCGACTACCACTACCATTCCCTTCTTTCGGTGCTCCACCCGGAACAGCCTCGGACGAGGCCTTACCACCGCGCCGAACCTGCCAGACGGGGCTGCTCCGCCCCAGATGGAGCCCCGGCCGCCCGGGGCTGCTCGGCCACTTCCTCGCCTTCGACGACTCTCCCCGCGAGTTGCTCCGCGAGCACGGCGCGCTGCTCACCTTCCTCGCCGCTGCCGGGGGCACCGCCTTCCCTCTCCCTCCGGTCCCGGCGGACCGGCTGCGGGAGAACGGCCAGATGTTGATGTTGAGATCGGTAGCGGCGGCGGCGGCGGTCGCCGCCGGGGCGTTGCTACTCTTCCAGTCTTTCTTTATCAGCTTCTTCTTCTCCTTTTCCTTCTTCTTCGAGTCCTCGTCGGCGTCGTCTTCGGCGGACGACGGCTTCTTCTCCACTTTCCTGAAAATGTCCTTCCATCGCTTGGAAGCGGAGGAGGAAGGTGGCGGAGGAGGTTCGAGTTCTGGGTCAGGGTCAGGTTCAGGTTCAGGTTCAGGTTCGGGGTTAGGGTCGGGTTTGGGGTAGGGAAGGTGGTGGAGGGGGAGGAGGACGCCGTTGTCGAAGAGCTGGTCGGCGGTGAGGAGGTGGGGTTGTGGGCAGGAGGGGTTTCTGACCGCCCAGAATTCAAACTCTGGGGAGGAGGAGGAGTCTCTGCGGCCGCTGGGGCTTTTCTCCATATTGGCTTTTTTTGGATTTGGAGGTTTTGGTAAAAGGAGTTGAGTTGAGTTGAGCAGAGTTGGGTTTGGGTTAGTGTGTGGTGGGAGAGAGTGTCAGGAGACTGCAGCAGTGGCACATGGGTTGGGATGGTGATGAGGCCCACATGCATTAAAGATTGAGAAAAAGAGGACAGAGGCCACCCAATAAAGAGGCCAAAGTAAAAGATGGAGATGGATGGGGATGGAAAGAGAGAGAAGTGGTGAGGGGGGAGAAAAAGATAGAAAAGGGAAGGTTTTTTAGTGGTTGCTGTAACTACCATGCTATCATTCTCTCTCTGCTTTTATCATCTCATTGCATGTGAGAGAGATTTGAGGGAAAGATACAAGAGGAGGAAGCTAAAGTTACAGATGCTCTCCATTTAGGTGGATCTGTGCGCCACACATGGCGTTTGTTTGTTAATTTCAATGAGCCCCACTGGTGGTGTTGTACAGTTGCAATAGGATAGTGGTGCCTTTTTGGCTGGATTTGGGGTCTATTTTTAGGTCAATGGGCTATTCTCAAGCCAGATTCTTGATCTGTTCTCAGGGCCGAGGGATGAGAATGGGTCCATCCTCAAGTTATTTGGAGGTTTCCACCGTAAATAATTGGATTTGGGTCGTTATTTCGATTAGATAAGTAAATAGATTTGGCTCTAGGTCGACTTCCACCTTCGTTCGGACTGGTAAACTTGGCATACTATGTTGATATTTTAGAATTCTTCACCCTTCTATGTATGGAATCAGTTCCGATTTTGGTACCATCCTCTCACTAATGGTCTCAGTTCTAACTTTAGTTCCAAATGGCTCTAGCTCATGGATCCATATCAGAACTAACCCGTCTACGTCCCTTTAAGGACGCTCCAACCTTACATATTTAATTCAATCCCGTTCACAGAAGTGCTGGAATTGGAATAGGGTTAGTTTTAAGCTCATAATGTGGATTTATGCATTGATTTTAGGCCCAAACCCAAACAAAAAGGGCCAGGTTTTGACAAGCTTCAGCTGGGTTGGACATTGCTGACTGCGCCCACCTGGCCCTTGAACACACTACTGGTTATGGACTTATGGTTATTGTAGGCGGTAAAAATGACACCTACTTAGTTAGAGATGAGATCAGGGTTAAACTTCTTAGGAGGGGGAATGCTGAACTCCGAGAACCTGAAAAGGAAGGGGAAAGACTTGGGTCAGAGGCCCTGGCTGCCGTGAGCCGAAGGCACTCCGATGCCTGAGTTAGTTCTGAGAAAACTAAACAGGAGGAGGAAGAGAGGAATGAGAGTGCGTGTAGTATTGAGGGTTATGCGTTGGATATTGCGTACCTCTTATGGGACTGATCCCATGCATATATAGGCAAATGTTCCTCGTTCATTCTCTCTGTGAGTGGGGGTAGGTGAGGTGAGGTCCCATCGTTCCTTACCCTGACAGGCGGCCGTAGGTGAAACGGACAACACCCATACCTTACTTTCCACGCCTTCGGCCAGCTAGCGTACAGGGGTGATAAAGCACACCTCTTATCACCATAAATGAGCAATCCTATCGCCATAAATGACCGCCCATATCTGTCAGGGTGCGCCGTATTTCCAGAAGGAAGGTGGCGGCCCACTCTGATTCTAGTGCTGCGGTATGGGACTAAGGATGGCGTGTCCGTGGCGTGCCCTTGTACCGGTCTGACGCCCATACCGAGATGCAGAACTGTGGTGCTGAGCTTGTAAGCTGCCGACCGATCTACCGAGCTGCCAAGGTATTGACCGAGCTGCCGAGCTGACGATCTTCTACCGCAGAGGCTGAGGAGCTCGGCGAGTTTAGCCGTGATCCTTGTCTAACTTCGTCATTACGGCGTTTTACCCACACAATTGCCCCCTAGCTTTTGACTTCTGAGAGCCTCCTAGCTCGAAGGGGTCAGAAGCTTGATGACCGTATAGCTGGTTCTGCTACCGAGCTCAAGTGAGGGCGATCGTTATGAAGGTAGTACCGGGACGAGGGAGCTTTGGATCAAGAGGGCCCCCTTGGGTCTGGGGGTCGCTGCTGTTGTGCGGGCCCCTTGGAGGTGTCTTTTCGTCTGTCCTGGATATTAAATAGTCTTCGGATATCGTGCTAGTGGTGACACGTGTCGCTTCCTTTAGCTGTCTCGCCATTACTTCGAGGAGACGTTAGGGCTGCCAGATGGGACGTTAGGGCTGATTGAGGAGACGCCTCTTAAAGGCTCTCATCGAAAGTCGACTCGACGCCCCCAGGCCCTATAAAGCAGGGCGCCCCCTTCGTCTTCACTTTCCTCTGCTTTCTTCAGATTTCTACTGCGTTCTGCGAGAGATTTTCTTCGGTGCTTACGTCCTTCCGGTGTTTTTGTTTGGGCAGTCTCCATTAGTAGGAGCCTTCTCCATCTTCTTCTTCTTCTTCGCCTTCTTTCTTTAGCCAGGTCTCTGTCTGAGTCAGGAATGGGAGTTTATAGACACCTGCTAGGAGATTCAGACTCCATAGTCCATTTTAGGGATTTATACAAGGTTCCCTCCAACGTGGAGGTCAGACCGGATACCCCCGACGACGGCCTCACCTATCGTGACGGCTGGATGCCATTCTGGTTAGTATCTGTAGTGGAAGGGGGAGTTCGCTTTCCCCTGCACCCACTGGTCCGGGACTGCCTCTGGGAGTGGAGGTTGTGCCCATGCCAGCTACTCCCCAATGCATACAAAATCATAATGGGGGTAGTGCGGCTCAACCAGATCCTGGGAATCGGCCTTGGTGTCCCAGATATTGAGGACACTTATGACCTCTGCAAATCCCCAGAAGGGGATACTTATTACCTCCGGCTGAGGGTCCGCCGGGCAGGGTTCGTGACCGCGTTAGAGGACTCTAATAGGTATGCTGGCGAAGACAAAGTGCTTGTCAGAGGTGGATGGGAATTCGGCGAAGTAGAGCCTGCTACCACGGTCCGGGTCCCTCGAAAAATAGGGATTCCTCCAAGTAAAGGCCGGAGTTCTTTCGGTTTGTAGTTCTTTTCTTTCTTCCTGTGTCTGGCTTTTGATGCGATTTCGTCTATGCAGATTTTCGCGAAAGGAGGGAGCTCGCGAGGAGGAATCGCTGGAAGGTGAACAGCGCCTGGCACGAGCTGGTGAGGAACTACCGTGGCCACAACTGCCGCGCTGCCTGGTGCCTTTTGGGGTACGTGCCCCACTATCGATCCTTTAACACCTCCAGAAAGGTGCCGGGGATAGACTTTGTCCTTAGCGGCGAAGGCGCGAGTCAAAGAACAGAGGCGACCGTGGTACCGAGCTCGGCCGCGGTGACCGTTGCGATTCCCGCCGGTCGCCTGGTTGAGTTGGCAGAACGCGCTCCAGTAGTCTCTGCCGCAGAGCCTGCCGGAACTTCGAGGGCCAAGCCCCTGTCTTCCCGAACAAGGCTAGTAGCGTCCAGTTCGGAGGAAGAGGAAGAGGAAGAGGAAATGCTGCGCCAGCGCGGGCGACGCTATGCCGCGGAGGATCTGTTTGCGGCTGCTTTCGGAGACATCGGAAGCGAAGCCCGAGATCCTCCACAGGCAGTGGCCGCGACGCCTCCGGGATTCTCGGGTGGTACTCCTGCCCCGGATGCCGAGGTGGTTGGTCCTGCCGTGGTCGCGGCTGCTCGGCCTGACGAGGCAGAAGTCGTCACAGCTCCGCCTCCGGCCGCGACTGCAGTCGTCCCGCCCACGGATCATGCCGCGGGGGCTGGACGTCGGGCTCGCCTGGCCGAGGTTGTCGAGGGCGGACGACCCGAGAAGAGGCCACGGGTCGAGGCCTCGCCTGGTCCTTCTTCGTCTGCTGGTGGGTCGATCCTGCCTCCTCCCCCGGCTCCGTGGAGGCCGGCCATTGAGGAGGTGTTGGGGAGGCCGCTGGCCGAGACGGATCGCGCGACCAACCCCCAAGTGGTCGCGGCGCTGGGGCGAGCGTGCGCCCTCCCTCAAGACATAGCAAGATGGGCGGAGATGGACAATGAGTCTCTCCTGCTTTCCTCGATGCGATCCGTTGTGCAGGTAAGTGCAGTGTCTCCCCCTTGGCTTTTAGTCTCGTGTCGTTTTATTGACTCCGGGTTTTCGTCTTGCAGCTGTTGCAGAAGTGCCAGGTGGGCATTGAGAGGCTGGACGCGGCCGAGGCGCTGGCAGCTGAGTGGGTAGTCGAAAGGGACGAGCTGCGGGCGTCCTTGGCGTCCAAGGACGCGGTGCTGGCCGAGCTGACGGCCAAAAATGTCGGCCTCGTCTTCGACCTTGAGGAATCAAAGGTCGAGGTCGAGCGTCTGAAGGACGAGCTGGAGGACGAGAAGGGCCAGAACCAACACCTTTCCTCCGAGCTCGACGATCTTCGGGTTGCGGCGAAGCGACTGCAAGACGATCTGGACAGCGCGAAGAGTACGAACAGGAGGCTCCTCTCCCAGCGGAACCAGGCGCAGGCTTCCCTGGAGACGGCTCTGAGGGAGAAGGCAGCCGAGATTGAGTCTGCCCTGGCCAAACAGGGGGCCAGGCTCAAGGAGGAGTTCCTCGCCGAGCATGATTCAATCATGGAGGAGGAGGTCGGCAAGCTGTCTGCTAATTACAAGGCTCAGCTGCCGGGGATCCGGGACCGAGCCTGGGAGCTCGGGTGGAAGGCAGCCTTGCGCAAGGCTGGGGTCCCCGAGGATAGCCCATTGTTCCTGGATGCCCCAAGATTTTCTTGCTCGGATCCGGGACCCGCAGCCGTGTCTCAGGTCTCCTCCGACCCTTCCTCGCAATCGTGTCCAGAGGCGAACGCCGCGCCCGGGGCGCATCCGGAGGCTCTAGCTGTCAGTACTGATCCCGAAGGCTGCCAAGTGGCGGCAGTCGTCGAGGTCCCTCCTGAAGCTGCCGTGGTCGTCCCTGAAACTGCCCCAACTGCTACCGAGGCCAGCACGGTCGCGGCCGAGGTCCCTCCAGAGATCGACTGCAATGTGGAAGCTGCAGCCCTCTGAGGGTTTTTGTAATTTTTTCTTTCTTTGATTGTATCTCCATCCGTCTTGTAATCAGGAGCTGTGATTAATAAAAATTTTGAATTTTTGCTCGCATTCTGGTGCTTTCTTGTTTGTGGTTGATGAAATGCTGCATCGCTTTTCTGTTTTGAGTTGTTGGTTCGGATAGCCAGACTCCTTGCTATTCCTTGGATTGGGACACCGGCCAACGAGCCGTCTGCTGTTCTGTACCCATTATCTCCCCCCCAGCTTTTGACCTGTGGGCTCCTTGGAACAGGTCGGAAGGTGAGTGGTTTTAATCAGGCCAGTACTGCCGCTAATCCTTTGACAGTGCCCGTTGTGCCGTACTGCCGAAACGGTGGGGTCTCGGTCCGATGGGGTCCCATCGTCTTTTGCTGACGTGGAGTGCTGCATTAAGTTCTTGCGCTGACGTGGAGTGCTGCATTAATTTCTTTCCGTCAGTCGAGGCGATTGCCCTTTCGCCTGTCGAGGCATTGAATAGTCCTCTGGGAATGCGGCGCCGTGCCACGTGTCGCCTTTCTGAGGGCGCGCAATCAAATCTGCAGGACGACTGGGCTGCCCGAGGCGACTCTAGGGCTACTCGAGGTAGGGCCACATTGAAGGCTTCTCTCGAAATCTGAAACGGCGCCTCCATACCTTATAAATTAGGGCTCCTTCTCCGTCTTCCTTCTTTTCGATCCTCAGAAACCCCTGCTGCAAACTACTGAAGCATAGTACTTTCCTGTTGCCTGCGACCATTCTGCTCGCAGAGTCTTTCACCGTAGGACTTCTTTCTTCTGTCTTCTTCCCTTCTGGTGGGTAGTCCTCCTTCTAGGTTAGAGAATGGGTGTGCACAGGCATTGGCTAGGGGACGCACTGTCCATAAGCCTGTTTAGGAAGGAATACAAGGTCCCTGCGACTGTAGAGGTTAGGCCAGACGGACCTGACGACGGTACCATATACAGCGACGGCTGGATGCCGTTCTGGCTGGTGGCCGTCGTGGAGGGAGGAGTCCGGTTCCCCCTCCACCCACTCCTCAGGGAATGTCTCCGGGAGTGGGGGTTGAGCCCCTGCCAGCTGCTTCCCAACGGATACAAGATCATCATGGGAACAGTGCTGCTCAACAAGATCTTGTCCATCAACCTCGGTGTCTTGGACATCGAGGAGGCGTATGACCTCTGCAAATCCGCAGAGGGGCATACGTACTATCTTCGGCTAAGGCTCCACCGGACTGCCTTCGTGACCGCACTGGAAGATTCGTATAAATACGCGGGGGAGGACCGTGTCTTCGTTCGCGGGGCGTGCGAGTTCGGCGAGGCGGAGCCCAGCACCACGGCCCGGATACCGCGCAAAATAGGAGTCCCCCCAAGTAAAAACCGAGGCCCCTGGATTTTGTATTTTAATCATCTCTTTCCCTTCGCTGACATTGTTCTGTTCCTGCAGGTTTTCGACAGAGGAGGGAGCTTGCCAGGAGGAACCGGTGGAGGGTGAACAGTGATTGGCACGAGAAGGTGCGGAAGTACCGCGGCCATCACTGCCGAGCCGCGTACTCGCTGCTGGGGTATACGCCGCACTACAAGACTTTCCTCGCTCCGAGGCGGGTGACCGGGATCGACTCCGTGCTTCACGGGGAAGGCACCGGACCGGGCACCGAACAGACTGAGGCTCCTGTTCCGGAGACTGTTACTGTCGCGATTCCCAGCGGCATTCCGGTAGAGTCGGGCGGACGGTCCCCTGTCCGTGAACCTGCAGCGACCAAGAGAGCTGAGACCGGGCGCAGGCGGCAAAGGCAGAAGTTTGTTGTCTCCAGCGAGTCCCGGAGCACATCCAGCTCGGAAGAGTCCGAGGTGGAGATGTTGCGCGGTCGTCGCAAGCGCTTCGTCGCGGAAGACCTTGCCGTTGCAGCGTTTGGAGAGACCGGCGAGAGCTCGGCCCCCTCCCGAGGTGCCGACGTCACCCGAAGCACGTCGGCGGCGGCTGCTGCAGAGGTCCCTGCTCCCGAGACCGAGACGGTTCCGGAAGCTACCGACGATGCTTAATCGGGAATACCTGCTGCAGCAGAGGTCGGGGCGAGCGCTCCGGCAACCATTTTTGAAGAATCGCACTCCGACCTAGGCAGAGGGGATACTGCCGAGGTCGTTGAGGAGCGCAGGCCGGAGAAGAGGCCCAGGGTCGTAGCCCCATCTGCCTCGGAGCCCGCCATGTCGGTCGGGGGGTCCGCCGCTCCCTCCGATTTCATCCCCTGGAGACCGGACATCGAGGGGGTGCTGGGGAGGCAACTCGCCGAGTCGGACCGAGCAGTCAGGCCCGAAGTGGTTGTCGCTCTGGGACGAGCGTGCGCCCTTCCCCAGGACATGGCAAGGTGGGCGCAGATGGACAACGAGTCCCTGCTGATGTCCTCAATGCGGTCATTGGTAGCGGTATGTACACGCTTGACTCGTTCTTTTTCTGTTTCTGCTTTATTTTGTGTCGTGAAAATTCTGTTCTCACTGCAGCTCTTGCAAAAGTGCCAAACCGGCATGGGAAGGCTGGATGCTGCCGAAGCCAGGGCAGCAGATTGGGCAACCGAAAAAGAGGAGCTGCTTAAGTCCCTGGCGGCAAGGGACGCGACCCTGGAGGAGGAGGCGAGGAAAAAGGAAGATCTTTTTGCCGAGCTCGACGCAGCGCGGGCCTTGGCCAAGCACCTCAAAGAGGAAGCAAAGCAGGCAGTGGATCAAAACGTCCAACTGTCCTGGAAGCTGGACGAGGTCCGACTTGCGTCGTCGCGGAGGGAGGAAGACATGAAGATGCTGCGGGGGACCAACAGTAGGCTTATCTCCGAAAGGAAGCTGGCTGAGAGAAAGCTAGAGATGGCTCTGGACGGGAAGGCGACCGAGCTCGCGCTGGCTCTCAAGGATCAAGAAGCCAAACTCAGGGAAGAGTACCTCGCCGAGCACGAGTCCGTGATGAACGAGGAGGTCAGCAAACTGGTAGCTGACTATAAGGCTCAACTGTCAGGAATCCGAGAGAAGGCGTGGGCACTTGGGTGGAAGGGTCGGCTGTCATTGGCCGCGGCCATTTGAAGAACGGCTGCGCCTTTATTTTGTTGAGGAGCCTATAGATCGGCTCCTTGAAGATGGTGTTCACTGCCACGTATGAGGATGGTTCGTGGCCGGATCTCCTGCTGCTCCGTGATCCCGACGTCGAGGCGGAGGGGGTTCGGCGCTGCTCCGAGGACCGGGCTTTGCGCCGATCCGGGGATGGGTCCCTTCGACGATCCTCCCTCCTGGAGGACCTGCTGTCTCCCTTGGCCGGTTGGCTCTTCTTGGTGAGGCCAAAGTTCTCCCGACCTCGCGCTTCGTCTTCTTCCGCCAAGATGAACCGGTTGGCCCGGGTCATCAGCTCCTTCATGGTGGTCACGGGATACATGACCAGCTGCGTCCGAAGTGGGATACCTGGCTGCAGGGCCAGCTGGAAAGACCTCACCGCTAGCTCCTCAGAAGCGCACTCGATCTGGCTGTAGACAGTCTAGAATCGTCGGGCGAACTGGGTGACGTTCTCATTCTCCTGCATCCGGAGGGCCATCAGGTCGGCATCGGTCTTTGGGATGACGCGATGAGCCTGGAATTTCCCCAGGAAGGAGGTCCTAAGCTGTTGCCAACTGGTGATGGAATTTTCGGGAAGCGAACAGAACCACCGTAGGGGGAGGTCCGCCAAACTGGAGGAAAAGACTCGACAGTTCAGGGAATCGTCGTCCCCCCAGACCGACATCCTTTGGACGTAATGTCGGAGGTGAGCAGCAGGATCCGAGGTCCCGTCATATAGGGTGAACCTTGGGACGCTGAACTTCTCGGGCAGCGTGTATCTTCTTATCTCCCTAGAGAAAGGAGACGCGCCAGTATCTTCAGCTTCAAAGGTGGCATACTGGTCCCGGTCGATACCAGCAGTCTCCAAATTCTGGCGGATAGTCTGCTTTACCTGCTGGTCGATCCACTTCTTTAGTTCATCGTCCTCCAACCCCTGGCATTGCTTCTTTGGCCCTTCATGTATGTGGCTGCTGCTGGAGCCTTCTTCTTTTTGGTCTCGGTCACGCCTCTTACTGTTGAGGACGTGCCTCAGGTCTTGTCCGTGGCCCGGACGCCTGGGCGGCGGGCTCTGACCCTTCTTGCCTTCGAGCTGTTGCGTGAGCCGTTCGATAAGCTCACGCTGTTCCTGGATGAGGAGGTTTTGTGCTCTGATGTCCTCCAGGCGGGGGTCTTCGTTGCGCTCAAGGCTGGCCTGATGTTGGGACTGTGATCCAGCCCGTACTGACTTCTCGTGCGGTTTGGTGACTGACTTGTCACCTTGCACGGGCCGCTTATGGCTATGGTGGGGTTGTTCTGGAGGTGGAACGTCGCGAAGGGAGAGCATGGTTACTCCCCTGGACTGTTACGCTGTTTGGACCGTGGGAGACCTCCTGCCAGACCTCCTTTGCTGAGGGGGAGGAGGCGGAAGATTTTGCGCCAGCGTAGGCTGCGTGGACACAGCCTTGCCCTTGGAAGGTCCTTCGCCATTTCTGGTTTTCGGAGGCATGGTGTTTACAAGCTTTTTGTTCAGCTTCCCACAGACGGCGCCAAACTGTAGGCGGTAAAAATGACACCTACTTAGTTAGAGATGAGATCAGGGTTAAACTTCTTAGGAGGGGGAATGCTGAACTCCGAGAACCTGAAAAGGAAGGGGAAAGACTTGGGTCAGAGGCCCTGGCTGCCGTGAGCCGAAGGCACTCCGATGCCTGAGTTAGTTCTGAGAAAACTAAACAGGAGGAGGAAGAGAGGAATGAGAGTGCGTGTAGTATTGAGGGTTATGCGTTGGATATTGCGTACCTCTTATGGGACTGATCCCATGCATATATAGGCAAATGTTCCTCGTTCATTCTCTCTGTGAGTGGGGGTAGGTGAGGTGAGGTCCCATCGTTCCTTACCCTGACAGGCGGCCGTAGGTGAAACGGACAACACCCCTACCTTACTTTCCACGCCTTCGGCCAGCTAGCGTACAGGGGTGATAAAGCACACCTCTTATCACCATAAATGAGCAATCCTATCGCCATAAATGACCGCCCATATCTGTCAGGGTGCGCCGTATTTCCAGAAGGAAGGTGGCGGCCCACTCTGATTCTAGTGCTGCGGTATGGGACTAAGGATGGCGTGTCCGTGGCGTGCCCTTGTACCGGTCTGACGCCCATACCGAGATGCCGAACTGTGGTGCTGAGCTTGTAAGCTGCCGACCGATCTACCGAGCTGCCAAGGTATTGACCGAGCTGCCGAGCTGACGATCTTCTACCGCAGAGGCTGAGGAGCTCGGCGAGTTTAGCCGTGATCCTTGTCTAACTTCGTCATTACGGCGTTTTACCCACACAGTTATGCCCTTTTCTTTTCACAATAGGATGTTAAAAGGATGTAAACAGGTTGGGGTTGGGGCTCATACTCTGCCTAGACCGAAACCAACTTGGGTTCAAGTTGAAGGAACCGTAGATGTACCTGAACTAAATTAAAAGCCTGAAAGCCTCAATTACAAGAACAAATAATCTTATACTTGTTTTTGCTAGGTTTTATATTCATTTATTTGTTTAAAGGGGTTTTAAAGGAAAAAACCCTCATACATGGGTATTTCATTGATTTGGCCTCAATAAAAATGGGCAAACAGAATTAATCCCTTGGGCCACTTACGTTTTTCTTTTGTATATATATTTTTTTAATAGTCGATAACGACTATCCAAAAACCTACGCAGCGCCTGCATCTCATTCTCTCCATCACCTTCTCTAGCACCTGCATCACATTCTCCTTCACACTTTCACCTGCGGAACCAGGTAAGAGCTCCTCTTCCTCGCATTGCACCATCACCTTCTCCTTCTCCATTTTTTTTCTTTCCCTTCTCTTTTCTCCTCCTTCCTTCCTCCTAGCATACACCCACTACATCTACATCATCCCCATTCTCTTTCTTCTTCTTCTTCTTTCTCTCCTTCTCTCCTTGGCCCTCTTCTCCCTCACCAGCAAATATGATCGGATTGGTGGGTCACGATTGGAGAAAAAGAAGAGATAGTGGAACAAGAGGATCTAGTTGTAGGGTTCTATTGATACGGAAGAGAGAGGCCAGATTAAACGATTTGGGTTCTTTGGTACAAAGGATCGTAGAACGAAGACTGAGAAGTCGGTCCTCTGTTGGTTTGGGTTCCGGAAGTTGATCGCCAGGATCGGAGAAGGAGACCGAAAGAGGGTGTGGCTGTTGTGACCAGAAATAGAGAACTGGTTCGGCCACAGTGAACAGAGAAGAAGACCATTTCTCGGTCTTGGATTGCGGTGCAGAAGACGAACCAGAGAAATCTGATTTGGTCGAAGAAGAGGAGAAACTGAGAGGATCTGGGCGTACAAATCTGATCTGGCATTACTGGAGACAAAGGAGAACCAACAGTGCACATCGATATCGCATGTTTGGTTCTTATCCAAGGTGGGCCGCAGATCACAGCAAGAAGAGGCAGCGTGCAACAGAAAAGGCTGTCCTTCACTCCTTCTCTTTCCTTTTTTTTCCTCTTTCTTTCCTCCTCTTCTTCTCTCTTTTCCCCCTCCTTCACTGCTGCACTTCGCCCTCACAGCCCCTGCGCACACCTCCATCTCTGTGCATCTCATCTGTACGCACCCCCCATCTTTTGCTTGATTGAATTGAGATCAGTTGCAAAGAGCAAGAGAGAACAAGAGACAGAGGAAGAGATGAATGAAGGTTCAGGTGGCCTTCTGCTAGAGCGTTGATATCGACTATAGCACTAAAAGACAAAAAAAAAAAAAGAGAAACGTGAATTCAGAACCAATTCTGTTTGCCCATTTTTATTGGGTCCAAATCAATGAAATGCCCGTATACGATGGTCTTTCCCATTAAAATCCATTGTTTTAAATACTTATACAGTACACTTGATACAGATATTAAATTATATTGGTACCATCACATCAATTTTATCAGTTAGTTTCTGATGAAATAAATATATATGGCCCATATTAAAAGGACAGGTTAAAGTCAGAGCCATTTAAATCCTGATAAAGTTGCTTCTTTGTACCCATTGAGTAGCTTTGATGTTTGATCACACAATCAACCTCCAGTTGCTTTCTGAAAATAATTGTCTGCTATAATCAGTGTAACCATTTGTAAATTGGTAATTGTCAGACTGGTCTTTAATTTGTTCGGCTTTTGTTTGGCAACATCCAATATCTGGATTTTATTATTGATAAAAACAAGCTTCATCTCTATTTCATACAGGGCCCACCTATGATCAGTTAAAAGTCTCAGACATAAGCATTTTTTATATAAGTTTCTATTTAAGTCTAATTTGACATTGGGTCAAACCATTATCAACATTAGTGTCACAGGAAAAAAAAATTACCCTTAAAATTTTTAAATTGAGACTTCCAGACAATAGTCAATCAGATCTAATTCAAATCACAACCCCATAAGAAATTCTGTAATTAACACGCATCACGTAGGATTTTGAGCAATAATGATTGCTTTTCCCCCATGACACTCTTGGTTTTCTTTCATCATACTCTTGGGCCAAATCCAGACCATGTGTGCACAAAAGGTGAGGGGAATTATTAAGATTGACTTTGCCATGTGATTGGAACTTAAAATAAAGATAGGCCACAGGCCTACTGCCTCAGAGATAATTAGGTTTAGGCCTAGTCAACACCCCTAAGCCTTCTGGCTGCAGCTGGTAACCATGCAAAAGCCATATGGGCTTTTGAGCTTCAAAGCCCATAGTAAATGTGAAAGCAGATAGTAAATGCTCTTGAGCTTCGAAGCGATAGTTTCAGACTTTGGGTTCAGGCAACTGCGGCAATTAGAACAAACAAATTATCTTTATCTTTATAAATATAGAGATGGAAAGTGATCTTAAAATCACATTTAAATGGTCAGTCTTGTTGAAAATGGTCGAAGTACAGTATTCATGAAAATTTTGATTAGAAGAGAGACAGAAATTGATCAATGAGTTTATATAAGTGATCAAGCATGACCATCTCATCCCACCTCTCAAATAGCTGTTGCTTAGAATTTCATTGGAATGGGGTCCACCTATTTGAGTGATACAATCTGCTATACATTAGCATGGGGAGGCAATGACTCAAACCTCATTTCAATCAGAGGCAATTTAATTACAACGCACTGTAATGAATATTCTTTAAAACGTGGAGTGTATAAACTTCATGTGAAGTGAAGATTGCGTCAAGTCATGCATTTTCTTTTATTGCAACTTGGTTTTATGTTTACCGTGAATTAATCTCAACATGGCTCTTTTTTTATAAATTTTTCTATATACACCCCTTTCAAGTTTATTTGTAAAGACAATTCAAGTCGATTCATATTCCTATTAAATTCCATAAAGCCTCATTGTTTGAATGAAATAGAAATTAGGAATTTATGGTTCAACAGGATAAAAAAAAAAAAAAGAATTATCAAAGAGGTAAGGGGCGAATGATCTATTTTTAGTTAGGGTGATAGCTAGCTAGGTATTCATTTTTCAAATGAGGAAACTACATTCATTTTCTTTTCTTTGTTCTTTTTTTTTGGGCTACCCAAGCCAAGGGGGCAGAGACCCACAAGCACCTGCATACGTGGGGAGAGAACACTCACACCGACATTCGAGAGGGAAGACTTGCACATGCAACAAGAAGACGCCTCTACAAGTGCGGATGGAGAGATGCAGGGACCAATCCCTAATAATTCTGGTGAAAAACGAGGTTCCAAACCAACTGGGTAACCTCTCGCTCTCTCAAATAAGAGGGGAAGGGCGTCGTCCTGCTCAAATTGAGACTAAGACAGAATAGACAATCCACCCCTACATACATATACCAATAACAAGGAGGATTTCGAATAACTACAAAAATAGCTACATAGGAAATAACTTCGTAAAAAATGGCTGGCTTGGCTGCCTACATTTAGGATCATGTACAGAGTTGGGCTGGATATGGGTGTTGGTGTTTCTCTATCGGGGCGAGCTGGCCTGAGCAGTCTGGATCCTAACATTTACTTTTGGTTCTTGTCAACTCTTGCATTGGAACAGTTACTTTCAGGTATCTCATACAAAAGACACGTTTACCCGAAATTTGACTTCTATCATGTATTAAATCATGTGTTTTAAACAATGGTCAATGGAATGGTAATCTTTCATTCTAATTGGAGCTTTGGGTGAATGCTATTCCATACAAAAGTTTGTAAGCGATTTAGATTTGACTAGGTGTGCTCGTCTCATTAGCTAAGGTATATATGATCAATGGGACACTAATGTAAGTGTTTGAGACGTTGACCATATGTTACAACAATAAAAGTTATTCTGCTGAATGCACTATAGAATCTACCCGAGGCATCCTAAAAAATCGGGGGAAATCCTACCTTTGAGAACATTTCGCAATCAAGTGTTTTGAAAGTGTGCAGGAAAAATTTTTCCACCTATTTAATGTTTTTCACATAATAGTGTTTTGAAAGTGACCAACAACTGGAGACTCTAATGCCCAAATTTTATGTTATACAATATATGATGTGATGAGATCAATGTGGATGAATATAATATGATATATATGCAAATATTTTTTTTTTCTAAATGCAACTCTATTTCTGGGTCATATCCTGACCTGACTATATGAAACCAAAAACTCACCAGAATATTTTTGAGTTTTATATATTAAAACGAACTCAGACTCAAAAATCAAATAGATTTAAATTAAATACCCCAGTATATACTACTTTTATTGGTCATATCCGACTAAGTGGGTTCCAATTGTCACTAGTACTTGTAACTCAAGTTTGGAGTTGACCCTTCTACTTCTATGGGTTAGAATAGGCATTTTGAACTCTGCTAATAAAGAGGTGGCACTTGAGAATGGGCTGTTGTCTGAGTTTCTCACCTAGTTGCTCACCATTTGAGTTCAATGCATGACACCTTCTGCTGTCACTGAGGGTTCGATCACCTCATCGGACGTCTACTACCCTCAACCATGGACAAGTGAAGCCCTTTTAGCTGGGTGACCAAAAAATAAAAATAAATGAAGAGGTGGCACTTGACTTGGTACATGCTTGCAAATTTACCTATGAACCCAACCCCACACAGCTCTGACTTGACTAACGGCATTTCTCCCAACCCGATTCGAATGGGACATGGTGAATCTGGTCTCAAGTTGACCACTTTCAACTTCCCTATCATATTTGGATTGGTATTTTTCAATTTGCTTAGAAATAAGTTGGGCGAGATTTAGAAAACACGCATTGTCTAACCCAACTCCACGCGAACCCAACCATGTGGCCCCTACTTGGAGTCATCCAACATTGGGTGGAAAGTGAATTTGGTCTCAAGTTGACCACTTTCAACTTCCCTACAGATTGGGTGGCTCATTTATGGTGGGTCTACGCGGATTGTGTAATGGCAATGAATTTTCATTGGTTCTTTGCACATTGTCAAACAAATATGGACAGGTAAGACCCAGAAAAAGAAGACGAAACTATGATAAGTGTTAATTAATGACCATGAAGAAGAATAGAGATGCTCTTTCTTAAATTGGGAGGACTCACTTGGACCCCAAATCCAAACAAATACAAATGGACCTGTTACTTTGATTCCCAAAACTAACCCTTTTATTTATGTGCTTGTATATAAATCTATTCCCATTGAGCAATTTTGTATCATGTCTGTCGTTGTTCCCCTCATGGAAGTAGACATGTACAGTGAAGCCAATGAAGATATCTTCTTTGCTGATCTCAGAAAGAGGATTTTGTTGTTGACAGCGGATGAGGAAGATGGATTCGTCACAACAACTCCCACAACACCCACCAGTAACTTTTCTCCGGTTAGGACCACTTCAATCTCTACCTGTGTGTGTGTGTTTTTAAATTATTTGGTTTGATGAAAATGGTAGAAGGCCGGTTATGTGTAATTTTTTGATGAATCCTCTCAACCTGTTTGGGTTGTAGGAATGGCTTTCCATGAAAGAAGATGGAAAATCACAATTGCTGAATTTTACTAAATAGAGAGACGACAATGAGCCAACAAAACCCGACTGCCATTTGGCTGGATTTCTGGTCATTTCCTTCAATCCAAACAGACTCTTTGTCCTTTCAAATTTCTCACGAGGCCGTATTGCATGGTAGTAGGAGTCGGGTCACATGGAGTTCTGGAAGCATAAAAAGACTGATAGCTTATTAATGATGGATGGAAACGTACTTGGAATTCCACCACTAATTACTGCACAACCAAACATGCAAAATGTAAGGTCATCCCACCTCAGACGATTTCCTCTTTTTTCCTCTCTCTCTCTCTCTCTCTCTCAGGTGAATGTCTCTAAAATGTAACGCATAATTGCAGATTTGGTCATGGGAATTACAGCCAAACATGGCAAACATGGTAAATGTAAGGTCACCCAACCTCACCAATGAGAATACCTTTCTTTTCTCTCTCTTCTATCTGTAACGTATGAAGATTAATTGCAGATTCGGTCATGGGAATTACCGCGGATTGAGTGCAAGGGGACTGGGGTTTTCATTCCCCGTCTCCAAAGCCATAGATCGAGAAGGAAATCTAACGCTGGTATGTAGTATGGTTGCATGTGGTATGGTTTGGGGGAACAAGACAGCATAAAATTTAGTGGCTTGAATTGTTTATTTTTTGGTAGAAGTGGCTTGATATGTTGTAACTAGTGAAATACGATTTTAAGATTGGATGGGATATCACAGTGTCACAGCCCACTTCAAGGGCGAGTACTTTCCATGCAGTCACACGAAAATCCGAGCACGCCAAACACCAGAGTTGTGATGGGATTCGACCCTAGAGTTGTTATGGGATTTAATGGGGTTTGTCTTATAAGCCTTAAGTTAGGACTTAATATTTTATATTTATGAAAATGACCCTTATTTCTTGGGTGTTCTTTGGTGGGTGATGGGCACAACCCACGCACACACCGGATCTCACACAAAATTAACACGAGGATAGGCAAATTAAATTAGCTTGTCTGCCTAGTTCATGAGTTGTTAAAATTGTTCATGAAGAGACTTCTATAAAATTAGATCGGTCCCTGGAAATCTCCAATAGTCGCTCATTCTTGGGATACGTTCATGCAGGGACTAATGCACAAGCAAAACTCATATATCCTATAGTCCAAACAAAGTTTGTTGTTTGGTGCAGTTCAAAACTATATAGAAAATGAGGTTTTGTTTTGGAGCTTACCTCTAAAATTGGTTTTTCCCTTTTTCTTTCCAAAAACTCTAATTTTCCTTATACATTCTCTATCCATGTCAAGGAAGATGACAAAATTGCCCAAATTTGTATGGAATGTTTGGTTTCTAAATAAGAAGATTATAAAGTGTAAGCCTTCCTAAAAAAAGGTTAGAAAAATAATTATAATTTGGGTTTTGGCACTTTACAATTAGGTAACCCTTTTATTTACAAAAAAATCCAAAACCATCTGATCTTGATTATATCAAAGGAGTAATGACTCTATGAAATGGGTTGCCTACTTGCCTGACTTTGAAATTCTGTCGCATCAAGATTTCATGTTCAGGGTTCCAAGTTTAAGAGGTGGGTTCTATAAGTTAGGAATCTTTCTTTTACTTCCAAACTTTCCATGACTAAAGTAGGGTATTTGGGAAGTAATCCATGCTGAGTGAAGTGAAAATCATTTTTGAATTAAGAATATTTAAGTGGAAAAACGGGTATTGTGCTGTCTAACAGATCTGAAAATAATCACTATGTTCAGAAATATTAAACAAACTCTTTTGCACCGAGCTTAACTCAATAATTCCTTATATTTTACTAACATAATCCTCGGTTTATGTGTAATATTCTGAGTATTTTCACATGTTTATGGGACCTGCATGCATACTAAGTTGTATATATCTTTTCATAATTAGAACATAGACATTGACCAAAATTCCAAACCTAGTGTAACTGTAGGTGTGGGGAAATATTTAAAAGTTGAAAAGCGAGAGGGAAAAACCAAATATAAAGGTAAGCTACAGGTAAAAATCTTTTAAATGATTTTTTTCTTTCCAACCCCTGAATTGGTTTCCCCTTCTACCGAAAACCATTTCTTAAATTGGAATAGCTTATGAAGGAAATTTTGATTTTCTGGATTTCAATGAGAATCCAAAATCTTCAGTGGATTGTGTAGTCAAATCTGCATCCTATAAAGAGTGTTCGATTCTTCCTCTAATTCCTGTGAGTTGGCATTTGGAGATTTCCTCCCTTTTATCCTCTGACTTCATTGCTTCCCTCCTATATTCTCTCTCATTCCCTTCTTTCTGAAGTATACTTTGTTTTGCAGGAAGGACTCGATCACCCATGAAAATCTAAGCCTTGGAAGGAGGATTCAAGCACATTTATACTATTCATAGGCTGCAAGGACTCGACCACTACCACCTATAAGAAGCGCTCATGGACATATATAGCATATGATTTGACTTGTTCATAAATAAGAAAAGTGCTTGATTAAGTGGAAATTATTAATACCTATTTTAATCATAATTTAATTAAAGTGATTCGTTTTGGCCCCTGGGCTGGATACAGGTTATCTTCTGAGCTTGGCCTTAATCATCCAGTAAGGCCTGACTATATAATCAAATGTAGATCCTTGATTTCAACATTAAACGAAACAAATATTTATTTTTGCTGATCCTTTCACATTGAGATTTATGCACACTCACAACCTAGTGGAGAATGCTTGGTCCATGCCTTTCCTAAACGGGTTTCATTGATGTCACGACCCGGGCCCGAGATTAGGGTTACCACGGCCAAACCCCGAGTCGCGACGCCATACTTACTCCCGTAAACCTCGCATTGCCGAAGCTAATACGAAATTCACAAGGGATCTTACATATACCTGTCAAATGTACATTGTTTTGCGGAAATATATACATACATTGACATTTAACGTTAACATGTACAAGTCATTTACAGAAAGTAAAGTTTACTTACACATCTCATTTCCTATTTAAATCAACCATGCATATTCAAATACAATGCATGTAATCACTATTTACAACCAAAATAAATCTATTCAAAATGTTCCCAAAAATTGCTAAACTGATCGCCTCCGATTTACATCCATTCATTCAATCCTCCTGGAGGAACCGGATTGGTCTCCTCCGTTGGCGGCGCGGTCTCGGAACCACTGGAACGGGCAACTGGGCCTGTAATATCATCAATAACACTGTGAACACAACGGTTCAACAATGTATACATAATTCTATGGTAATCACATGTTTAGCAATTTGGTTCCAATGTATAACAATTCTATTCAAGTCAATTCAATTCATATAGTTCTTCCCTGAAGGAAGCATTCAATTCATGTAGTTCTCCCTTGAAGAGAGCATTCAATTCGTTATATACACTTTATCCAGTGTCTTTTCGTTGTCCTCTAGCATAGGCGGAAGGCGCACCACTCACAACCCAGCTTTTCAAGGACTTATTTCATTTCAATATTACTCACTTTATTAAGTGGCTTTTCAAATGTACTCACTTATTAGGTGGCTTGTCAAATGGGTGGGATTTACCAGTGTCTTGATCAGAGATCACCGGCATCACCACGGAGCTCCGGAACGCTCCATCTACTGCAGCAGACTTAATCTTTTATACCTTACAGTGTTGGTTCATTTCAGTTCTTTTCGTTTCATTTCATTGCATTTCATTGTCTTAATTCAATACATTATTCAATGATAGCTCAACAAGGAGCATAACAGTAATAGACGAGAGAGGACAAGCCAACTCAAGTCATAAACAATTAAATTTCCTAAAACAACATTCGGGTGAAACGTTCATTATGCAATGTAGGTGTTATTGTGGATGACATCACTTTTTAGTGAAATTTACATTCACATAAGTTTAGCTAACACCCATGAAGGTTTAGGAAATTATCAGAAATCAATTCTGATATTCCCTCAATTTCGGTCACCTCGTCGGTTACCTAGCGGTTAGCCGCATTAGGGATTTCGGCTGACCGAACCACATTCGGTCAGCTTTCTAGAATCTCTCAATTTCCAGGACAATTTGCTCAATTCGGTCACCTATTCGGTCACCCACTCGGTTGACCGAAATTCAAATGTCGGTTAGCCGCATTCTTCCGGTCAGCTTACGGTTCGTTTTCTAGAAGCTAAACTTCTGATGGAAAAACCCTGACAAGATTTTCGGTCACCTTGCGGTCAACCCTCGGCTAGCCGAACTCACAATTTCGGCTAGCCGACCTATGTCGGTCAGCTCTCGGTCAGGTGTCGGTCAGCCTGGCGGCTGACCGAATTGTGCCCAGAAGTTCAGAAAATTCTTAACCGAATTTTCTGTAACTGAACTCCTTGAGTTCTAACAAATCACTTAACAATTGAAATCAATATAATTGAGTATACTTGCCTTGTTTGGAAACTAATCAGCAAGAATTCCCTTGTCTAGCTTGAATCCAAGATGAAATCCTCAAGCCAAACCTTCTTTTGAACCTAAGGACCAATCAATCCATTCAAGAAAAGTCTAATGAGTTTCTTATGTAAGAAACCATTCCAAATCACCAAAGTGAACTTAGAAATCCTAAAACCAACACAATTCACTTACTTGTAACCTCTTTGGTGGAAATCTTGAGATCTTCTCAAGTTTAAACTCCAAGAAAGTAAGAAAAGAGATGAAGAAGATGATGGTGAAGATGGAGTACCTCTTCACAAGCACTTGTCAATTCTCTAAATCATCACTCAATGAAGAGAAATTGGAAGAAAGAAGAAGAAGAGAAAGAAAGAGAAGAAGAGAGATTGGCTGGGATGAAGGAATGAACTCAAATGAGTTCATCCTCATCTTATAAGCCCTAAATTGCATTTTAGCCCCTCTTCTTTCCACTATTTACAATTTGAGTCAAATGAATGGTCATTTGAACCAATTCACACTGAATGGAATCATTACATTTACGGAAGTTAACGTACTCCTCGAGATATACGTGTGAGTATCAAGAGTTTCCGTATTCGACGAAATACGTGTAATTTCGTATTTACGAAAAAGTCCTTACATTGCATGGTTTAGCCTAAAACCATTTCAATTCATCCATAACATTTACTACTATTTCCATTAAGCTCAAATTGACCATTTGAGCCACACTCTATACCAATTTAGCCATTAATCAACATTAATTCAATAAAACATGTTGAATTAGCATTAATCCCGATTAATTAGAGTTAATCTTAATTAACTCGGGACAGGGTGTTACAATTGATACACAACTTAGGTACAACTCATTTATTTGTTAGGTTAAAAATCTAAGACTAATTAAGCCCATCTCCAAGATCGGGCAATGCTCATTAAGCAGTCGCATGCCAACAACACACATGCATATGGAAATGGATACACAGGTTAACCATTTGGCTAGTCAAGTAAGGTCAAATCAAACATATATACCTTCTAGATATCCAAATCGAGCAAATTGTCTCTACCCTATTCATCTCCAGTGCGCTTGCCTCTCCTCCAAGGAAAGTGATATAGACCATCCAAGAAAAATGAGATTTAAAGGACATTAACATATTTTTATTCAGAGAACGGCCTCTTACCTTAGTGGTAAGAGGCGGCAATGCTCGCTTAGCTGCCCACTAGAGGGCTCCATTACCTCACCCGAGGTCTACTATGCTCACTAGAGGGGGGTCCTAGCCCCCGATAACTAGGATACAAAATATGTATATATTAAGTTTATTTTTCTTTATTTTTCACTCACAACGGGTCCATATGGGGCCTGGATTGTCCATCAGATGAGAATCTCCCAACCCAATAGTTTGAAATTCTAGTCTAATTATGTTAGTTATATCCACCACAGGACTGGACAAATACAATTATGTAAGTCTAAACGACATTTTTAATGTGTCAGATCCCACAGTCAAATTTATTATGATTGATCTTAAACTTGGAATGCAATATGAATCATGAAGGAAGATTATATCGACAAGATTCTTGTTATTTGGGCCCCATTTTTATTAAAAACTTGACTTTATTAAAGAAACATGATTGATATGTGGATCTAACCAAAATTCCAAAAACCATCAAACTAAACATTGATTGTTACATTGAATCATGGGCTTGTATAGGAAAATCGATCATGTCTATGATTAGTCTTGAAAAGCTTCATAATCGTCGTTTCTATTTTGGATTTTAAGTCTCCAAGGATCAATCATAAAATATTTAAAAAAGGATGTCCCAATCCGTGATTGACTGATAGATGAGTGGTAAATTGGGGTTACAGAACAATTCAGGAGAGCAGTTAGTTCGTTCAAGGGGTTGTATGGGATATAGAAGAGGAACTTGTGAGTTCCATTTTTCTTGCATAGCTTGTGTTTTTCTTTTCTAAAAGGGGTAAAGTGTTTGCCATATGTTCTCACGCACGCTCATGCAACCATAGACATGGTTTTTTTTTTTTCTTTCTTTTTTTGCTTTTACAGGAAACTCATAATTCATGCACCTAATACACACTACACATGTGACATGTCCCTAACGAGTTGAACAATAACAATTCGCATGTACTTCATCTTAAAATCTCTATTCCCAAAGGTGAGGATTCAACCTTTACCAAAGCTTAAAGTTTCTTTCAACTCCAACATAGCGCTTTTGTCTTCGATGATTGTGGGCAGTGGCCCACCATTGATCTAAGAAACGATTAGGCCTCAACATCTGATACCTCAACAAAATCAGCGTAGCAGTAAAGAAGACGAAAGTACTATTCTTTGTATTTTTATAATTTCATTACATACAGATATACAAATAAAATAAACATTAAATGGAACAAATCCTCCATCTATTTTTGTTGTCTAAAGAAACCCGTATAGGCAGTCACAATTCCTCTACATTGTATTCATTTTGATTACTCAGTCACATCATGCACTAACTGGGATCTTGATTCTTGTTTGCCATTGAATAAAATAAAAAATTAAGAAAGGCAAAAAGAGCTTTAGAAACGAAACGAGCTTGTACTGTTTCTTGATCAACTCTTATCAGATTAGGTTGACTTGTTATTGTTGTTGGAGAGTCTAGAGAGAAGGAAAATGCAAGCAGAGGAGAGCAGTATAGTCCCAGCCAAACAAGCAAGATCCAACACACTCGTCATGGGCACATCCTTTAACTTGTCTATCACTCCTGCCTGGAGAATCATCACCACTGAATGTCCGATTCCTGTTTTGGCCTGAGAGAGTGACTGGATATGCACCCAGGAAGGGAGCCTCTGTAAATCACACAAAAGAACAAGTTATAACAACTCACACGACCAACCACACTTGTATGGATATGAACATCATAATCCAATGAAAATAACTTGGGCGCAACCTGGTCCACAAACACACACATTCATACGTGTGTGTAATAGGCTCCAGATATTGTGCTCGACACATGCAATAAGCGGACCATCTAGGAAGTTGCTCTGTTGCTGGGATAGAGGTTTCATTTTGGTGTCTCGTTACACCCTCTTGATTGGAAAGAGTGGAACTCCAGTGGGCCTACCTTGGTACCCTCTTGCGGTCCTATTTTTAATACATTGGTTTCTAGCCACATATTTTAAGTCCATCGAAGATGGATCGAAAAGGGAGTTTCAATCTCGACAGTTCAATTTGAAGGGATAAATCCAACGGCCAAAGAGTCCCATGAAACTAATTTTGTTAGACACTAATCCACAGGGACCCTATTTCGGATTTCTAGTGGGTCACGTCCAAACATGCCACCTATGATCAGGACACTTCAAAATGGACAAAGTATAGTATCGTATTCTATCCGATGCTTCACTTTATACTCGTAAAATCTTTGTTTCTGCCGAATCCATGGAGTGTTCCTATCATACCCATGCAGTATCTGGGGCATCATAGAATGCGCGTGCTTTCTACTTTTGGTTGCCAATTTCACTAAAATCCCCCAGTGGTAGAGAGGGAATCAGACGTTAGATATACATGTTCATGCACATCTTGTATATTACAATTTACGACAAACATGCAAACCGTGCATGGATAGAGGTGCAAGCATAATTGCATGTCTGCACTTCTAAACCCTATGATGCTAAGTACAAACCCAAAATCAGATTGATGTAGACGTCGGTGGCAAATACTAAAATCATGTATGGAGAGACACAGACATTAATGCTAACCTTAAGATGGAAGAACCCAAAAAAGTTGGACCCAGGATTCAAACTTCCCTTGTTTCGATTCATCTCTTTGGAGCCCACAAACATAACGTAGATGCCCACCCCAAAAATAAGCATTGCATTTCCTACTAGAAAAAAGTCTGCAAAAGAAAATTATACACTTGTTATAGCAAATCCAAATGTCTCAAGCAGAAAAAGAAGACAGAAGAAGTAGAAGAAGAAATACGTACCTAAGGCTTCTACTAGTAAATGCATAACCTCCCCTTGGTGGGACCTTTGTGACATGTTTTGGAAGTACTGATAGAATGACTCTAGTATAAGGAAGCAACCCTGAGAATAAAGCAAATCACACAGTAAATAAGAAAGCCTATCATCATGTTACATAATAATGTCATTCTAACAAAATAATTAATATACTCTTCTAGGTCTTTGACGATAATGGAATATATACCTCTAGAAAGCACAAGATCGATCCTATTAGTGATCCTGCTACAGCAAATAGAGTGAAGAACCGACAATTGAGGATTCCCTGCACAAGTATCCAACATTAATGTAGGTAAAATAATGCCTTTCAACAAAAAAAAAAAAAACAAAATTTATTTTTTTTATGAGAAATTACTTGTATATCTCGATTCACCAAAGGTACAGTGCCTCTCTTAGAGATATCCACTGTGTGCCCACTTTGCTCAATCTAAATCCTTGGATGAGATCTTCCCAAGTGATTTCATGGCATGCCTGAATATCATTTAGATTAGCGGTGACAACTGCACCTTTGAAATGGAACGTACACATGCTGGGTCAAAATGGGCCGAAACGGGTTGACCCGCATGCATTGCAGGTAAATCGGGTTGGATTGGGTTGACCTGAATTGGATCCGGGTTGGAAAAATCCAACCCGTTTTGAAAAGGGGTCAGATATTGTTTGAGGTCCAAATCGAGGACTCCACCTGTGAACCTTACCTACCGCGATCGATTTGTTATCCTTAACCTCCAGTTTGGCACTTTGCTAGATTACTAAAAGTCAATTAAAACCTAGATAAAGGGTAAAAAATAGCTATGGTTTTTTTGTAATATCACAAAAAGGCCTTCCCTTTAAGGAGGGATTTAGAAAGAACAAGATCTTATAAAAAAAAAAAAAAACACTAATTTTCCAAGGACGATATACAAACGTGGCCAAAATAAATCGTAGGATCAAATGATCCACCAAATAAGAATAAGAATAATAAAAAAAAAAAATACATACATACCGTTTCAAGGATAATCTCTGCCTGAACTGGCCCTGATTTCCTATTCACCCTCGGCTTGATAAGCCCCAGAGCCGCTTTTGCAACATCAGCCGCCACCGAGCCCAGACCCCTAACTCCACCCTCTGTTTCCCTCTCCAAAATAGCATTCTCAGACAAGGAACACTTTGCCACAACCACCTTCCTGTTCTTCTTCATCTCAACCGTCCTTTGAAATGTAGAACCAGAAACATGAACAGAACGAGCTGAAGAAGAAGAGGAAGAAGAGTCAAATTTCAGAGGTCTTGATGAGCAAAGCAATCTACTCGCTGCCACCGCCATTTTTGTTGTGTGGTGTGGAATTCCTCTCTTGCCTTGGGTATGAAAATGTTGCAATGCCTCGTTTGTTATATTGTGCCCAGGGAGGAGGAGAAACAGCACAGAAGATTCTCAGCATATTTGTATTCTGTACAGACAGAGGAAGCTAAAAGAGAAGTCTAACAAAACTAGCATGTAATTCGGATCTTTCATGTGCATGGGGCGTTTTGTTTTCATCTGGAGGTGGGGCCTGGGGGATTGAGAGCCGAACAGGTGTCCAGTGCCGCGTCTTCCTCGCTGTGCTGTTTGGTTCGGGTCGTTTGAATTGGCTCGGCGACTATTGAATAGTAGTAGGAAGGAAGGAGCATGGATTGGACTTTTCGGGGTTTTGTTTGGGTTTTACGTAAACATGGTTGCTGCCGTTGGTTTAAGGAAGGGTGTTAGCTGTCTGCCAGGGAAAGTGAAGGGAGGAAAATGTTTCTATCCTGTTTGTTCTCTTCCTGGTTAGGAAAATTAACACACACACACATACAGAGAGAGAGAGAGAGAGAGGGAGGGAGAGGCACCCGTGGGTAAAACAAAATGGAGGCTGTAAAAAATGAGTGGATATTCGAAGGGCCTTCTTGGATCAGGACTCAGGAGAAGTCCTTGGTAGATGGAGAAAGGTAGGGTGGAAATAACCGTCCATTGGGAAAACAGAAATGGAGAAACTTCAGTAAATGAAGAAATGGGGAAATTAATTCTTCACTCAAAAGTGTAAAATGTTAAAATTCAACCTTTGAAATTGTTGAATGCTAGTTTATAGAAGTATTTTTAAATGATTGAAGGTTATATGGAATTAATTCTTACCACTCTCAAATCTGTCAGCTGTGAAATTTCTCAAATGCCAAAGCCCCACGGCATTCCAAGTTGAAAGGTAGATTACACCGCTTTAATTAGCTCGGTTGGTGAGGGACATACGTAAGCATACGTGAACTTGAGTTCTAAATTCCAAAGCAGCGGAGAGAAAAGGTCATGGACTCATGGTAAAGAGAATTTTGAATGTGTATTGAACTAGTGAAGGCTAAGGGCCTATCATTTGCACGTAAACAAATAAGAATTGAATACTTAAGAATTTAGTGTGAAATGAACTCTAACAAAGTATTATTAAAGAGGTTAGAGATATGAGGTAAAAAAGTAAATAGAATCTTCACTTTTCTATATATATTTATTCTAAGGTGAGGTTGGGTATTCATTTCCAATTTTCCCTTGATTCTATTTCCACATAAAAAGGTTATTGGATATTCATTTTAAAATTCACCTTTGATCTTAATTTTTAACCACTCACTACTTGAAATTATGTGCATTCAATTTGTATGCATTCCAATGCAAAAAAACAGGCCATGAAAATTTACTGGTCATTTGTTTGCACCTTTTCCAATATATAAATGAAGAATATGAGTGACAGTTATGCATTAGTATGTTTGTTTATATTATTTATGTATCAGATGCATAAATGAAGTGTAAAAATAGTATTAAAATCACATGAAATTTAACCATCAAAATAGATGTGAAACGAATGCACGCCATTTACAGGGAGGCGCATGCATACTATAGTGTCAAAGGCATGAAAATCATCTCCATGGAGCTTGACCGGTTTTTCATTTTCTTTATAGTTCCTATGGGCTCCTAAATCATCATCCAAAAGTAGGTTGGGAATTCAAATTTTAATTGTTGATTCATGATAGCTTTCCAAATATCTATGAAAAAGTTGAGATCCTAAAATCTACTATCTGCGACTTCTTTAGGCTCCATTTGTGCTACTCCAAACCATTCAACCTCTTTAGACTATTGAACGGTACTACCAAGGAAGAATCTTGGACTGGAGCTGTGGAGAGTTGGTGTTTAATTTGGGTTTTACATCAAGAAGGCTACTGTCTGCCGTTGGTTTGAGGATGGGTGAGCTGTAAGCCAGGGGAATTGAAGGGAAAAATGTTCTTTCCTTTTGTTTTGTTCTCCTTGGAAACAGAAGTCAAATGGCTTCAATGAAGGAGCAGTGGTGCACCGTCCAACAACATGAGGCCATCACAAAAGGCACACGTGGGGATAAGAAAACAGCGGCCATCAAAATGTGTGGATATTCGAAGGGCTTTCTGGCTCAGGGGAAGTTTTTTTTTTTCTTTTAACATAAGTAAGGGTGCTGGAACCCAAGTGAAAGTGCGGTACATGCACAAATGTGAAAACAGCCTTTCAAGGGGAAAAGAAGCTCACACAAAAAAAAGAAAGCCTACACAAATAAAAAAAAGGCTATTAAGATTCTAACCCTTTGCAACTACGTGAGAACTCCCGCGTGTTCGTTCTCAGGAGAGGTCCATGGTAGATGGAATAGGTTGCGGAAATAATCGTCCAATGGTCGAACAGAAGTGGTGAATATCAGGTATGCCAAGAAATGAGGACATGCATCGGTGAAAAATGTCACATCACCACCACTTTACCTCTCACTTCACTTTCTCCATCAAAACATACCAAAACAACCACCCAAACATGCTGATGTAAAAATTAAAACCCGCTTTTGTTGGATTTGGACTATGAAATTGTTAAATGCTAGTGTATAGTAATATTTCTAAATAATTAAAGGTTATATTTCAGATTTTCAGTAATGAATACGAAATCTCATGAGAGAAAGGTGTTTTTCCTTATGTCTTGATAAGCATCATTATTCAAACGATTTTTTTATAAAAACAGATATTTTGGAAGATATTTACTGTACAGCTCCTTTTGATATTTTGGAAGATATTTACTGTACAGCTCCTTTTTCCTACTCTCTCTCTCTCTTCCAAATGGACACTTTGACTAGGCTTGACTGCAAGGATTTAACAGATTATTCTAAAAGAATTCTCTACAACTCTCAAATCCTGTCTACTATGGGATTACTCAAATGCCAAAGCCTCGTGGCCATTTTAAGCTACAAAGCTGAGCCCATACTGTAGCTCAACTGGTTATTCAAAGTTTCAACATAATGGAAGAAAAGTTCAACAGTCAAGGGAACACTGAGCTTGCATTAAACTAGTGGAGGCTAAAGGCCCGATTATTAGCATAAAGATTTGTAGGAATTGAATACATAGGAAATCGTGGTTAAATGAATTCTACTAGAGGATTGTTAAAGAAGTGAAAGGATATGAGGGGACAGCTGTTGGATACAAGGCTAAGATATAAATACAAACTTCACTTTCAGGTGGTTGATGGCTGCGTATTCATTTCCCATGGGTGGTTGATGGCTGGGTATTCATATCTCATTTTCCCTCATTCTTATGCTCATTTTTCATATTCACCCGAAAAGGATACTTGATGCTCATGCATTAAATTATTAGAGGTTCGAATGAGAACGGCCACTCTTTACCACCGGAGTAAAGAGCCCATTCCAATATCAGTTAATGACATAGTTAGGATGCTTATTGCTCACAAGCGTCTACACCAGTGCTACATTCCAATTTGGTTGAAATTGTAGGACCCACTGTACGCAGAACTCTGTTGTATTGATCGGTTCCAGGTGGTTAAAATGGTAAGAGAGTACCAACCTTTTGGAGGGGAATGGCCCCACAACAAACAATAAAGGTCAATCCTTTTTAATTAAAATGGAAGTTTCAGTCTTCCATTGATTTTGAAAATCAATCCAACATGTAAATGCAAATTCTTTGCAAACCCACTATATTGGCACTTGCTGTTTTTGTTTTAGTAAAAATTGCCCACCTATTATCAATCCAATCTCTTGATACTGATCTGAACATTCTCCACCATTAAGTGGGATTGTAGCACTATGAGTTTTCACTGTATAAATATAAACTTTGAGGATCTAAAAGGAATGGGATTATTTGATGGGGCTGATACTGTGTCCTCCCCAACCCACCACCCCCCTGCCACATTTATCGTCGTGCCCAAATGGACCCCCTTTTTCGGGGATGAACTTTTTCATAAAAAACCATGCGGGCGTTGTGGGGCTGCTGGGTTCTTCAGTAAGTGCTCATTTCTTGCTATCTAAAACCATCTTTGTTCTTCATATAAATATAAGTTATCACTGTCACAAATAAAAACAAAGTTAAATAAAAAGGAATGACATTAGCAACCATGTTGGCTCCTGATGTTGGCAACAAGCATGTACACGATCACAATGATATGCACGGGTATTTACTATATAATTAACGTCATATGAGAATGGAACAGCAGCACCCATATTCTTTGTGAAGAGAGCTGTGAATCCAAGTAAAAGATTGCAATTCCCATGTGTGGTCTAAATCAAGTGAAGTGGATTATCATATTAGCAATTAGGGTAGATCTCCTCCATGTATTGCTGTCTAATGCCTGCCTGCATACTTCATTGCCTGGGATCTCACAAATTCTTCAATTCTTGCCTTCAGTTCAAGGTTGGGGATAAGCATATCTTGAGTAAGATGCGAGCGGTTGAATGGATCACTCTGAGAGAGAGAGAGAGAGAATCATATATTTGCTGTGCTGTCTGTAGGAAACCATTTCAATAATGAAAAATGAAGAAAACGCAGGACAGGGAAAGATGAAGATACATTATCACTCAGAAGATGTCTTTGGATTACTGATCTGTCAACTGTGGTTCTCGAAGAAGGCAATATCACCGGGTCCTTCATTATCGTGTACTGCAACATAGTAGTAGTAATCCGCAATGTTAGCATAAGAGAAGATAAACAAAAGCTAGCAGTGGTCAAGTTAGCTTTCTTCTCTCAACATTGAAAAAATACACTTTTCATATTCAAATAATATCCTAGAAAAAGAGAGAGAACTACAAAAAGGAAAAAAAAAAAAAAATCTATTTCCTAGGTTTGGTTCTATAATCCACCTTTCTCCAACCAGTCAACACAAGGAAATAGAACTGAAAAATATTTTGCAATCTAAATTCAGACTTCTGAGAAAAGATTAATGAATTAGGATTAGCAGAAATAAAGAAAAACAGCGATACAAAAGAAGCAGAATAAAACTGTTTCATGTCAATGGTGTTACCCAAGAGCTCCAAATATATGATGCATTGGTGCGTAGGCATGCGAAATTTTGTACATATAATTCCAATGGTTATTAATAAACACAATCAAGAACAGGAAAAACAACCCGTATGTATTAAATGTGTAGCCTCGCAGTGCAAACCTTATTTCTGAGCTTGATAGAAATATGTTTTGTGTGTCCCCATACCATAACATTTACTGTAGGTCCGTTACGCCCAGACATGCCTGTAATTTAAATTAAGAATTAAAAGTACCTGAATTGGGTCAAGAAATTCATCTGGTATGTCTCCAAGGGCAGCCTCAGTATCCATCGCCTCAGAAGCAGCGATCTTCGCTTTGGTGCCAAGATTAATGAACTCCTGAATCACCCTTCCATCTTCTCCTATTTTCCGCAGAACATCTGCCGCAGCAGTAAACAACTGGTGCAAATGGTGGAGGTGTCAGACTACATAAAATCAAGCATCACATACTAAAAAGGGGGAAAAGGTGGATTTTTCGATCCAGGAGCAGGACAGTTTTTGCCTCAATTGAAGTACCTGATCATTGTATGATCGGCCATCCTTCGATATCGCAGTCGGGAATATATTTTCCTTGTCTCCCCTTGCAAGATGAACATAGATGTCCACAATCTTACAGAAAACCAATAAACCGTATCAGTACTCAAAAAGAAAGAAAAAAACCATCACCATCAATGGTGGTTATTCCTTTTTTCAATATAATAATAATAGCCTCAGAAATCAACCACTAATTATCAAACTTGGCATGACTCTGGTGATTCTTTCCTCTAAATATATTTATTGAATACATATAAATAAATAAATAAATAAAAAGAGATCATCAGTATCAACCATCAAACACTCGTCCAGGCAGTAAAAACCAAAAAAGAAAAAAGAAAAAAATGGTTTACCATTCTTCCCAGAGTGCTCGAGCTTATAGATCAAGCCCACTTTATCAAGAAACTTAGTTTACCTGAACCTACAGCCACACCCACTCTTTGACCTCATTGATTATATGAATGACAGATGATTGATGGACCCAAGTTCTTGATCAAGTTAAAATCAAAATTTTGGCCTCATCTGGGTAGCGGAATCATCCACTCCATTATTGGTCTCCAGTACCATTGTCTCCCAATCTCTAAGAAGGCTAGGTGCTAAATATGCCTCAATTCTTTGTCAACAATGTATATGACGTTTTTTCCATTAGGCAACAAGGGGAAAAAAATTTGACAAAGAAAGCATGCAAATGCAATACCAAGGGGGATGAAAGAGTTAAACTGAAAATTTTCTTCAATGTTTCTATCAAAACATATGGGGAAAAAAGTAACCTGGACATTAAATCCCAAACATCATTCACAATAACAAATTGAACAATCTCAGGCACGGTGTCCAAGTAATATCCATGAGCCCTCAGAGACATGATGCTAGATATAATAGAACTCTTATATAACAAAATAACAGAAAGAAAGAAATAAGAAGTGGAGAATGTTCTTCATCTATTATTATAATGAAACCATCATGTTCTAATCTAACAGAAAGATTGAAGCCTGTGCGATACTAACTTGCTTCAGCAGCTGCTTTGGTCGGAACTCATACTTTTCAGGGTCTTTCAGACTTAGAGATTTACGTTGGGGACCAACGAGTTGTAACAAAAAGTAATTGAGCATATTTGCCACTCTTTCAACCTGCAGTAAGGGAAAATTGATAACTAAAACTTACAGAAATAGATTGATGTACATGACTAGGGAAACCTCATATCTTGTTGCAGCTAAGATACTTAATTAGAAAGACCAGGTGACAGTTCAATATTACCATCTCTGGAAGAAGGAAGGGTACAGTAATCTGTTCCGAAGTGAAAGTTAACATCCCAACATCTTCATTTGCCAATTTCATGTCAATTCGGATGATCTACAAAAATCAAGAACTAGATTTGAGTTACAAGCATTTGTAGTCAACTAGTCATGTTTCACCAGCACCAGGAATGCCGACTTCAATTAGACTAAATACTCCACAGAAATTTAATTTTGATAAAAAAAAATCATTCAATAAAATTAGTTTTTGAACAAATGAAAGCACACACTTAAAAACTCACACTCTCTTGAGAATGGAACAGGCGTGTTCTCTCCTGCCTCTCTTGAGCAGGTCTTCGCTCCCATTCAGCAGAAGACATTTCAGCTTCCAACTCTTTAAGCTCGAGGATTTTATTAAGACTTTCATCAAGGAGATAGATGCTATCATTGATAAGGAAATTTAAGAAGTTCAAATAGACTCCCTTTTCTTCTTCTTTAGCAATCTGAATCAATATGTAAAAGCAAATGAAATAAGAGTGGAGCAATCTCTAACAAATGAAAAACCCATGCAACTTAAAATCTCAGAACTCCATAATGTATCATGCTTCTACCTGTCTCCATGCATTGCGATGGCTAGGGACCTGCCATAGATACTCCAGAAGTTCGGCGATATTATGGCGAATATTGAATTTGTCATAAAACTGCATTATGCCAATAGTTAATCAAGTCAAGAGAATAAAAAAGCACTGATAGTAAATAAAAAAAAACCCTAAGAAACAAGCAATTGTGCTAAACCAAACACCTCCCAAGTTCCTCTTTCGCCCAGGATTTTGGTCCTATTTGGCCAAAATCCTGGATTTCAACCGAACAAGCCAAAATCATAGATGCCCCCCAAAACTCCTTTTATTATTTTATTTCATTTTTATTAAACTGTGAGGACATATTAGACTTTTCACAGCTTTTTGAAGCCCTAACACAGCAAAACGGACATCTCCTACTTCATTTTCCTGTGTTGCCAACCGAAAGAAAGGCTTACGAGAAAGGTGTATAATGGGAGTGATTAAGAACAATGGTTTTAAAACAATATAGTTGCTGGCCACAATTATTTAATGTGGCTTAATGCATTCGGATAATATTTGAGTATGGTCATGTAACTTAACTTCTTTATTTATGATTTAGGTGCTAGTTTCTTAACTTCTTTATTTATGATTTAGGTGCTAGTTTACTTACCCTACTGCAGTTTAGTGAACTATGGATCATGTTATTATGTGCATGTGTTTTATTGTTATCCTAGGCACTAACATTAATCGTTGGAGATGTGAGTTGTGAATGCATATTATAATTTCATGCTGCCATATACATGGCTTACACAAATTCTTCATGTGGGATGTAGAAATAACATATTGCACAATTGATTTACATTTGTCCAGAATAGGATAGTCAAGCCTCACCCAATTTGAAGTGGATAGATAGTCAAAAGAAGCCTTGATCTTCATAATTCTCTCCCGCCAACCATCCCCTTCCCCCATTCTGCTACTTTCTTTATGGAGAAGATCACCCTTTTCCATAAGCCATCTAAATCATCTCCCTAAGGCCATAACCATTTTCCAATTAAAGCTTCATCAGCAAACTATGCATAGTATCAACTTTTACCCCCAATGAGGTCCTTCCCTTGCAATGCTGAACATAGTAAGCCATTTTTCAATTTTATTACACCCCCAATGAGGTCCTTCCCTTGCAATGCTGAACATAGTAAGCCATTTTTCAATTTTATTACACCACCGCACCTATATAGGTCCATCTTCCTTCAAAGTTTGGTGTTCCTCTTTCCAAATGCTCCACATCTGGGAAGCACAAACACCTCTCCAGGGCCGTGGTGTCCATGTGCGACACGTGTCGGACACTAACACGCTCAAACACGTGTCAGACACACCAAAAAGAGTATCATATTTATTTTTTTATATTTTATATTCCAGACACACTGGGACACGTTAGGGACACAAAAGCCTCTTTTAATTGGGAAAAAAATTAAAATTAGAGTAAAAAAAAAAAAAGTAAAGGGGACTGTTTGTAAAAAGTTATAACTTAAGAGGAAAAGGGGGCTCTTTTAATTCGTCCATCCAATCCTAAACGAAAGAGAGAAAAACCACACTCGTCCGTCCAGCCCTAACGGAAGAAGAAGAAGAAGAAAGAAAAGTAAGAAGGAAGAAGAAGAAAATAAAAGAAGAAGAAAATATGCTGCGATACTGCTTCTGCTTCCTTTTTTCGCTCGTGGTACTGCTTCTGCTCATCAGGTACGCCTTTTTTTTCAGTTTTTGCTACGAAAAAATTTTTTTTTTTTTTTTTTTTTTTTGTAGTCTTTGCTCATGCTGCTTCTTTTTTTTTTGGCTCATCAAATCTGTTTGTTGTTTCTGTACTATTTTTTATGTAATCTGCTGTTGCTTTTCTGATCATTAGATGTGCTGCTGATGTTCTTTATTTTTTGTTGTTGTTCCTTATATCAAATAATTCTTTTTTTATTTATCAGCTGCTTGTTCACCTCTGGAATTTAGGAATATGAGTTCCATTCCTGGTTCTAGCTCACACCCCTTCAATGAAGAAGATATAAATAAGCTTCTGTGGAAATATGTAATCAAGTTTGAGAAACTTAGTGAAGGAGGGGGAAATATTATAGTGGTACACTGGTACTTGGATTTTTATTTATTTGATTGCTAAATTGATTACAAAGTTAAAATGATATTATCTTTTAGTATAAGATTATTATTATTATTATTATTATTATTATTATATATTAACGTGTCCCCGATGTGTACGTGTCCTACTTTTTCAAAATGCCGTGTCGGCGTGTCCGTGTCGTGTCATATCCGTGTTCATGTCCGTGCTTGTGCTTCTTAGCTCCACATGATTGATATAAGTAATAGTTTTCAAAAAACTTTGCTGCGGTACATCAACTTAAGGATCAACCTTTGATAAGGGATCTAAAGGACATAATGGGAACAGATTGGGTAGAGAATAATCCTAGAAAGGAGCTTATATAATACAAGAAAGAAACTTCGTGCGTTTTTAATAATCAATATAATACAAGAAAATGAAGGAGGAAGTTTCAAGGCATTTATTGCTATTTTATCTGATTTAAGTCACTATTTTTCTTTTCAGTCTTCTGCTCTTGACACTGGCTTGTTTTCATTATTCATTCACATGTTCTATTAAATTAGTTAACTTTCAAAATATGTATAATACAGGAAAACCAATAATGTTCCCGTGCAAAATAGCTAAAATCACTGACAAATCCTAGTAATAAACAAAAATATCCAAATACTAAGCATGCAGGAATCACCTGTGTATGAGAACCAGTGAACTCAATATCCACATAAAGCTTCAAAAGATTCGGAACTAAGTACTCGAGAGATAACTGGTGCCCCTCAAAAAGAGCAGTTGTGGCCGATGAACCACTGGATATCAAGCAACAGAACTATATTAATTAAACATAGAGGTGCCCAACAAGAAACTTACTAAATGACACGTCTAAATGGTAGCATTAAAGAACTTTACATATTTTGGAAGTCAAGCATCATATTCAACCAGTCAGGACATACCTTCTATGTGGCATCCAGCAATTTAAGACTTCGACCATCTTTGCTCTTAAATAAGGATTCTTGATATATGATGGATTTGCCATAAACATAATAATAAAATTCAAGAAATCATCCTGGTATGAAAAGGCCGAAAATGAGTTCCATATTAACTTAAAAGTTATTAAGGAAGCAAATTGGTCATTTTGAAAAAGATTTAACAGTATTTTAGGAACAGAAGTGCGAACAAAACAACTCACCAGAAAAATACCATCCAAAGCTTTAGGAATCCGAGAAGCAAAAATAAGCAAGTCCATGACATCTTCAACAAAGTGTTCTGGCATACATGCGAATTCCATTGGGCATTTTGATGGCAAAGGCATTTTAAATCCATCAACAAGATCAACCAGCCAAACCACCATTAACCTGTAGAAAGATAGTGCTCGCTGAAAAAGTGTCCCATCCTATAACAAAGATAAACCAATTACTAATTTGGAAAGGTATGTACAAGCTAGATATATGACAAGGTACAGAACATCAACAGTTAAAATTTGGTGCCCAGAAACATAAATGGATCATTGTATTCTATGTTTAATCGCGCAAAGAAGAGTTGATTCTGAATATGCAGATTTGAGTGACTAAGGGCACGTTTGGTAACGATGAATCCTTTATTAGAGGATTCCTTCGTTCCCCTAGAACCAGGCTATCCTCAATGAGGATCTCTGAGGGGAGGGATCATCGCATTCCATGTTTGGCAAAAACCATGAATCGTACTAATTACATTACATGCCATACGACAGTTCTACGGTTTTCACAAATTTCTCACAATCCATGATGAATCAAGACCTAAAATTTCACCCCAATCATTTTTGGCCTCCTGGAAATGATGAACAGTTCGGATCATGCAAATGGGGCCCACAGAAATAAAAATTTAGTTTTAGTGTTTGGACTTTTTCACAAATATCTCATCCATGTGAATTTACGACTGAAATTTGACCTCCAAGCCATTTTTAGCCTTTTGGAGATGATGAACGGTTCGGATTGTGAGTTAGGACTTAGGGGGTCTACAAGAACCAAAAAAATTGTAAAATAAAAGAACAGACTGCCAAACGATTCCATTTTTTGCACTACGGCAAATTAATAGTCCAGATTTTTTTTTGTTATAAAAAAAAAGTGTGAATTTATTTCGCAATTTTCTCATGATCCATGATTGAATCAAGCTGCCAAATTTGATCCCCCAATCATTTTTGGCCTTCTGAAGAGGATGAACAATTCAGATTGGGCAAATAGAGCCCACAGAATTCCACAAATGGTCATCTATTGGTCTGGACTTTTTTGAAAATATCTCAAAATTTGTAATGAATCAATGGGTGATATTTGACCTCCCAGCCATTTTGGGCCTTTTAAACATGATGAATGGTTCGGATCTTGATTGAGGATCCCAGAAAAACCAAAAAAAATGAAGAAAAAAATTCCTTTAAAAAGGACTTTTCACTGTAGCACTGTGTTTCTGCATAAGTCGGAAAAGCGGGATCCGCGGTGATTATGGGGGCATTTGAAGATTTTGGCTTTCCTCTGTCTTCCTAGATGTCTCCTAAACGTGTGAGGAAACCTGTTGAGGATTTTTTTTTTCTGTAATTTTATTAATAAAAAATCAGACACCAATAGCCCAAAACAGTCGAAAAATAAAAAAGGACTAAACTTAGCTAAGAAGTGACTGAAATTTTGAGTAAATGCTCATCTGTGCACCAGGAATACAACAAAGAAAAATCAAAACGACAAAGAAAAATCAATACAATAATAAATTCATTTTAATAAGTAGAAAAATTTTGTTGTTATACTATCAATACAAAATTGAAGGACAACTCCTGCAATCATTTAAGTGCTCTTTAAAGAAATCATTTGAGATATTTATTTTTTGACCAAGATCTATCTTTAGAATAAACAAGAGTACAATGTACAGCAATTGATCTAGAGAGGATTGGGGTGGAGCCAAGTAAAAGAATATAGATGCTGTAGGATCATGTAAGAGTCTTATTGAAGAACCAGATGAGACATTGATCAGGAATCAAGACAATGCTTCATTTAGCAGCAGTCGAGATTTCTTGCTCATTAAAAGCCAGGTAAGATACCAGTGGACATTTCATGCTTCATACCAATCTTAGGGTAGGAACATTTTCTCATCAATTCATAACAATGGTATTAAGCTCAAGTGTCTGATTTTGAAATTTTGAATTGATGTTTATTTGATGGGATTGGGCTTTGATGATGCTGGTGGTAATGAGAGATGTGCTGATGTACATTTCAATATTTGATTACTATTGAAGCTGCAAGAGGATAGCCATCAAAGAATGAGGAAAATGGAAACTGTCCTTTTGAAGTGAAACACATTAACCAGTCTTGCTGAGGTTTATGCGGAGAAAAGAAATGCAGCTGCTACAAATGGGGCCTGATTTAAATCACATTGATTTATATGATAGTGCCACTGTTGGAGCATTCATTGACCGCGTCAGAACCTGGCCAACAAATTTGGCTAGGCTCCAAGTACTAAATCCAAGTTCTGTGGCTTTTTTCTTCTTTTTTTTAATGATTCAACCAAATGGCTTTTAATTAGATAATAATTTTCTTCAAGTTTCTCTCTTTTTTTAAATGGGAACTTTATCAATAATGAAGACTGTAAGGAATAAGAGACATATACTGAAAAACTTAGAACCCAAAAGCCAAAGCCCAAAGCCCAAAGCTAGAATACCAAAGCCAGAAGTATAAACAAAGGAGCCTATATGTAGGAACTATGCCATCATGAACCATAACCAAGTCATGATGCTCCAATCCTTTGAACATGAAGGCTGAAGCATATGACTAACAAGTTCTTTTACTAATAACAAAGGCATATGATGATGATGACCACGACGACGACGATAGCAGTGATGATGATGATGGATGAATGAATGAAGAAAGAGGAAGATGGAAGAAATATATGAAGGACGTACATAGGAGTTTGAGACACTACTGTCCACTGAGGCAGTAATCTTGCTTTTTTATGTTTCTTTTCCAATAAATGGTAAATTACAAGTACGCTTGGGACAGCATGCAACAGCAGAATTCTTTCCAACAATGCAGATTCCAAGTTTTTTGCTTTCTCAGGGTGCTTGCAATTCAAAATGAGGTTGAAACTCAAGGATTTTAGAGATCCCTTGAAATGATAACTTCCTCAGCCCTCTAATAGTGACTCTTTTTATGCTATCTCTTGGTTGGAAAGGAGCTAAATCTTGTGGAGGTTGCAACTTTTTCTTAATGACATTGTGGATTTCAGCAAATGTAGTTCTGTCATATTAGAAAAAGAGCAAATGAGGAGATCGATCTCCTGGCCAAGGCAGGTGTCCACAGCAAATGTCATGGAGGCCAGATTCTATATTTGTTCTCTTTTTTTCCTTTTTTGTTTTATGGGGAAGCAACATTAAAGTCAATGGTCCCTCACGAACGGGATCCCTGACCTCTTACAAGATGGGAGTATGCCAAACTACTGTGCTAGGATTTTCTATTTCACCTACAGGAAAGTGTACTTCAAAATCATTTAAAAAAAGTACAAATAAACAGATTGGAGGGGGGAAAAAAACCCACTTTCCAAATAAGAAGTTAACAATAACAGTATGTTATCTTAACTGACCATATAAAAAAAATAACGTCATCTTAACTAATAAGATAGAGGAAACAAATAGAGTTTGAACTGACAAAGACATTGATTGAATCATTCTATTTTTCACTCACCCTCAATATTTGAGCTTCATAGCACAGCTTTTCCTGTGAATATAACTCGGTTTCTTTTTCAAGGCGGGCAATATCCAACTCTATTTGTGGAGAAGCTCCTTGCCCCTGCATTGCTTTGAAGGTGGACAAAGCTTCTTCACACCTAGACAACTCCTGTAATTGATTTTGCACAATAATAAACATAATAAACGCTCCAAATTACACACAAAATATTTAATAATGTAGAAAACAATAACTGAATCTTATACTAATTAAATTTGTTGAATATTTGACCAGAGCCTGCATTGCACAACTTGGAAGGTGCTCATTGTCACAACCATGAAGTTTGGGGTTTTAGTCATGTATCCTAATTCAAGAAGGGGGAAAAAATTACATCAGGTGGATTCTACAACATAACGAACACACCTTGTGACATGCTTTTCCAAGGAAAACCCTACATCTATTTTTTTTCTTTTTCCAAGAGTTATGCTTCTTCATAATCATATACTAAAATGTTGCCGAATGAGGCATTATTAACCATCTCTTTTTCTTTCCTACAGGTACATTGGTCTACCAGAGGATGGGAGAGTGCATAATATGCTAGAATGTTGCCAAATGAAGCATTATCACCCATTTCATAGTGTTTCCTACTTCCCTGCATCTCCATCAGTCTGGCTAGAGGATAGGGAAGTTGAATAAGAAGAAAAAGAAATAGGGAGAAGCATGGGATGCAGGCTGGAGGGTCTAATAACTGTGCTTGTGGACATCTACAAGGCAGTGCACAGGTGCTGCTCTCCTTTCTCCCAAGCAAGGAGACATTAGGATGTGTGTATCCCAAAATGGAAGGCATCACCAAGGGAGCTATTTGCCTTATTTAGGTTTAGAGAAGAGGTATATAGAGCTATCAAGGCCCTCAAAAGTATTACTCTTGTAGAGAATGAAGCCTTTCATTAAGACGAACCATGGAATTATTTGCTCAAGGAGAACTATATTTTGTTCTAGTATGATTGTCATTAGAGAGAATTAGGAATATGATAAGAGAATTTGAATGCATTGAGCCAACCCAGATTGATGGGACAAGGATAAGACGATGCGGATGACTATGAATTTGACAATATTTAATTAAGATTTTTCTTTTATTTATGCTTTTTTATGTGTAAGTTGAGGCACCTCTCAATTATAAATACAGAGTCTGAAACAATAGTAGCCATATAATTCTCTTCTCCCATTACTAAATCATCTCTCCTTTTTCCTCTCCAGATACCCTCTTCTGTTAAGTTCAAGTCTCCTTCATAATTGAGAAGATTTTACAACATTTGTCATTTCACCTGAAGTATTATGAGATAAAAACCGTTCAAAATGGAGAGATGACAGCTGAAGAATATTTCAGAATTCAGAGCATTGAAAACAAGCCTCAGCCACTATCAGTGAATGGTTTCTACCGTTCAAGATACCAGGAAACAGACTGAAAAAAGGAGAACCTTCAAACCTTGGACTAGACTGCATACAAACTTTAAACTAACCATGCTCTCCTCGGTAAATGGTTATGGAGTGGGAGGAAAGAAGGGGGCTTTGAAAAGTGACTCTGATTAACAATACACAGTGGTAGGCAGGGTTGGGATGTCGAGGTCACTGCTGATTGTCACTCTAGTGCGTGGCATGGAGTGACATCTGCCCAGCATGCATTTATGGCCAAGCATTCGTATCGAGTGGGAAGTGGAATGAAAGTGCTTTTCTGGATTCATACATGGGTAGCAATAGACTCCTAGCCAACCAAGTCCCAAGTCCATATAGGTGTGCTGTCCACTAGAAAGTGTGGATTACGAATCTGATAAAGTCAGTCTATGATGGCTCAAACTATTTGCAAGTTTATTGAAAACTTTCATGGCCAAAGACATACAAAAACCAAACCCCTTGGGAATAGAAATGGCTTAGCACTTTCTATTGTTCTATAAGTTAAACAAACTTATGGGCAAAATGATGATAAAATAGAAATGCAACATACGACAATTAACCTCCTCCCTTGTCTAAACTACTGTATACACTAACAACTATTGACTTGTTAGTCAATTAGCCTCTTTCACCATCATCTCTCAGGTGGCCAACCTCTGCAAAATCTTGTCATCTACTCAGACTGCAAGAAGCTCAGAGAATCATTTTTGGATCCATCCCTATCTCCTTGGCAGCAGAGATTTAAAGCTAAGACTATTTAAAGCTAGGACTTTAAATGCATTGATCAAGAACCTGAAAGTTGATGTCTTCAGCAAATTTTCTGAAGCTGGGATCCATCTTTGTCGTAAAGCCAGCAGCTATAGGAATAATGGCCAATCAACTGGATTAGCTGACTAAGCCTGCTACGTTCTACCCATTTCACTCCAATTGTTGCTGCGTTTCTTTCGTTTTTCTGATACTTTTTGCCTTTCCCTTTGCCCCCTTGCATGGCTGCGCACCGGGTTGATTTTCCAGTTTTTAGCTGACCCGGCTTGTGGGTGGTCTCACTGCTGGTTTGGCTTTTTGGTGGTTAACTCCTCTCATTTGCTTTTCTCTGTAAAGAGTTGATAAGCGATTTTGGAGCTATCCCACATTCTTTTGTTCTTTGTAATCCCCCTTTGGAAATATTAATTCTTTAACTTTACCAAAAAAAAAATTGGCTTGATAGAAATGCCATAAGACATTAAACTAGATTGATATTTGATTATGAGCGTTAGAAGGCAGACACTTATTATCTTTGTTAATTACATGAAAAGACCAAAGAAAAATATCATGACAAATAATTCTTGTAATACAGGTAGTATGATTATATCATTAGAGATTAATTCACATTCGTAGGAGATAGCAGAAGTGGAAAGTCCACAAAATAGGCTTCAGACTAATGAAGAAACTTAAAACAAATTGCATTGGGTTGTTTGCGTGTGTTGGGGGTGGGGGCAGGGCTTCAAACTCATGGAGAGCCTTAAAACAAATCACAACAATACTAATCACTGCATTGTGGATAAGTCTTCTTTTTATACCTGAACTAGATGCTTGAAGTCAGAAAAAGCTTTCAACAACCCCAAGTTTAGCACACGGGCCGTCATAAAGAAACATTCACAAATAAATGAATATTTAAGCTTCATGCCAGGCTTTGCAATAGAAAGGCCAGAAGTTGGACTACTTCCAGAGCTTGTAGCTTGTTGAGATTGTAATAGTCTGTTCTCAACATCATTTCTATCTCTATAACCATCAATTTTATCAGGATTATCTTTATTAACCCATGCTGCAACCTCCTCAGATGATGCACAGAGAGCTGTCAACCCCCTACACATATACAATCACAAATTAGAAGGCTTTAAAATTAACAATGTATATATGGGTGGTAAAACAGGGGAAAACTGTTAAATATTAATTTGAACTGAGAAAATCTCACCTTAGGTCCAGTCTAGTATTATAGAAAACATATTTCGGATCAATTTTGTCTCTTTTTGATAAATTAGCGTCTAAAAAGGGCTCACAAAGCTGAAGCATGACAGCACTAAGACTGATAAACATACCAGTACTAGCATTAGAAAGCTGATCGACCTGGGAAAAAACATGTATTCATATAAAGTTACAAGAAGCAGCAATATTTCGCATATACTTGAAAGAAGGTTCTGCTAAAGTTCTTTGTGCAGCTTCTTTGTAACGGGAAAAAATATTTGACTCTAATAAGGAATCACCTGAATATGGGACCTTGCTGAGTTTGTCTTAATCAACTCTGCAAGATAATCAAGTACACTTTCTCGAGTATCTGTATTTTTAAGGAGAGCAAGAAGAACTTCTCTAAGACCATCATATAAGTTGTTCATTACTGTCTTAATTGTCGTGAAAGAAGATAGTAGATCCGCTGGTCGACGAGATGATGCTTCTGAGAAGCACTGCAAACTAGTATTTCCAAAACACCAAAATCAATAGTCAATGAGAACCCAAGGCAAGAAGTGTTCCCGTAAGTATACTTCAATACAAAAAAAGAAAAAGAAACAAAGAGATAAAAACCTTAAAGTAGGACCTCATTAAGATATTTATCAAACAGAATCCATAAGGTTTGCACAGATATGAGATGAAAGAAGCAAAACCGCAAGCAGCGTTAACATTTTAGAGTCAATATTTCCTAGTTACGCCTGTTACTGATATTTCACTTTTTATAACAAATGGTTTTATTAATCAAAGCAATTAAGAAGCGCGAGCACAAAGTGAAAATCCAAAATGATGTTAGTTCATAGATACATTCTATGGATCAGCAAGTCAAACCCACCCACGCAGCTGGATTGGCGGGAAGGATCCGCCCAAGCATAGAAACTTTCAAGCACACAGTAATTCTACGGATCTATCCAACCAGAAGAGAATGTCTGAATTTTATGGATGAATGATTTTCAGAATCCATGTGGGTTCCTTAAATAGGCCTCTTATTTGTACATGGATTTCATTTCCTTTAAACAAAACATTCATTGAATCTAGACTCTAATAAAATAGGAAAACTAAATAAAAGAGAAATACTCAAGAAGATATTATCCTAATAGATCTATCAATAAGACACATTGATTTGCCTTATTGGTCCTGTTGATTTGCACACTGCTGGACTGGACCTGTTAGGCCGGTTGTGGGCCTGGACTTGGGTCCAATGGACTGGGGGATGGCCTGTGAGCCTTAGGTTGGTATGGCCCATCATCCAAAGCCTGTTTTGTGGCATGGGCTGCATCACCCACCTGATGTAACCTGAAAACTGGCATAGGCTACATCACCCACCTGATGCAACCCCGGATCCACGAACAAAGTAGACCAACTTCACAAGGGGGTTGACTGAATCCTCAAGGGATTCCAAGCGATAGACCAAGCTCCAAATAGGACCTGGCGGAATCCCGACGGAATTCAACACACACAATCACTCTCAATCCATGAGAGGGACTCTCAATCCAAGAGAAACAGAACAATTTTTCATTGCACAATGAAAGATGCCTCTCTAAATGGAGGGGAGGGTTGGACGCCACCCTTTCCGACTAGGGAGGGATGCATCACCACCTCATTGGATTTAATATTTCTATCATATCCACCATATTGGTGTATAAAGCTGGACTGCTCCTTTGCTTCATCATATATCTCACCATACTCTCTCCACTCCTATTTATATCATACACACCATGCATCACCACCTCCTGATGGAATTCAGCACACACAATCACTCTCAATTCATGAGAGGGACTCTCAATCCAAGAAAAACAGAACAATTTTTTATTGCACAATGAAAGATGCCTCTCTAAATGGAGGGGAGGGTTGGACGGCGCCCTTGCCGACTAGGAAGGCATGCATCACCACCTCATTGGATTTAATATTTATATCATATCCACCATATTGGTGTATAAAGCTGGACTGCTCCTTTGCTTCATCATACATCTCACCATACTCTTTCCACTCCTATTTAACTTCCTTGTTCATTAGCACACTTCTTTTCTATTGATCAAAAAATGAATCATGTCCTGCTAAAGACATGAGTACTGTAAACACCAAGTTTGGGAAGCTCTCTTTAAGAAAAGAACTACTTTCTATTGATCAAAAAGTGATCCATTTCCTGCTACAGACATGACTACTGTAAACACCAAGTTTGGGAAGCCCTCTTAAAAAGAGGAATTACTTGAATCGATTCTTTTAATGGGCAGGAAGGTATTCTTGGATCTCAGCTGCATGAAGCAGCAACGGGGAACAGTAATAGCAGAAGATTAAGCTCTCTCAACCGCAAGTTAGTGTAAACACATGGGATTGAAAGGCAAAATCCAGATTTTGAAGAAGGAGCTAAAAAAGGAGGATTTCCCACATTAAAGAGGAAATTCTCAAATCACCAACAGCTTGTCACAAAGCAAGTGCACACAGCAGCCACAGAAGAAAGTAAAAACTGCTGTAAATTTCAAAAGCAAAATACAAATCTCAATACCTCCCATTTTGCCACACATAAGACGTAAAATATAAGGAGAAATTAAAAAGAACCATTAAGGGTCTTGGACACACACTCAAAATCTCATGCACGTCGAAAACAAGAGTCGAATGTTCCCTAAGGATTCAAGAACACGAGACAGATCATAGTCCTACAAGCTGTGAGTTCCTGAATCATTGCAAAATGGGGGTGACCCAAAGCTCAAAGCCTCAAACTCAACAAACAGATCCCTATCCCTCCCATTATGCAGAAGACCTCAAATTTGATGTAGAGGCACTAGTAAGTTAGGTCCAATTCTAAGGGGGATAAATCAAAGATTTGTGAACGAAAAAGCATGAGCAGTGGAGCTGGTCAAGGAACTTGGGTAGTCGTTTAAAGTAAGGATGAGACAAGAGAGGTGTTTTGAGAGCTGTAAATGAGGGAAGTGTCGAGTGAATTGGGGAGCAACAGATCAGCAAGGAAGGGGACATGGGATCTTACACACCAAAAACACCTGATAATGGTCAAGTGCAAGGAGAAAAGGAAATCCAACAAGGATTGAGGGTTTCCATCTCAAGGAAATTTCACTGATCATGGCAACTCTAAGTACTACAGGGGTCCTCGGGTAACTGTAAACAGAAGATGCATTATAAAACTGATACAAAGCATAAGCGTTGGGTTTTATTGTTATAAGAGATAAAATCAGAGGTGCCTTCAGATACGGCTTTAAGACATCCAAGTGGCTCTCTGAATTGGAAAGCAGTCAATACAGAATTAAAAGCGAGCAGGTAGAATCTGTAGTCTGTAACATGTGGAACTTGGTAGCAACTGCTAGATAAAAGCTTTCACCAGAGCAGCAAATAGGATAAGATGGGCTTTCTTAATCTTTTATTGTCCAATGGAATGGACTATAGCATGCGAGAAAATGTGGAAAGTAATAGGAAGCGGCAAAGAGTCAAACAATTTCTGGTCTATTGGATGGCAAACTTAAACGACAATAAAAATCCCAATGAGAGTAGAACTACAACGAGCATAAGGCGCATGCCAGAAATTATATTTAAACTACAGTTGTGAAACTACAAGCTGCAACTGAAGGGGGTTTGTTCACTTGGTCAAAGCAAAAACATCAACCAATCAGAATGCATTTTGAACCCATGCAATTTTTGTAATGATGGGATATACTCCTCTCCCTTTTCATTGGGAGAAATAGTATCAAGGACTTGTTCCTATCACAATCCAATTCTTTTGGATACCAGTAGGACCCTAAATGGTGCACAGAGTAGCTCTCGCCAGATCTTAAAGGTTTGTATCACCCCCCTGTTGTAAGAATGAAAAACTAAAAATCAATCAAGCTTTCTTCAAAACCCTAAACATCCCAGTCTGACTGATGGACTAGTGACAACACAACCCACTCAGGTTCTCCCCATTGCCATGAACAGTTCATCCAAATCGCTGGTAGAGTAGTCAAGAAAACAAATCTATCACACATTATAGATGGAAACAGATTCATAAAATCACGAGCTGATGAGGAATGCAAGCTGTAAAACTAGGGTCTACAGACAATTTTGGCAGCAAAGTACTGAAGAATTTCAACCAAAAAAATAATATATACGACGAGCAAATTTGGATGCATATGCTGCACTTTGAAAAGAAATAATGTCCAATAGAGAGCAATGATAATCCATAACTAGTTGTTCGTCAGTTTTCATCATATCAAGTCTTAAACCATCAACAACAACCTTGGCTTATATATCTATCATCTGTATATGTCTAGAGATGATGAAAATTAGTCTCATTGACATAGCTCACCCGACATCAGGCTCGGTCTTAAAGGCAGGAATATCCGGAAGCGCGCTAACATGGAAGAAGGGCCCTAAAATGCTTGTCATCTCCATCACGCGTCCATTCAAGTAAGTCCCTTTAGGACTCCACCATTGGTTTTTGACCAAAGCCTTTGCACAATTAGGAAAAGTGACCAACATCATCAACGCCCTCAGCGGCCGCTGAAAATCCCCCAAAGCAGATTTTTTTATAACACTCCCCCTCAGTCCATCATACACTAGCTTCAGAATCGGCTCCAATGTATCCAAATCAGAATCCCTGAAGAATTCCTCCAAAAACCCGGGCGGGCAGCTCAATCCGCCAGTGCTGGAGCTGCTCCCACCAAACCCATCGACCGACATCGAGACCTCCGAGAAAATCAAAGCTAGCAAAGGCGAAATCTTCGAATTGTCGACGCTATCGTACAATTGATCATCCGGAGCGAACGTACCCGGGTGCTCCAATTGAATGCGGCAGTAGGAGATGGCGAGTTTCTTCGCCTGCCTGGCGACGGATTCCATTTCCGACCGCAAGCTTGGGTCTTTCATCGAAGCGACCTTCCTCGCCTCATCGAAGGCGCGGCGGTAGCATCCGACCAGATAAGGAAAGGGCGTTTCGGCGCCCGGGAAATTATCGGAAATGCGATCGATGAGGATCCTCTCCATCAAATCACGAGAGAGGAGAAGGGGCCTGCTCTCGCTGAGGATCTCGGCGGCGGTCCTTTCCAGATAGACTACTCTTGGGTCGCTTTGTACGGAATCGGTGAGGGAGACCAAGAAGATCTTGCGGAGGATGATGTCTTCGATTTCTGCAAGGGACTTTTGGGGTTTTTGGGTCGCCATGATTGAGCTGGTTGAAGCAGGAAGAAGAGAGTTCTGCATCTGTATCTATGTTTCTCTATCTGGGTGTTGGGAAGAGAAAAAAAAAGGGGTTTTGTAGGGTTTAATTTAATGGGTCATCGGAAACAGATTCTCCATCAGGGTTTTGGGATTCAGAAGATTTTGGGATTTGGGTAATCGTTGGATGTGGTTTTGAGGGGGAGAAAGATGGGATTTTTATCGATCAAAACTAGAAAAGATGGGATCTTTACTTGGAAAGAAGGGAATTCTAGAGTGCTGAGTAAGAAAGATATTCCAGGTAAGATTAAATAAGAGAAGAAGGATTGAAGGAATCAAATTGTTTGGGATTTAGAATTGGAATAGGATTGAGGTACCACAAGGAAGTAGGTTTCCTCCGCAAAACTGCAACTACAGTAGAAAAAGAAAGTTTGGTTTTGGCTTTTGAGTTTGGGTTGATTGATAGTCGGATTGGCCCAAGTCTTGTGGAACGGGGAGTAATGGAGTATTCAGGGGACCCATTTAAGAAATTTCAAAGAGACCCAATTCCTCATTTTTCTACTCATCTTACTTGGATATAATTACTAAAAGTCCCTATGGGCCCGTCTGTTGAAAATCTGTAAAGTATATAGGATGGCCCAAGTTTTATTCCGAAATATAGGAGCTCGCACGCTTTAAGATTGACCATATGATAAAAAATATAATTTATATATATATATATGATTAATAATATATAAGATTGTGTTAATCGTATAATGCATCATATCTTCAATGTAGTAAAAGTTGGAGACCTCTATATAAATTAAAAGTATACATCTCAAGTGGCTTGAATTTTCAATAGGTGAGCCCCATTAAAAGGTTTCACTCTTTTTACTTAGGAACTATCAAAGCGAGAGACTCAAGGATTTAGAAGGAATTTCAGGACCACTTCAAATAAACCCGCTCTAAAAGTTTTGGCATTAGGTCAAATTCATCAAAATGTAAAACATTTTACACGTAAATTTACTACAATGATAAAAATTTGCCCAAATAAAGATCACCCCATTGCAAGATTGATCATACACATACAATGTGAACTTTTTTACTACTTTGTAAATGTGCTTTGGACATTGTTAATACAACAATGGGCATAATTTTTACTTGGTAGAGCAAGGGCATGTATTATGCATAAAAGAAGAAATAAAAACTAGATAAAAACTAGTTACAGCAATATTGATATGGGTTAAAAATCCAAATGTATAATTAGAAAATAAAAGGGAACAAAACATTAGAAAATAAAAGGTAACAAAATAACGTAAATTTTGTTGTGCGCAAGCATGCGGAAGCATGAAACGTTATAATCAGCAATCAATCAAGTCGCAAAAAAAGAGAGAAAATCACACACATAGATTTATGTGGTTCGACAAAATTACCTACATTCACAAAAAAATAAACTCAACTTTCCTTTGAGTTCTTCACTATGCATAATTATGGGTTACAAATTATATATTGAATGTAAATAAACTCAACTTTCCTTTGAGTTCTTCACTATGCATAATTATGGGTTACAGATTCTTATATATATAATGCACACTTGGCCCCAAGAAAACCTTTCTTAGCTCCTAAGAAAGCCTTAGTACAATTACCAAAATACCCATGACTCTAAAGTCACTTGGCCAACAATCATATGCTCCTCAACACGAGGAGTTCAGTCCTACCAACTTTCTTTGAATACAACTCTAGTTTTTCCTTAAACACGATATTTGCAATCGTGATTGAAGTGTTTTTGTTGATGTGAATCTTCTCAAGTTTCATTAGATTCTTGTCAACGACCTCACAAATTTTATGAAAACTAAGAAATTAATTCCAATTTAGAGTGAAATTGTCAAAAGTAAAGAAAAAGTGTCAAGTATAAAAAAAAAATAGAATTGAGATTTTATATGTGATTTCCAGTAGAATTGATTCCAAAAATATAGACGTGAGAGAAATGATAGAAGATATTAAAATAGAGGCCAATCTTTATTGACAAGTCTAAAACTTTATTCCTAATGACACATTTGTATCACATTCGTGAAAGTTCCCTTAAGAGATTTAAATTTAAGTTTATGTTGGCCCACCATTGGAAACACTATTAAGGTTAAAAGAAATAGCAAAATAATAAATATTCAAATATAGATATAATAAAGAAATAAAAATAGAATGGATGCCCTTAAACCAACTCCACCAGGCAAGAAAAAAACACTTTCAAATGAAATCCCAAATCTTGATTAAATTCTCTATCAATCCTCACATTTTGCAGACATACATATAATAAAAGGGTTTTTACAAAAAAAAAAAAAATCAGTTATAAATCCTAATTAAACAAATTGATTAAGAAATAACCTAATACATTCATTTAGGGTGTTGTATGCAGCCAAAAGACCAATTTGCCGCAAAACGATATCGTTATGGCTCATTTATAAATAAAAAAAAACTATATTAGAGTATTCTTTCCCTGATAATATCATTAGGGCCCATTGCTAAAAAAAGCTTTTCCCCTAATTTTTTTCCCTAATGATATTGTTTGCCCTATGTTCGTTTTTTGCCAAAAAAAAAAAAGAATAGAAATTGATCGTCTTCTCTTGCTTCTCATCTTTTGCTCTTTGCAACTCAAAACCTCTCTTGTCCTCATTTCCGTTTCCCATTTATTTTCTAAAATCTACCATCTCTTCACGCATAGCAAATACATTATTGCTCTCAAAGTCATATTCAAGTAGCAATTGAAAAAGTACCATTTCCACCATCAACTGTAAAAAGAGAGATCCAGATGTAGAGTGCTCTCACAACTGCAAAGAACTTACTACTAGAGTTCTAAGTACAACCTACCAAGGCTTGTAGAATAAATTATCAGTATACATGTTTGTATTTGTAAAAGAAGAGGTTCATCCGTTCTTTTGTCTCTCGTCCACAGTTGGGACTGAGTCTAGAAGCTCTCTCTCTCTCTCTCCCGCCGCACATAGATACCGAATTAAGAACTGCGAAAAAATGGATAAAACAGAAGCCAAGGAAGAAGATGGGAAAAAATTGCAAAATTTTTTTTAATGAGCCCCAATGACGTCGTTCTAGACAAGAAGGGAAAAATCGTAAAAAAAAAATTTTTATGAGCCCTAATGATATCACTGAGGGGCAAATTGGTTTTTTTGGCTACACGCGGCATGCTAATTCGATATTATAGTGTCTTTCTTAATCATTTCCTATAATTAGGATTTATGACTAATTTTTTCATAAAAATCCCTATAATAAATCATGTGATTAATATCGTGCATATTTTTTTAATAACAGCCTTGTCATAAATAGGACCTTTCTTCCCACATATGACTAAAGCTCCTGCTCCGTCTATAACTATTTTTTACAAATTTCTAGATAAACTCTTATATAAAAGCTTCATTTTGTGTGGTGGTTTCTGCATAAAGTCAAGATTAATTGATTTTGATTTTATATTTATATATATATGAGTAGGGCTCTCCTAAGCTGAAGCTTACTTAATCCTACGTTGGAAGAGTGTCGGTCCCACAAATAAGAGTTGATTATATCTGTTTTTGGCATGATGTAACTGGAAAATTCAGTTCTAATTGGATTTATCTTGATTTGGAGACGATCATTATGCAAAAAACAACGATAATCAATTTTGATTTGTGGGACCGGCACTGTTTCAACTTAGAATAAGATAAGCTTTAGCTTATAAGAGCTTACCCCTATATATATATATATATATATATGGGAGGTGCTCCTATGAGAGGCACTCTCACCAACTTAGTGAGGGATGGGTGGGGGCCCTCACTTCCATATCCACTCTCACTAACTTAAATGCAAGGATCTCCAACTTAAATGTGAGGGCCCCCATCCATCTCTCACCAAGTTAGAGCACCTCTCTTGGAGTGAGTTTTATCAGCAAGCACTTAGACATGAATTTGGCATAAGTTGTAAGTTCAAAGAGGAGTCTAACTAGGGGCCGATTATGTTTAATGATAGGGTCAGGCTTGGACTAAAGGAAATTTTTTTTTTTTTTTTTTGAGAAATTTTGTTGGAGGGTAGATTTTGCTTGAGCTGAGCTACTATGTTTTTTGCATGAAGTAAGCCATTATGTCTTATTTAAAACTCTTTGGCAGTGGGAAAAGAAAAAAGTAAATTTCTTTTGTGGCAGACTTTTCCACAATTTTCACTTTACCTCATGAAAATCGGACATTTCCTAATTGATGAAATGTTGGTCAAGATTAAAACTCATTGCTGACTTGATACCCAAATTAAAATAATGTGATTCCATGTCAACTCCAGTGCACAGCACTTAAGGAAGCAAGCCATAATATCTATAGCCTTTATCACGAGTAATGGAGATGGTTATATAGACAATTACTTCTTATGTTAATGCTGGTTTGCACCAGTCCTTAAGCTTTTGTCATCACCCTAACTATAGGAAGTTGAATACATACACTGTTTATAAGAAATCAAGCTCGTTTATGTCGTTGGACAACTTATAAGAATAGTGATTGCGATCAGTTGATTGTTTTATATTTAGTATTCACTTTTAAGCCAGTGCACTCGCCCTCAGGGAGAACTGGACTCCACTTTATTGAGGGCCCTTTTGCTTTCAAGGAGTTCAATACAAAGCAAGGTCAAATGGTTCTCGAAGTATTATAGAGGTGAGGGTGAATGATGTAACACGGAGAAGTAGATAAGACCATGACTTTCCTAAGATTTGGATCAGTAGCTAGAATTATTATTTTATAGCCATAATACTCACACCTTTGTATCTTCAATTTTAACCACATTAAGAAATACGGGCATATAATACCCAGGAATTCAATTACACGAAACAAACAGGCCTTAACAAAATCAGGCCTAATACTTACAAACAAAAGAAAAGGGGAGAGAATAAACGAAGAGACAATGACACTCATTACCCTGCAACTAATCCACATAGTAGGCTAATTTGGTTCCTTGTGGTTTTGGTCATTTTCTTGCAACTAATCCACATTGTAGGCTGATTTGGTGCCTTGGAATTTAGGTAGCCAATAAATTCTTCAATTGCATGTGATTTTAAGGGCTCTAGATAATTATGATTAGAGAAGAATTTCATAAATCAGGAGTCAATTGCTTTTCTTGGTTCCGAAGGAGTCAAACACCACGTTAAATTACAAAACTTTGCTCAATGTATGATTAGCAGCATCCTCACAACTATAGTAAGATGCATTAATAGCCAATTAAACAAAATGCTCGCTCAATCTCTAGAGGGATTGGGTCAATACGTGTTCCAATGTGGTTAATTTTGAAACAATGTCACTTGGGTTCTAAGTCTCTTCACAGTCATCTTCCAAGCATATCGTTGGATGTTTTGCATTTGCAGGTCCAAACAGCAACTCTACACAGAAAGATGGCCCAGAAATATACTTCCCTTTGCGCCCTACTTTATCCAACTCCTCAAGAGAAAACTGCAAGAATTCCCAAAAGTTTTAGATACTGACTTAAAGAAATGTTTTCAACAAGTTGGCATGCTAAATTTAATATGAAAGAGTTTTACTGTACAATTTTATCTCCTTGTTAGATTAAATTTGAAATTTTTTTTGGGAAAATTAAATTTGAATGTTGGTTAACACTTGCTACCATTACACGACAATCTGTAAACTGATCTCTATGAAATCAGATATATATATATATATAAGGATTAAATTAATCAAACACAAGTAAAGCAACTATATTTGATAATTGTAACTAATATCTATTAACTTAATTTCAAAATTAAACTATAATACTCTTTTGAAACAAAAAATTAATCCATTTACACTCTTCTCAAACAAATAAAGAAGTTACCCCCATTACATGAGTACTGATTGCTAGTGCAAAAAATCAATATAGATACCCCTCAATCCAACAGGATCCTGATGCAATCATTTGATACAATGGGGAGGATGGTATGGTAAGCCAGGTTGTTGAAATGATGAGCCCATGCTGTGGATGTGGACACACTCAAGCTTAGAAATAGACAAAAGAGGAAAATATATGTAGTCCACCTGTCGTGTGCAGTTGACACGAATTCCTCCATTGGAGAGGTAATAACATGAGAGTTAGTTATAAGCCCTCGTTGGTACAAGGAGATATCAGCCATTGTGCTCCCTACAACCTCAGATATTTTACTTTCTCAATAAACCCCAATAAAGCCAAATAAGAAAAGGAAATTTTAGAAATAGGCCAGTACAAATTAAGACCTTAGAATTTCTAGTGTTCTCTCAAATCCTACTCAGGGAACTAATGGATATATGTGGTGAGCAAAAAAAAAGTATGACAATCTAATAAGTTGTTGTAGGACGATCTAGTACTCTATGGCCTCCAACTTTTTTAGTGGATTGTTGTTTCAGAGGAAGCTGCACATCTCATACCGAAGGAAATGAACTTTTTTGGCCCGCCACCCACTACATAAAGTCCTTCAGGTTAACTAACCCTCCTTCCAACAAAGCCGACTGTCAATGCTCCAGGTAGCTAGATTAGCACCATGGGAGTGACTGAACATTGCTTTAAACTCGGCCAAAACCAATTAGCCTGATATGTCCAGGCTTTGGATCTTACTGACACTGATTTTTATTGGTAGTGGTCTGAGACCTAAATTCCATTTAATAGCTATTTTCTTTTTTATCAGTAACCATAGGATTACATTAATAAAAATGAAAGAGGTTCGTACAACTTTCAAAACCAAAAGAAAGAGGAAAACACAAATGTAGGCATAAGAATGTTATACCCAATGCAGAAAACAACTAAATAGGAGATGCCATTTCATTTCCATGTTCTCAACCGTTGAATGTAATTCTAACATTTAATTTCCTTCTTTAACATATTGTGTTGGTCAATGTAATGTATCAAAGCTAATCCTGGTATGAATTCCTAAAATGTCAACTATTTAGATACAATGCCACCTCACTTGGTAAAACTCAAATCAGAAAGTCATATAGAACTCAAACCTGCAACAAGCTGCTTGTAATGAAAGCTGTGTTAAAGCATAAATAGAAGAGACGTCCACCAATCAACTTTTCAGAAAAAGTGACCCTCACATCTCCGGAAACCTGTGAAGAAACATGTATTATTTCTCATCTTCATCATGATGGGAGATTCAGTTCAATGCAAAGAAGATACCAGATGATCTGGGCAACTGTGAATGACTTTTATTGAAAATGAATATACAAAAAGAGGACTGCCAACATAACATAACAGATGAATCAAAGGAATACTGGAAGTATGACACTACAAAACCTTTTACTCTTACCAGTAAAGGCTTATCAAAATAATAATCAAGACAAGTTTTCTGGTCAATAGCAGAGTTCTCTGTATCCATTTGCACTACAAAACGTGGGGCCTCCTCTTCTGGTAGCTTCTCATCTCCTTCATTGTCAATAAAGGAGACATAATATCGAGGGCTGTTCGTTCTTTGATACCCTTGTTTGATTTCTCTGCAACAGTTCCTAGCAAGTTCTACAGGTGGATGGTATAGTTGGTCTGGAACCTGTTGTAATTGCCAACATCAAACCAATTAATATGCAATAACAGAAAAAAAGAAAAATAAAGAAGGAAAAAAACCAGAAAGGAAACAAATGGTGACATTTAAATTGATGTCGAAGCCTTATCCCATCGATCAGGAAATAGCTTTGTGAGTTCTATTTCTCCACTCAACCTTATTTTACATTCATGTTTCTGGTAACTTGCTAAATTTACATCCACGATATCTTTTCTAACAACATTGATGATGATGATTAAGGTCTTCTTTGCTAACATTACAATCCATCATCTCCCATCACATGTTTATCTCTGCAAAAAGTGCTTCCACAAAAAGTGCTTCCACTTATTCTCTTTTTGTCTTTGATCATCATTGACATAGCATATAGGTCCAAATATCCTCTGAAACCCACTTGACAATTGCATAACAATCCACTTGCTTGTCTACACTTGACACCCAACAGTAATCCTATTGTTTACATCCAACTCAAACCCTTTGATTTACTTAGTATTTTCTTTCAAGTACCGAAATCTCACATTGTTGAACTCCATTATTTTTACTTTTATCAACTCCATCTTCCCTACTCTCAATTCCGCTAAACTTGCACTGTGTGTATTCTGTCTTTGATAAACTAATTATCAAGTGATTTTACTCTTCTTCATTTATCATTAACTAAAAGACTCTGTCATTTCATGATGAGATTTGATACATTTGTAGTTTTCTTTTCAGGCCATATGGAAAATCTAGGCCCACTTGCATGCTAGTCAGATTTCAAAAAATAACCATCTGTTCAATATATAATAAACTAGCTTATTTTCAATATCCTTAACTAGAAAGAACTCCCCAACTCAATTCGAAATAATCTACAAGTTTAGAGAGCAGCACAGGATTCGTGAACCAATATTTGACCGTGAGACAGATTTTCAAAAGAGACTTGACCTCAAATTTAATGCTGAAAATTGTTTTGTGTGGCTTACTTGGATGCGTGCAAATCACCAAATAAGGTGGGATTGAAAGGTCTTAACGTGGATAATGCGTGAGCAAAAACTCAGCATGATCTGATGATCCAAATCGTCTATTCAAGGACCCCAAAGTTGATGGGTTTGTAGCACTTGCAAAACCATTATGGTCCACCTAAATATATGGTTAGGATAATCAGATCATATGGATTTTTTATCGACCCCTAGTCATTACTAAAAACATTTCATTTCTACTCCACCTCATGATTATTATGTATCAAAGTAAGCCATACACAACATGGTTGTCAAATTTGGCATTTGAGGCCGGTTCTCATTTAAACACATGATACAATTTAAAACATGCTTCAAATTGACACAGAAGTGCAACCAAGTCTCAAAACTTTAAACCTTGGGCTCATAATATACTCTTCTAGAAGCACACTGCCTTCAGAGTGAGATATGACTGATACGTGGAAAAAACCTTTGGGGTAAACCCCATAATAACATAATGACTCATTTGAATGAAAACTTTTTGCTACTGTAAGTTTGAAGCACAATAAGAGAGAACTCTTTTGTTCCTTTAAAGAGTATTAGTTTTCTGGACATAAATTAGACAACATGTTTATGGTAAGGATACTGTGAAACAAAATAGAGCCACTGATTTACCTCTTCTAACTCAGAGACCACAAAGAAGACTGACTTAGTATTAACTGCATCATAAACACGAATGCGCCGCAATTCCCTGCTGGTAGGTTGAGGTAAACTCACGTTGGGAGGACCATTATGCATTTCTCTCGGGAATGTCAGCATTTCAAACCAGTACCTCACATAACGTAACTGGCTTGCTATTGAGACCTGTTGATGAAACAAATCAGCACAATTGCAACACACAATATCAGTGACGAATGCTGGATTCAATAAAGATACATATGTAGTAAGAACTCTAATGAGATTTCTTGCAGATTGGTCGAAGAATGTCGTCCAGTAGACTGGTACATTCGTAGTTATGTGTCATTGAGACTTGAGAGTAGTTACACAAGAACATAGTGAATCATTTCAATTCAGGGAAAAACATTCTGGTATGTGAAATTTTTTTGGTTTTGGAACCAGATATACAAGCTTCAACTCATTTTAATCTTTCTTGTCAACTGCTATTGAGTTTGACCCGGCTTTAGTAGAATCTTATTTATATGGATCCCTGTACAATATCTTATAATTTCATTAGTAATATCTTATTCAAGAATATGCCCATCTAATTGCGAAACTTGTAAGGTTTCCGGAATCTAGTGTTTCTAAAACCATTGCCCATGGGCCATGAGGGACACCAGACTAGATGCCAATATACAAATGACAAAGACTATGGCTATTTAACATGGTAATTCGTTTTCCAGGGATTTGGTGCACTGAAAACATGTTAAATTTTCTAGCTTATGTTGCAAAAGAAAATATCATTTGGAGTTACAATCTCTTTGAAGTGAAGCAAATTCATGAAACAGATCACCTACTCCATTGTTGTCAGTAGTTCGTCTGTGTGCATACAACTGAAGAGCTTCATCTGGTGACATGCCACTATAAACTAGGTAAGCGCAAACCATTAAGCCTGTCCGACCTTTGCCAGCCTGCAAATATTAAATGGCACAAAAACCATTGAGAATCAGCCAAAAATGCAAAAAATAAGTGATATAATCATATAAATTAACACCAGTGGGCTAGTTGGGCATTGTGGGTAGTTAAGTTTGAGACTCTGGCAATTTACAGAAAGAGAAGTAGGCCATTACATTGCTCGAAGTTATGGTTGGGAATGGGTCTCGGTGACATAAGATGGATGTCTTTGGCAGTGGGGATTAGTGTTGAATTGAGCAATAGGGCTTTCAGAAGATGATGCAGCAAACAGTGGCCCCCGCATATCAACATCTTCAACAAGGGACCCACTAATTCGCTTCGTTCAAAACCCTACATTTTAGATTTTTCAACTGACTCATGCCATAGTTAGTGTGCAGATTATTTTTGAATGCTTGGATTTCCAACTTGCACTAGAACTTTTCTACCATAATTCATGTCCTTTTCTCTAAGATTATATGCACAAATGGCCTTGAAGTAGTCTTCTAATAAATTTACAAGTCAAAGATTTTAGTTAATCAGGCCAAACCCATGCCTGAATTACACAAGTAAACCAACACACATGGAAGTGAAGAACAGGCTGCATTTTTTTCGGGATTCGGCTCAAGCACAGACCTTATTTGAGAAGCATGAGTGAAATTTGGGTGGTCTTGGGATTAGGACTTGGCAAGGTGAACCAAGGTACATTGTTTCCTAAACTTGCATTTGAATATTTTGTAGATTATTCATAGTATCAATATACTATATTAAACCCAAGACCCCTAACTTCACAGCATTTCTCCCCCAGTAACAACCTTTTTATTCCTCTTCCCCCAAAACTCTAGGTTCCTCCCTCTCTCTCTCTCTCTCTCAAACACATTTATTTTTACTGAAAAGTATTTTTGTTGTTCCAGTCAAGAGACCCACATACTTTGATAATTATGGAGGATAGTAGTAAAATGAGAACATTCATTACCAATTAAGAATTAAAAAGATAGTCAGCAATCCTTCATTCTCCTACCCCAAAACCAAAACATGGCCATGATGGTTCAGGGCCTCCAAATGAAGGGTTATGGTAACATAATCTGAGGCATCTTCTGTGACTACACTAAACAAAGTGCGGCCAAGTGCCACCACATCAATGGTGTTTGTACCATAAATACAGGCCCAACTTGTACAAACAGAAAATCTCTGCTACAATTTGGGTTACAAGTGGTGCCCCCACATCGGGTACCCGATCTGGCCAAGTCAGCCTGAATTTGGGCTCGAAACCTATTTTTCCCCTTTATATTCTTAATCTGCAACATGTTAAGATTAGTAAATCCTTATATTTCAGTAGGGGTGCAGATTCCAGTTGATGTGTGTCTAATAGAAAAACTGAGAATCATACCATGCAATGTATAACCGCAATGTTCTGTGGATCAGCAGAGAGCCATGTATGTACACTTTCACAGAAAAGCTTCATCATGGAGAGAGAAGGAACATAGTTGTCATCAAATGGAAACCTGACCACACGCCCATGAAAATGTGATGGATCATAGCTTTCTTCTGCACACAAGTTGTAAACCTATAAAAAAGCATGATGGAAGAAGAAATTTTGAGTGATACAAATGATAGGAACATGAATCTGTATAGGGAAAAACAACATTTCACGTACTTGTTAAAATAAACATGGACTATAAAAGCATATAGGATACCAATAAAGGCAATAATATAATATAACACTAACATGACATCTCAAAGAAAATTGCAAGGTAAAATGATGCCTACGTCTCAAGAAAGGGAAAAATGGCACTTAATACATACATAATACAGCAAAGTAATTCTCTCTCTCTCTCTCTCTCTCTCTCTCTCTCTCTCCCCCCCCCCCCCCCCCCACCCCCCACCCCCCACCTCTCTATCTCTTATCAAAAAGAAAAATCATTAAACAGGTGACCCGAATAATGATAAACACAAGGCTTATAGCTTTCAAAGTAATAGGTCATACAAGTAAAAAGATATGTGATCACAATGAATTGAAGTTCTTCAAATAAGAATTTAAAAGCTTATCAAAGTCAGAGATGACAAATCAAAGCACAACAATGAAAACAAATTAAAGAGAACTTTATGTTGCAACAAGATCGAGCAAAGAAGATATTGGTTTCAAGGAGTACCTTGTAATGGCCTGGATGCTTCATCTCTAGCACATCCCTAACCTGCCAAAGAGGATTCCGATACATTGCACGCATGTGTTCTGCAGGGAACGACATCGCTAACAAGCGATCTGTGATATAAGACATGTCAAGATCATACCCTGCAATAAGCATTCGTCGCCGTTGTCTAGACACCAGGTTTCGGATGTAGAGGGACCCTGCAATAAAATGAAGCAATTTTTGACGGCCATTGAGTCCAGCCACATTACGGACCCTCACTGGCCCCTGCTTCGAGGTTTGCGTCCCCGTTGTGACAATTTGAAAACTACCCAAACAGGAAAAGAGACAGGAAATGTACCTGCAACTACAATATTAAGGCAACAAATGTATGGATTTATTATTGGAGCTTGGAAGACATTTCTCAGAGGAAATACAGCATCCATTTCTCTGTGAACATGTATATACATTATATGGGATTTCAGTTTCTACAACTGGACCATATTTGAAATGTCCAAACCATTAACAGATGATCATGTACAGAAATTCTGCCAGATAGGATAATCCTAGTGGTTCAAATTGTGTTGTGGTCTTGCAATATTGGAACTCTCCAGTATCATAGACTGGTGCCAGCTATATTAAAGCTTGAACAGGCTGAGCATTGGATGATGCCTCTTCCATTTTTTATTCATTGAAGAGAAAACCAAGGGACCTGGGCATGGACTGGAACCCGTTTTGTCGGGTCATCGCTTAATTACTACCATCTTGACGTGTGATCCATATGGTCTCTTGTTCTGGGTGTCAACAATCTCAAACAATGAAACCATGAAAAGCCAAGTCCAGCAAAACCAATTTACAAAAGCACATAATTTCATCAATAACAAGACCAAGAAAGAAACCCAGAAAAGAAAAAAAAAGGGGGGGAATGGGTCATCCTAAATTCTTATATCTATGTTCTAAAATTCTTCTAGTTCCAAAACAAAGGCAATAACTATAAGCCTACTCGGTCAGTATAAAGCATGCAAGAAAAACACATTGCTTGGGAGGAAGACCACCTGGAATGGAGCTCTGAAATCAGTCGTTTGGATTCTGTGTTCGAAAGGCGAGGAATTGGGGTGGCAGAAGCAGAAGGGAGGCGATGTCTAGGGTGCCTGTTGGAGAAGTGATGAGGAAAGACACCCCAGAGAAAGCCTTTGTTGGAGGGGTACCTCTCCGCACACCACCAGACCAGAGATTGGATGATGACGATGATGATGGATGGGTTCAAGGGGGTCTTCTTCTCCTCATCAGAAAAGACACCTTCAATCGATTCCAGGCTATATTTGGGAGGAGATGTTTCCGTCCTCTCATCTCTCTCTTTCCCAATCGGCCTCTAATTTCCGAGAGAAATTAGGACTTTCATCTGGTTAGCAAATAGCAATATGACTCCTATAATTATGCGAAGATTTACAGAGAGAGAGAGAGAGAGTGTCCCGGGAAATTTGAAAAAACACTCATCCAACGGGAAGCATGACTGTCCACGTGGCCAAGCGGGTTGGCCTCCGGATCCTCTGAATCCTTGACTCATTAGAGAGGTTTTTATTTATTTATTTATTTTTTTAAAGAGATTCATATAGTTGAAGGGGCCCCATTTATTGAAAATCCGATTCTGTCTGCTGTTCCCAAATCTTAGTTTAATAATATGATTAACACAACAAAGGACTTAACTGGTGCACACTTCCATGCACACCTCACTGTGGGGCCCACTTGGGGCCCATTCGGGAAGGGAACCGGAAGAGATCTTTTCATCTGGTTGGGGACTATCTGTATACAAAATATAGGCCTTATTTGATTAGCCTAACTCCTTTATCAATGGTCAACAAGTTTTACTTCTTAAATTATCGATCTGTTTATCCAATGGTACGGTCGATCCATTCGATTGAGTGTAAAAGAAGCGACCGATGTGATTCAAGAGGGTCCCATATGTCTAGAGTGTGGTCCATTCGAATGGGTCATCAAGTGGATCCCATTATGAGGTGTGCCCCAAAACACCGCATGTCGTGTGCACTGGATAATTCCAGTAACACAATAAATGCATATTTATTATTAAAAATGTGAAAACCATGGGTGATTAATTTCTTGGATCAGCATCAATTTGGAATTATAAAGTACTGATTCAAGAGGGTTTGGTGTTGTGAAAAGGATTTGATTGATCATGAGTGGGCTCCTTGTTTGATAATCTAAAAAGACATGAGCATCTCCAACAACACCATTAATTGCCACATGGCCACCCCCAACGACCAAAATTCCCATGGAGCATGTTTTTACCGATCATGCCATATGTGACTTGGCATTTGCCATGAAAAATGAAATGTCAAATTTGAAGTATCGAAAAAGCGCATGCTTTCTTATTTCGGATTATTTTATGCAGTGGGGGTCCACAAAAATGCAAGAATGCAAAAGTTTTTTTTCTTTCATAATGTGGGTCCCATCAGAAGATAAAAATAAAATAAAAAAATAAATGTGGCATACAAAGTGGAGTTCATACTTTGGAAATGTCAAATTCCAAACCTTCAAGTTGTTGCATAAGCCTTCAAATGGAATTTGGCATCTCCAAAATAATATATCTACCGGAGATGCTCTAAGAGGTCTGCTTTTATAGAATTTGCATTTTGTTGAAAATTATTTCCTTAAAGCCTTATCAATTCTTTTGATTCTATAAAGATATCTCTATCTCTAGTATTCCTAATTTCAAGAGAGTTATCGCTTTTGGAAAGTATTTTATCTAGGGAAGGCATCTCACAGTCCTAGCCTCCCACGACACACATGTACAACTCCAATTAAAAGGAACCAATCTGAAAAAAATTAGCTATGCACTCTTTTATATTTAACCTAAAATTGATAATCGGGTTTGGATTTAAGATCCATATTTTGGGTCGGATTGATAAGCGGGCTACGTCCACACTAGAATAGCGTGACATGCAAAAAAATATGTCGCATTTGATGCGTAAATTTATTTATTTATGTACTATGCATAAATATATTAAATTTATAATTATCATTTAAATATTTTTTCAGAAATTCTCATGAATTAATACCTCCTAAACTCAATCTCTACATGCTACTAACAAAAAACTTGAAAATGTCGCCAGAGTGTGCTTTGATTGGATTCTTTTTTGTTCTTTTGACACTCTAACCCTTGGGTTGGAGCCAATGATAGCATATGTAATCCATGATATCATACGTTACTTATTAAATTTTTAAGAAAAAAAAATATCAGCTGCTGGAACCTAATGACTGATTATCAAATGTGGATTTTGATTTCTGAAAGTTAATTTATGGTGGAAGAAAATATTACATTTTGGTTATTGTTTGGCAATCATGGGTTTGTCCTATGTTATCTTGAGTTTTCTAATGAAATCATTAAAAAAATTAGGGTTTTTTAGACCTCAATGAGTAGTCATCAAAAGTGAATTTTGTTTTCCAAAAATCTAATTGTAGTGAAAGAAAAACAAACCATTTTCTTCACTATTTTGATGTAATAGTATTTCTATGTTACTAAAAAAACCCTGTCATATCATAGGTTTTCTACTGATATTATAAAAATAAATTAGGATTCCTAAACTTCAATGAATAGTCACCAAAAGTGATTTTGTTTTCAAAAGTTCACTTGTGGTAAAAGAAAAAAAAAAAGAACTCTCACCATTTTGAAGAAGGGAAATATTCAAGTGAAAACTAGTTCTCACCATGTTTCTGTGAGAACTATTGGTGGGACCCACCTAGAAACCAATCCAAACCGTGCATAAACAGTGACTTCTCTTGATAGTTACTTACCCTGAGGTTTGACACCCATCTAAATGGACAGGGCCGTTGGATGGACGATTGAATTTTTTCTTAATTTGAAGCCATAAAACTCGTGGGCAATGGATGAAGGGGCTAGATGTATGGGATTATGGTCAAACTTGATACTTGGGGTGCTTTCACATAGATCTTTCCATCCCCATTGGTCCTATCCCTAAATGGGACCCACAATGGGCTCCATAAGAAGTTCTCACAATGATTGTGAGAACAGTTCTCACTAGAACAAAGCGCTTTTGAGGAAACCGTGTTACTAATCAAGCTCACAATATCATGAGTTTATGGGTAGGACTAGCGAGAATTTAATTTGACCAAAGTCAAGTGGCTCACGTTTCATTCTCTAGCATTTTATTGTAACATGTTCGTAAACATTCTCCAAATTCCAGCTACAATAAACTAACCTTTTGATAAACCAAGATGAACCGAACCCATTTTAAAATGTATACTTTTTTTTTTCCCAAACAATCAGAACCATTTAGACAATTTAAATGGTAATAGTCAAATGATAGCTTGCAAATCACCCACTTAGATTGAGATGAACTTTGTAGATCAGGGAATACTGAACGCCAAGAACCTGAAAAGGAGAAGGAAAATGGCTTAGGTTAGAGCCCCTGGCTGCTGTGAGCCGAAGGCGCTTCGATACTTGAGTTAGTTCTAAAAAAAGTAAGTAGGAGGAGGAAGAAGGAGAGGAGACTGAGAGACGATGTGTTGTGTATTGTGTGTTGCGTACCTCTATAAGGCTGATTCCACATGTGTATATGTAGACATTCCTCGTTCATTCCCTCTATGAGTGTGGGTAGGTGGGGTGAGGTCTCATTGATCCTTACCCTAACATTCGGCGGTAAGTAAAAAGGGAACATCCCATCCGAACATTCCATGCCATCAGTCAGTTGATGTTAAGGGATGATAAAGCTAACTTTTTATCGCCATAAATGAGCAATCCTATCGTCATAAATGAATGCTCCTATCTGTCAGGGTGCGCCGTACTTCTTAGAGGAAGGTGACGGCCCACGCTGGCCGCGCTGGAGCAGTGATGAGCTGGCATCATGCCGAGCTGCCCGCTGAGCTGGCACTCTTAGCCGAGCTGCCGTGCTGCAGGGCGAGCCTCTCAGGCCCGACGCTCCTCACCGAGCCGCCAAACTGCTGGCTGTACTTTATCGAGATCGAGGTGAGGGTCGACGTATCACCGTGGTTCTTAATCTCGTCATTGCGGTATTTTTCTCACACAAAATCAATAGCAACAGACAGGATGTCAACATTCCATGCTATAAAAAAAAAAAAGGAGTGTTAGGATTGCCTAATTGAAATGATTTCAAGTCTCCGTGAATCTCATCTTGTGGAAGCCATAAATATCATACTACCACATTAGTGGTGCTTGTGAGAGCAATGCCACGTGGCAACATCACAAACTCATTATCAAAGCCCAAGGACCAATTGGGTGAATGCCTTATCCAATTTCTTATCCTTCTCACACAAACGCCACACGATGATAAAGGGTAATGGACTGATACGGCAAGAAGAGAGCAGATAAAGCAAAGATCACAGACACCAGAGAGGTAGTCGATAGAGAGAAAAATGGCCGCGTCTCTACAAGCTGCCGCTACACTCATGCAGCCGGCTAAGGTCGGCGCCATGTCCGGTCGGAGCAGCTTGCAGCTCAAACCATCTTCTCAAGTTTCCAAGGCGTTCGGGTTGGAGCAAGCTGGCTCCAGACTCACCTGCTCGCTGCAGGCCGATCTCAGAGACTTGGCTCACAAGTGCGCTGATGCCACCAAGATTGCAGGCTTTGCTCTAGCAACCTCTGCTCTCGTCGTTGCGGTATGTATTCCTCCCTCTCTAAGGCTCGTTTGGTTCTTTAGAACTCAGTTGTCTTTGTCCCTCTACTCAGTTTTTTCTGTAAATGTATTTTTTCTGCATCTCCTTAACTTGATTTAGTTGCTTATAGAAGGAACATAAATAACTATCATTTGCCCGAAGTTCGGATCCTTTAGAGGCAGCCTTCAGGTTCTAAACCCAACAAATTGTTTGAAAAGAGGAGGTTAGTAGTCTTGCTTAAAAACTCTCAGGTCCTGTGAGATCCACCTAGATGAATAAAAAACCAAAAGGAGGAAGGATAATGGATAGTTTTGAAAATGGATCAGAGTGTATGTACAATATGAGCAAGGAGTTGGAGCATTTTCATAGATAAAAGCTATCTCATTTTAATCTTTAGGTGGAGCAACTTTATATGAGAAGGGCTTCCTTGTGACCTTGCTGTAATGGATCCGAACTTGTGAACACAACACAAATATGACTTACAAGGCAGTCAGATTAGATAGTCCTGGGAATGCCTTTAGTAAGATTCTTACACGCTTTTGAAGCGTTTTTGATTGCTTCCTTTATCAACATTTTCTTCAGAAGTATACCATCAAAGGAGTTTTACAAGTCAATAGAATTTAACATAGAAATCATCAAGTATTACTCTCAATTTATTAGGCCTTCATCTAGGGGAGTTCATGGGCTGGGCCCAGCTGTGCTGAGTCATATCCAGGCCCTGCCCAACTTTAGAAACAGAGGCCCTTATTCAACTCAAGCCAACAAGGACCCCAAGTGCCTGGCCCAAGGCTGACCGCCTAAAACATCAGTCCCGAGCCCACCCATCTAATCGATCAGGCCGGGCTTTCTATTACTTGTTTGGGCAAATCATTGACTAAGCCACAAGCACTTCCTTTTGGGCTTGGGCTGAGCCAGTCTTCGGGCCTTCTATCACTTAAATCCAAGCCCTGCCAAATATTAAATAATCCCAAAATTTAGATCCAAGCATGGCCCAAGAACTAAAAACCAAAGGACCAAACCTAGCCAATGCAGGCTGGACCTGGCCCTGGCCCTGGCACTTGAGCACCTATACTTTCAGCTTCTGTACACCCTATCAGAAGAGGTATATGAGTCAGGTTCGGTCCATGTTGACCCTTCTGCGCACCTAATTAGTGTTTGCGGATCTGGACTTGTTGACATGTTCTAAGGTAGAGGACTCAGTGCCCGACACCAATGGAACCAACTGGTCCAAGAAACCAAAAAATAAAAATAAACACTTATCAAACCTCTAATTAGACCATACATAGAGACATTTGCTGGGCAAAAGTTAGCAGAGATGGACCCATTGCTTAATTTTACAGGGAGCCAGTGCTGAAGGAGTTCCCAAGCGCTTAACCTACGACGAGATCCAAAGCAAGACATACATGGAAGTGAAAGGCACAGGCACAGCAAACCAGTGCCCCAGCATCGACGGCGGGGTCGAGTCCTTCTCCTTCAAGCCCGGCAAATACAACATGAAGAAGTTCTGCTTGGAGCCTACCTCCTTCACTGTCAAAGCGGAAGGCGTCAACAAGAACTCACCACCTGAATTCCAGAAGACCAAGCTCATGACCCGCCTCACCTACACCCTCGACGAGATCGAAGGACCCTTCGAAGTCTCCCCGGACGGCACTCTCAAGTTCGAAGAGAAAGACGGCATCGACTACGCCGCAGTCACCGTCCAGCTCCCCGGTGGCGAGCGCGTCCCCTTCCTCTTCACCATCAAACAGCTGGTGGCATCTGGGAAGCCAAACAACTTTGGAGGGCAGTTCCTAGTGCCGTCCTACAGGGGCTCGTCTTTCTTGGACCCAAAGGGCAGAGGTGGGTCTACTGGATATGATAATGCTGTGGCATTGCCTGCAGGGGGGAGAGGAGATGAGGAGGAGCTGAAGAAGGAGAATATAAAGGAAACGTCGTCGTCGACTGGGAAGATTAGTCTCAGTGTGACAAAGTCCAAGCCAGAGTCTGGAGAGGTGATTGGAGTGTTTGAGAGCATCCAGCCTTCTGATACTGATTTGGGAGCCAAGGCTCCTAAGGAAGTGAAGATCCAAGGGATCTGGTATGCTCAGCTGGAGTCCTAGGTTGGGTTTGTATTTTTTGTTGTGGTTGTTGTATATAATCCGTTTTGGAGGAGGGTTTGCTTGAGTAGACAATGCATCTTTTGGATTGAATAAAATCAACAACTATGTTTAATTAATGGCAAATTGTGCATGTTTTTATTATTAGTGGTAAAAAACTTATTTCATCAAACATAACAAAAAAGGGTATAAGTCTGAGGGCTCAAAAGATTTTCTTCTATTCAATTCACCAATCTAATGTCAGCCCTCTGCTTCTGTCTCCTCTTATTAGCATCAACACATGTTTGAGAAATGATACATGATAGAGAAAAGAAAACAAAATAAAAAATAAAAAATTAAGTAGTGTAACAAAATTGCAACATTAAGGGTCTTTCCCAGGCTCAATGGAATGTTATTCAAAGTGGCCATTGATACAGACCGTTAAGATATTCTCCCAAAAAAAAGTACAGGTCCACCAAAATACAGGCTGTTTGGATCTTTATATTTGAGTTGATCTAACTCTATTTACCTGTGAATGCGAGTTCATTCATTTACCTGTTTCGTTCTTCACTAATCAATTACAACTAAACATAGTTAACTATTGTAGGACCTTACACCCCATTAAGGTATTACTTATCCCAAAATTAATTGGTGATAGAAAATGGTACAATAATAGTTTCATGGTGAGAGCGAGGGCTAGACTACCACAATTATGACCGCTCAAGATTGAAGATGAACATTGACCTCAACAACTAGCTAGAGTTAAATATATTTACAGCTAAATTGAATGCAAAGTACGTGATACCAGCTTACGAGGAGTCAAACAAGGACTTCAGGCAGAACGAAAAGTAAATTAAATATAGTGCTTGAAATGAAGCACCAAAACTACAGGAAAAGAGGCTCTCTGTAAAACCTTTCATCTGTCACTTATTGTGTAATATCTCACTTGTAACTCCTTTGTCCTAGGTTGCATTTTGTGTGTTTGAGAGGAGAGATTTGTTAACCTCACCATAAATTTTTGCTGGCATCCTCATCTTAGCTTGGACTTATAAACCACAAAGTGGTCATAGATCGTTTGGCGTCTGAGTTCTCCCTGTGTGGGTCCATCTAAGGGCTGCAGGAAAAAAGTATGGCATTGGGATGTGCCAAGGATGCTATGGACAGGTTTGGGTGCAGTATCAAGCCATCCATCTCGAATCACTAAAAATCAGGGCAACCATTTGGTAAATAACATGTTTGTTTGCAATAAAATATATAGGTATTGAATACATATAAATTCATGGTGTGATGAACTCTATCAAAGAATTCTAAAAAGAGATGAGGGGCGAAGGATATGTAAAAAAGACCTTCACTTTATTATGTATTAAATTACTAAGGTGATGGGTGAGTATTCATTTCTCATCTCTTTATATATATATATATTTATTCCATTTCTCTAAAAAAAAGGTTATTTGATGCTTATTTTTTAAGTTTCACCTTTGATCTTCATTTTTAACCTTTTGTTGGTATGGATCGCAAACAAAAAGGCCAAAGTGTTTGATATGGAAATCAACATGCACACATCAATACCAAGGGAGTGAAACTTCACCTACTAGATGCCACATATCTTCATCACTGATCACACAAATTTGTTCTCATTATATTGATGACCATCAAAGGAAGGCACACCATTCAATATTTTTATGGTGGCGTTCTTTCATCAGGAAATCCCAATTGCAACGGTCACATTGAAATATAACTTTAATTCACCTTTATTTCCCAAAATCAAGTACCAATCTCACCCTCTGGCTCCCCTTCTATTTCCAATGTTGCCAACTACTAAGTGCATATTTGGTATCTCTATTTTTCACCTCTATTTGTCTATTTGTCTAAATCGGATAGAAGTTAGAAAAATTAGAGCGTTTGCTAGATATATATATTTATTCCATTTCTCATCTCTTTATATATATATTTATTCCATTTCTCTAAAAAAAAGGTTATTTGATGCTTATTTTTTAAGTTTCACCTTTGATCTTCATTTTTAACCTTTTGTTGGTATGGATCGCAAACAAAAAGGCCAAAGTGTTTGATATGGAAATCAACATGCACACATCAATACCAAGGGAGTGAAACTTCACCTACTAGATGCCACATATCTTCATCACTGATCACACAAATTTGTTCTCATTATATTGATGACCATCAAAAGGAAGGCACACCATTCAATATTTTTATGGTGGCGTTCTTTCATCAGGAAATCCCAATTGCAACGGTCACATTGAAATATAACTTTAATTCACCTTTATTTCCCAAAATCAAGTACCAATCTCACCCTCTGCCTCCCCTTCTATTTCCAATGTTGCCAACTACTAAGTGCATATTTGGTATCTCTGTTTTTCACCTCTATTTGTCTATTTTTCTAAATCGGATAGAAGTTAGAAAAATTAGAGCGTTTGCTAGATATATATATTTATTCCATTTCTCATCTCTTTATATATATATTTATTCCATTTCTCTAAAAAAAAGGTTATTTGATGCTTATTTTTTAAGTTTCACCTTTGATCTTCATTTTTAACCTTTTGTTGGTATGGATCGCAAACAAAAAGGCCAAAGTGTTTGATATGGAAATCAACATGCACACATCAATACCAAGGGAGTGAAACTTCATCTACTGGATGCCACATATCTTCATCACTGATCACACAAATTTGTTCTCATTATATTGATGACCATCAAAAGGAAGGCACACCATTCAATATTTTTATGGTGGCGTTCTTTCATTAGGAAATCCCAATTGCAACGGTCACATTGAAATATAACTTTAATTCACCTTTATTTTCCAAAATCAAGTACCAATCTCACCCTCTGCCTCCCCTTCTATCTCCAATGTTGCCAACTACTAAGTGCATATTTGGTATCTATGTTTTTCACCTCTATTTGTCTATTTGTCTAAATCGGATAGAAGTTAGAAAAATTAGAGCGTTTGTTAGATGACTTTATCCTCTTTTTATTTTAGAGGAGTAGAGGCAAATTTTCTAAAATTGAAATACCCACTTTCTGGGCATGTGAAAAATAGAGGCATAGGCTCTAAAAAACGTAGAAGCAAATCCTCTAAAATTGAAATGCCCTCTTTTTTTTTTATAGCTCTTTTTTTAATAATTCTATTTTAAATAGTCTGTCAGAAAAAGAGTAGAGATGCCAAACAAGTCCTAAGTAGGGCACACTTAATAAAAACCGGACGGCTCAATGGCTTTCTTGAATGGGCTATGTCCCAAATTCACTTAATCATGAGCTGAGCCTATGATCATATTTATCACTATAGAAGGAAAAAAAATATTATAAAATTTACCAGCTTATGGTTATCAATTTATCAGTGAACTCAATTCTTATTGGAGTCCAATTCATTTTAAACTTAAGTCGCACACTTATATATGCTACACATGTAGCTAACCAGCTGAATATCAAATGAAAATGAGCCCGATTTTCAATCACTATGGTAAAAAATAACTTTTATGTAAATCTTAGCTCATCTCATATTAATAGAGACAGAAGGGGCCACATTTATGGTTTTCATTTGTGGACAAATATCTATTGCAATGCTTAGATTTTTGAAAAGTCATGCTATAAAGAAATAAGGGAAGTATTTTCCCAAAAGAACTCTCATTACTTCTTTTAAATGTGAAGGGATTGGTTATTTAAAAAAATAAAAAATTACATAATGAAAGGTTGAGAAATTTGAGGTGGAGAACAAATGAGTAAGTTTCAACGGCAAGTGTAATTTCTCACGTTAGAAAATCCATGACTCAACATGGGGGCATATTGGACCCAATAGAACAAGAAAAAGGCATAGATTAACCATCCATTGAAAATGGTTATCATCTAACCTTTTTTTTTTATCATTAATGCTAAGATATCAAAATTAATGGCCACAGTAAAATGATCCAAAATTCTTAATCATAACTTTTAAGACATTAAAATTGAGTTAGAATAAAAGTCAATAAAAGCCAAACAATTATCAACTTGGATTGGATAGATAAAAATGCCATGGAAATGGTTTGAAAACTTTTTCCAAAACCCATCCATCAGCCTTTGTATTTGATATAAGGAAGGTGGGTCCCAACAACAAGCCATGTGTTTTTTAACACCCAACATATCAAAGTTAAGTTTGACCTTTTAAAAAAAAAAAAAGTTAAGCAATAGATTTTGTTCTCACAATGACTTTAATATTCATAATTCATAAGTTTAATAATGTGATGGAAATAGTCATCCATTGATTTGGGTCCAGTCCTCGGGTTCCATGAAGTCTCGATCCTATTGCTTGTTATGATCTGGAAACTCTATTCAATGCAACGACAAATAACATTCAATGGCTTCAGCAGTGCTAATTTATGGCTACGTAACAGCACAAACGTTATGACATTTTCAGATTATAGTAATGGCTCTAGCATAAAGGCTATTATAATGGGTCACATTAGCCCAGTAAAAAAAAAGGAGTCATCTTCCATCAAAATTCAAAACACAAACTTTAATAGGGTTCCCTGCATTAACAATCTCTTTGCTATTAAACCTAAATACCATGTTCAAGCAATGGAAATAAAAGACTCGAATCTCATTAACCAGCTTTCATTAAATCGACACGTCCAATCAAACACTACCCTCTCATGAATGCGAGTATCAGATGTATTCAAATTTCGAAGATATATTAATCACCCAATTTACGCTTGTCTCATTCAATGGCTAGCTAGAGCTATTACAAATTTGACTAATAGTACATGTAATTTATGTTTGGTAATGGCTTTTAATTGATAGGTTGTACTGAAAGCCTCTCTTATGTCTTCATTTTTTTTTTATATTATTCGGGCCTAAAGAAAATACTGGGTAACATGGACTAAGTAAGGTCCCATATTTCCAAAGAATACCAATTGAGATGGTGGTGTGGACCCTGTTCCTAACAGATAAAAGATTCATTTATTTTCTCTTCATAAATCCATCCACCTCATAAATCCCAACCTATCAAAACTAAATTCCTCCACTTACCAGGTTGGGTTGGGCCAAATCTCATCTACATCAAATTGATCATACATATGTTTTTTTTTTTTTATACCGCCGTTGGTTTGGATACTCAGTAACCATTCGGAGATTTCAGCATCGAAGTCCGCTAATGCGTTGGAACCACAGGCTATTATATAGCCCGACAAACCCGGTGAGTGGAAAAAGGGGAAGGCCACCACCCCGAAAGACTAGTCAGGTGCTCAAAGAGGCATTGGACACCTCCGGTCAGCAAATAAAAAATAATAATAATAATAATTTGATCATATATATGTGAAACAAAACAAATGTTTAATAACAATCTAATCAACTGCAATTTAATCATTTGGCGCCATACTAGTTTAATAAGAAGTAAAATAAAGCCTTTATTTTTTTAAAAAGAGGCCACACCAAAAAGTACATTTTTTCAAAATTCCATTATTCTCTTTCTTAAAAAGAAAAAAGTCAAAAGTAACATCATTTCTCCACTAAAAAGAGAAAAACATCCACTTTATTATATAAAAATTTTAAAAAGTACCATCATAAAACACTTATATTTGATTTTTGTTAATTTGATGCTTTACTTTTATCTTTATTTTACGGAAAAATTACCAAACAGGCTTAGGATTGACCTTGAAAACCATAATTTTCAATGGTCATGCTAGCAATCAAACCTAATTAAAAGAAGATAAACAAATAATTTCTAAAAAGAAAAAAAGTTTCATTTACTTCGTCTTCAGCAGCAGCCATAATATTTACATCACGATTTGAAAAAATAGAAAATATGTGTAGCGTAGCGTGCCACGCACACTACCATCCCAATTCAATTCAACGTACGAATATTTAACGTACTGAATTGCTACATCCAGGATCCATTCTGGATAAAGATAGAGAGAAAGAGTACGTAGGTCGTATACAATACGGTGAGATGCCAATCGACATGCGAGTGTGTAAAATGTATTTCTTCTCTCCGTGAAGAAGAAGTTGAACGGGAAAATAAAAACAGGAGGGCCAGTCAAATCAGAGTTGTTGTCAAGAGAGCATCAAATATCAAAGAGCATTTAAAAAGGGGAAGGCTTTTGTGGAAGAGAGTGGATAGCATGGCAATTGGGATGGGCAATTGGGCATTGGCATTTATCGTCACCACCGAACTCTTTTCCCTATAAACAACACATCGATTTTCTCCACTGGCTCTCTCTCACACTTGCCTCATTAAATGCCCCGACCATTAAATATCAGACCCCAGCAGCAGCTGCTGCATTAGTAGCTTGCAGCTTTGCAGCCCCCCTCCAGCTTCAGCTCCAGCTGTGCAACCGACGATTCCCGGTCAACTCCAACCGCCTACAGCCGGTCACTTCAGCCTCTCGGGCGACAGCAGCGCCTCTGGATCACCGCACCTCATCCGGCTCGTCACGAACCAAGGGCTCGCCATCGACTTGCTCCGCCGCGATGATCCCACGCCGCCGGAGAATCTCACGCCGGATTCCGACAGCGGGAAGAATCCTCTCCTTCTCAGGAACGGGGATTTCGTCGATCTGTACGATCGGAACGAGAAAACTCTGGTCTTCAGCGTCCCGAACGGCGACGGCCGCTTGCTCCACATTCCGCACCGGCGGTACCGCCACGGCGTCGCGGTGGCCGTGTCCAGCACCAGACGATCCACCGCCAGGCTCCGCTCGAATCCGAAGGAGTAGGATCGCTTCAGGAGGAAGTTACGGCGCTCGATCCGGTCCCGATCGAGGCTCTCGCGCCTTGGAGATGGATCCACGGGGACGATCTCCGGCACAGGTGTGTCGGATCCGAGCGGATCGAGTAGGATCCCGTCGTCGAAGCTCGGGCGGATCCTGGCGGCCATGAGCGGCACGAAGGGGGACTCCGGCCGGAAGATGCAGGCGCGGCAGAGTGGGCAGTTGGCGTGGGACCGGAGCCAGATGTCGATGCAGTCCACGTGGAAGGCGTGCGCGCAGGCCGGTAGCGTACGGACGCAGTCGTTCTCCTCGAATTCCAACAGGCAGACGGCGCAGTCGCGGCCGCCGGCGGAGGAGGAGGAGCGGCGCCGCTTCTTGGTGTAGGCCGACAGCGGTATGGTCTTGATCGCCGTCTCGTCGAGGCCGTACGGGGAGAGGAAGTGGAATGCCGTCCCGAATACGTCGGCGGCGGCCGCCTGGGACTCGACGTCGGAGCGGGAGTGGTAGTCGTAGAAGGAGGACGAGGAGGAGCGGCGGCGGCGTATGTGGCGGAAGAGGGGAGGGAGGAGGTAGCGGGAGATTAGGCGGAAGTAGACGACGATGAGGAAGGCGGTGCCGACTACAGCCACCATGGCGATGAGAGGCGGGCTGAAGTCGAGGCTGAGGGCGGACGAGGATCGCCTGGAGCCGTTCGGCGGCGCGGACCACTCGAGTTCGTAGTCAGGCGCGCTGGCTGGACTCGACATGGTCTATCTCTATCTATCTATCTATTCTATATCTATCAAGCTGTAAATTTTGGAGTTTGGAGATGATGTTCTGCTTCTGCTTCTACTTGTGTTTTTTCTGTTCTGCTCTTTTCTAAAAGTCAGTTCTGGGCTGTGTTTGTCTCGCGGCATTTTGTTTCCATCGCAGGGATTAATTTGGGGTGGGGGTGGTGGAAGAGAAATGAAAGCTACGTATACCTCTCTCGCACATGTTCTGTACGTTGGGTCGTATGAGGTCCTAATCGAGTAATCGTATAATAAAAGCTGACGACGGGAACTACTGAGGCTGTGGTATGCATCTGCTATGGTATGGTTTTAGTTGACATAAGAGCGCTGGCATTGCAGCATGGCTTGGACCAAGTTATTTATTATATGGGGGTGGGGGTGGGGGTGGGGGTGGGGGTGCTCGGGGACTATCGTATGGAATTTAATTCGCATGGAAGTTTCTCTTTTCGCTGCACTAAAATCAACGGTAGTTATTTTTATATCATCTGGTGGTGTGATTTTTCAGTGGGCTTATGCTGCCTATGGATTGTAGCTTTTATAAGAGACCGTTCAAAGTGAAAAAGTTAAATCTCCTTTATGACGGATCCATGGGTCTATGGAAAGCCAAAGCTAAAGTAAAAATTGCTTCTTATCTTCTGGCCTTAAATATAAATATAATATATATATTTTTTTTAATAGTTAGATTTTATCATCCTTTTAACCTTGATATAGGTCAATAATATGACCTACAAACTATGCCAAAAGTCAGATTCTAAGTAGTAAAGGACCTGAAAGTGTGGAAGATTAAAACGTGTATGTGAAAAATGGAACACCAAAATTCATCTCATTATTCATTTCATACATGTCAGACTCTAATATCATTTAATCTATTCATTTGCTGATGCTGATGTTAATTAAATAATCATCCACAAGTCAAACTCTAACAAAGTTAAAATCATTTATCTCTTGCAAACTAGATAGTAAGGTTGGACTAGTTATATCTGACATTATTGATGATAGAGAACTTGATTGCATTAATAGGGTCATAATTAATTAATTACACCAACCCTTGCATGCGAATTATCACAGGTTATATTACCTTTTCCGTACTGAACGATGTAAGTAAATCTCATTCACTCAATACCTGCAATAGAAACATGGTTCGACGACTAATATTAATTTTCAAACATAGACTGGCATTTATATAATGCGCCACACCAGTGCAGAATGGCTGCTCTTTTCTTTTTGGACATGATGATGCCCTGGCCGAAAAGGATATATTGGTCCATTTTGATCTCTTTTGGGTTTGAAATCCCTTTCAATAAAAAATCATACACGGTAGAAGTTATGAGAATCTAGGGTCACCATAATCACTAGCCTTATCTTTTAAGTGTATATTAATACAAAAATATTTTAGTTTCTACATATTTTAAAATTTCAGCTTTTATTCATTATTTTCAATACCTAGAACCCGTGCCGGTTGTCATGGGTGTTGTGATGGTAAAATTCAGGGCGTTCCCGCGGTTGGGATGATCTAAATATATGCTCCTACATAGAGCTGTGCGCAAGAGAAAATTTCCCCTTGAAACTTAAACTTCCATTTCAATTACCATCAAAATTGGCACAACATGCATCGGATCATTGCATCAAGACATGTATTTTCACAACCATGAGAGTTTAGGAAAGGAAAATGAGATTTCTAAGGAAAATTTTCAAATAATGCCTTAAGATTTTGCCTTAATTTAAAAAAAAAAAGACATAAGCTTTAAAACTTGTTAAATTAATCCTTAAGTTTGCCAATAAGCTGTCAATTAAGCACATCCGACCTTTCATAGGTGTGTTTTTTTTTTTTTTTTTTGCTACTTTTCCTCTTAATTAAAAAAAAAAATCCAAATTACCTTTCATTTAAAGCTATGACATGGTTCTAGTAGCCACTACATGCACATGCACATCTGTGACATTCAAAGAGATAAGCAACATCCATTTTAAATCAATGGATATTATCACATACTGCTCATATAACATTTGTTTTGCATCTTCTATCATTATTCTCTATTCATTCATGCATTACCAAAAATCATTACAGGAACAAAACCCATCTCTAAAATGGTGAAACCTCATAGAATCCCTCACCATGATCTGCACACCAACAATCTTGGCAGTGAACTTAAAAAAATTGTGGCAATCACCACAAATTCTTAAATTTTTAAAAACCCGAATTGATGATCCCTTGTTCAAGTTCATGATTCCAAAAGCAACAGCAAGTTTCTCACTGTGGCCACCTAAGCCCTCTTCCTTCTCCTCTTGGTCCACATCTTGCAAAGCAAAATCAAAGTCAGGTATGTAACCTGCCAGTCTCAACTTCTCGCTTAACTCATCTAGAAAACGATAAATTTTGTCACTCTGAGCAGTCTTCTTGTCACCGGCAACAAATGTATATACTCTATCCTTCACCTGAATCCAACTGCACCCAGGAGTTTTTGTAATTCCTCGGTCTCTCATCATCTTCCTTATTTTCGATGCATCATCCCACAGCTCAGCATTGACAAAGATGTTTGATAACAGTATATAGTTTCCTGGGTTGTCTGGTTCAATCTCAAACAGATGATTGGCTGCAATTCTTCCCAACTCCACATTCTTATACACCCTGCAGGAACCAAGCAACGCTCCCCAAGCTCCAGCACTTGGTTCTACTGGCATTTTTTGGATGAATTCATATGCCTCTATAAGGCGACCAGCTCGGCCAAGTACATCAACTATGCAAGAATAGTGATCTGCATCGGGTTTGATCCCATGGTCCCGACTCATTGAATTGAAACTGGCCAGGCTTTCATCTACTAGTCGTGAATGACTACAGCCAGATAGAACACCTGTAAAGGTTACAGAGTTAGGCTTAATGCCCAGGTCTATCATTTCACGGAAAAGAGACAATGCTTCCTCACCGTGCCCATGCATTGAATTTGCCAATATCATGGTATTCCAAGCGACTGTATCCTTTCTAGGCATATAATCAAAGATTCTCCTGGCACCTTCTAAGTTCCCGCACTTTGCATACATTAGAAGGAGAGCTGTTGCAACGATTATATCTTCTACAAACCAATGCCGGATGCCGTACCCATGAATTTCCATGCCTCCCCTTAAGCTCTCCAAATTAGCACAAGCAGGCAAGACACTCGTGATCGTGATTTGGTTTGGTTTAAACCCCAAACCTTGCATTTGAGCAAGTAATTCTAATGCTCGTTCATTTAGCCCATTGTGAATGCACCCACCAATCATGGCATTATACGAAGCTGGATTCGCACTAATTCCCTCTCCTTTCATGCTATCAAAGAGCTTAAGAGCCTCTTCACAGTCCCCATTTGAGAAGTAAGTTGTTAGGATCACATTCCAAGAGACAATGTCCCTCCTAGTCATGCTATCAAAAACCATACGCGCTTGCCTAATGCTAGAGCATTTAGCATACATATCTACAAGCCCACTACTCACGAATACATTTTCTCCCTGCCAATTTCTCACAACAAGCCCGTGGATCTCTCTCCCCAAGTTCAAGGCTTTCAAATCTGAACAGGCAGGAAGAACAGTTGACACAGCTACTGAATTGGGTCTCACTCTACTCAGCCCCATTTCACGAAAAACCCGCAAAGCTTCTCCAGGGAGCCCACAGTTCACATAACTAGCCGCAATTGAAGTCCAAGAAATCACATCTTTCATAGGCATATCATCAAACACCTTCTGCGCTCCTTCAGCGGACCCGCATTTCCCATACATATTGATCAACGCATTTCCCAACACCAGGTCTGTTTCAACAAATCCAAATCTAATCGCATCTTCATGAACCCGAATGCCTCTGGAAAGATCTGAACAAGCCGCGCAGGCCTTTGCAACGGATAAAAGAACGAACTTGTCGGGTTCAATTTCCTTCTTTCGCAATCCAAAGTAGAGCTTTATAGATTCTTTTGGGATGCCCCACTTGGTATATGCATTGATCAGGATGGTCCACGAATGAAGGTTAGGTTCAGGAATTTGATCGAACAGTTGGCGTGCGCGTCCCAAATTACCATGGTTTGCAAAGAATTTCAAGAACTGAAAGGTCACATGAGAAGGGACGCTGCTGGTAGAGGGCTTTGAAAGCATGTGGCAATGGGAATTCGCCGATTGTTCTTAGAAATGAATTTGGGCTGCAAGAGTTGAGAAAGTAGATTTCTAGGAATTTCAATTTCAAACTAGGGTTACTAACTGTCTATATCACCACCATAATCTTAATCAAATAAGGGTATCACTTTGATTTAAGGGCCGGTTTCCTTACTAGAATAATTTGAGATTTATGTTTTGCAAGTTATAGATTGGAACGTTTGCGCAGTTGTATGGAAAGGTGAATAGGTGGAGAAGGTTTTCCACGCACGACTCATTGGGAACTGATTTAAGGGCTAGCCTTAGGAAGTGTTTTTCCGCGGAATTGCAAAAAATTTATCCTTTTATTTTTCGTAGAAAAGAAACCCTTAAATATGGCTTTACTGTAAGGATGGAAAAAGCTTTCCACTATCCACACTTTCTTCCGAAGAAAAGAGCGTACATAAGTGCATGCTTGTGTACAGGCAATTTCTATAAAAAGATGAAATTTCTACATTAGTAAAGTCTATAGTTTTTAAATGCCTTGGAAAATGTTTTTCATGGAAGTTAGAAGTTCAGGTTTGATGCATTTTTTTCCTTGATTAATTGGTGCTATTGTTGTTTGATGCAACTACAGATTCCTTATTTAAAACCGGTATTAAAGAGGAGGAGTGAGAAAATGAAGTAATGAAGATGGGAGAAGTTTTATGCAAAAATGCACTCCCCATAACCCCCCATAGGAACTCTATTTCTATGCTATTTAAGGAAAATGCTAACGTGGCGAAAAAGCATTTCCACATAAAATTATCGCACCAAACGCTTGGAAAAATAGTTTTTCATAGGAAAGTAGTACCTTTTTTTTTGTGGAAAAAAAGAGTTATACAAATACGCCTTAAGTGTTTAGAGAAATCCACAATATAGAGGGGAAATGATCTGATTTTCAGCGCAACTTTTCTAGCATTGTGGCCACCTTGTAGGATCCATTATCCTCTTAGAAAAAGGAAAAAAATAACTAAATTTCCTCAACAGAAAAGATTTTGATTGATTTCCATTGTCATATGAAAGAATGCAATATTCCTCTCTTGCGGAAATGGAAATTCGCTCAAAGTCCTCAAGTTGCACAAACAATAAAATCATTCTACTTGAAAACCATTTTCATTTTCTAAAAGAAGAAATGGTTCGCACAAATACACCCTTCGAAGTGGACCTATTTTGTAGAACAAGGAGATGCTGTTTCATCTAATCCTAAACCGCCAATTGAGAGGGTTGAAATAGTATCTCCCTCTTTCTACAAAACAGGGGATCCGGACTTCTCAAAGTGAACTGATTTGGATTAACAGCTGGCCAAAATCTGTCCGCAATCTGAATCTGTTTGGGTTCGAAATGATAGAGATGCAAATGGGTTGGGTCTGGATCAAGTCCATGTTGTACTTGACCTGATTGTTGTTTCTATATCTGGCCTGGATCGGCCAAGGTCCATGGTATGAAAACCGACACTTAAATGGATCTCACTGGACCTGGATGACAATGGGCTTGACTCAAGACCTAGAACCCATTCAAATGAATTATTCTTCTCTATCCCATTTCATTCATCCAACCCCAGCCCCACTACCAGCCTTCAAATGATATAAATTCCACAGGCATAATTCATTATTCCATGGAGATCCAAATTAAATAAACTTGTATGGACCCAGATATGTTTTTCTGGTGCAGATGTGTCATCAGGTACACAAGTATACAAATACATGGACCGGTGGTATCCGCACCCAGACCTGAATCTAATCCTTAATTAATCAGGCCCAAACTAAGGAAGTATACGATTATGTTGTTTGATGCAGCCATATGTAGCGGCGGACCCAAGATTTTCATTTGATGGGGGCAGACCCTACTAGGCAGTTTGGTTTTAGGGGAAAACCGAGGATTTTTTTACGTGGGTTTTGAGGGTGGACCCATACTTTTTATTGGATTTTGGAAATGAACTTAGGATTTCGGTTAGACGGTGGGATCGCACCCACATGCTTGTGCTTGGGTCTGCCCTGGCCATATATATGTTGCTTATGACTTTTTTTTCGTATGACTCAATTGTGACCTTGTAGGACCCAGATATCTAAGGATCTGATGACCCTGAGGCCCACTTGAGTGATTCCAATCAGGTCAAAGTACTGTTGAGTGTCAATTTCTTTTGTGTGCATAGGTCAGTCCAAAACGTCTTTATTCCAAGTGATAGGGCTGGCCAACCGCAGCCTCAGCCATTCCATGTGGGAGGTGCATATTCGTGTGTGCACTTGATGAGACTTGTGCTAGTAATCATCATTCATTCATATAAGGACTGGTGGAGAATCCCCTTTGGAATGGAAGGCTAGCAGATGGCGACTTCCTCTCCTTTCTTTTCTTCTCTTTGCCACAGAAATGTTGCCTTTTAAATAGTATTTGCTTTCAAAAGAGATTCCACAAATTGAATCACTCATATCCAAGTTTATTATCTTAGAAAATTGTTGAACTTTTGTGGGAAGCATGCATATTTTGGATGGTCGCACAATCACATGTGAGTCCAACTAGATTCACATAATTAACGTTATGACTATAATATTATAATAAAAACTCCAACTTGGGCATGTTTGGTATCAGGCAAATAATCAATAGATAACAGAAATTTCTGACTGAGGATTTGAGTGGTTAAGGATTTACACTGATATCAGTATGTATCTATGTGTATGGTAGAAAAGACGTTGTAACAGTGTGTAAATCCACAAAATGAGGATTTTTAACTCCTAAGGAGAATCAGACCTAGAAACCCACAAAATGACCCATTGGTACGAATCCTCAAAATTTCATAATTGCCAAAAATGGATTTTCCAGTGAGAAATCCCAAAAGATTCGGTCGCAAGACTAGACAGAAAATGTTTAATTAGTTCCCTCTAAATACCTCTCAATTAAGCCAACAGTCTGTCATCACCATTCCCATATAATTGGTGCATAGAAGAAGATTAGATATCATCATCTTAAAAACTCAATCAGCTAAAGTTCAAACATGGTACCTTGAAACTCTTTTCTACTTTCTATTTTAAAAATTATTGCTTTAAGATTTAGTCATGATAATTATTAAAGATATGCAACATAGTTTACGTTTTATTTAAGTATAGAAAGTAAAAAACCTGGCATCATGTTGAGAGAGTAAGGCTAAGATGATGATGATAATCATGATAAATTTGGGGCCTAGATTGGGGCATGATGGGATCATAATCAGTGAGGCAATTGGTCAAGGATGCTGAGGCTACACTAATAGTGAATGGACACATGGACACAAATTACCTCCAAACGGAGAGAATATTTTAGTGACTTTTCTTTCTAAATGACGGCAACTAGGGACCCTCTTTGAAAAATAATAAACAGCAAAACAGGAAGCAGAAAGCTCACTTATACAGAAGCCCTGACATCCATCTCTCTTTCCACGTTCTTATCTTTCTACAAGAATCTGAGAGACGAGAAGCCCAAATGCCTATTAACTTTTGACCATCCAAAACTTCCCATAGAATTTGTGTTCTTTCCTGTTTGCTTTAAGGAGTTTGATTTAAGCAGAGCTTTTTAATGGCAATTTGAACTACCAAGATGTCTGTCCATGGATGAAATGCGTGGGTCTTTGGGCACAAGCTCCAGCTTGTCCCTGCGTTTGGGGCAGGCTCTCTTCTCCTTGGCTTCTCTTCTATTCATGTCTGTTGGTGTTCAGTTTTACAGCTACAGCGCTTTCTGGTAATAATCCGTTTCAATCTTCAACACCCATGTTTTAGATTCTCCAACTTCTTTCTAGTTTTGTTGTTTTGTGGATCCTTGATTCATATCACTCTTCACGTACCTTGAAAATTTGTGGATATTATGTTCTCCCCTCTTACCAGGAGTACTCCGGTTTGGGTTTTCTTTTAGCTTCATGGAATTGCTTGCTTCTTCTTTGCTATTAGAACTGGGAAGCAAATGTTAAACAATAACATATGGTGAATGAATTGTATCCTAGAGAGTTTGGGAAGTAGGAAATATAAGATTCTAGTAAAAAATAAATTAGAGTGTCCTGTTTTCTATGATAAAATTGTATAGTTCTTCTGAAAAAGATAATTGGATCACCAAGTTCACAGTTCTGTTACGTCTAGCTACTTGCTGAGATGGAGCTGATGGATAAACGTACCTGAGAGTTCACTAGTGGGTTGCTTGATTTAAGCTGTGGAGGTGTTGAAATTGTGATTTGGTGATTGTCGCCTTGATTATAGTTTTTATGATTAAAAGATGGAAGGAACCTGAATGAAATTTACATTGTTCATGTTTTTGTTTTTATCAGCTCTTAAATGTTTTGCAACTGAGTTCTTAACTGGAAACCATACCATGCCTCCACCTGAATTAGCCTGAAACATTCAGAACTACTAAATTATGTAGAGAACCTTCTCCTAAAATCCTACACAAAGTCTCCCATTTAAATTCTACATACTTTCCATCGTTAGAATGTTTTTAGGGAATATTGGGAATAACAGATAAAAAAGATGATGGGCCTATTTTGTTCATCTTTTTTGAGTATAAAACTGAACAGTAAAATCTGCAACCTTTTTATTTACATATTGAACATCAACTCCTCAGCAGCATACAAATTCCTTTGTTTAAATTGAAAAAACTTTAAATGCCATGTCAAAGAATCATCAATGATTCAGCACAACATGCAGTGCTCACCTGAACAGCAAACAAGGTATGGAAATCTCAGCAATAATAGCTAGTTTCCTTTTTCATATCTAGAGTAAATAACTCCCAGTACCAAATGACTTTTTTTTTTCATGAAAATTTCTACTTATCTATGCTTTAACCTCAAGATTAAACAATTTCTATGGTTCTTAGTTGTGTGTTCTTCGGCTGTTCAACAGCTATCTTGTAACAATCATGGGTCTGGTGATTCCGTGGAGTTTAACATTAGCAATGGTGGATGTATATTCAATTGTAATTGGCTGCCCATTTCGCCATCTGGGTGTCACGGTGATTGTTGTTGTTGGAGATTGGGTAGGTAACTAAGTATACATGATCCCTCCCCGACCGAACACTCTTTAACTTTTAACTAAGGCAAATTCCTCTGTGCGCAGGTCTTATCAATTCTCTCACTGGGTGCAGCTTGTGCCTCTGCTGGTGTCATAGATCTTCTTATGGACATTGGAAGGACCTACAGTGCTCCAAAATTCTGTAACAAATATCAGCTATCAGTGGCAATGGCTTTCTTCTCTTGGTTTCTAATTGCTTCTTCGTCTCTTTCCAATTTTCGGCTACTTGCCTCCTGGAGATGACAGTTTTATTACTACTAATTGTATTCTGAATTTCAAGTTGGAAATGCCCAAGGGTCCTCTCAATGTAACAAGATATGGTTTGTACATAGGAAAGTCAAGTTTTTGAAGATAACTTCAATATTTACCTGATTCAACTAAAGTTTTTGAAGCTAACTTCAATACTCACCTGATTTTTTCCAGAGAAGGAAGGTGAGAGAAGCCCTGGAATTTCCAGGAAAATAGTTGATCTCTTGCTCTTTGCATCTGTAATAGCCAAGTAAACATTATGACGTTAGTGTTCTGATCATAGATCTCTAATAGCCAAGTAAACAAACATTATGACGTTAGCTAGTGTTCTGATAGGTCTCAAAGTTGCATGGCAAAAGGTGGGAAAATAAAAAAGTGAAGAACAACAACATCTCCAAAAGGACCTTCCATGGGCTGTCAATTTTCCTTTTGAAGGAAGAGTTTCCCGTAGCACAGAAAATCTTTCGGTTTTCCACACTTGCCATTGTTTTACTGTTTGTTGCAGTACTTTTCCAAACGAAAAGAGAAAAAAAATTGTAACTACTTTTCCTCGACTATCATTGAAAATCATTTTCTATGGGGGAGTAAGAATTCCTCGCACCATGCCAAGTGCCAAATCTGTATGGAACTAATTGAAAGGGTCAACATCTCATTGATCATATTTCAATAACAAATGTCAACAATAAAGCAGAGATGCTAGGCTTAGGACCTTGGATCTGACTATTGGTCTTGCAACTCAGTTGAAATTTCTCAAAATCTCACTTGGATACTGATTAGTGAAACCACCAGGCATCCATCCACTTTACCAAGCAACAGGTTCTATAATGTCAAATAAATTCCACATGAGCTGAGCATCTAAGAATTGCTTGCACCGAGCAACGTTTGCAGGAAGAAGACAAAAAATTTGGGTGGGGAGATTTATTTCATGTTAGGCAGTTTTCGTGGAAAGTAGATAGGTATCTCATTCTGGGTGAGAGAACTAGCGCCATTGGTCATTACAACTGCTACCAGATGGTTAATTTTACAAGATAATTATCTCAATTGTCTTCTCCATTCTTTTTTATGAAAATAAAATCCAAGTACATGAATGAGAAGTTGATCTTCACTTTCATATCTACACCTTTTTGTAACTTGACCACTTTCCTCAAAAACCAGTAGCAAAAGTGCCAAGGTTCCTAATATATCCACTACTAGCCAAAAAAAAAAAAAAAAAAAGGTGCCAAGGTGCCTGTCGGGAAGCTTCAAAAGCTGCAAAAGCTTCCAGCACGCTGTTCTGTGATAACTTTTTTATTCTTTCCCTGGTACATGCTTACACACCCTGACACTAGTGCCACCCAAATCCCTATCCATGGACCCATGGATCAATCACTGGTTTAATTGGTGTACAGGGAGAAGCCTCATCACTTGGGCTACAAATGCATTGGTGTATCCTTTTATGTTTAAACAGAGAAGAATGAGGTTAGGGTTTGGCTTTGGGCTTACAATGATATGATGATTGAAGATGGGCTTAAGAGAACAAAATTAGGATATTTAAAATCTTTACGCGTCCGTTTGTTTATATATAATTGAATTACTAAGAATTCATAGTAAGATGAGTTCTTGCAAAATATCATTTATAGAGTGATAGAGAAGGATATTAGGTAGAGCTGTAGATTAAGCCTTGATTGGACTTATAATGGGCCCGTTTGTTTAGCATAAGATACACCTGGGTGCTTGGATAGAAGAAGAGTAGAGTAAGGGCAGGGTAAAGTAATGTTTTGATGTGATATTATATAGTCATTCTATCCCCATTTTGTCGACTTTCTTTTACTCACCTAAGTCCCAACCATATTAAAGTGTTGTTGATTAAAAATCTCTCTTCTAAAGTTAAGTTTTACCCTTCACCCTTCCTTTTTATTTTTATTCTTGATGTGACATTTTATTTCAATTTTACTCTCTCGAAGAAAATGAGCAAACTTTTTATAGGCATTTTTGGATCGTCACATTCTTTCTTCAATTCAGGCATTTTTAGGAACACATTTGTCAGTATTTTTGTAAATTCAATTCCATGCAAACAAGAGGAAGATTAAAGCCTATTAAGAATGTTAGGTGGGAATTAGGTATAAGAATGAGCCATGAGGAGAAATGCAAAGAAGAGATTCTTTACTTTTACTTGTACTGATTATCCACTCTGTTTAGATTTGAATGCAGGTAACTGTATTGGATAAAATCATGTTGGCCCTGATATAGGTTGGCCCATCATATCAATGGACTAGATTAACTGTACCGTTGGCCAAGGAAAATTATAAATGATCTGCAAATGGAAGCCAAACCAAAATAACATGTTACTTTCTCTCAACCGTCTTGCCGTTGGTTCCCGTCAGAATTCTCTTTTCTTGTTTCTTGTGACATTCCACACCCTCCCTCCCGCCAAATATCCTTCAAGCCCCAAATTCAAATCCCCCATTCTCCCAAACCTCCATTCCCTTCTAGACAAATGCTCCAACATGAAAGAACTCAAACAAGTCCATGCCCAGATCATCTTAAACGGATTAGTTCAAGAAATCCAAACAGTCGGTAAGCTCATTGCCTTTTGCGCCACGTCTATTGCAGGTGATCTCCACTACGGTCGTTTCGTCTTCGATCGTATCGCGGAACCAAATAAATTTATGTATAATAGCTTGATAAGAGGCTATTCTAACAGCAACAACCCTATAGAAGCTCTTTTCCTCTATCAACAAATGATGAGTGGGGGACTTTCCCCCAACCAATTCACCTTTCCCTTTGTTCTCAAGGCGTGTGCTTTTGAATTGGCATTTGTAGACGCACTTGTTATTCATGATCATGTCATCAAGCTTGGGTTCGGATCGCAGGTGTTTGTGCTCAATGCACTCCTTCATGTTTATGCCGTTTGTGGGTCAATTCAGTATGCCCGCAATTTGTTTGATGATATTCCTGAGAAGAATCTTGTTTCTTGGAATTCAATGATTGGTGGGTATTCCAGAATGGGCTGTTGCAAGGAAGCATTTTCTCTCTTTCGGGTGATGAGGGATATGGGTATAGAGCCAGACAATTTCACTTTAATTAGTCTCCTTTCAGTCTGTTCACAGACGGGGAGATTTGATTTGGGTAGGGTCATACACTTTTACATCGAGACAAAGGGAGTGGAAATTGATTTGTTTGTGAAGAACGCCTTGGTGGATATGTATGCAAAGTGTGGGGATTTGGTTTCAGCTAAGACATTGTTTGATAGGATGCAGGAGAAGAATGTGGTATCTTGGACTTCAATGGTTGGAGCATATGCTAGATATGGACGCTTGGATCTTGCCCGAAGCAAATTCAATAAGATGCCGGAGAAAAATGTTGTTTCGTGGAATTCCATGATCTCTTATTACATCCAACATGAGCTATTCAGTGAAGCCAAGGATCTTTTTGCTCAGATGCAAGCTTCAAATGTACTGCCAGATGAGGCTACCTTGGTGAATGTTCTCACTGCTTGTAGCCAAATTGGTGATTTGGTCATGGGACAGAAGATCCACCACTACATTTGCAATAACAATATAAAGCCCAGTGTGACACTATGGAATTCACTTATAGACATGTATGCAAAATGCGGTCTGCTCGACACTGCCTCAAATCTCTTTATCCAGATGCCTGAGAGGAATGTGGTGTCATGGAATGTGATGATTGGAGCTTTAGCAATGCATGGGCGAGCTGTCAGTGCAGTCTATCTCTTTGTAAGGATGGAGAGTGACAGTGTCTCCCCGGATGGGATTACCTTTGTTGGCTTGCTGTGTGCATGTAGTCATGGCGGTTTATTAGATGCTGGTCAATATTATTTTGAGGCCATGAATCCTGTTTATGGAGTTCCACAAGAAATTGAGCATTATGCTTGCATGGTTGATCTTCTTGGGCGCAGAGGGAGACTAAACGAAGCAGTTCAGCTGATAGGAAGTATGCCAATGAAGCCAGATGTTGTTGTATGGGGTGCTTTGCTTGGGGCCTGTAGGGTGCATGGCAATGTGGAGATTGGAGGACTGGTGCTAAAACAACTATTGGAATTGGAGCCATATATAGGCGGACTTTATACTCTCATTTCAAACATTTATTGCGAGGCAAACAGGTGGGAGGATTCAAAAAGCATTAGAAAACTCATGATGGAGAGGGGATTTAGAAAATGCAGAGCAGTTAGCTTAATTGAAGTGCGTGGTAAAGTTCATGAGTTTCTAGTTGATGACAAAAGACATGAGAATTCAAGCAATATTTACTCCTTGCTAGATCAATTAACTGATCACATGAGGTTAGCCGGCTATTTGTTAAATAGATCAATAACATCTTTGGATGTAGATGAATGAGGGCAACATTGTATTTCATTTGTAATTTGTTGTATTTCTTACTAAAGGAAATATAAGCTGTGATTAAGGCAGCAGTAGGCTGATCCAAATCACATTCTTTTGCGACTAAGATATGCACATTACTAATTGATTTTTCTCAGTGTAGACATCTGATAAAATTGTAATGATACACAGCACTTATTAATGGAATTGAGTTTTTGATCAGTTGCTTATGAGACAAATCAAACAAATTCTTCAATGTTAGCATTAGACCAGTGGTTGCATCTGCCCTGCATGTGGGGTTTACACTTTTAAGACACCTACAAATATCAGGTCGCAAATTGATCTCTAATGAAACCCACATGATCATATTCATCACAGTAAGGTCTTCTGTGCATTTGAGATACTTGAAGTGTGGATACTTCCGATGGAACTTTGTTACTGGAAGAGAAGCCCACAAATGTGGGAAGAGTGGCATACCCAGGGATCAATCCCTGGGTAGTAAGACGTTAGGTGACATCCGGGGTTGCCAACCAACCGACCAACCCCATGTAGTCGTGATTGAAATCCGTTGGCTCTGCAATATCTATTTATTTCAACTCCATCCAGTGAAGTTACAACATGTAGCAAAACGTATTTCAAACGCCAATCCAAGAAATGACTTCCTATCATCGTGGAAGAAGCTATTAGAGAATTAAAAAATAAGAACCCACTAAAATCTTCAAATCAATCTTCTGTTATCTAGTTACTGCAACTGAAAGAACTTAACAATAGTTGTGGGGGTCCATCTGATACTTCTAGTCATCCAATCAAAAGCATGATTGTGAGCCATTATCAATTTTTATTTTGACAATGGTGGAGCGGATCTACATCCTCTTCCCACATTTTTGTAGGTCCAATGTGCTCCTCTTCTGCAATGTATTCTTCTATGTATCAAGAGTCAGCATACTCACTTGCCAAGTCAAGCTAGTGAACTTCATGATGCAACGCCCCTTTTAGGTCTCTCTTCCAGTGTCTGGTCGGTTGACTACACAATTTTCTCAATTTAATTGTGTTCTCCAGACCAATTTGGAAATGGGCAGGCCCAAATTCATCCATTTAAAGCTTCTTAGTACATTAGAACCAGGTCCTAGGCTTTAGGATGGAGACTGAATCCATTAAAAAAATTGAGAAATCATTAAAAAAGTTCTTTTATAATTGATATATGTACATTATATTAATATTATTTTATTCAAAATATAATTCATGTATATATATAATATTTACATAAAAATACAAACATGCCTAATAAGTGTTTGTTGGGCTCAAGACCCAGGGTTGGATGAAGCCATTTGGATCCTATTCTGGCCCATTGGCTCCACACTATTGGTTTCAAAACGGTTTCTAGGCCTTGGTTTAGCCTATTCCCATTCATCAGAAGGGAGATTGATTGAAAGGGAACAACTAATTCCAAGTTATTTGATATCCACTCCAATGCAAAGACAAGCAGAACATGACAACCTTAACAAAATTTCGGTACTCAACATTTTCAAATGACTCTCAGGCCAGAAGAAATAAAAAACAGAAAAATCTGGAACGTTCATCATCCTACGTAGTAACAAATATTGTTGTAGATGTGAAGTCTCATGCTTCGCCGGCCTTCACTTTCTCGATCAGATCAGCCGCATCTTGGACGGTTGAGATGTTCTCTGCTCCCCCTTCTCCGATTGAAACTTGAAATTTCTCTTCAAGAGCCATCATTATCTCTACCTGAAATAATCTCTCAGGTTAGAGACAAGTAAATGAACGGATTCACCATCTTGAAAGTGATAATTTAACTTAGTGGGTATCTACAACTCATTCTTCCTTTTTTATGACAACGGCTCCTGTGGTATTTAATCCCACTGGACTATTCCCCAAGCACACGCATGAAATCCCACCACACGTGCACCGGGCAAGTCTGGGTGGGATTCAAACACATGATGTGGGGATCAAACTCACGCCTTATACCAGTCACTCTACACCCATGTAGGTGATTATAATTGAAATTTAAAGATGTTGACAAAAGCATATTTCTTTGTTTCTTTCTTTCTTATGCAAGTAAAATAAGAAAAAAGGATTTACTGTGTCAAGCGAATCAGCACCCAAGTCGGCGAACTTGGTCTGAGGAGTCACAGTCGACTCATCAATGGACAATTGCTTCGCAATTGTGTTTTGGACGGTTTGCAGAGTTTCGGGCTGAGCCTGCACATGAAAACATGTATCATGTCAATAAACTATACATTGTTAATGTTTTATCTAGCAAGAATTTTGGTTTACATTAGTGTAATTTAAAGTCTTCCTTCGTATTATTGTATTTACAGTAGACAGTATTTTGTAATGAGCAGACCATCTTAAATTAGAACACCCTATGCCTTGTCCTTGTACAACAAATTTATATAGTTTTTAACAATAAACTTATTAGCGGTTCAATAATAATGAGGTACAAAAGAGGGAGAAAATGACTTACAATGGAACAGGAAATTGGAGTTCTGTAGCAACTTGGGAGGGGAGAAGATCTCTGTACTGATTTTACAGGCTGAAACTTGTGGAAAAGCTTTAGTCCTCCAACCAAAGGAACTTTCTGCGCGAATAAAAAATAATTCCAACTTTCATGAGTCTAATTAGGTTAATAATTCGACTATAGGTGAGTTATTCCAATGAAGCTAATCATATGAATAATATGTAAATAATATAATGGTGACCTCTGTTCCGAATTAAAGTGATATTTGAGACAGTCATTATACATTTTATTACATGTGATGACTTCTGCAAGCTGGCTTTCTGCAGAAGAATATCAGTATCTTACTCTCTGTTTTTTCTTTGGCATTTGGTTCTCATGTGTGGCAGGTGGGCCATGTGTGGGCTCCTCCTGGATGAATGCTAATCACCAGCTAAAGAAACATTTGATTTCGAGAAAGAAGGAGCAACTTTATCCAACATGAGCATGACAATGCCAAAACTGAAAATTATCCAATCAAGGGATGAATTGGTTTGAAGTGCTGTTGTCCAAATCCTCGCCGTTAAAAGAAGTTGGTCGGGTGCCCAAAATTTGCAGGATCAATTAAAAGGGTTTATACATCTTGCATGAGTGTTAAATTTGGGCTAATACTAATTCATAAGGGGTGACATGATGAATTTGAAGGGCCACATGCACGCATACATGCTTCTTCACTTTCACTTGAAAAACCTTCTTTTTCCCTCCTGAAAAAGCCGCCATTTAGAGGTGGATTTTTCTTCCTCGTGAAAAAGCATTTTCACCTTCCATGGTTTTTCTGTAGAAAAGAGCTACACAAACAAGACCTTGAAAGATCAAACAGTTTAGGTTGTAGTCTTATTATATTCATCCATGCTAAGCTTGAACTTTTTCTCTAATAAAATGGATACGATCATTGAAGAAAAACATACTTAAGAATAATTGACTTAGCGTTGTTGTTGTGTTTTTTTTTTTTTTTTTGTGAGATGCAAAATTTCCTCCGCTATAACTATATAAATTGTCAGTAAAATTGATGTCACATTCACTTTCGAAGTGGACAAATACAATTTAGCTGCACTTTGGCACATTTTCAATCCTACTATCACCAATGGGATTGAATTTAGGTTGCATACTATGAATAAAATGAGAGTTGAATCAACAGTCTCGATCTATGTTTTTGGTCTCCATTGTGTAGATTATTTGATTTTATGGCCAAAATACGATTCACATGCAATTTTAATGACTTTTTAAAACAACAAGAAGATGTTCATGCATGTCAAACAAATCTAAGCAAATAACTAAAAGCTCATTTATTTGTCAGAGTGTAGAATAAAAATAGAATGAAATAAAATCTAACGATTGTATATATTTTTCACTTAAAAACTCATTTGCAGAGTCACTTGCAATTTCCGCAAACATAATTTTAACTAAAAAAACACAATTATTAAATTTTATTTCACTCCATCTTTATCATATTTCACGGCAAACACATTTTTTTAATAAAAAAATATTACAACCGTTAAATTTTATTTAACTCTTTTTTTATTTTATCTCATAGCAACCGAACAGGCATATATATATATATGGAAAATATTAAAGTGCATCTATCCTTCACCATAGGGTGATGGATGCTTCCATAAATGAGAATTTCCAAGTACAAAAGGTGGATTTCAAATACATAGGGTGAAGTACAAAAGGAGGATTCATGTGCAAAAAGTGATAGTGCCCTCAACCTATGGTGAGGGATAGATGCACATGAATGTCCTCCAATATATATGTTTATATATATATATATATATAGATGTCCCCCAATATATATGTTTATATATATATATATATATTTTGAACGGATTGGATGTTCGTGAAGTGGATTATCAAATTTAAAAACGCAAAGGGTTGAATCCATCATAGCTGGGTACCACAAGGTGGGCGCCACAGTTGCGCATGTAACAGGTAGTAACGACAGCAACAGATATAAGGGAGACGAACTTAAAAACAGTTGCGTGGACAACGCAGAAATAAAAGGCACCTATCTCTCTCTCGCGGGCTCTGAATCTTTCTCGCAATCACGCTCGCGTCGAGCGTTGCGTCTTTCCAAGGTACTCATTCTCTCATTTTCTCCGCATCAAAACCCTAAAACCCTGTCCGCTCTGTCTCACTATCCATGTCCTAACCCTAAAACCCTCTCTCTCTCTCTCTGTGACTAACTCTGCAACGAAATCGATTTGAATTTCTTTTTCAAATCCATCCATGCATACATGTCTACATTAATATGTGCATGTAGGTGCATACAATTACAAATGCAACTTACAATGGTTGTTGGGAAGCCGTTGTGCTGGCATGTCGTGGCTGTTGCTCTTAGACCAGTTGGGAGGGTTGCCATGGGAGATGGAGTGGCCGAAAGAAGAGCTGCCATGATCTATATATATGTGTTGCTACTACTTGGATATGAAAGGTTTCCTGGGCTAACTAAGCTAATTGAGTTATCACTGAATTTGAGTTGTTTATATATAGCTAGTCTCGGTGTTGTTTTCTGAAAGGGCGGGCGATAAGCTCGATGTTGCGTTGTGTTTTGCTCATACAATACAAGTGGGTGGAGCAAACAATGTTATATGTCTACTTCTGATTGTTTTATTCAGGCTATACATCACTTCTGATCCCAATTATCATAAAAGTTGTAGATGTTTTGGTTTTTTGGCCTTTCTTCTTCTTCCCTTAATGTAATTTTGGAGGGTACCTCTACTACCTTGTTCCTGTGATCGCCCTTAAATGGCCCAGTTGAGATTCAAAAGGGTAGTGGGCAGGGGAAGTGCAGGGGACAGAAATTCAGCACATCAAACTGTTAAAATTTCTTCCTCCTGTATTTAGGTTCTCCATCTGCTAGTGTCTGAATTTACCAAGGGTGATGGATCTACATATAGGGCCTTTTATTTTCACTGCTCTTCTAGTTTCCCCCGTTTGCTAGCAGCCAAGTCATAGAGGATATGGATTTGGAGGTCTTAGTTTTAGTTTGAGACTGTCATTTCTTCATAACCATTCTAACTTTTGTGCTGTGTCTATAGTGACATCTAACGTAAGGGAATGTGCGGTGGGCCATAAGGGGAGAGTTGCCACATGGCAGTGTGAATGTGGGATATGATTATGAGAACTGATGGATCATATGGGCATGATGGGTCAAATGACATGTGATAGCTAATTGTCGTGATTAAGTGGTATTGAAAATGCTTTTAGGATCAGTCAAGTTTTCATATGCTATCAATCATCATCACTATCGTCATCATCATTATCAAAGCCTTGTCCCAATTATGTTGGGGTTAGCTACATGAATTTTGTTTTGCTATTCTGGTCCATCCCAGGCCAAATCCTAGGTAACCTTTACTAGTTCCATCCATGTCTGCATAGAGTTTCATATGCTATGACTATGAGAAGGAATCAGAAGCATCTTGTTGTATAAATTTGCATTTTCATGTTATGTCAGTGTAAAGAACGGGGTTAACATGTGTGCAATGCAGAGGATATGCATGCAGGCCAAAAAAATCTCAATTAAGACTTTAATATATAGATTTCAAGAAGATAATGAAAAATTTTTAGATAAAGATATTATTTAAGAAACATATTTTCCTTTTGCTGCTTAGAAAATGAAATAACCTTGAACCTGCTGAAGTCCAATGCAAACCAATCTGCAAGTCCTGATAAGAAAGCTTTCTATTACTTACATATTTCCAAACTTCCAATAAAAAAAAACCAAAATTAAGATATAAAATGTAGGAAGTAGGCTGTAAATTGGTTGGGTTGGACACAAAACTCAACGTGGAACTTACCAGGTTAGGGTCCAATACTATGGACTCATTTGCAATGATGATGGGCAGGACTTAGAAATGAATGCATTTATATATTTATCTATCTTTATGTCAACAACATTAAATGAATATTATAGTAAGATTTCATTATTATAGTACGAGAACTCCATTTTTTATGGTGCATTCGCGCAGTGATGAGGGTATCAGTGTTTTTCCCTAGTCTGCAATTTTTATTTTTTTTTATACAATGTTATTTTTGCAACTTAAATGTATAGGTGCTTTGTGATTCACAGTAAAAATACTCTGTGAAACATTTTCAATGGCTTCAACAAAGAGACATCACAAGGAGAAGATGATCCGTCGGAAGTAAGTACTTAACCTGATTCCCTTTTTTATTTAAAAAAAAGAAAGATCACCGCCTTACTTTATGTATTAAGTTCATTGCTTATATGGGCCTTTTAGGTTCTTTGATCTCAGAGTGAACTTTTAGATCATGAGTAATGTTTGGATGTAACCCATATTGCAATTGAACTTGATATTTTGTATGGAGCTAATGGCCTGTGAATAATCTTTTCATCATGAGTAGTGTTTGGATGTAACCCAAATTGCAATTGAACTTGATACATTGTCTGAAACTAATGCTTGCCTGAAAGGTAGGTACAGTCAAATGCAGCCTTAATTTCGTATGGAACTAATGCATTTTTTTTTTCAGTATTAAACATCTTTTCTTTTCTCAATGATAGCGCTGTGATCGACACACAGTTGGAAGGTGCTCAGCATCGCAATCATGAGGTTGTGGGTTTGAGTCATGTTTCCAATTAAAAAAATAATCATTTGAAGATGTTAAATCCTGTGTGCCTCTTTGGGTCCTTGCTATTCTGCTTACCTATTAAATTTGATTTCCTGAAACTCAGTTGCCTGTAACGGCCAATCCACTGATAGCTTAGTGGCGATTGGCGAGGCATCTCCTTCTTCACAGAAACAACCAGGATCGGTCCTCAGTTGTATCTCTGTTGATCAGGGAATTGGGTAGCATGTGTGGGTGGGTCACGGGTACGTGAGTATTTTTCAGAGAAAAGAAAAGTTTCATGTAGCATGTTATATGCAAGGTAAGTGGTGTTTTTCGGGTCCCTTGTAAATTTGATCACTTGGAAACTTACGGAATTTCTTCCATACAAATTCCTTGCTTTTTAAAGGGTATTCAAGTTCTGTGGTTTTTGCTGAAACCAAGATGTAGTGTAACTTGGTTTATTCATAAGTGGGACATCTAAACAGTTGAACTTCTGACTGAATATCGGTTTACATAGATCCAAGTGGGCCATATACAGGTGGAGTTTGTTATTTTAGGGCGTGTCTAAATGTGTTCCTAGAATCTCACACAGGTTGGGTGCTTCTTGAGTCATGACTTCAGAAGAAAAGGTGACGAAGGAAGACTTGGGTAAATCGATATATTCCACAGGGCATTATGTGTAAAATGCATTGGAGATAAGTATATTGCTATGGCATTTTTCGACATAGTTTTTTTCATTTTGGGAGTGTGTTGTGTGCATATGCATGCACATCATATGAGTAGAGTGCTTATCCTCAGCAGGCAATTGGAAGATGTAGCTATTTTGTGATTAACAAGTATTCTCATTTCACAATAGTCTATGGGATGTGCCGCCAGGCTGATACCAGACACATTACCGCTGAAGCGAAACTGGTGCCAAGCAACCCAGGATCAGGTCTTGGTTCATCCAGGTCCAATTCAATTGACACCAAGTTTGGCTTACTCATTTTTATTTGAAAAATCAATTTTAAACTACTTAAACACCCACAACTTTGATTTGACTTTGGAAATTAAAACGTAAAATGTAGAGTTTGAATAAACTCTCTGGAAAGAGATTAATCTCCCCTTGCAGGATCCATTCTAAAGATAGAATGCCTCATCTTGAATTATTGTGTACCTCTGCTCTCATCCATAACCCTAATAGGAATTGAAATTTAATTGGGTGGTTCTAGAATTCAATTTGGACCTCTTTATGATTTCATCTTCATTGAAAGCTTGAGGGTCCAGTTCATGTTCATAATATTCTCCTGCTTGAAGAAGTGAGCATGAGACTTGATCATGGCCAAAACATGGACTTAGGAGTGAACTTAGTGGTTTTAGCACGCAATTTAGACATCTTTATGATTTCATCTCTCTTGAAAGTCTGAGAAAGCATATCCTCTGTGAAATAGAAATATAACTGAGAACTTTGCTGTCTCACCAGACAACTCCAGCGTTTGTAACTGTCATTTGATACATGTCTTGTTTAATCTCAATGTAGCCATTAAGTATACATTATTTTTCATTGTTTGCCATATTTGCTCCCTTGGCAAGTTGTGGTGGGTATAACACAGTAAAGACCACATGCCCAATCTCTGTAACGATTTATAAACATTTTTACTGAATTATCTTTTGTCAACGTTTTAAACCTTTTTTTACTTAAACATTATAAGTATTGTGCTTATATAATTGCATCGTGTTTTGTAAAATTTATATTTTAAAAGACAATGCCTCTGATAATAAAAATCTTACAGCATTATTTTTGGATTAAGCGTAGAGAATGATTGAACAATGTACACTTGTGTTCTAAGTAAGTGAATCCTCATTGCAGGACCCACTTCTCGTCAAGGTAGGTCGTTGGATCAAAAACCCCTCTAAGATGTGATGGATCATGGAATCATTAAGTCCAACTTAAACATTGTTTGGGTGTAGAGAGTACGGAAAAATTACTTTTATATTCCTCTCATATATAGAGAGTTTGAGTGTGTCTTCCTCTTTCTGTTGTGACATGACACCAATCCTTTGCTATACTTCTTTGCAATAAAAGGACCTCTGATAAACTTCTAGCTTTGCTATAAATCAATTGCTTGAAAAACCTCTAGTTTTCTTTTGTCAGCTGGTGCTATCTGTAAAAAGTATGAATTTCTATGCTAAAGCAGAGGGAACATAAGCAGGAAGAACCAGAAGTACCGAAATATCGAGATCGTGCAAAGGAACACAGAGAAGATCAGAACCCAGACTATGAGCCTACTGAGCTGGGATCATTTCATGCAGTTGCCCCTCCTGGGATGGTTGATCTCAGGTGAGAATGTCCCCACCCACACACCACTTTAATAGTTTCCATGCAGAATTTTCAAGTAGAGCATCAAATTAATTACCTTGTTATTCTGTAGGACGGCTGATACACATAAGATCTCCATTGAGAACAGCAAATATCTCGGAGGTTGGTGTACTCATTATGATTCATTTACTAATCAATGTGTGATTTTGCCACTATGGTTAATTGAAACCAAGGAAAAAAATGTAAACATGTTTTTATAATTATTCTCAACATGTTACATTGTGATCTTGTTGATTAGTTACTCTGATTTTTAGTACAGTGTAGACCATAACAAACAAATGCAGTACATGTGGCGAGGCCCTTGTATAGATTCCTTAAGTATGATTTCTTTTTGGCAGCTTACATGTCTTCTAATGAACTTTTGTTTCATTTATTTCATTTTCCTTGTCTAAACTGTTAGAAAGATATCTAGTTAGCCTTTATTATTATTATTATTCTTATTTTCCTTTAATGTGGAGAAGTAACTGGTTTTGATGTTATGCAGGTGTCGTGGAACATACTCATTTGGTCAAGGGTCTGGATTATGCTTTACTTCATAAAGTGTGTAGTGAGATTTACAAGAAAACTGAGGTTGAAGATGAAGCAGATGAAAAGTCCAGGTAAAGGATATGTTTCATCAATATATAATTTATACAAGTGCAATTGATAAAAGATATCAATTCATGGTTGCATCCAGATGATCGACTATTTTGTGGCATCTCTGATGAAGTGCAAATCGAAGCGGATGGATACATGGATGCATTGGATCGAAATAAGGCCCGCCGTGCAGGGCCCAAACGGTATTGGGCTTGAAATTCGAGTATCGGAGTTAGAATCGCGAACATAGCCCCATTTTGGAACGGAAACGGCGTGATCTTCAAAATCCATTACGTCGCAATGGACTCCTTGTTTTTAGGCCAAATTCCATCGTTTAGGCCTCAAAAAAGCCATTTTTGTCATTTTTGGAAGATTCTTTTTTTTATTTTTATTTTTGGAATAAGTCAAGATTATTGAAGTCAGAATCGCATCCCATCAATTATGCCTTCAATCCAGCATTCAGTATTAGTAGTTTCTATGATTGGTAGGATTTTGCTAATTTTTTGGTAAATCTCGTGATCTGTGAGATTTGGAGATAATCCCTTATTTATTTGATTGTAAGCAAGACATGAGGGAGATTATTATTGAAGGAGAAATAATATTAAAGTTTTTTCTATTGTTTTGGCATTCAGTTGAATCAACAAAACATTAGGTGTTCATTGTTCATTCATGGTATTATTCTTTGAGAATAATCAACAGGTTTCGTCAAATATTGTGCTTCTGGGATCACCCCATCACGTTAGCTGCATCAGTTGGTATCAGAGCACATTTTCGTTCTTGCAAATCATGCCACTTGGGCGTGCTGTTGGTGGTCGAAATGCACACATCAACGACGTATTCGTACGTGATGATGTAGCCCGATTAACACGACAGATCGAGGACTTGACTGCCCAGGTCGCTGCATTAGTGGCTAGGGACAATCAACGGAGAGATCGATCTCCATCTCTGCACTCTGTGGAAGAAGAGGAAGTTGAGGGCGAATTCCTCAATCCCTTTGGTGGTCATGTCCAAGGAGGAAGGAGACCCATGATGGGGGACCCTAGGGATAACCGTGAGTCACGATCACGGTGGGACGCTGGACTAAAAATTGACATACCAGAGTTTCAGGGAAGCATACAACCAGAGGAATTTCTGGATTGGATCTATGCTGTGGAGGAGGTCCTAGATTTCAAAGAGATTCCCGAAGATAAACGGGTTCCCTTAGTGGCAACCAGATTTCGGGGAAGGGCTGCTGCATGGTGGCAACAATCCAAGTTGATGCGCACTCGACAAGGAAAGCGGAAGATTGATTCGTGGGAAAAGCTAAAGAAACATCTGCGTACAGCATTTCTGCCCCACAACTATACGAGGATGTTGTACCAACAATTGCAGAACTTACGGCAGGGCAGCAAGACGATTGATGAATATACCACAGAATTTTACCAGTTGGTAGCTCGTAATGATCTAGCTGAGACGGAAGAACAACTGGTATCCCGGTATATTGGAGGAGTGAGACCTCAGTTTCAGGATACACTTAACCTATTCGACCCATTGAATGTTTCAGAAGCACACCAGAGAGCAATACAATTGGAGAGGCAGTTCAGTCGTAAGACTAGCAGTTCTACGTGGGCTGTTGGTTTAGGCAGTCATCAGAACCCAGCTATCCCTACTAGGACTTTCAACCAATCGGGTGGTGCTGGCAAACCACAGGTAGGGGGGCAGTCCAATAGAACTCTTGCCACGGGTGGTGGACCACGTTGTTTTAAGTGTGGAGAATCTGGGCATCGGATGGCAGACTGTCGAAAGGGCAATCGTGCTGGCAAAGGTTTGTTCGTGGACTGTGATGGTGTTTTGTATGATCAGCCTGAGGAATTTGAACATGATGTGATGGAGAGTGGTAACTCACCAGAGGAACAGGTTGAAGGTGATGATGGACCATTACTTGTAGTTCGTAGATCATGTTTCACACCCCGAGAGGTAGACGGCGGTAGGTGGCTTCGCAATAATATCTTCCAGTCTACCTGTACTATTGGTGGAAAAGTGTGCCGCTTCGTCATCGATGCAGGCAGCTGTGAGAATGTGATTGCTGAAGATGCTGTCCACAAGTTGGGATTAACGACTGAAGAACATCCAAATCCCTACAAACTGTCATGGTTAAAGAAAGGAAATGAGATAACAGTCTCTAAACGCTGTTTAGTTCCTCTTTCGATTGGTTCTAATTATAATGATAAAATCTGGTGTGATGTGGTTCGCATGGATGCATGCCATGTTTTGTTGGGAAGGCCGTGGCAATATGACAGAAGTGTCTCACATGATGGACGAAGTAATACCTATAACTTCATGTTTAATAACGTGAAGATCGTGCTTATACCCAAAAGAGAGGTGGTACCCAAACCACTAGTGGGGGAGGGATCCAATCTCTTATCTATGAGTTGATTCATTAAAGAGGTTTCGGAGACCGGGGTTGTGTATGTGTTGTTAGGGAAAGACCATACTGTCGGGGGTGAGGTTCCTAAACTTATTCAGGAAATAATCGATGAGTTCCAGGATGTGTTCCCCAGTGACCTACCAGCAGAATTACCACCATTAAGGGACATTTAGCATCAGATTGATCTGGTCCCCGGGTCTAGCCTACCCAATTGGCCTCATTATCGGATGAGTCCTAAAGAGCACGAAGAGTCGCAGCGTCAGGTAGAAGGATTATTGGCTAAAGGCCACATCAGAGAGAGTCTTAGCCCTTGTGCCGTACCAGCGTTGCTTATACCAAAGAAGGATGGCTCTTGGCGTATGTGTGTCGACAGTCGGGTGATCAATAAAATCACAATACGATATCGCTTTCCCATTCCTCGGTTGGATGATCTGTTGGACCAGTTGAGTGGGGCTACTGTGTTTAGTAAACTGGACCTGAAAAGCGGCTATCACCAGAATCGGATTTGGGAGGGTGATGAATGGAAAACGGCCTTCAAGACTCGTGAGGGGTTATACGAATGGCTAGTGATGCCTTTTGGGCTTTCTAATGCCCCTAGCACTTTTATGCGAGTGATGAACCAAGTGTTCCGTCCTTTCATTGGAAAATATCTCGTCGTTTATTTCGATGATATATTGATTTATAGTGCTAATCCAATTGTGCATCTTCAGCACTTGCGCAATGTTCTTTCATTGATGCGCAGGAACAAATTTTTTGCTGGTATCAGTAAATGCTCCTTCATGACGGACAGAGTTTTGTTCCTAGGATATGTCGTCTCGAAAGACGGTATTTGTGTGGATGAGTCCAAAGTGGACGCAGTACGACAGTGGCTTTTGCCAAAGAATCTTCATGAAGTACGCGTCTTTCATGGCTTAGTGTCATTCTACTGGCGATTTATTCCCAACTTCAGTACAATTATGGCACTAGTTACAGACTGTATGAAAGCGGGGCAATTTTCCTGGTCAGAGGCAGCGACAGAGGCTTTCAACAAGATCAAAGAAACACTTACTTCTGCTCCTGTTCTCCAATTACCAGATTTCTCTCAGCCATTTGAGCTGCACTGTGACGCTTCCAAGGTTGGCACTGGGGCGGTTCTAAGTCAGAACGGTAAGCCCGTTGCATTTTTTAGTGAGAAGCTGAATGGGGCCAAACTGAGGTACAACATTTATGATGTGGAATTTTATGCTATGGTCCAAGCCCTGAAGCATTGGCGATCTTACTTGTCCTATAATGAGTTCATTTTGTATTCTGACCATGATGCCTTGAAGCACATCAATAATTAAGATAAACTCTCATCTAGGCATGCTGGATGGACTGCTTATTTACAGCAGTTCACCTTTGTCATCAAACATAAGTCTGGAGCAATGAACAGGGTGGCTGATGCTCTTAGTCGGCGTGCTTCCTTACTTACGACTATGTGCACCAAGGTACTTGGTTTTGAGTCATTTCGTGATCTATTGTCCACTGACCCCTACTTTGCGCCTATTGTGATTGAAGTTATGGCAGGCACTTGATCTGATTTTATGATGCACGGCGATTTCTTATTCAAAGGAAATCAACTGCGTCCCTGCGTCTAGTCTCCGCTTGAAGATCATCAAGGAACTACATGATGAGGGTCACGTGGGGCGTGATAAAACGTTGCTGTCAGTAATGAGATCTTATTTTTGGCCATCGATGCGAAAGGAAATTACTAAATTCGTGGAAGGATGTCGCATCTGCCAAATCTCTAAGGGCACCGCTACAAATGCTGGTTTGTATATGCTGTTACCTGTGCCGAGCCAACCATGGGCCGATGTGAGTATGGATTTTGTTTTGGGACTACCTCGTACACAGCGAGGTATGGATTCCATTTTTGCAGTAGTGGAAAGGTTCTCAAAGATGGCGCATTTCATTGCGTGCAAGAAAACAACTGACGCTGTCAATGTGGCACAGTTGTATTTTCGAGAAGTATACCGCCTTCATGGACTGCCAACATCTATTGTTTCTGACAGGGACGCCCGGTTCCTTAGCCATTTCTGGCGCAGTTTGTGGCGTCTTGCTAACACCAAGCTAGATTTCAGCAGTGCGTATCATCCTCAAACTGATGGGCAGACGGAGGTTGTCAATCGTTCTTTGGGGAATTTACTTCGTAGCTTGGTGGGAGATCATCTGAAGTCCTGGGATCAGAAGTTATATCAAGCTGAATTCGCCTACAATCGTTCTGTCAATCGTAGCACGGGGTTCAGTCCTTTTTATGTCATCTACGGCTACAACCCGAGGTCCCCGCTTGATTTAGCTCCAATTCCTGATTTACAGCGTGTTCCTAAGAAGGTTGAAGATTTAATTGCTGCGATTTAGGATGTGCACAAAACCACACAACATAACCTATTAGAAGCCATTGCCAAGTACAAACATGCTGTTGATAAGAAGCGACGCCTTGTGGAATTTGAGGTTGGAGATTTTGTTTGGGCCATTTTGACAAAGGTTCGATTTTCTGTAGGGGAGTACAATAAACTGGCTGCAAGAAAAATTGGTCCGCTGGAGATCATCGTGAAGATTAATTCCAATGCTTACAGGTTAAAGCTTCCAAGTCATATTCGCACTTCTGATGTTTTCAATGTCAAACACCTTGTTCCATATCATGGTGACAGTTCAGAAGATGAGACCTTGCATTCGAGGACGAATTCTTTCATGCTTGGCGGGAATGATGATGTGCAGATCTAAGCGGATGGATACATGGATGCATTGGATCGAAATAAGGCCCGCCGTGCAGGGCCCAAACGGTATTGGGCCTGAAATTCGGGTATCGGAGTCAGAATCGCAAACAGAGCCCCATTCTGAAACGGAAACGGCGAGATCTTCAAAATCCATTACTTTGCAATGGACTCCTTGTTTTTAGGCCAAATTCCATCGTTTAGGCCTAAAAAAAGCCATATTTGTCATTTTTGGAAGATTCTTTTTTTTTTTTTTTAATTTATTTTTGGAATAAGTCAAGATTATTGAAGTCAGAATCGCATCCCATCAATTCTGCCTTCAATCCAGCATTCAGTATTAGTAGTTTCTATGATTGGTAGGATTTTGCGAATTTTTTGGTAAATCTCGTGATCTGTGAGATTTGGAGATAATCCCTTATTTATTTGATTGTAAGCAAGACTGGAGGGAGATTATTATTGAAGGAGAAATAATATTGAAGTTTTTTCTATTGTTTTGGCATTCAGTTGAATCAACAAAACATTAGGTGTTCATTGTTCGTTCATGGTATTATTCTTTGAGAATAATCAACAGGTTTCGTCAAATATTGTGCTTCTGGGATCACCCCATCACGTTAGCTGCATCAATCTCTGATGACTGCCTTGTTATATGTTTCATCTTTTGGATTTTGTTGTTGTTATGCTCTGTTTCCACTGCCAATCTGTCAGTTGAGGGGCCCATAAAACCTGACCTTGAGAATCCTGCATTTGCTATCCATGGACTGATTCTCATTGCTATAGCCATTCTGATTCTATCGCTGGTAGTTATCCTTGTTAACGAACTTTGGGTTGTTGCCTACAGAGTACCTAAGGATGATCAACCAGCGTCATTTTGCACGGCAACTGCGAAGGTGCACTAGTTTATTATCTATATATATATATATATATTTTTCAGATTTGTGATTCCTGTAGTTCATGCTACATGCTGTAGAAAAATCATACTTTGCCTTTGCAGTCAATTTACCAATGGATTGTCAAGCCTCACTATGTTATCAATCCGAATGAGATGTTTCTTCCTGGCCAAATGGCTTTTATCTTTAACATGGTAAGATAGTTATGTTGCGCTTTGTACTTTTAAGTTGTCACCACTTTTTTCGTACATGTGTTAATGTCTTATAATGAGAAACTTTATCTTTTAGTTAGTATGCTGCATGCGATTAACTTCATCATGTAAGTGTATGTTGCTAGCTATCCTATCAAAGATCATTAAATGGACGGTCATATATAAATCTAACCATCCATTTCATGGCCTTACATGGGACACTTGACAACATCAAATGGACTTGATATTTTATAGATGGCCAAATACTAAAGCACTCTTGTATATATATTATGCTAATGGGCTCCTCAGTTCTCCTACATGCCTTTGTCGAATTGGTAGTTACTTTGAATATGGTGGTCCCTAGTGTTTAAGTTTCGAATCTAGTTCCTCTAGGGAACAATTATGTGAGAATTTAAGCCCTAAAGGGAGAATTAGAAATTCTTTTGATAGGAGATAGCAGTGTTTTTCCATTGAGATTGAAAAATCATCCACCAGGTTTACAATTTCTTCCTAAAATACTTGAAAGATTGAAAAAGTCAAATCCTAGTATATTATTGTTTATTCTATGAATTATGCTCAAGGAAGATGTTTCACTTTTACGTGTCCCTCCCCTACTATGTACTGCACGTTGTTTTTGGTGATATTTATTTATTTTTTCTGACCTGAAATCATCTTTCTTTCTAGGAGGACGGCTTTTCTCATGACATTCCTACTACATTGCATAGAAGTAAAGCTGACTGTCCTATTCCAGAGGTTTGCATTTTTTTTCCTTCTGTTTCACCTGTGATGTTTTTCTCCTCCTCTCAGTTGTGTAACTTAACTGATTTGTTTTTGTGGTGTCTTACAAAGGAAATGGTGATGGTAAGCATAAATGGTTCGAATTGCTAAAATTATGTCATATCTTCGCCTTGGCCCTTGGATCATCTGGCAAGGTTTCGAAGAAAAAGAAAAACGATGCAAAAGGTATGCTTATTATATTGTGTAACCCAGGTTTTAGCCCTTTTAAATCTATATTGCAATACACACACCATTGCATATTATTATTAGGATTAGTATTGTTCTGAATTATAAGAATTGTCTAGTGTTGTGGTTTGAAATGCAACCATTCATATTGAAGGATTTAATTGAATCTCTGTAATTCTTGACAAGAATGAGTGATTAATCAGGAGTTACTGGGACCTAAACCTTATGGTGTACTTTCTCCCATTTTTAGTGATTGTTATTGATATCTGATGGGGGCCCCATGGATGGAATAGACTCCCCCAAAAAGTCTATCTGATTGCGATTATTAAGGGCATGCTTTTGTACTGTTGGAATTCCATGCTCTGGATTTCCAGCTCTGCGGCAATGTGGAAAAGACTTTGCAAACCCTCCAAAACCAAAAAACCGTCCCCCTTCTCCAAAACATAGTTCAATTTTTCCCTCTTCCCATGCAGAAAAGGACCTCATGAAACTGCAGAAAAACTGGTGCATATGGAAAATCAGAGCTTTTTTCATGTCATCGAATCCTCAGTGTTAAAACCTTCAGTGTATGGCCTGCATGTGGATGAGTGGGTAAAAGAAAAAGATAAAAAAAAGAACACACGCCACAAAAAATGCCCATGACTAGATTGCTAGGATCTTCTTTGGGAGACATCAAGGCATTCTCATCTGGATCGGCCCATCGGGTGAATGGTCTGGCCCACCAAATCATGTGATCCAGACGTATTGGCATGGGAGCACCGGGATATCTTTATGCATCATTTTTTACCAGTCACTAGTACATATCGTGAGGATGAGGACCTGGTAATTGCTCACATAAATCTAATACACACACACACACACACACACACACATATATATAGAGAGAGGCCTCATCAGGTGCGCCCCGGGTGCACTGAGCATTTGTCCCACTTAAGGCTGGGATGGAGGGTTTGAGGATCTGGTTGGGGTCCTCCTCTCTACAAAAAAATAGCCCAATCCGATCATCCTAAACCTATCATCCGGGACCCACAAGTTCAGTCCATTCAGATAGGTGCAAACCTAGGGGATGTGTGAATTCGGGGTGCATGCGCGTGTGTGGTCCAGTTGGATGGACCATCATGTAGGCCCCACTAGGGGTGCGCAATATGCACACCGGGCTCATGTATATATATAATTGAAACTATGCCTGCTACACTTTCTGCTTTGTTTACGTTGATTTTGAAAGTAAAGCCTTCCACTTTGCAAAATCCAGATCCGGTGCTTTCTGTTAATTGGGGTACACATTTTATTTTATTTTTTTCGTTATGAAATTTATACATTGCAGGTAAGATTTCTGGTATTGGCAATGGATATGAAGATGATGATAAGCCTTCACAAACTGATGGTTGAACATCGAAACATCAAGCTGATGGAGAAGCATTACCTGCACCTCCCGATAAAAACCCATCTTGATTTAAGAGAGAAACAAGTTCCGGCTGTTGCAAGAGTAGATGAGGGTGACATATTTGTAGAGGATGGTATTGACTACGCCATTCCTGGTAAAGAAGTAAACCTTAGTCCTCTTTCAGAGGACATGGAAGAGTCCACTCGAAACAAGGGAAGACCATCTTACTTCAGTGAACCAGTTTATGGTCCAGTCCCACCACCCGAGCTTTCCCAGGATTGGCAACAAACAGTGAGTCTATCTTGCAATTCATTTTATTCTTATACATATCCCTTTAAAATGTAAGTTTACTACAAAAGATATAAGTACATTGTGGTTTTTTCAGTGATGTTAACAAGCTGATTTTCAAAGAACTAAACTTAATTGTCATGGTCAGGCGAAATCAAATCAAAGTGTAGGATCATGTCTTTTCTCATAATGATCTTTTGGTATGTTTTTACATCTCTTATGGCTGTTGAGAAAATATAGATTCTTTGAATGTAGAGTTCTGTGGATTTCCAGTTTGTGCAAGCAGGGCCCATCCTTCAGCTATCCATGTTGATCTGTAGGCCCCACTGTACGTGGCTCGTGCATAAAGATATTGTAGATTGTAAGATTCATCCTAGGCATCCAACTATTGGCCATTTATTTGTGAATATGGATGGTTGCTGGAAGCCGACCCAACATAGTTGGGAAAAGGCTTTGATGATGATGGTGGTGGTGGATGGTTGCTGGACTTCCTTTGGCAACCATTATTTTTCCAGCAACCAATGTAGAGTGGGTAATTGGACATTTATCTATTCATATATTCTAATTATTTTCATCAGTGACAAAGTCTACGTTAAGTCCAGCATGTAGAGTGAGCTTTTTTTATTGAACTCATTCTTCGGCGGTGAAGATACTGTCCTCACAGAAGAAAGGGTGGATCTGTTCATTGGCCAGGACTGCTGAAGCTTGTTTAAACCCAGCCTGTTTAGTTATTTGGCCTATTATTCAGGTCCTTGCCCATCCCACAGGCCTAAAGTTTGTTCTAAATATGCTGGGCAGGGAGCGGGGCAGGCCATCTAGTTACTTCTTTTGCTTAACCGCCTTAGTAATGGGGTCAGTAGGTAGGCTCAGGCCTGGTCCATGTGGCCAAAACCCAAAACACAGCCAAAGAAAAAGATTTTGTTAAAAAGTTCTCTTTTATTTTTTGCTTTGTTGCAAAGTGTTTCCTGCCATGTCATCTCACAAAGTGGGAATATAAAGGTTTACTGGCTTACTAATTGTTTTTGCCGTCTAGCTTTTTATGATTCCAATAAATCATGAGATGGACCCTATTGTGGGTTGGAGATACCCAAAAGGCTTCACTTTGATGACCAGGTTGTCTGAACTCCATCTTTCCAAACCTGGAATACTGGCTGTACATGTCTATCTCCAAGCCACCAATTACATGGCTAGAATCATCAGATAGTGGAGAAATCAGGAACAACGATTTCAAGATAAGTTCTTTAAGGTGAGGGGCTTGGATATCAAAAGGTAGACCCTACCCTACCTGTGCCATCAATTATAAAATATAGACATAATTAGTGAAAGGTTCCTAAAGTGGAATGTATCCAGCCTTTGGTCCATGCAAATTCTGTTTAAGGTCTCTGGTCCACTCAGCTAGACAATTTGCAGGCAGAGGTCCCTACGTCCACACGATCATATATTTTAGGACTAATTTGCCTTTTGAACCATTTTAGGCATAAAATTTTGAAAATTAAAATTTCAAATCTTATATTCTCCCTCTCGTATTTCTATGCATAGAACTCAACAACCAGATCAGGTTACCGGAGAGGACATCCTCTTCTCCAACTTGGTTTCTGAGATCTCTACTACAGAATAGAGACTCTGCTACAGGACTTCTTCTCTTCCCCTTCTCCGATGCAAGCGACAGGCGGCGGAAGGTTGCAGTGGCAACTAGCTCCGGCCGCGGTGGGACAGCTCCGGTCTTCTTCTCCGGGACCGTGTGATCTCAAGAACCCAAGTTTGTTTCGCTGCATCAATCCAGATTTCCCTGTCTTTGCTTTTCCTGCGGTTGTCTTCTCTGACAACACTGAAGCACTTCCGACAAGAGGCAACGACGACAGCGAAGAGAGTCTCCGGTGACTTGCGGCGTGGCACGATGGCAGTGCAAAACCTGCGGCGATTCCCTTCTCCGATTCTGGCGACGATGGGCATAACAGTTCGGCGCCACTTGTTGGGATCGTAACAGAACCTTCTTTTCTATCTGAAATTCAATTTGAAAACACCAGATCAATCCCTGCCTCTGCTTGCCTATTTCTATTACAGAAACTAGAAACGAAGAGGAAGAAGAGGTCTAGTTGCCAGGCTAGGCCAGGTTCAAGTTCGGGTCAGTTCAACCTGACTCGTGAAGCAGAAAGTCCAGCTGGTAACACACTGATGTTCTGGTTTATGAAATTTATTTGAGTTTTTGTTAAATTTATCTAAGTTTCTGTCAAATTTATCTGAGTTTTTGACAAATTTATGAGTTTCTGTCAAATTTATTTGAGTTTTTGATTTTTTATCAAATTTATCTGAGTTTTGCGCAAATTTATTTGAGTTTTGCGCAAATTTATATGAGTTCTGGACAAATCTATTTGAGTTTTGGGCTAATTTATCTAAGTTCTGGAATAAATTTATCTGAGTTTTGAACAAATCTATCCGAGTTTTAGGCAAATTTATTTGAGATTTTGAAAAATATAACTGAGTTTCTGACAAATTTATCTCCAGTTTGAAAATTTTAACTAAGTTTTTAAACGAATCTTTCTGAGTTTTTGGCAAATTTATTTGCAAATCTTTAGATCTATTTGTGTATTTGGATTTTATTTGTGTCTTTTTAATTTTTTTTTTTGCATTTTTTTGAAATAAATTTAACTGAGTTTTGGCAAAAATACTTCAGTTTTTGGCAATTTTTTCAGAAATTTGGAAAATTGATTTATCTTAGTTTTGGAAAATGTGTTTGCGTTTTTGAATTTTATTTGCTTCTTTTGAAATTAATTTGCGGCTTTTGAAATTTATTTGCATTTTTTAAATTTTCTTTGGATCTTTTGAAATTTATTTGGGTCTTTTGAGATTTATTTACATTTTCTGAAATTTATTTGGATCTTTTGAAACTTATTTGCATTTTTTTAAATTTATCTGCGTTATTTTGAAATTTATTTCTTTTTTTTTTTTAAATTTACTGCGTTTTTTGAAATTATTATGTTTTTTGAAATTTATTTGTGTGTTTGTAGAATTTATTTGAAAATCTCATTAATGGGATTCCATTAATTGTGACCAATTAAAGGATTGTTGACCATTATTAATTGGATATCCCACCAATCATGGGATATGATTTAAAGAAAGGGTAACCGGTAAAGTAGACATTTCAGGTACGATAGTGTGTGGGAGGGACCTTTGGCTGCATGAGTTTAGATTGTGGACTGTTTGCCATAAAGTCATGCATTGAGGGACCTCCGACCAAATGCCCCTAAAATATACTGGACTGAGCATCATATGGCTCTTGCAGAGTTTGATGCTCTTGTGCTATTTCAACATACTGTATTATCGTAAATCTGTAACCACTCTAATTCGGCATGACTCATTTGCAGAATGGGTTTGATGCTATACAAACACAAGTTGCGGCTGCCGGCTACCAACAAGAATGGCAAGATTACCAATATGCTGAGCAATTGGCTTATCCTGAACAATATTTTCAACAAAATTTGCAAGAATATGATCTTCAAGCAGGGATAAATGCATCTCAGGATTCACGTTTCATGACTCAAGAAGACAAGGATCGTGGCTTGGGGTCTGTTTTCAAGCGTGATGACCAGAGGCTTCAGCAGCTGAGCAAAAAAGATGTTCGTGAGAAGGATCCAAATTTCATGTCTGAGAGTTACTCTGAATGCTATCCTGGGTATCAGGAGTACAATCGCGAGGTTGTGGATAGTGATGATGAAGCTGACTTGTCTAAAATGGATATGGGTGGCCGAGTAAGTGCTCTTTCTTTGAAAATTGGTATTCTGTTAGAAACTGTTAGAACATGGTCGCTCTGCTTAAAACAGCATGGAAGTTCAGCTAGCAATCTGTGGGGTACATTTTGAACAATCCCAAGTTGCATCCAGCCTAAATATTTTTGCTAAAGGGATGGTTTTCCATTCATCTGTGCATTTTGTTGAGTTATGGAAGTCAAATTGCATGAGATAAATAGTAAAAAAAACAAAAACAAAAAATTGCACGAGATATTCTGCAGCCATTGTTTTGTTTGTTTTCTTTGCCCTAAAATGTTATGAGGGATCACAGTCAACCGAGTGATTTGAGGCATCTAAGGCAGAAGTTCCAGTTTCCATGTCACCTCAAGTGCATGGCAAGAATGGATAGTCATCCCTTCTGCATCCAAAGGGACCCTAGCATTATAATGATATATGTATTTATTTACTGTTTTGAATGGTCGTGCTAATGAAAATTTGGCATCTTATCCTGTTTAAAAATTGTGTGAATATGGAGAAGTTTTGGCATTCTTACCATGTCTAAAAATAGCTATGAATATGGAAAATCCCTGGGCTATGGTGGGTGTTACATGCAAAGCAGGGCTTATAGATTATTTTCCACTGTCTACACTTGAGGCCTGGCTTGAAACACACCAATTTCAAATCGACTTGAAAAAGTGGAGAGGAAAATAGAGAATGCCTTGTTGGATGCTCATCCTACTTTGTACTATGCGCCAAACTTGAACATTCATCATTCCATTTTTTTTTTCCTTTCAAAAGACCATAGGAATTCATAAATTCTGACCATTTTACCCATAGTTGTTAGAATCCTACAATCCATATCCCGAATCCTACGTTTCATATCAAATCCTTACGAAAAGGTTCGTATCTATGCAATCAATCCCATTTCTTGGTGAATCTTAGGATTACAATTCGATACTTGTTCTATTGGATCTTACAATTCAAGCGATTTGTCCAGGTGGAAATAGCCACTGGCCGAGCGACTTTTACTTTTTTGGTTACTGTTTCTATTTTAGTGTTTTTTTTTTTTCCTGCTAACGAGGGTGTCCCTGAGGTCTTCGACACAACTAGACTAACCCCCTGGGTGGTGCCCGCTAAACCCACACAAGTGAATTTTAAGTGGTTATCTTCTTGTTAAAAAAAAACCTATTAATAACTTTGACATTGGGGAGGTTTCAAACATAAATAAGGAATAGACATGTAGCAGGAAGTACGATTGTATTTGAGGTTCTAAATTTTTTTCCCGGTTTTTTTCTTCATAAATACTTCTTTAACTTAAAAAAGTAATATTAATGATTTCAATTTTATTTTTATTTTTTATTTAAAGAAAAGAAGATACTGCAAATTGTTTATTTTCCTAGTAATATTGTTATCCTAAACCTATTTAACTTTTAGCACCTATATCATTTATGTTATATTAATATATGTCAATGGTGTTTTTCATATGTTTGTATCATAATCTTATTTGTCATTGTATTGATGCTGTTGTGGATACAAAATGGATGGTTTTACGAATGTGAATAACTACTTTTCTTACTTAATTATTATTATTAGTATTATTATTATTATTTTTCATTCATTTTTAGCAAGAAAATAAAATTCGTATGATTCATAAAACGGGATTCAACCCCTTGAAGGAGTCACGATATGATTTCAATTTTCAGAACAATGATTTTATGAAAGATTTTGGCATTATGTTAACAATGATACATTGAGACAGACCCCATTTGTGAAAAATACAAGATCTCATCATTTACTTGACACTTCTAAGGGATCATTTGTTTTGCAAAAATTGAAATGTGTAAACTGGTTACATATGTAATGTTTACATATGTGGAAGTTTGTTTTTGAATATCTACAAATGTAAACATTGCACACAGGTGTGACATGATGTATAAATGGAACCATTTTCGTAGATTTTTTTTTTCATGATTTACATGTAATTATTTAGCACCAAAATGGCAGATGCCATTTATCTGTCAACCAAAAGACATAACATCACCCAATCATCCTATTTTAAGACATTTCTCGTACAACAAAAGACACCTTCCTGACAGCACCTCTCTCTCAAATCACCAATTAGGGACACTCAAAAGACATAACATCACGCAATCATCCGAGTTTAAGACATTTCTTGTACAAGAGAAGACACCGTCCCGTCAGCGCCTCTCCTCTCTCAAATCACCACCAATTAGGGACACACTTTGAACAAGCTCTTCCTCCTTGGCCCTCCACCACATTTTTCACCAAGCCCTTTCGCCACCACCTCCCTCCATGCTGAGCAAAGCCCATTGTTGTGGAACACGTATTGCCCAACTACCAAACTCCCAACATCTTCTTCAGCACATACCCTTCTCCAATCCCATTAGCTCTTCTCAATGGATGCTACCATCGGTAATGACTGACCAACCCACTTATTATGGTTGGTCCCTGGCTTCTGCCAAAACCCAACCCAGACCCACCATCTCTGTTCAGGTCATCCATCTCCAACCTTTTTCTATGTTCTTATTCTTCCCAGCGTGCTTCTAGCTTTGAATCTCCAATCAGCTTTCCATGCCAATTGGCCTTTTCTTCACCTGCATTGTTTCCAATCTTGGGAACTATGGTTCATGAGAAATGGACAGCAATGAGCAGCATAGAATGGCTTGGGTTTATTGGTTTGGAAATGAAGCAGTGAACAAGAGCCCGCGGCAGTGGAAGGTGCTTGCTACAGCAACCTTAAGGTCATGGGTTTGTTGGTTTGCAAGTGCAGTGATTCTTTACCCAAAAAAGGAAAAAAAGTCAGCAGGGATGGTGGTGTTGTTTGGGTTTCTTAGACTTAGGGAATTGAGAAGATGGCAGCGGTTCACATCAGAAATGGTTGTGGTGTACTGGTGTTCTTCTCTTATGTTATATGGTTGGAGAACAGGGTCAAATTGATTGGATCTGAATCTGAGAGGCTGGTTAATCACTGGACTGTAGGTTATGATCTCACAAGTCTGCCTTGTCACCTTAATTGTGACCCATTTCATCCCAGGTATCTGGGCTATCACATCAAAGAGAGTAGCTGCCCATTTGCAGTCTCGTCTTATGCTATAGTGAAAGCGTACAAACACAAGTGGCTGCCCCTATTGATAATTGTTGCAGGGCCATTTTGATCTCCATTAGAGGCCTCAGGCTGAGTTTAAGTATACAGTCACCCACTGTTACAGACTTGAACTGAGGTACCTAAGAGTGTTAATGGCTTGGGTTCGGAATGGGTTAATGGTGGACAAGGACTTTGTTAAAATGTACATAACTGAACCTGGGTCGGTTCTACTAGACCTTATTGGATCTGAATCCGACTCCATAGCCCAGCTCAAAGTGGGTATTTACCAAATATATACTACAATGTAAAATGTCTAAGTTGATCTTGAAATGTGATTGTAATCCAATACTCATACCATCTACAGCTACACCACACACTTCCATTAGTTTATTGTATACAATAGTGCTTGTATAAGATTAATCAATATATATTTTATTGAACATGTATTATATAATTATGTTAGCAGCCAGCCTATTGGAACGTATGGCTTGGATCCTGCTGGTTTCAGACCCAGATCTGATTCTCAACTGGTTCCAAACAAGAGGGTCTATACCTGAAACATTTAGCTTGAGCCTCCAGGTAACTAGGTAATCGGAGATATTTTCTCCATTCCATCAGCAGGAGACATTAGAAAAGCAGCCTTGTCTATCCACCCAGATAAGTCGCCAGGTCCGGACGACTTTCATGCCTTATTTTTTCAGCGTTTTTGGAATCTAGTGGGCCAGGATGTGGTTACTATGGTCTAGGATTTCTTTGTTACGGGATTTTTGGATCCACGAATAAATGAAACCTACATCACTATGGTCCCAAAAACTGTAGCTGCGGTACACCTGGATGACTTTAGGCCTATCAGTCTTTGCAATGTGCAATACAAAATAATTTCAAAAATTTTGGTCAATCGACTGTGTCCACTCTTACCAAAATGTATTTCGGATTGCCAAGGTGCTTTCATGCCAGGTAAGCGCCGATCGGATAATATTATCATTGTGAAAGAACTGTTACATATGATGAATGCTAGCAGGCGAAAGAAGAAGTATTGTGCAATTAAACTGGACATCCGGAAGGCATATGCTAATCTCTCTTGGACTTTCCTTCATGAATGTCTCCGGAGGTACGGGTTCTTGGATGGCGTGATCAGCAGAATCATGATCTGTGTCACATCAGTTGTATACATGGTGGGACTCAACGAACACAGAGCAGACTGGATTTTTCCTAGTTGGGGTCTACGTCAGGGGGGCCCACTTTCAGCCTATTTGTTCATTCTGTGAGTGAAGCTTTGGCCTGTTTGATGCTCAATTTGGCACGATCTAGCCCTTCAGTTTTCCCAAGTATAGCTCTAGCGGGAGACAGGATCCCTATATTACAATATGCCGATGACATGTTCCTGTTCATCAGAGCATAAAAATAAAAAAATAAAAAAAACGTGGTGAAGATTAGACATATTCTAGACGCATATGGGACCCAAGCTGGACAAAAATTAAACTCGGCAAAGTCCATGTTGATCCTAAGTGCAAACACTACATGCACGATCACCCGTGAGATGCAAACTGCATTGGGCATTCATTCCGTCCAGAAAACTCACCTATCTAGGCGAAACAGTGGGGCTGCGGAATGCGGGCACCAGGTCCGGGGAGCGACTAAGAGACTGGATCAGGAAGAGGATTCATGTATGGCGGGGCAAAGCACTATCCCTAGCAGGACATGGAACTCTCCTACGGGCTGTTCTTACAGCCATTCCACTTTACTAAATGGGCTTCAGGACCTTACTGGATGCAGGCCCAAGGGTAGGGCTTGCGTGGAGTGCCGAGGCACGTGTCCGTAGACATTTCGAATAGTCTTCACGAAGACTTCAAGATACGAGGAAGCACCTCTAGGGACAAACCCACAATTTTATTCAATAATCAAAGTCTAGGAAATAACTCAGTACAAAGCCATATAAATAATAGAGCAAACTTAAAGCCTAAGAAAACCCTAATCTAATAATGGAAAGCTTCCTAATACTAATATAATTAGAAATCTACTAATAAAAGACTAGAATCATAATCTAACTTAGAAGGGGACCAATTGTGGGGCCCATACTGCATCATTCCCCCCAGGTTGCAAAAAGAGTTCGTCCTTGAACTCGAGGTGTCTTCAGATTGCTTTTATAAATGTGATGAACATGAAGGACCTCTTTGGCAGCGGTGCGAGAATTCCGTTTTGGTGGTTTTGGCTTTTTAGGATGAAGAGTAACTTGTTTTCCATCATGCATGAATGTATATGTGTTGTCGCGCATTCCATTAGTTCCATTTTTGTCATACATCCATGGATGACCCAATAAGAAATCACCACTATCCATAGGAAGCACATCACACCAGACTGTATCCTCATAATCTGTACCAATGGCAAAAGTAACTTTGCAAGTATGTCGAACATGTGCTTGATCACCTTTCATCAGCCATTTAACAAAATAAGGTTGATTGTGTTTGTAAACTTTCAAGTGGAGACGATCAACAAGGGACTGAGAGATGAGATTTTCGCCACTTCCACTATCAACAACAACTGTGCAATGCAGCCCATGAAAATATCGATCAACCAACACATCATCATCCTCATTCAAACCACAACGAGCTTGCATAGTTAGGAACGTCTCAGAATATTCAATAACAGTTTTGGAACCTTGTTTCAAATTTTGAAAATTAGACCGAAGATCTCTTGAATAATTCACAGGGAGAAATTTTTGCTTCAACAAATTCTTCATCTCGATCCATGTGTCAACAGGGTCAATGTTTTGATTTCTTCTTTTCTTTTGCAACTTGGCCCACCATATCGCAGCATAATTGCGAAATCAAGTTGCCACCAGTGTAATCTTATGACCATCCGTCATTGGCTTGTGTGCAAAAATATTTTTAACGCACCCTAACCAATCCATGAATTCATCTGGCTTCAATTTCCCATCATACTCGGGAATCACGAGTTTAATACCCAAATCACGATCAACATTGACGGTATGTGGATCTCGGTGATTCCGATTATGTCCTCCATCATCTCTATGGTTATCCTCACGCCGATTATTTTCCAAATTGGTTAATCGGATTTCAATTCTTGCAAGAGTGTCTTGCATTTGAACCATCATTGTAGATAATTGATTAACATTTACTGATAAGTCCGCAACAGTTCCCCTCAATTCATCATCATTATTGGAGGAAGACTCCACTTCTATATGCTTCTTGGGAGGCATTTTGTTTTGTGCAAATTCAAATTTTGTGACTGACCTGATGTGTAGATTTGGTCTCTATGAGCACAATGACGAAAACGGATAAAAAATCAGAAGATGGATGACTCAGATATCACAAAAAGAAGTGTTAACCGTTGATCTGCCTTAGATCGGATTCTGTTGATGGGTTGGATCCACCTGAGCTGGCCCGAACTAGAAAGCAGGCCCAAATATCGTCTCTCTTGGCCTGTGTGTCGAATGAAAGAAGAAAAGGGTTCTGAAAACCCCTTATGCTGAATATTCTGAGGCGTTCGTAACTATGCAAGCTCATTGTGGTTTGAATGAGGATGATGATGTGTTGGTTGATCGATATTTTCATGGGCAAAGCCATATAAATAATAGAGCAAACTTAAAGCCTAAGAAAACCCTAATCTAATAATGGAAAGCTTCCTAATACTAATATAATTAGAAATCTACTAATAAAAGACTAGAATCATAATCTAACTTAGAAGGGGACCAATTGTGGGGCCCATACTGCATCATTACTGAAAAAGGATTCACAGTTTATAAGCTCGGCACAGGCAAACTTCTTATGGTGAGGGTCGATTGAAAAATCCTCTTGGACTTCAATGGCATGGAAAATTATCACAAAACCAGTGATGGATGGCGGCTTGGGTATCAGAGACGTCGTGATTCAAAACAGAGCAGCTATGGTTCATCTGGTATGGCGGTTTCTCACTCATCAAAATGACTGGTGGACAAGTTTACTTCAACAACATTATCTGCACGACTCATCTTTTGAACAGTGTTCTCCTCGATAGACGGATTCTCCGGTCTGGAAGGCGATGCTGAAGATCAAAGGTATCATCACTGGGAACCAACGCCAGGAAATAGGTGATGGTACATAGGTACGTGCGTTGGATGATGAATGGGTTCTTGGTTTAGGGTTACTGAGACAATAACAACTACCAAGACCACAATACCCCATTCAGGGTAGGATGCAGGCATCACCATCAGACTCAATGGATCCACCAAATCTGATGGTGGCGGATTTGACTACAGAGATGCAAAATGGGCCCCAATGGAATGAGACACTCTTAAGCAAAAGCTATGGCCGCAAATGGTTGTTCAAAAAATACTCAAGATACCCTTGGGTCAGACAAATCTTCACTGCTGGCTTAGTGAACCGCTGGTCAGTGCTGCTATAAAGCACTTTTCAAGTTCCTGCAACCTAGATCCATTAGGCTCTAGTTTCCATGGAAGGTGGTGTGGAAGTTAGAGGTCCTGCCAAAGCTGCAGTTGTTTGCATGGAGACTCTTGCTTGACAAGCTGCCAACTCACGCTAGACTGGCAAGATGGGATAACTCCATCAATCCATTATGCCTGATCTGCTAGTTGGAGGATGAAACTGTGGAACACATGTACATTCGATGCACTTTCGCATAGAAACTATTGTTTTACTAACCCTATTCGATTAGAAGGCTTGCGGCATCTTCTTCTATCACCCATTGGTTCCGGTATGATGTGTCTGCTGGAAACAGGCGTTTAGGGATAACCTTGTTTTGGTATATCTTTGGAAAGCTAGAAATATGTATATATTCAACTACCACCCACTGTACCCATCACAGATCCTAAGTAAAACTTTCAACTCTATTTTTTTATTGGAATATCTCTCACATATATGTAGGTCCTAGAAGCAAAGCTACACTCACCACGGATCGCTGGCTGTCACCCCCCTCCGGGTTGGATCAAATTAAACTTCGATGGAGCCTGTAGTAGCAACACAGGCAAAGCAAGCATTGGAGAGATAGCCAGAGATCATTATGGGAACCTTGTTTTCACATATACTTGTGAAGTAAGGGCAGCACACCCATTGGAAGTGGAACTTTTGGCCTTGCAACGAGGACTCTTGCACCTCAATTGTTCCTCTTCTTCTCCGGTCCTGATAGAAGGCGATTGTCTGGTCCTCATCACAAACATTAGGCCTTCAGCTCATCTCACTGGCGATATGATGTCGCTTTGGAGAAGAACAATGCATATGCTCACCTCCCTACAGCATTGGACGATACAATACTGTAAAAGGTCTGCAAATATAGTGGCAGATTTACTAGCTGCTTACACCATCCCGGATGGCGCAGAGGGCTTGGTTGCACTCCCTATTCATATCAACGAGGTTTACCAAGCAGAGCAGGCCAGGGCAAGGGCTATACGTTATCTTTCTACCATCTTCATGATCGCATAACAGTGCAAGAAGACAATTCTCCGGAAATCACAAACCGAGAAAGAGAGGCTGCAGTGGGAGCTGCTTCTCTTGCAGGAAGTGTGGACACGTCTGGTACAATATCTCTATGAGGCTAGACACAAGGCAAATTTGGTCAATGGCTTTTGGAATCTTGTGCCACAGTGGATTTTGCAGCACGGGGTTTTTAGTTTTTCTTCTGTTCTCTCCTGTTTTTCTTCTGTTATGGTTTTGGTTCCGTTTTTGCTTTTGGTTTCCTTTTACTTTCAGTTACCTATGTTTTAACCTTTATGTATCCGATGGGTCCTCCTCGCCCTTTAGCAATCTTCTAATATCAATAGAAAAGTTCATCTTTAAGCAAAAAAGAAAAAAACTAGGTAATCGGAGGTCCACTGACACCCCTATAGGTACCATGGTGCTGAGATAGAGATTGGCTATGGCTCTTACAGACCCAAAGTGCAGCCTCCAGTGAGGTCCAATTGCAATTATTGGACGTGGACAATGTCCATTTGGGACTGACATGGGCTCATGCATATACAGGTTTGGTACCTCCAGAGCCCTCCCATTCCACTGTTGTGTTGGAAAGTACACAGCATATCTCTTCAACAACCCTTTGCTCCACTCAACAAAACCTAATTTTGTAGGTGACAATTAATTGTCCCAAAAATATTGATTGTTGATTGATTTGAGCATATTCAACATTGAAATCATATAGATTATTTTTAGTTTCATTATTTAGTTTTAGTTTTGGTAAGCCCATTTTTATTAAAATGTCAGTGCACCACATTTTGTTTTAGTTTTTATACACTTGCACATCTATTTAAAGAAAAATGTATATTAAATTGTGTTAAAAATGATATGAATATGGCATTACCCCAAACACTGTAAAATGAAATGTTCATTGTACATAAAACTTTACCAATCTCGAATTACATATGTAAATTCATTTTACGTATCTTATGTGTGAAAGCGAATGATCTCTTAAGGAATTTCTTGATTTTTTTTTTCCAAGCAATGCCATAACTCATTCCATTCAAGAAACATGGCGTAATCTTTTCTTCTTGTTTTGTTTGTTATTGAATTGATTACTGGTGATGTTGGTACTCAGTAACTGTCTACTTATCATTCCCATTATTCTTGTTTTGATATGTTGCTTTAATAGTAATGTTGGTATTCAGTTACAGTCTCCTTATCATTCCCATGATTCTTGTTTTGATTTGTTGCTTTTGTAATCATGGAAGATTCTGATCTTCCAACGTTTGGGTTGATATGTTGCTTTAATAGTAATGTTGGTATTCAGTTACAGTCTCCTTATCATTCCCATGATTCTTGTTTTGATTTGTTGCTTTTGTAATCATGGAAGATTCTGATCTTCCAATGTTTGGGTAATATCCCCTACACAATCTGTTTGAATAATTTGGCAGAATGGATGAAAGCTGTACATATGGGGTGGGTTTGAACTTGGACATTGCATTTGTTGAGATGCTGTCTTGTCACACTTTTTTCCACCCAAAAGGCAATCAACAACCGGTTCTTTAATCATATGGGTGGTAGAAGGGTGAATTTTCGACCTTGTTATCAATTTGTTTGCCACCCCTAACACACTGCAAAATTAAATATATTGAAATTGCTAATGACTTGGGTTTTGTCCAAATCCACCCTTTTTTTTATTTTGAGTTGTCTTATCTGAACTATACTGTTTGAGAATGGCACGGTGATAGAATGCATGATGTGTAATGCCATTGGTGCTGAATGGCCATCACAAAATATTCCTCTAGGCAACAGGCCATCTTCACAGGTGGGACTTTGAGACGAAGGAAGAGTGGGCGAGATACAATGATCAGGAGGAGACAATGCCGAAGGCTGCATTCCAGTTTGGGGTGAAAATGTAGGATGGTCGCAAGACAAGGAAGCAAAACAAGGATCAGAAAATCACCAATGAGCTCCACAAGATAAATAAGATCCTTGCCAGGAACAAGATGGAGAAGGGAGAGGATTATGAAGATGGTGGGCACTATGATGATGACTTTCAGCATGGGAAGAAGCTGCGGATATGAAGCTTAATCTTGTGGCGGTGATGTGATGTTGATTCTCCTATGTGAAGTGCTTTCCTTTATATCAGATACAATGGTCTATATCTGTATCTATATCAGGATTAGTTGCTTGTTATATTATTTTAATGTGCAATTGTCAACATTGTCGACCCCTTGCTTTATCCAGCAAAGCAAATCAGACTCCCTCTTAGTGTGTCTTTAAATTGAAAGGAATATATCTGTTTAATTTGGGGATCAGCTGTAAGAGAAATTCATCTTGGTGGCCCATACATTCTTTATTTGTGGCACGTGTGTACCACGTTTTATATCATGAGTCCAGCTTTGATGGGGCAGAGATCTGGATCCAGGATCAAATCAACGAGTTCTCCTACTAGATCTAGATCTGTTTCTGGGTCAAAATTCATGCCAGACCAGTTGCTAGATCTGCAGTTGGACATAATTGGGTTGGTGCAGCCTTTGTCTATGGGTTACACAAATATTAGATCACACATGTTGGACATGATCTGTAGTACGACACGAGTTGGTCGGACCCAGACTCTAGTTTTTTTTAATCCATTAATTTTAATATTTGTTTGTTGTGGGTACATGGTCTGTATTGTTCCATGTAAGCTTCTTTCAAGCTTTTGTCACATGCAAATGGAAAGATATGCTTGATTGTATTGAGTGATTGATCCAGCCCACTCATGTTTTGTCCTCTCTCCCCAGTCGGTCGAAGTTCGCCCCCACCCGGCATCATGATGCTCCCTAGAATTTGATCATGTGCAGAACCTGTGCATCACAGCAGCCTCTACTCAAGAGAGATTCATGTATTTCTGGAACAAGGTATTAATTTTAAAGTCCGACTCCTATAAGCTATTAAAAAGGAGTGGAACTCCGCAGTAAGGCCTACGAAACATCCAAGCTGCTTAAAATAAGCACCCTCTCAGTGCTTCGTATATGGCATTATTTCTAAATTTTACTCCAATAGTAATCATAAGATTGATTGTCTGATTAAAAAAATGATTCACAAATCTTATTTATATTCATGAATATAATTTCTCCAAGAAGGTCATTCTTATGGAGAGAGCAACTCTTGCTGGGGCACAACGATTTAGAAGCAAGTACTAGAGGTCAAGTCAAGAATTGGTACACCCTCTTCTTTATCAAAAACTCTTACTAGGGTACAATTTAATGAGGGGTTATAATTTGGAGATGTTTAGTTTGAGCTGTTTGGATTTTGAATAGATGAGCCTTACTTTGGAGTTCCACTCCAGAACTCAGGATTTTCCTAATGATAAGCCGCTTCTTGGGTCAAGGCGCTGTAAAATGGGTATAGAGAAATGCTTGAGAAGTTCAGCTCCGTGTTTGATGAGCTAACATTTGGTGCTTTTGATAGAGGTTTTGTAGGGGTTTCTACTAAATTTCACTCAGATAATGATTGTAGGCAAATCTTTTATTGGAGTGACATTTTGTAAGGCTTTCTATACAGTTAAATATTTATTTTGAACAATTTAGATATTATTAAGTAGAGCCTACTAATTTATACCAACAACAACAAAAAAAAAAAAAAAAAAGTAGTCATCTAATAAGCATTATGATTTCTCACGATTCCGGGTACCTTATAGTTGTAGTTTTTTTTCCTTATTCATTTCCTTTTTTTGTGTGTGTGTGTGTGAGAGAGAGAGAGAGAGGAGGATGCGTGATGCTTTCGTATCCTTGTGTCTTTCACTCTTTTAGTCTAATACAATTTTTAATTTTCTAGTTTTAGATTGAGCGCTCTCTCTCTCTCTCTCTCTCTCTCTCTCTCTCTCTACAATACATTATCATCCTTTTCTCTCTGTATATTAACGGTTTGGTACCCATTGAATGTACGACACAGATGGTTGCTGTATATATTAAATAGATGCTGTACCATGATCTTTATAATAATGATATATAATCTAACACTTCATCTTGGTCATGTGATAATGGGATTTAATAAGGATGACCCCATCATTTTCTAGCTTATGGGACCATATACCTAGAGGATCCAAAAATCTGGGTGGTGGTTGTTTGCAAGTATATCATGTATCGTGTAGCTTGTAACATTCACATCCCCATATATATATATATGTATGATATTATAATACACCATAATAGTCAGGTAGGAAGAATATTGAATATGATCCATCAGGTAGGAAGAATATTGAATATGATCCATCATCCATGTGCAGGCAGCAGGAACTGGGAAGCTTCAGATGATGATAATGGAGTAAGGGAGGAGACCAAAGGGCAAGGCATTTTGGAAGGCTTTTTGACGAATTTAAAATCCCGAGTGTGATAGCTTTTGCATCTGTTCAACCGTGCAGGCATATCACACAGCTAACGAGCACAAAGGTTTTTGTCGGTTGGTGTTGGTGCCTTTCCCCTTTCCTATATATTCTTTCCTTTCCGCCACGTGTGGTTTAACTCCATGCATGGCATTTCCATTTAACTACACGTGCCACTTCTATGCCACACCTTCTCTTCCGTTACTGAATTTTTCACCATACTAATCCCAATCGAGCAGCCCTCCACTGGTAGTAAGGGAGGGACTGCTACTCTTCTAGTGAAACTGCAAGTGCCTTCTGACTAAACTATGAGTTATCAGTGGTTTTGGGCTTTCCAAATTTTTACCTTTAAAGAACTTACATTTGAGATGCATGTCAAAGGTGACTCTTACCACTGATAATGTCTTATCATCCACTGATAATGGCCAACTAGTCCTTCATGATTGAGTGATGTTTGCACCATAATATTATTTTGAATTGTTTAGATTTTTGTCAAGCAGCCAATAATGAGGAGCCTTACTAATTTCCCCTTAGTAAGAGTCCCATAGGATTAGAAGGCTAAATGTACGTAGTGTCCAAAGATGAGCTGCCATCACAGGTGGATAACATTCAATTAACTTAGATTAATTGCATTGGTACCCAAATGGTCGAGTGTTTTAAAAGAGGAACGACGTTTAAGGCTTCCTGGAGGGATTCTGGGCTGCTAGATCCATTGCATTTGTTTTTGAGTTTTGACAATCCACTGATAAAACAGTAGCAAGGTGGAACAATCAGGACAGATCCTTTGTTGTGGTTAATTTATTGGTAGGAAACTTGGGTTCTACATGGGTGTGGGTGTCTGAATAATTATCATGGCAAAAAAAAGTTGAATCAATTTAAAACCCCTTTTATTGAAACTAATTGTGGGATTTGGTTAAACCATTTAAAATGCAATACCAATTAGAGCTTTGAAATATTTTTTCAGGAAAAGGCAAGGAAGACAAAGTTTATATGCCTAGCTAGACACTGCTGAATCTATGAAATGGAAAATTAAATAAGAAAACTAAAGGAGAATAAAATGAAAAAAAAAAAGAAAGAAAGAAAAGAGCTGAATGACTTAAGTTATTGTCGCATATAAAAAACAATCTTCATCTTGCGTCTGTTTCTTTCATGTAATTAAATATACCTAGGAATTTTAGGACACTTTATTTTTATAAGTGCTTAAAATTGAAGGATTGTAGCCAAATGTTAAAAAATGACAATAAAATAATATCCTTTTTAAGAAAATTGATTTAAGTGAAGATGAAAAACAAATACCCTTCAATCATATGAACAGTTTAAATTCAATTTATATCCTCATCTCATATCTTTCACCCTTTGACGTAAATTCCTACATTTCTTACTTGTTTTGTAGTCTTGACCTTAGGATAATTTCACATCAGCCCTAGCTAGCGATAGCTTCAAAAGTTATTTATCCAATTGGTGTCTTGTCTGACTGTTGGCGTTATTAGACCTTGTCCACTGTCCAAGACGCGTGAAGGGCAGAAAAAGACGTCTTATCATTTTAACATCTCTCTGTGGGAGGTGCCTGGGTGGTACATCTAATAATGGGTTAAGAGGCCACCAAGCCCAGCCAACTGTCCAGATGATCAAATAATGGCAGCCCAAATTCCTTGAACGATGGAATTAGTGTGGGGGGACCGCTCACCAAAATGATGTAACACCAATTGATCCATCTGCCTGAATTTGTGGGTTCATCATGAGCCCCACCCTCGAAATGATTAACCAAGGTCAGACCACTCAAGAATGCCCGAATCACCATGAGTCCTCACTCTCAAATAATACAATCAAGGTGAGCAGCAGCTCCATCCAGATAATTATGTAATTCTTGTGGGGCCCACCTAAACCAATTGATAAAAAAGATTATGATGGCCCCATAATCACTTATTGCAGCAATCAAAATGTGCCACGTACCCCACATTACATAATCAAAGTATCTCATCATCATCATCATTAAAAGTCCCGGCCAAACTATATATATAAATATATATGGGGATGATCCTATAAGAGATATCTCTAACCTTATATGAGAGATAATGGTTGCCATTGGATATTGATATGAGAGCCTCTACCCTATCTCATATATATGTATATATATATATATATAAGAGATGATCGTATGAGAGATATCTCTCACCTTATATGAGAGATAAGGGTAGAGACCCTTACATTTAAGATCTTAGCATTGGATATGGATGTCAAGGCCTTTAACCTATCTCATATAAATATAAATATAAATATAAATATGGGAGATGATCCTATGAGAGATATCTCTAACCTTATATGAGATATAAGGGTGGGGGCCCTCACATCCCCCTCACATTTAAGTTTTTTGCATTAGATATGGATGTGAGGGCCCCACCCTTATCTTTCATATAAGGTGAGAGATACCTCTCATACGATCATCTTTCATATATATATATATATATATATATATGTTGGGATCAGCTACTTAAATTTTGTTTCCGCATTCTAATCTATATAGAGTCAAATCCTCATGTAGAATGCACTTATTCAGATCTATCATTACTATTTTCATCTATAATACCCTATCGTTTCTCTTTATTGGATAATGAAATCATGATCAACCTTCCCTAAATAATTTAATAAGGTGGATCCTCATCAACTTAATAATGAAATAAACTCAAAATAGGATCCACAGTCCATGGTGGGTCACGAAAATAATGAACGAATCAAGGTTGACCCACATGAAAGATGTAATAAATTTAGGACCCAGAGTCATTCCATCCATCATTCAGGTGGATATAGAGCAACAGTAGGGTTACAAGGGTATGGGGCCTATGGTCTCACCACGCTTCGAAAGCAAGGGAGTGGAGTGTCGGCCATCGTGCTGTGATTCCTTGCTTAGGTTGGTGGCCTCACCAGGATTGCTTTGCTTTGTTTAGGGGTAAGGCCCACTATAATATTATCCTTGACAAGTCGGCTCCATTATGATTTCATCCCTTAAAATGATGGACCACATAATTCTATGGGTCTGTTACGTGGTATGAAATTGAAAAGTCCCGGTCACCATCCTTACCCAAAAAGAAATTGAAATATCACATATGCTATTTTCACCAATTAGTTGTCAATATGGCATGACTTCCAATATTTCAAATGAGGCAATTCTTGCAAACCAGAGTTGCTCAGTTGGTGAGCAGCCTTCAATATGAGGCCCTTTTGTGAATATAAATATAGGATACACCTTTAGAAATTATAATATGGTACAACCTTTAAAAATTAGAATATGGAGCTTATTTTCATAAGATTTACAAGGTGCGTCTCCCTTTTGTAATTGTGACCATGTGACTCATATTTATGAATTACAGAGTGGATTCACATTTTTTGTGATTGTGGAAAATGGCCCACCTTTAAAAATTACATTGTGGTGCTCATCTTTAAAAATTAGAACATGAGGGCAACACATTCATAAGATTTACAATGTGGGAGCAACTTTATAGGGATTATAATATGAGACCATCTTTTTGGTTGATTGTGAACATGGGACCCACTTTTAAAAATTACAATGTGGTAACCACCTTTAGACATCTGAAAATGGGGCTATATTCATAGGATTCACAATGTGGGCCCATATTCATAGGTTTTACAATGTGACTCCACCTTTTGTGATTTTAATCATATGACCCACCTTTAAGAAATATAAAGTTGATCCGCCTTTTCTATGATTGTGGATATGAGACCCGCCTCTAGAAATTATAACATGATGCCCACATTTAGAAATCAGAAGATGACTCATATTCAAAGGGCCTATAATGTGGTCCCACCATTATAGGAATTATAATATGAACCCACCTTTATTGATTGTAATCATGCGACCCACCTTTAGGAATTATAAAGTGAGGCCACCTTCTTTTTAAGTTTGTGAACATGGGCTTATCTTTAGAATAAGTGAGAGAATTTAGATGACATTTTTTACAAGTCAAGAGATAAGTAAAAAACAACTATACTGGTCAATTAAGAAACAATTGTGCCAGCAAGTTATTTAAAAAAAAAAATTGTTCAAACTTTCTTATGCTAGCGGGTTAAGATTTTGAGATTCCTTTTTGTGATATCAAGATTCAAAACAGTGATTTATACATACCAAATATATTTTCCACATCCTTATCTTGTGGGAACATGGGAACATCTGAATGGCTCGATGCCAAACAAACCCTTATTATCTTAAATCTCCATAGATGCAAAGTAATTTGAGGGGAAAAACACTCCCGGCCTATAAATTTAGTTTCTTACATTTTTGTGGACCTACAAACCTTGATCCAAACCATTCAATATTCTTATATTAATGATAAGCACAAAGATGTATAGTTTCATATCTTGAATCTTCATAGATTTTAGAAAGCTAATCTAAAGCCGTTGAATGCATTCATATACTAATACAAAATATGTTACATCGACAAACATAACATTGTGTTTCACATGAGTTAACAATTAACCCATATAATTATGGGGAATTTTCCAAAACGCCTATTGTAAAAATGTCTTTTTTTCTGCCTCTCTCTTTTTCTTTTTTCTTTTTTTCATGAAGCCAACCTTGAGTCAATCTAGTCTTTTTACGTATACTACAATCCCCAATGAATAGTGACAGGTCCAAATTGAACGGTCATCAATTTTTCCTCACCATTTGAATGAAATAATAATAAAATTATGCCTTCAAATCATTAAGTTTTATGGTCATTGATAAAAGGGTTAAGGTGATTTTATGGAATCGAGATTTTATATAGAGTTCTATCTCATAGAGATTTTTCCCTCCAATAAACTTCTATGATTATTATACATCCTAAGGGCCCGTTTGGTAATTTTACTTGTAAAGTCAAGTAAAGTAAAGTAAAGTTAAGCATAAAATCTAAATCACTTCAATTCAAAACTCACTCCTCCTTTCTAAAAGAAAAATAAAAAAGCAACTACCATTATTCACTAAAAGATAAAAAAACTCCATTTCCCCATACAAAAAGTCAAAGCATTCCATCCTAAACAACTAAAAATAAAATACCATCATAACTCACTTATATTTTATTCTTTCTTTTCATTTCACTTTACTCCACTTTATTTTAAAAGTAAAACGCCAAACGGGCCCTAATGGACATAACTAGGAGGGGGGGTTCTACATAGGGCTCCCAGTAATTATAATCTTCCTCTCACCCCAAATATTTATAGGCATTATTATTACAGGGCGTGGCTGGAGCTGGTTAACAAACAAAAGAGACAGCTCCCAACTTGCAGCTCCCATCCAACGTTCGTAATTTGAAGGAAAGCGATGTGCTGATTTCTTAGAGCCAGAGGCCCCCCTCTGTTTACTCTTCCAATGGAGAGAGAGAGAGAGAGAGAGAGAGAGAGGGGCAAACATTACAGCCTGTCATCGATAAAAAAACAGCTTGGCGTTCAACACCATCCCCTACACTCTACGAACCACCTCCTCTCACTACACGCCAACATTTCATCTCCCACCCCAACCTGAGTCTGACCCTCCTCTCCTTCCTACGTGGCACCAATGCCACTCACTACCACGTCATCATACAATGACAATAATAATACAAACATCGCTCTCCCTCCCTCCCTCTATAAAACCTCCCCCATCTCCTTCCATTCTCAAGAAAACAAAAAATCATTCTCAGAGAGAAAACGAGAGAACATTTCCTAGGAAATGGGTATTTGCTGCTCGTCCGAGTCGACGTCGGTTGCGACCGCAAAGCTCATTCTCCAAGATGGGAAGCTGCAGGAGTTCCCATATCCGGTTAAGGTCTCGCACGTGCTGCAGAAGGACCCCACGTGCTTCATATGCAACTCCGACGAGATGGACTTCGACGACATCCTCTCGGCGATCAACGCCGACGAGGAGCTGCAGCCGGGCCAGCTCTATTTTGCGCTGCCGCTGAGTAGATTGAAGCAGCCTCTACAGGCGGAGGAGATGGCGGCATTGGCGGTGAAGGCTAGCTCTGCTTTGAAAGAGAGAGAGGAGAAGTGCGGCTGCCGGAGGAGTCGGGCGGTGGCTCCGGAGGGGCTTAGAAAGAGGGATGAGGGTCGGGAGAATGAGGGTTGTGGGGTGGTGGTGGTTAAGAGGAAGAGACCGGGGAGGGGCAGTGGTCGTAAATATGAGGTGATGTTGAGTGCCATTCCGGAATAAGAAAAAAAAAAAAAAAAAAGGAATGGAAGCATTACTTCACCTCTTCTCTGTTCTTTGTTTTCCAATTTTTTCCCCTGGTTGTACATATTGGAATTTTGAAGAGCTCCATTGTTCATAAGTAAAAAAAAAAGATGAACGTAATCGATCTTAGAACTCCTTCTCTTGTTGTATTTTTCATGTTTTATTTTTTTGGGTGTCTTAGAACATATCCGATCAAAGATTTCTTCATGAAACAATGGGAATACCTCGAGCACGAATATACGATTTGAGATATATCATTTATTCATTTATCCAACATCCATACATCATGTCTTCCTCGTTTTCCTATGATCACTACAACCACATCTACATATTTCATGAAAATGACGTCGTCACGAAAGTAGGAAACGAATTATCTTAAGGCCCTGGTTCTTTAGTGAAATTTCTGTTAGGAATTCACCATGTTCCGAAATATCTTGACATGATGTGACTGGTTGTCCCCTACGATTTCTGAATTCATACTTCTTTACAAACATTTCTGAATTTCAGCAACAAGAAAGTTCTCTTTTGACATTTGGAAATTTAAAAATTTCACTCCCTTTGTATTTTGGGGGAATTCCTGGATGCTCAAGCACAAATGAGGATCTAAAAATTCCACTATGTCTGAGAACTCCTGAAATTTTAGCAAAGAAACATACCCTAAAACAAAAGGATTAAAAGTAAGGCCAGTTTGTTTATATTAAAGGCATGATAATACATATAATTCAAATATATTATAAAAAATCATTTCTAGTGGTTTTCTAGTTACTATTTATACTAATACCTTGAGGTTTTGGTAGGATCAGTCAGCCGAGGAACAACCCATCATGAGTTTGGTGGTGCGGTATCTATAAAATGTAGGTTGACGAGATTTCAACGCGGAAGTGTTAAAAAAAGGGGGGTTCCACTTTGGGGTGCATTTAAAAGTATTGTACCGTGGTTTTGGTACGAGTGGTTAGCTTGATTAAATTTAATATTTACAACATAGTTAAAAGTAAAAATCAAAAAATGTTTTAATTTTATTTTAAAAATATTATTTGATATTTCTTAAATTTAATTTAACTATTATTTTATAGTTCATATATATTCAATATTCATGTATTTTAATGCAAACAAGCAAAGTTGAAATACCTCTACATTGATGAAAAAAGAAAGACATTTGTGCGTAGTTTAGATGGAAATCTGTGGATGTTTTGGGGGCGGTTTTACGTGCAAGAGAAGGGTATGAGAGAGATAATGAGATGCGATTGGCATTTGACAGTGAAGAGGACCAACTGCAGTGCCAGCGAAAAGCACGCGGTTGGTCTGAGAGAGAGAGAAATGTTACTGAGTGGCAACAGCTGGAGCGCAGACTCTGGAATACGATCCGTTGCTTTCGAGCTGCCTTTATGTTATTTCTAGGAAGAAAGCTAGTCTCCGGGATTCTACTTTCTACTATGCAACTTGCAGTGGCCTCCAATGGACCCTCGTGACAAAGACAAAAGTCACGGTAAAGTAAAAACGAGATGGGAGAGATAAAATGGAGAGGAGGAGTGGAAATAATGAGTTGGGGACCACCTACCCAAATTCATTGGATTTTTCTGCAAGGTAAAAAGGTATTAGTCACGTGTGTGGACTGTGGGGTGTGATAATATGTTGATTGGTGTAGATGACTTCCAAGAAGCTGATGGGATTATGGAAAGGTGGGCCATACTGATTCACATTTGGTTGGGATTGTAGATCCCACCGGAGCCACATATGACACATATGACAACTTACCATTCATCTACAACAGGCAAATGCCGCTTTCTTGTAGCCTATCTTTGGATCTTTGGATTTTTCCTCGGAACGTGCCTAGTGGGATCGAATACAGCTATATATAGATAATACTTAACCCAAATTAGGTCCCACTAGTAAGGGGTATGTGAGCCTGCCATGGTCGTTTTCATTTTTAACATCTATTTTTTTCTTTCTCCTGATAGTTAATTGTATGGAGTTCTAATAAATGGCTCACAAATCCTGATGATATTTGATTGAGCCAGTGGTGTGACCAACATGCAACATATCCACTTTTGATCAACTCATAAATTAGTCGCATCGATGGGTTTGATGATGCATTTACTTGGGCACCAATTAAAACGGTTTATATTCATCTCGCCTTAATTAGCTATGACCATGCACATTCCTGATAATCTTATTGTTATCAAGGTGGAAGTTGATCACATAGTAAAAAAATTAGTTTTACCACTTCAAATTGATCCATGGTATTCTTCCGAGAAAGCAATATTGGATCATATATAATTTCAGAAACATCAGGGATTACTTTTAATTACCCAAAGCCTCAACATAAAATTGTAGAATTACTCTTTTGGCAATGCCCCTTTGAAAATCTGCTACTGAAAACATTTGATGAGGGCCGAAGTCTTCAGTGAGGCTTCATCAGATACATAATTTATTGGTGGAGAGACAGAGAGAGGGAGGAAATTGGAGAAAATGATGGATCATGATCCGGATAGGACCAAGGAATTGGGAAGATCCATTCATGCGTTGGTTACATACATACTGCCCAACAAACTACAAGAAAGTCTCTTTCAACAGTCACCGTAGGGGAGTTGTCATCATTAATAAATGGAGAGAAGTGAATCATCTGCAGCTCAAAACCACACGAACTCTTTTCAATTTCGATAGACACAATCATCCTTACTTCCCTCCCTCTAGTAACTAGTTAGAAGCTAAATAATATTAGTAATATAAGCAAATGGGTCAAGCCCTGCTGGCCGTTCAGTAAATTTATTCACATCAATAAAGTGTCCAGCCCATTAGAAGCCCAGCCAATTAAAATATCAGGTCTTAATCACATTATTAATCATATTCACAATATTACAGTAGGACTAGCTATCATCAGGGTAAATTTAGAGTCTTTTCATTTGGTGTAGAAGCATTTATTTTGAGCCATTTGTACTTTTAATAGGTGAGTCCCCCGATTACTTCTACTCCGTCCACCCACAGGTCCTCGGAGTGAGACACTCGAGACAAGGATTTCACAACAGTGGGTTACTTGTATCAGTTGTCTTTAAACTCTATTCATCCATAGTGGTGACGTGAGTAACTTGGCTGGCATCAAGTTGAGTAATCTGAGCAGTTTGGCAGTACTCTTTGATAGGCTTGTCAGACCCACTCAACTTGATGCCCTTTGGTCCGAGTCGACTGCCTTGAGTTTTCAGAAGATTCAGTCAGAGTAATTGACACCGTGCCCTCTGAGCCAAGTTGAGTCAAATCAGCCAAATCAGGATGAGTCTAGAACTCTATATTAGTTTTAGAACTGTAGTTCCAACTGGCACTCACCCACAATCACAGATTGCATACCAAATAATACCTCTGTTGGGAAAAAAAAAACCAAGAAATTAAAAAAATGTTAAAAAATCCTCTCAAATCTCACCAAGCCAAGCATGGTCTACTTAGTTCCATTTTTTCATTTATTATGATCCTCCTTCGCCTTCTGTTTTCTCAACAAACAAATTGTCCACTTTATATAACTAAGTTCTTTCCCTTTACTTGATTAGATTTTATATGTATAATTTTTAAGTTATGGGAGACAAAAACTGGAGATATGTTATATATAACGAATATAGGAATGCATTTTTAAGGAGTGTGGGGTAGTCAGTATCAGGCTGAGAGAATCTATTTTGTAGTTTCTGGACAGACTGTTTGTGGGTTCCATCATTATAAGCTCCACTGCTCCGGTCTTCATAACATGTGAATGAATTCTCTTCTTGGGGAAGGTTTTCCCCTTCAACCTGGCAAGAAGAGTCCAATCTACTCAACAGTAGAATGTGTGTGGATCTTTGGATACTTAACCCAAATAGAGAATAAATCCTGATCAAACTATTAAATGGGCCTAATATCAGATTCATGCTCCCAATTTCCTTCTTCATGTGTGCATAGGTGATTGTCTAGTGGATGCCTTTGATCTTCATTTTCTTTACCATGTTGGGCCTCTTTGTTTACCTAGAATTAATGCATTTGAACCGATTATACAAAAAATAAAAAAAATAAAAAAAAAATCATTTGAACTAAATATATAAGATTCTATAGTCAAATGGGCTCCACCCAAGAAATCTTAAAGAGCTTAGGGGTGAAGGATATGAGGTGGAAATATATGTGTGTTGGGTTATTGTCATGTATTCCGATTTGGCCGGGTTGGTTCGCCTGGGTTAGTTAGGACTCGGGTTTCGGATTAGGGGTATTTCGGTTAATGTACATGGTTTTTTTTCCCTAACTAATAAAGTGGGGATTTTATAAATATATACATATATATATATATATATATATATTTATATGATGTTATATGTAACCCTAGACTTTGAGAGATTGAAATAGTGGAGAAGTTCTCTTTCCCGTCAACTTAAGCAATCTTGTTAAATCACGTAAATCTTTTCATGTTCTTTATGTGATTACTTGATAGTTTGAGTATACTAGCAAAACCCCGTGCTATGTACGGACCACAGAACCATCAAATACACAGACTTATACGAATTAATTTTATTAAATTGATTAATTAGTAAACTTTTGAGTCCTTCTTTTTGTTGCTAATTTGATATTTATGTGTTTTTTAAGATGTTTTATTCTTTACATAAGGTGTAAATGGAGTTTGATGAAGCCCGAGCAAGTGTAAAAAAATAAAATAAAAGACATATTCTGGCCTAAATTAGGCTGCATTCTGGCCTGATTTAGGCTTGTAATTCAGGCTTAATCTTTGCCTATTTTTTCACCCATAAATTTAAACTGGTTTAGAATTATAAGTATGGACTAATTCTGGACTGACTTAAATCTGTAATTCTTGCCTGATTTGGACTGCCATTCTGGCCTAAATTAGACCCATAATTCTGGCCTGAATTTTTACCCAAATTTTGGCTTTAAGTATACCAAATATTTTATCTTGAATTAGACCCTAATATGGCCAGATTTAGACCAAAAAATCTGGCCTAGTTTAAACCCAATATTCTATCTTAAATTAGACCCAAGTTCTCGTCTAATTTACACAAAAAAAAATCTAGCATAGTTTAGACCCAATATTTTTTCTTAAATTAGACCCAAAATCTGGCCTTATTTAGGCCCAAAATTTGGCATGAATTAGACCCAATATCTTTGTCATGAATGAGTTTAAACTCTAGCCAATTTCAAGCCCTTTCATGCCAATAATGAGAGAGTTTACTAAGGAAAATCTGAGCAAATTGTAACCTAATAATGAGACAGTTTGCAATTATAGTTTGAGGTAAAACCCATTTAGAGAATCCAATTTGGGCTAAGTTGTAACCCATTTGTAATCCCACCATAAACCAATGTAGACAATCAAGCTAACATCTTAATCCATTCTCTTCTTGGATAAATTCAACACATTTGTTGAAAACCCAATAAATTTAGTGTTTTGATTGAATCGAGGTTATAGGTTCCGGGTACATGTTTAGTGAAGCCCAACTTGTATGTCTGATATAACCCGATTTATTTTTGGCTCGGGTCATTAATTCTAGGAATTTTTTTTTTATATTCATTTTTGGAGATGGGTCCATATATTTTACATTATTATTCATTGTGGTGCTTTTTAGTCCTCTCCCTCCCTTTTTTTCTTTATCCTCAATTTTTTTTTGTTCACCACATCATTGATGTCTTCATCACTTTCTTTTTCTTATTATTCTTCTATCTTCATTTTTTTTCTGTGGACCTTACAACTTGACATTAATGTTTCATATTATTATTATTATTATTATTATTATTTTGTTATAGAACCTTGAAAGACACCTTCAAATGTCATTTAATATAGTCCTTTTTTGTGTTTATTATTTAAGTTTGGAATCTTTTGTCTTGCTTAATTTTTTATTTTTTTTTCTCTTGGTTTTTCGCCCCGGTCATTTAAGTTTTCAATAATTTCCTATTTTTTATGTTCATTTTTTGGGATCATTTTTTAAATTCATTTTTGTGCTTCTCTCTCCTCCTTTGGATTTCTCACTGTCTCTTCTGGTAACTGCTCAAACAGTTAAAGGAATAGGAAGTGCTCGGCTAGAGAAAGAAGAGATGAGAAGTGGGAATAGATCCTATTTTTTATGAGGCTGCCACGTAGGAGAGAGAATGAATGAGGATAGATGGATGAGAGTTTGAAGGCATGTAGTTAATCGAAGAACAACCACATTCCTTTAGATATATAAATTTGTGCATCCTGTGGACTGTATACTTCACGTATTTTTCTGCTGCGCCACTTTCCCAACAATATGCAACCTCACTTCCCTAAGATTTGAATTACCAAGGTGGCGGCTGGGTATTCATTTCCTACCTCTCTTACATTCATTTTCTACTGGAGGGGAGATAATCAAATGATCATGTTTAAAATTTGACATTTATTTTTCAGTTTAAACTATTTTTAGAAATAGAAATCTTACAATTCCTATGTTTTTAATTACCTAAACCGAATAAACCCTAAGTAATAAGAGAGGAGATCGCCTTTTTTCTCAATCACCATCTCACACACATATAAAGAACGAAGAATTCGATTTTTTAAAAGGTTTATTAATCCTTGGGATTCATTTGTCTTTTATGCATGGTTTATTAAAATAAGATATAAATATGAAAAATTTTTGTATACAAATTTTATATATGTGAAATTTACACATGTGAAACACATTAAACACATTGCCATATTTGTTTGGACTCGCCATTTTCATATTAATAAATATCGAATGGTTTAGACTACATATGTATAATTTTCTTATATCTTAAAACATATGAAGATTTAAGACATGAAACTAATGTTTTCAAATTCAAATGGTCAATAAAATTTTGGAACAATTTGGATTAAAACTTTGGAGCAAAGAAGATTGGACGAAAAATGGTCCCATTCACACTAATATTCCACCCTTGATTTACACATGCATGTATGTAAATAGATGTCTGCATGCATAAGCATTATGCATGTGTTACATACGTAAACGGTATGTAACACGGGGTTAAACAAATGACCCGTTGACTTTTCAAAGAATTATTGATAAAAATTCTACAGCTATATGTACTTTTAGCATATAACTTGGAATCTTAACCAAAAAAGAAAAAGAAAAAAAAAAAAAAAAAAGAAAGAAAGAAAGAAAGAAAGAAACCTTGAAAACTTAGAAGATCTCTTTATTTGGATATATAAATTAAAAAACTAATATTGAGATCACTTTGTATATATAAATCACAAAACCAATATTGACAGATAACATACTAATATTAATAGCCAAATACAGTTAGATGTAAAACCTAAATATATCAGTTGATGATCCAACCACAATCCCAAACATTGGTTGACCCAGGTTTTCACTTGGGCAGTGTGGGCAATGGTCAAGTTAAAAAGTTAAATAATAAAATAAAATTTTTAATGTATTATTTAGAAATTTTCTCGAATTTCGTGGGTGTGACCACTTAGGTCCGCTCTAATCACGGATGGAATCTATACACTAATATTAATGGCAAATACACTTAGATGTCAAATCTAGATATTTCAATTGATCCAACCACTACCCCAAAGATGGGATGGGATCTATTTTGGTTGGCGCACACAAGATTAACTCATTCTTTATAGATAAAAATCAATCTCAAATACCTAAAAATGTTGACTTTTACCAAAACGTTTTACAACTTAGAATGCATGCCACGTCAGCATTGAGCTTTCTCAATTTAGTCAGCGGGTGTAAAGTCAAGCTTATGCAATGTGATGAAGTTTGTTGTCGTGTACATATCAATACATTCAAGTATTCAACATCAATTTCAAAGTTCGTTATTTGGTAATCTGGGAAACACGTTTTTCACTAATATTAGTAATAAAAGGTAGATGATTTTATAAAAAAAAATAACCTTTAAGTGGCCACTTCACCAAACGTGGAACTTTAGCCAGTAGTGCACCAAACAAAGAATCCGTACAGAGAAAATAACTTTTATTATTTTATTTTTTTTTGTGGTCGCATTCGACATTCATTTTCTATGTTAAGGGTTGACTACAACCCTTGCTATAACAAGTGAGGGTCGCATTCGACCCTGAGTAGGTATAACCTCTTCATCTTTTCCTTTCTTCGCCGAGTGTTCGATTAAAGGAAGAGACGGCTGGAAAATCTGCCACTTGAAGGGTTGTTGTTATTTATTTTTATTTTTTTTTTGTAAATTTCTCATAGAGGATTCCTCCGGAAAAAGCTCTTGCAATTTCAAATCCAAATTTCTAGCATGCTATGGTTTTGTGCAACATCACATGAAACATATTTTGTTAAAATGGAAGAATGGATTGGAGGAGCAACTCAAAAGCTAAGATCCACGCTCATTTGTGCTTTGGGCAAAACAAATCATGCCCTTACAAGAAGATACCAATGGCCCAAAATAAAAGATGCTACCAACAAAAAAACCAGAGATGAGGAAGAGAACATGACACTAACAGTTCACATGACACACAACCAATCGACAACATTTATTAGAGACCGAACCTTTCTTAAATTGACCAACCCACAAACAATATTTTTAGGGCCAATTGGCAGTTTACTAGATTAGATCTTCCGGCCATCTCTATCTTTAATCGAAAACACAAACACTCGAGGAAGAAGGAAGAAGATGAACAGGTTATGCCTGCTCAGGGTCGAATGCGACCCTCACTTGTTATAGCGAGGATTGCAGTTGACCCTCAACATAGAAAATGAAAGTCTAATGCCATCGAAAAAAAAATTGTGAAAAGTTAATTTTTCTGTACGAATTCCCTGTTTTGAGCACTACTAGCTAAAATTTTTTATTTAGTGCAATGGCCACTTAAAGTCAGTTTTTTGGTAAAATCCCCTAAAAGTTAAACTTCATTATTAAAAATGTCAAATGCTTTATCATCAGCCGGTGAATATATCTTGCATTCACATTTTCAAGTCCAATCTCTCTCACTCACGTTGAGAACATCTCCATCATCCCAATTCGTAGAAGGTACGTATCTTGGTCATTCATTTTCTAGAAAGCTCAGAAAAGTAGAAAGAAGATGGCAATAAAAAAAAGTGCACTCTCAGAAACTTCTCGGACTCTTCGCTTTCCACATTGAAAAGGCCGTGGACCATTCAAGTTGGAAGAAATAACTGCAGAAACTGTTTCACGGGATTTTTGTTTCCTTTTTACCTTAACATTGTTGACCATGATACTTTCTGGAAGGAATGTTCAAACATCCAAGGATATGAGGGTTTTCTTTCCTGATGATTTTATTTTCCGAGGAAAGGAGATGTTGGAAATGGGTTTCTTTCAATTTCTGTAGTACACTTAATGAATGGGACTGGTCATGTTTGCTAATTGAATGTTTGTTATTTTGTACTAATTTATACATCTAAGACTTGCCCGAGGTATTTGGCATGGTCGAAAAGTAGAGGACAAGGTGAAAAACTCGGTCCTTTGAATCTAATATTTAGTGCAAATCTTGACTTTTCTGGGTTTAATCAGGACTTTGCCGTGTCTCAAAGCAACTTTTCAACTTGGGCAGAAGTCATTTCAGCCATCCCATGTGTTCTACCTTTTGCACTATTACCATACTAATTCCGGTCTTCAGATATAAAAATCTAAAGACCAAACCAGGAAAGGGGAAGGAAAAGGTTGGTTCCAGTTTGGGTCTTTTGGGTACATGGGTATTGTGGAGATGCGTAATTTCATGTGTCCCTAAAACTGTGCCCCACTCGTGACTCGTCTGATGGACCAAAAATTCAAGCGCATGCAAGTGCAACATGTGGGCCTTGAAATAATTCATGCCAACATTACTCTGTTATTAAATAATATATTATATTCTATTTATGTAATATGATATTCAAGTGAGGTGCGTGTAATTGAATTTTTAAAAATCGGATTTCTAAAAGTTGTTAAAATTAAAAAAATAAAGGAGACTGTTAAAATATGACCATCAAATACGATCTCAGTACTGTTTCAAAAAATACAATCTCAGAATGAAAAAATTGAATTAAGAGGAAATGAGATGAATACCTAGCCATTATCTGATCAGTCAAACCATAGAAAATAGGTCAGTCAACAGTTGAGACCTGAGATATCATATAATGCTTTCTAGGTCGGGTCCAATTAGATACCGGACTTTATCCTATCCATTTATAAAATTACAACTTCCGTTCTAATCCTTGTCACCCTTGATTTTTTTTTGCTGAAGGGTGTTTGGCCTCTTTTGAGAACTGACTATTTTTTCGGGAACCTTAAGTCCCCACTTGCTTATGCATCGGGTATATAAGGCTTTTGAATGTACAAATGACCTCAAGGAGAGACCGTGGGTTTGAACCTCACCATCTTATTCCTGAGTTATGGTCCTCAGCGTGGTTTGAATCCCCTTACCCTTTTCAAAGTTCATATCATAAATTATTTTTTCCTCTTCTATTGTTTTGGGAACCAACTACCATCCAAAACACGTTCTTACATAAAAGCCGTTGATTTGGGTACCATACAGAACAAGTCTTACATCAATGGGGACGTTCAGTTTGTTCTAGAAAATGACCTCGACTTTGACGATCGTCTCCTCTTCCTCTCTCTATAAAATTAAATATTACTAGTCTTCTCCCCTCCTTAAACACCCTCTTCCAGTACTCTCTCTCTCTCTCTCTGAAGCCAAAAGACAGAAGATAGAGATGGGAAACTGCGCATCTCAACAAACAACAGGGCGAAGAAAAAGCATATCCTCCACAGCCAAGGTAATCCACATGGACGGAAAACTCGAGGAGTTCAAGCAGCCAATCAAAGCCCATCACATCATCTCAGAGAACCCCAAGTGCTTCCTCTGCAGCTCCGAGTCTATGCTCCTAGACTCGGTCGTTCCTCAGATGAAGGAGGATGAAGAGCTACAGCTTGGCCAGATTTATTTCCTGATGCCCCTCAAATTCTCCCTAAGTCTCCTCTCTCTCCCTGACCTTTGCGCCCTTGCCATCAAAGCTAGCGCTGCCCTCCCTTCACTTCCCCACCAATCCCGACCTTCACAAAACTCATGTCAGAATTTTTAAAATGGTTAATGAATTGTCGTTGTTGTCCATCTTTTCTACTTAATTTTAAGCTGGATCCTGGCTATATTAATTTCCTTATTGCCTTGCTTTATTGTATACTTAATTGAGTTAGAATGTTTGAATGTAATGAAAAAATGTCAAACTGTGACGTCGTCTTAAAGTAAAACCCAATAATCTCCCATCTTCATTTTCATAATTAACGTTATGGGAATGTGTCTATTTTAACTATCCCAACTACTAAATGGGCCGGGGGTGGGGAGACAATTCTATTTAATTGGTTGGTTGAGCCATTTAAAGACGAGTGGTCACTACCTGTAACTACATGATTGATGAATCTAGGTGTTAGGTTGTGGGCTACTTTCGGTTTAAATGTTAGGTCAGATTAACTGAACCTAATGAAACTGGGGCAAACTTTGGCCTAACCCTAGCCATTTGCAAATTATATTCCCAAGCAGACTAACCTATCTTGTCAGCTCCCATATGAGGATAGAGTTTTTTGTTTTTCTATATACCCCGCTAGGCTTTATAGAATTTTCAAATAGTCCCTATGGTTTCAGTATTTTTGTATACCCCTGCCATTTTATTTTAATCCCTTCCATGTCTCCAAAATCACTAGTCGTAACGAAAAAAGGCAACCACCAAAAGATTTGTATTAATTTTTCTCTAAAAATGACAACGTTGCCCTTAAATTCATTAAATAAAGATAACTATGTTATTATTTATAAAGATACCATTATTTTATCCCAAGTCCCAATAGCCTCTCATTAAACTCTCCCATGCACATGAAGCCTAATCATGTATTTGGAATCTTCATCAATCTAATCGGGGGTTGTGTATGGATTGGGTCAATTATAACTAATTATAAGAAGTATAAGTGCTGATTGTCACTGTGATCAATTTGGATTTAATGAAATGGGCCCCATATAGATGAAAATGGATTTATGTAGGGTTAGTTTCTCCCACTAAATGTACTACAGTAATTTTTAAAATTACAAGCTTTAAAGAAAAATAAATTCAAACTTTTGAAAATATGCATATATGGATAAAGAGAGGGGAAAAAAGTATCATTTTACTCTAAAAAACCTACAGTGACTGTGGGGCTACTGATTTTAGGACATGGAAGGCATTAAAATTAAACGAAAGGTGAGTATATATAAATATTGAAATCACAGGAGCTTATTTACAAACCCTAAAGACCTTAGGGGGTATATACAAAAAACTCATGATAGTATTCGTAGTGTGTTGGGTGAAAATGGAAAAGGTGGGTTGGGTAAAAATGAAATTTTCAAGAATAGAAAATTTTCCGTAGCACCTTTTCTTGCCCCATTGCGCATTTTGCAAGGGGAGCCCCACCTCATATCTATCTATTCATGCACAATTACCCTTCTTGAATTGGCACCCTCCAAAAATAACATTAATCCAGACAATAGACTCTGTTGGATTTTTCAGAATATGTTTGCATAGTTTATGGCTGTTGTATCTTGTGGACCTATAAAAGTTGAGAGTTGGGATCAATTGGATGAGTCTGAAATTTCAAATGCATCTAACTGGCGCCATCTTAACCTTTTCATCACTTACTGCCACATTTGGTCATATAGATTCAAGAAGTTGTCATTTCCAAAGAGAATGTAGGGAGTTGTGTAGCCTCCTTCTTTAAGAATAAGTATTTATTTGGCATTGACAACAATGAGATCCGAATGATAAGAGACAAAGGCCCTTGTTTTTGTTGATGAAAGATATTCTTTAGTATCTTTCAATGACGTTCTATGTTCAATAATAACTTTTAATAAAGAAGAACAAGTACTAGAGGCAAAGGAACTCACTTGGAGGAATCGTTAAAAATAAACCGTTCACATTAATATTTAATATAGGAAAGATTTCAGCAGGGCATGAGACTTTTGATCATTTTCAGAAAAGTAAATGAAGATTTGAATATTCAAAAAATATATAAAAGGTTTCACGATTCTTTCAATCAAGTCCTCTATTTAATAAATCATTGAAGAGAAATGACCAAGTTCAACCTAAATGACTTAGCGGGACCCACTTCAACAATCTTTCTGCATCCATGGTTAAAAAGGCGGATTTGAAATGACTAAAAAACTAGATTCATTAAATGATTATGATCATCAAAATCAAAATGACCAATCATAGGGAGGAAAGCGGTATAACCCTTTTGTGGAAAAAAATGGGCACTTGATTGAAAGAACTGTGGAAAAAAATTATATTTTTTCAAATATGCAAATCTTCATGTATTTTTTGAAAATGAGCTAAAAGTTTCATACTTTTTTTTAGAATCTTCTTTTAATATAAAAGGGGAAAGGGAAAAGTGCTGCTTTTAATTTCACATCTTCCGATACTTTTGTTGCAGAGCTGAAACATTTGCATGGCCTTCCCTGGTATAATTGGTGAAAACATTAGGGCAAGTTTGTGCAATAGCCTTACCATGTAAACACCGTAGAAAAGCGGAATATTTTCCCATGCTTGGAAACATTTTTAAGCATTTGCTGCAAACACATTTTGTGGGGAAGGCGTGGAATCTTTCATGATTCCTCATTGAAGTTTTAGAATGGGTAATTGAAGTGTTTCCCACAAGGGTGTTTAAGAAAAAGAAAGTTTCGTGGAAAATAGAAAGTCCAAGTGACACAAAAATTCCCTCAACGGCCATTAGTTTAGAGAAAATTTTGACAGTAACATAAGTCACTAGAGTTTCTTAATTGATTAATGTTGAAATTTTGAAAACTAATCTTTTGAAATATAAATTTAGCCTTTGAAATTCTCCAAATTATCATTCTCAAGGTGCATTTACGTCAGAGAATTTGAGAAATCCAAGTAGAATTTGACAGACTGAAAAGGCCAAAAATGGCATTTCAAAATATTTGAGCTTATAAAATCCTATAAACAATCATAAGAGAAATTTCAAATTCTCTGTAAACATTAACTGATATCAATAAACAATCATAAGGGAAATTTCAAATTCCCTCTAAAAATTAACTGATATCCCTATAAAAAATCCCCAAACATAGAGAAATTCTGTCAGAATTTCCTTCAATTTCAAACCAGTTACAGCGGCCGCGGTGGCATGTGGATCGGCATAAATGAACAGAAACACCAATGAGCTGCTTGTGGAATTGGAGGATCTTGAAGGATGTGGGGCTTCTTTGCCCTGGTGGGCAGTCATGGTTGGCAGGTGGAGCTCGGATCCCTGGCGGGCAATCATTGAAACAAGGAAATACTGTTTTAGCCCATCAACATCTACTTACATGTTTAAAATAAAGAGATTTTTATACGAATGGCAAATGTGGATAGACTAAAACAGTATTTGCCTCTTTCGATCTGGGCTCCAGGTTGTAGACATCCAAACCGTACTATATGGTGCCAACGTGTACGACCCTTGGCACCGGAAAACACTCCTGGCCCTGGGCTCTCCGCAATGTCAGCTGCTTGGGCGATGTCGGTTGACAGGTGAGGCCTAATAACTTTTGGTGCGTGAGGGATAAGAGCAACATTTGTTTGGCCTCTTTTTGCTGCTGTAGGCCACAACTTTTATGGTTGCAGCGACAAACAGTGGCATGCGGATCCGCGTGCATGAGCCCAAGTGATAATGCCACCTTTCCTCACCCAGAGTCTCTTCACATCACCTGAGTTTTCCATTACCTCACCCGAGGCCACATGAGGTCCAGCCCAGCCTAGCTGGGGTGAAAGAAAAAAAAAAAAAAAGGAAGATCTTAACTCAGCATAGGCTCTACTGTAGGCGAGTCCTAGCCTTAAGGCAGGGTCCGATCGGGTGTCTCTTATTCCTTTGTTCTCCATTCTCCCATTGTGCATTACAATTTGACAATGCTATATGCCAGGGATGTAAACAAGCGAAACCAAGCTGAGGGTAGCTTGAGCAAGCTCGAACTAAAACTTGAATTAATTATCACTTGCATTTGACCACAAGTTGAGCTTGAGAGACCCAACGGAAGATTTGACTAGCTTTTTGCAACATAAGCTTAATTTTAATGAGCAAAACTTGAGGCTTGTTTTTTTGGAGCTCAAGCTCAGCCGTTGTTGCTTCTCTTTAACAATACTGGTAAATGGGAACCATTCATGAACCAAGCCTCCACCTCTCATGTTTATGAATGTATAGGCAACATTAAACTTTGCTTAAGCGAATTAGAAACCGACATTGGTACGATCACATGGAAACCACATGGTGTGTCTCATGTAATCAATTCAAAGAAGGGGCCTATTGGCCCTATTCTAATTGCAGTGAATTTTGGATGTGTCTATTCATTTGGATAGGGAGAAGGAGGGGAGTGCTGAGTGCTAGTGACTTGAGTTGGTTGGATTTAGTGATTCACCAAAAGATGGCCCAATCCAATCCATGCGGCTACAGCATCATAACAGTTTTAATTAAATGGTACCACAGAGCCTTGATTATTACACAAGCCCTCATAAAGAAATCACATGTCCCCTTCTTTTTCGCTCCTCTCTCTAAATACTAAAGTTTGCTAAGCCCTTAAATCTAGGGAAGGGTTGCTCGTTTGAAGGCGAAAGTTGAGCGATGCACCCTCATGTCAGTATGTCACGTCCTTTTGATTGCATCAAACTTCTCCTGTGAAAGACCTTACAGAGGCCATATGGGGTTCTCCCACACAGAACACTGAAACATGGGAAGATTTGTTTTCGGAGTAAAATTAGGAGATTGTCCCCCATTTTTAAGGTTCCTCCAAAAAACAAATGATTTTGTAAACTAGAAAAATAAGTTCGGATCATAGCATAAAAAATGCTTTAAATATCAAAGTACTTTCAGAACAAGGACAAGATTTGTAACAGTTGATGGGATTTTTTTATCTATGTGCAAATTCCTGAAGTAGCACAATATGTGTGCATATTCATTTATTTCCATGTCTTTCTAGTTACTTGCTGCCAGTGTAGTCAAAGTATTTCTGAGAGAGAAAGAGAGAGTTATTAAAATTCTTTAGCTAACCATTCCTCTCTAGGGTTTTGCTCTACTTCTCTAGGGTTTTACGTTTCTGATTTAGGAGATGGATTCTAATGCGCCAGACGGAGGAGAGGATTTGCCTCCACCACCACCGGTTATACCCCCTAATGTCACTCCTTTGAAGGCTGAACCTGTGCCGCCGGTCAAGAAGGTGTCGAAGTCTAATAGGGTGCCAATGGCGAGGCCTGGCACTGGACGCAAAGGCCAAATGGTGCCTTGGCTAACCAACCATTTTAAAGTTGGTTTTAGCAAAACTGATGGCTTTTCTCTCATTATAGCGTTAATGTGAGCTATGAAGATGGTCGACCAGTAGATGGGAAGGGTATTGGTCGAAGAGTAATTGATAGGGTTCATCAGACATACAATGCCAGTGAACTTGCTGGAAAGGACTTTGCATATGACGGGGAAAAAAGTCTATTTACTGTTGGGGCTCTCCCCCCAAAATAATTTTGATTTCACTGTTGTACTGGAAGACATGTCTTCAAATGTTATTTGTTTGGCTCAAATGAATAAATAATAAATAAACTGGGCTCCTGTATTGCCCATGTTCTACTGTGATTAGAAGTAAGTCATTATCATAGGCCCTAGATCACAACAAACTGGTATCAGAACATTGCGCGTGATCGGAAGAGATTCGACAGATCGGATCTCAGAGGGCTAGAGTTGTGGCTGCGTGATCGATGGATTAGATCTCAAGATTGAGATAGCGTTTTCCAGATCGTGCAAGAGAGGGAGATCATTTGATCTCAAAGTGGGCCACGGATTGAAGAAGAAGAGAGACAACAGTTCCTTGTCTCTGATATAGATCGAAGAAGATTACGGGTCGCTGCCGGTCTTGTGCTGCCTTTGCTGCTTCACCGGAAGAGAGGAGAGGACCGAAGCCTCTAGTGCTGACACCGGAGAAGAGAAAAGCAGAGAATCTGTTTGCACCCACTGCTGAAACAGAGGTTCAGCAGACGCCAAACGGGGAACAGCACACGCCGGATTTCTGCGCCCATCGCCGGAGTCTTCGCCGACGCCGCTGGGTGTCGCCGGAGGAGAGAGGGTCGCTGCCGCTGTGTGTCGCCGGAGTGGAAGAAGAAGAAGACCGGAAGAGGGAAACCGGGCCCCTGTAGTCTGTTGCAGAGCAAAACTGTTGAAGAAGAAGAAGTGAAGAACCCATCTTTTGGGTTCAATCACGGGTTGGGCCAAGTCAGGTCAAACCTGACCCGCTTCAAAAGCCCATTAGCCAGTCCAGGTTAGGCCAGTGCAGGTTGACCCGACCCCCTCTGCAGAAGCCCAGAAGCAAAGTCAAAGGCGCTGACGTCAGCAGATTCGTCCGGTCAAAGGCTGTTTGACCAAATCAAAGGCTGAAACTGTTTTCGCGATATCTTGACGATCCGGAGTCCGATCAGAGATCCGTTTGAACCTACGGACTCGTTGCGAGCAGATCTACGCTGTTGTGGAAGAAGATTGGATGTTCAGAAGTCAACGAAGAAGATTGACTGATTGGAGCGCAGAAACTTATTTCTGCGATATCTTAGCCATCCAGAGTCGGATTTCAGATCCGTTTCTTCTAGCGTGCTTGTGGTGACTAGATCTACACAATTCCAGTGAAAGATTTGCGGAATGGCTGCTAAATTCGACATTGAAAAATTTGACGGTAATAATGACTTCGGTCTTTGGCGTCTGAAGATGCATGCTTTGTTGGTGCAGAATGGGTTGCATAAAGCTTTGAGGGGAAAGAATGCTCTATCTGAAAAATTGTCAAATGAAGAGAAGGATGAGTTGCTAGAAAAGGCGTATGGTCAGATTCTGCTGTTCTTGAGTGATGGTGTACTGCGAAAGGTTGTTCAGGAAAAAACTACTGCTGGCATATGGCAAAAGTTGGAGAACTTGTACATCACAAAATCTCTCACGAATCGCTTGTATTTGAAAAAGCGATTGTTCACGTTACAAATGCAGGAAGGTACGTCTATTTCAACTCACCTTGATTCTTTCACAAAAGCTATTATGGATTTGGAAAATATCAATGTTGAAATTGATGATGAAGACCAAGCTATTATGTTGTTGTGCTCGTTACCACCCTCATATGAGCATTTTGTTGATACCATGATGTATGGTAGAGATACTCTCTCCAAAGAGGATGTAGAGGCAGCCTTGAACTCGAAAGAGTTGAAGAAAAAGGTTGTGGCTGACAATGATGGTTCGGGTGAGGGTTTGGTAGTACGAGGAAGAACAAAAGACTCCAGTGATAAGGGCAAACATAGATCCAACAAGAAAAACATTCAATGTTATTATTGCCATAAGAAAGGGCACATCAGAAAAAACTGTCCCGAAAGGCAGAGGAAAGGGAAAGAAATAGAAGATTCGTCATCTGATGATGATTCAGTCAGTGTTGCAGATGGAAGATCTGATTATGTTTCCGATAATGCACTTTCTGTGATTGAAAATGGTATTCATCCTAAGGATGAATGGATTCTTGATTCGGGTTGTTCTTACCATATGTGTCCCAATAGGGACTGGTTTACCACTTATAGAGAAATCAACGGTGGTAGTGTCTTGATGGGCAACAATGTTGCATGTAAGACGGTTGGAATTTGAACAGTTAAAATCAAGATGTATGATCGAATCGTCAGAACGTTGGCAGAAGTTCGGCATGTTCCTGATCTGAAAAAGAATCTTATTTCTCTTGGTGCCTTGGACTCCGATGGTTGTAAGTTCTCAGCTGAAGGTGGAGTCATGAAGGTTGTGAAGGGTGCTCTGGTTCTTATGAGAGGCAATAGAGTTGGAAACTTATATATTTTGTCTGGAAATACAGTTACAGGTGGAGCTGCAGTGTCTTCCTCAGATGACCATGAATCTGTCTCAACACGCTTATGGCACTTGCGCCTGAGTCACATGAGTGAGAAGGGATTGACAATACTGAGCAATCGGAATTTGCTATGTGGCACAAAGACAAGCAAGTTGGATTTCTGTGAGAGATGCGTCTTCGGGAAGCATCGAAAGGTTAGTTTCAAGACAAGTATTCATCGCACGAAAGGTATCCTTGATTATGTTCATTCAGATGTATGGGGGCCTTCTAAGGTTTATTCCAAGGGCGGGTCCCGGTTTATGCTGACTTTTATTGATGATTATTCAAGGAAAGTCTGGGTTTATACTCTGAAGACGAAGGATCAGACCTTTGTTACATTCAAGCGATGGAAGGAAATGGTTGAGAAACAGACTGGCAGAAAGGTGAAGAAGTTGAAGGCAGGTAATGGCAAGGAGTACAGATCGACAGAGTTTAAGAACTATTACATGGATCATAGCATAGTTCGGCATTACACCACCACAGAAACTCCGCAGCAGAATGGAGCTGCAAAGAGGATGAACAGAACGATTTTGGAAAGAGCTCGTTGTATGTTGTTTACTGCAGGATTGTCCAAAGACTTTTGGGCTGAGGCAGTAACTGCTGCAGGCTACTTGATAAATAGGTCTCCACACACAAAGATTGGTTGCAAAACACCGGAAGAAATGCGGTCAGGTAATCCAGCTGATTATTCTAACTTGAGGATCTTCGGTTGTCCGGCTTATGCTCGCGTGAAAGCCGATAAGTTAGAACCAAGGGCTGTTAAGTGCATCTTGGTGGGATATGCTTCTGGGGTGAAAGGATACAGGTTGTGGCGTACTGATCAAGATTCACCCAGATTTATCATCAGCAGGGATGTTACATTTCATGAGGATGCTTTACTCGAATCGAGAAAGCAGGTGGAGATGACAGAAGTAGGTAGCAGCAGTGACACCGTTCAGGTGGAGTCCGACATCCTAGTGAGGAAGGAGAGTACATCCGACTCCTCCCGGGATACAGGGGATCGTCAGACTGTGCAGCAGATGCAGCAGACAGAGCCGCAGATGCCGCAGACGGGTAGACCACAGAGAGAAAGGAAACCGCCGGTTAGATACGGTTTCAAGGATATGACGACATATGCGTCGACATCAGACAGTGGCCGTGATGATATGGTTGCATACGCATTGACGACTGAGTCTCTTGAATCAATGGAAGGGCTGGAAAGTAGTCAACAGGCAGCAACTATGACTGAAGAGATGGAGTCTCTTGATGAGGAAAATCAGGCCATCGAATGCAAGCGGTTCTACGAGGAAGATGAAGGAGCTTCCAGTGCAGGTAGAGTGCAGTTTAAGGTTCCTGATCATGTATGCAGTTTAAAGAAATCATTGTACGGGTCGAAGCAAGCTTCTGGACAATGGTACAAGCGATTTGGTGCACTCATGAAGGAATAGTTTAAATTCAAGTTCAAGCATTACTTGGACTTGATCGGTGTGCTCAGTACCTGAGTGCCCTAAGGGGCAGGTGGAGACGATGAGACTTGTTTAGTGCATGAGGATCAGCTTCAATGTTCGCCAAGGTGAAGATTTGTTATTTGTTTGGCTCAAATGAATAAATAATAAATAAACCGGGCCCCTGTATTGCCCATGTTCTACTGTGATTAGAAGTAAGTCATTATCATAGGCCCTAGATCACAACATCAAACAAGGTCACTGCCAATGGTAGCCCAAGGGGCAATGAGAGCCCTGGTGGTGAGGGGGGTCGCAAGAGACAGCGACGACCATTTCAATCAAAGACCTTCAGAGTTGAAATTAGATTTGCTGCAAAGATTCCCATGCAAGCTATTGCTAATGCTCTGCGAGGCCAAGAATCCGAGAGTTCCCAGGAAGCTCTAAAAATCTTGATATCATTCTGAGACGGCATGCCGCAAAAAAAAGGTTGTCTCCTTGTAAGACAGTCTTTCTTCAATGGAGATCCAAAAACTTCACTGACATAGGAGGTGGTGTTGTCGGTTGCCGAGGTTTTCATTCTAGCTTTCGGACCACCCAAGGTGGTTTATCGCTGAATATGGATGTGTCTACTACAATGATTATTAAGCCTGGTCCTGTGATAGATTTTCTAATTGCAAACCAAAATGTTAATAATCCTTATGAGATTGACTGGTCAAAGGCCAAACGCATGCTAAAAAATTTGAGGATCAAGACAAGACCCTCAAATACAGAGTTCAAAATTGTTGGGTTAAGTGAGCAAGTCTGTAATGAACAACTTTTTACACTTAAGCAGAGAAATGGACCTAATGGAAATGGGGATGGGGAAGTTAAAACAGTGGAAGTGACTGTTTATGACTACTTTGTCAACCATCGTCACATGGAGATAGGCTATTCTCCAACCTTGCCGTGCATCAATGTAGGGAAACCCAAGCGTCCTACATACTACCCAATCGAGCTATGCAACCTAGTTTCATTGCAGCGCTACACGAAATCTTTAAGCACTCATCAAAGATCCAACTCTTGTGGAGAGATCTCGTCAGAAACCTCAGGAGAGAGTGAAAGTTTTGGCCGATGCTCTTAAAGGCAACAATTATGATGCGGACCCTATGCTGCAATCATGTGGTGTTTCAATCAATACTCACTTTACCCAAGTTGAAGGCCGTATTCTCTCTGCACCAAAGCTAAAAGTGGGTAATGGAGAAGACTTTTTCCCCCGCAATGGCCGGCGGAATTTTAATAACAAGAAACTTGTGCAACCCACAAAGATTGAGAGATGGGCTGTTGTAAATTTCTCTGCACGATGTGATCCGCGCAATCTTGCACGAGATTTAAATAGATGCGGAGAACTGAAAGGCATTCACATCGACCCGCCGTTCGATTACTTTGAAGAGAATCCTCCGATGAGGCGTGCTCCACCCACAGTCAGAGTGGAGAAGATGTTTGAACTGATTAAGTCTCGACTTCCTGGAGCCCCTCACTTTCTGCTGTGTCTTCTGCTTCTACTAACGCCTTGAGATTTTGGTAGGAATGGTTAGCTAAAGAAATTTAATATGGTATCAGAGCCAACCGGTCGTGAGTTCGAATCCCAGGAGGCACTACAAGAAAAGTGAGAATTAGTGACGGTTTATAGTAGCGGTTTATGTATCTGTCACTACATCTAACCATCAAAAGGCTTATAGCGGCGGAAATTGGATTTTGCTGCTATAAACGTTTTCATTCGTACCTATACCAGCGGCAAATGTAATGTGCCACTATAAACGCTTACATATATCAGCGGAAAGTATAGTTTGTCACTACAACACATGAGTACATACATATAGCAGCGGAAAAGGTATTATGCCACTACTGTCACTACATCTAAATCACACAGAAAATAAATTTAGCCCCTACAAACCTAATATAGTGCAATATATCTACTACTACAAACAGCAGCAGAAAATAAATTTAGCCACTACAAACCTATTATACATATATAGCAGCAGAAAATATATTTAGCCACTACAAACTTATTATAGTGCAATATATCCACTATAAGAACATATAGCAGCAGAAAAGGCAGTGTGCAGCAGTTGCAGTATAACATTTTCCCCCCACCTCTCCAAACACAAAACCCTTTTTTCGTCGTCAGTCCCAAAACCCACGTCCAGTCCCAAAACCCATGTCCAGTCCCAAATCGTCTTCCCAAAACCCAGTCCAGTCCCAAATCGTCTTCCCCAAAACCCTAATCTCTACACATTGGTCGATTTGTTTGGAGCTTCCAGTAGCTTCGAGGTTTCAGACCTGCGATAGCGGAGAAGAAGACGCAGAAGCCAAAGGAGCGAGCAGCATTTTCGTCTTTGCTGCATTTTCCGATCTTCGATCTTCCCCAAAACCCTTATGTATAAGGTTTCTGAACTTCAAGCTTTGAGGTTTCAAATCTGATCGACAGGAAGAAGAAGAAGGTAAGATCTACTTCCCTGCACTTTCTGATCTTCGATCTTCTTATTTTACTTCAAGGATCTGCTTACGTTAGGGCATTTTGGAGCTTTAATATTTGCATGCTGGCATGCTGCTGTCTTCTCACTCTTTACTCTTCCTCTACCTTCTACGAGATTAGGGCTTTCTCTGTCTCTCTCTACTACTCTTTTTTTCGTTCTTCACCTTCCAACTTCCACTTGCAGATCTCAATATTCTCCAATCGCAATTCAAAAAGATATCCTGGTTTCATTTCTAACATTGCTTCGATAATCTCAAATCGTGATTTAAGCAGATTAAAGAAAGTGACATCCAAACGACTCTTTGCTGGGTTTTTTTATTTTAGAATCTCAAAACTTTCCATATCAGATGCGGATTTCTCATCCAGGTGAATCCGGTTCTCATCTGTGAGGGATGGAGGATTTTAACGGATAGAAGAAAGAGACATCCAAATGCCAATGGCTACTTAATCTCTGCTGCTGTTTTGGTTTTTGATCTTCATCTTTGAATCTCCGGATGCGGATTTGAATGTTTTTTTTTTTCCCCACTCCTAACCCAAGCGAATCTGGTTGCATTTCTTCTTCATTTCGTAGTTGGAACAGATAGAAGAAAGGGACAGCTAAACCACTGCTGCTTCTTCTTTCTTTCCTCTGTTGTTTATTGTTCTCTGTATCACTCAAATGAGTGCATCAAAACGCCAAAGATCCTTGCTTAGTCTAACAGTTAAAGATGTTGAGCAAAGTAGCTGGAACATGTATTATTTAATTTTACTTTTCAAGTCTAATCAACTGTTTTGTTTGTAACCTCATACCTTGGTTAGCACTTGTCCTTATCAAGGAAGATTAGCTGTAAACCAATAAATTGATATAGTGATATTTTACTTTTCATCGTATGAGAATAGCTTTATCCCTATTTCTGAACTATCTCTAATTTGATGTTTGGGCCTTTCAATATTTATATATAAAAAAAAAAAAAAAAACAAGATAGAGATATAGAGATCTAATCTAATATTGTAGTGAAATAGGGAGCTCATTTATGGGGGCCTTCTTCATTCAATCCATCTTTTCATGCTCTAAACCTGATGCTCCATGATGTCACTCACTCTTCTCCATCATTTTATAGGGCTCTGTAAATAAAAAGAAAGGCTAGATTGAGAATAGCGATCAATGGGTGAAATCCCAATATCTTCTGTCATTTTAAGGGATAGTCTTCGTAGTCATGTGCTGATTCCTTTGGACCATGTGCTCTATTTCCATTGGTTGGCCCTCCCATTAATGGAGTTTCTTTGATCATTTACCAATATATGTGTCTCCATCAGATGGTTTCTCTTTGGTCACATCGGATAGTGTAGCTCATCTATTCCATTCTGCATAAATAATAATGAGAAGAACATGCTGATATGCATCTAAAATGGATGGTCTAAGTGATGCATGAACATGGTGGATAAAGCTTGATCAAAGCTTTTGATGCACCACAAAATTGTTAGTCTACAAGGGTTCATAGTTCATACCCAAGCTGTCAGGCATTTCATCCAATTGCTGGGTTCGGCTATAGTTGAATGGAGGGCAAACCTTACAGAGATCATCCTGGGTCAGGCTGTCTCTCTCATTGGGTGTTGGTGGACCCTGTACTTGGATAGTTAATCCAAACCATTTGATCAAAGGTTGAACTCTGGCCACTGGTGAGTGATCTATAGTGTATATATTGTTTAGACCAAGAACCTGTATATTTTTGCTGTTACAACTTTTACTACTGCAGAAGGGGCGAGCATTCAAATAATAGGGAAGGCTTTACATGGCTGGGACGGTCTGGGTTGGGCTGGGCTTAGATACACAACCAAACCAGTTCAAAGTAGTCTGGGATAAGACAGGCCTAGGTTGTGGACACCTCTAGTAAATAGTAATTAATGGTCATGCTTATTACTATTATTATTGGCAATGGTCATGCTTATTCAATCTCTCTCCTCTGTGGCTAATCCCAAGAGTCCCTAATTGTGCTTCCTATGCCCTTACAGCAAAACTGTCCACCCAAACTGGCCGTCTATTTTCATCACTATTTGGACTAAGCAAATGCCATTACAGCTGCTTAAAGAAGCTAACTATATATTTTCTGTAGTAGATCTTTTTGAAGTATTATGATTATTGGAAGAGTGAGACTTGTGGTGTGAAATGATGTTTCTTTGGTTAAGTTCCTGTCAACAAATATAACCATTCTGTGGGAGGGAAAGATTCTCATTTAACCTTCTAACTGGCAATTGACATTGTTAGAGAAGATGCGTTTGGTGATTCTATTTGGACCATGTTTAGCAGATTCAGAATTTTCAGGTTTCCTCGATCAGAATTGTTCCCGAACATGCCATTAGCAAATTGAGGAAAAGTTGTGCGGATATATTTTTATTATACATGTATTCCCCGGCTGTGGGGCCTACTTGACGGAAATGCTACTTGTCCTAGGCAGGCCTTTTAAATCTGTGGTGTGGCATTAGCCTTTTAAATCTGCTGGCTAGAAAATGTGATAAACAATTGATATCAGTTCCCATGCTGAAGAACCTCCAGGTTTTGGTTGCTGATTTTTTCTCTATAGATCCAGATTTTGGTTGCTGATTTTTTCTCATCTGTCTACTAAACATTAGTTGTGAAAAAACATTATGGACAAGAGTTGGACTCTTGAGTCGAGAGTGAGCATTGCATATGAAGAAGGGGTCAAACAATTCCTTGACTTTGCATTTGCTAACGCAATATCAAGGGATAGGATCAAATGTCCATGTAAGAATTGCAGTAATGTATATTATAGATCTCGGGGTGAAGTATACGAACATCTAATATGTGACGGAAAGGGTGGATGGAAAAAGAAGAGTATATTCTTCAAATTACCATATTGGGAGCATCTTTTGATACGACACAACTTGGATGTTATGCATATTGAAAAGAATATATGTGACAGTATAGTTGGGACATTATTGAATATTGAAGGAAAAACAAAGGACAGCTTAAAGGCGCGTCTAGACCTAAAAGAAATGGGTATAAGACCCACACTTCATCCATATGCACAAGGACAAAAAACATATTTGCCTCCCGCATGCTTCTCAATGGATCAGAACGAGAAAGACATTTTCTGTAAAGTATTATCTCGGGTGAAGGTTCCAGATGGTTATGCGGCTAATATATCACGTTGTGTGCGCTTGAAAGACCGCAAAATCTTTGGATTGAAGAGTCATGACTGCCATATTTTAATGCAACAATTACTTCCATTAGCAGTGCGAAGGGCCTTACCAAAGAATGTCAGTGCAGTCCTGATTGAGTTAAGCAATTTCTTTAGGGAAATATGCTCGAAAATCGCTACAGTAAAAGTTCTTGATGGATTAGAATCTCAAATCTCAACAACACTGTGCCATCTTGAAATGATTTTTCCACCAGCCTTCTTCGATATCATGGTTCATTTGGCAATTCATTTGGCAGGAGAGGTTAAGATCGCAGGACCCGTACAATACCGATGGATGTACCCCATTGAGAGGTGTGTGTTGATGTCATTGTATTTGTTTCAACATGTCAATGTATAAACGATAGTGTTTTTGTAAAAACTGTTCTCACAATACCTTATTTCTAATTATCCATAGGTACTTGCTTACTCTCAAGTCATATGTGCGCAATAGAAGTCGACCCGAGGGTTCAATAGCTGAGGGATACCTTGCAGAAGAATGCTTGACTTTCTGTTCGAGGTATTTGCATGATGTGGAGACAAAGTCGACTCGTGCACCAAGGAATTATGATCACCGTGCAATTGAGTCAAATCAAATGTCATTGATTTTCTCAAAGCCAGGTCGTGCACTTGGGAAGGAGACATCGATAAATTTGATGCACAATGCATGGGAGCAGATGCATCGCTATATTCTCTTTAATTGCACTGAAGTGGCCCCATTTGTCGAGTAAGACATTTACTTCATCTTGGTTATTAATTTTTTTAAGCAATTAAATATAATATCATACCTAGTGTTCTAATAGAAGGTCGTTTTTTTGTACATAGAGAACACCGTAAAAAGATCTACACTAATAATCGTCACAAGCGACAAATTGATAGAGAACGCATGCACAATGATCAATTTCCGAAATGGTTTGAATCTCATGTAAGTAAGAAGATATCATCACTATATATGTGTCACATGTATTGTTCATACATGTAATTTTGGTGCGTGACTAATATGTGGTACCACACAGGTTGATTGCTTGCGACTAGAAGGTGACAAACGGGTTACTACGGACCTTAGATTGCTGGCTAGAGGTCCTAGTAAGGTGGCTAGTAGCTTCTCCAAGTTTGTGATAAATGGGTTTAGGTTCCGCACAAAAGATCTTGATAAGAAAAGTAAGACTCAAAATAGCGGAGTTGTGGTTACTGCAAAGACATCGAGCTTTGCAAGTACTAAGGACATGAACCCTGTCATAGGAGATATTACCTACTATGGTGTTTTGACTGATATTATACAATTAGATTACTATGAAGAGCGAAAGGTGGTCTTATTCAAATGTGATTGGGTTGACGTCACATCCCAAGGCAGGGGTGTCAAGCTAGATGGGTTGGGGTTTACACTTGTAAATTTGAAGCGATTATTAAGCACCAATGAACCATTTGTGCTCGCCTCTCAAGCCTTGCAAGTGTTCTATGTGCAAGAGCCGGTAGAAACCGATTGGCACGTTGCTATTATGACAAAACCTAGGGATTTTTTTGACATGCATGGGGATTCATTTAATGCAAATGAGGAGGAGACATACTTGGAAAGTCAGCCATATGATGCTCAACGGTTAAAAGACATTTGTATTGATGCTGATAATATTAGTGAAGTAAGGGTAGATGTACCTGGGACAACTATTGACACACCTCTAGTCACCCAAGTGACGATAGAGGACGAGGGAGATGATTCTGAATTTGATGACAATGAGTTTGTGGATTCTGACACCATTTTGGATTTTTGAAATGGGATGTCAATGTAAATAAATGACTCCACTTTTGTAACATGTAATTGAATTCCCAAGTCCTTGCATCTTTTTTTTTTTTTTTTTTTTATGTGTGTGTGTTAGCTACAAGTATTTCTTTTGTATTTTAAAAAATCCTTGAATTTACTAAGTGACTATTATTGAATATAAGCTCATTGGTGCACATTTTAGACATGTCATCTTCATCACAGGCAGGGGACCGGCCTGCACAAATGGACACCCAGGCATCTACTTCAGGTAATTACATATATTCAAAAATAGTTTCATAGGAAGTTTAGGTTTAATAATCTTCTCTTCTTTTGCTAATTCTTTCTGTATTCAACACTCATTGTTGTTATTTTGTTCTATGTTGCAATGCTTATTTTCATTTCTTATTATCTTTCCTTTTCTGTTGAATATATATATATATATCTTCTGATTAAATGATCATGGACCCATTTAAGTATTGCATGCATCTAACCAACTGGGAAGTTTTGTTCCTTTTGCAAACAGTGTCACAGTCCTACTGTGAAATATCCCAATCATGATCTGGTTTAATTTGTAACATTAGGTCACTAAGTTCACAATTCAATTTTTAAAATTTAAGAGTTGGGATCCCGCTTTGGTGAATTACACAAAAAGTGATCTTTGGTAAGTTTTTAAGAGTAAGCCAGTAAGGAACTCCCCAATTTAGATTGGTCAATTGAATGATGGACTAATTCACAGTAAACTGTGGATCAGTTTTATTCATGCAATTCACAGTAAACTGTGAATCATGTTTTTGGACGGGTTTATTGTTTGGGAAAATGCTTGTGTGTTTCTGTAACCTATTTATTGATGCTGGTGGGGAGTTAGAAAATCACGCACAATAAAAAGTGTTTGTGTTTCCTTCTAATATAAGAAAACAGATGAATGACATGTACAAATTTCCTGTAGCAATTGTAACATGCATGTACTAAATCTTTTATCACCCCTTTCTCAAACTTCTATAATTACAACCTTTTGACAATGTTTTCAACAAAAAGTTTCATTTGAAATGATTGACCTTCATTTCCCTTTAATTATTGAATTGTGTTTTAAACAGGGACTCAAGAAAGGAGGACAAGAGGCCCAAATCGATGCATTGCTCTCACTAATCAGCGAGAGCGCATTGTGATAGCATGTAATGAATATGGGCAGCCCATTGGAAGGAGTGAGAGACTTTTGTCTTCGTATGTGGGCATCATTGCAAGAGATGGGCAGAAAACTCCCCTCACTTATTCTGATTGGAGGAGAATGCCTGCAGAGCGGAAAACGGATATGTTGCAGGCTATACAGGTATTAATGTAATTGATTCAATTATGATGATAGCATATGTTTTATTTATACTAATGTCGAGTTTTTCATGCATGTCTTGCAGGCAAAATTTGATTTGGGCAATAACGTGAATACGAAGAGATGGGTTTACCTTGGGATAAGCACCAGCTGGAGGAATTGGAAAGCCGAATTGAAGAAAAAATATTATAACCCATATCATACTATTCGGGAGCGGTTGCAGCACTGTCCTGCTAGAGTGAATCCGGACCAATGGGCGTGGCTCGTTACGTTTTGGGGGTCTCAAGAGGGGGTGGTATGAAATAAATAAGAACTTTATGATTTCCAAGCCGAATGTTTTAATTTTTCCTTTACTTTTGTTTATCTTCTTCGAAAAACTAATATTTGCATTATCATAAATAGGCGCGAAGTAGAAGAAATTCTAGAAATCGCGAGGCACAAACGATGAGTCATACGGCCGGAACAAAAAGCTTCGCCCGAATACGCGATGAAGCGGTAATTTCTTATTTAATTAAATCATTGTCATTAATAAAATGATTTGGATATCCATCTCATTGATTTTAATCTAACTGTTTTAAATGATTATAGCGCACACGAAATCCAGATGGGCAGGCACCAGACCGGATAGAAATGTTCCGAATGACTCATACACGCCGAGATGGACAGCTCGTGGATCAAGCATCAGAGGACGTGATGGTATGTTTAATCCTTGTTGTGTGACCTAAAACATTTTTATGGAGCTTTGTTATTTTATAGATTTGGCTTTTTCTTTTTTCTTTTGTTTTTCTCCTTTCATTTTGTTGTTGGTTTTTTTTTTTTTTAATTTATGATTTACAGGTTTTTTTTTTATTTTGATTCTAATTTACATAATGTTTTGAAGCAATACAGACTATACAGAACCCGATTCATGTAAGTATTGGGCAAGAAAACAGGTATGGGTTCAATAGTCCATGAGCCCAAAATGCAACTTAATTCCAGCCCAATATGAGCCTGGTCTGGGCTGGCCCGGGCCATTAGCTCCCCTACCCTCAGAAAGTTCCATTACCATAATAGATGTTAAGCTTGCCCAGTAGGAGCTTGATTATTTATATGAACTCAGTTTGCACTTTATAGTGGTTTGATCAAGGCCATCATGCTCAAGAAGATTTGCTGGAGATTGATTTAACCACAGCCTTCCATTTACCTCATTGTTGGTTTTGAAGAACGCCACAGTAGTTGGACATGTCTTAGACGCTTGTCCATCATGGGTTGTCGTATGTCCTACATTGGTCATAGAAATTCTACGTGCATTACAAAGCTTAGAGCCAATAATTCCATATATCCATATGGCATATTCTGTGTTTCGTGTATAGTCCTTGATGGGTTGCCTCAGTTGTTCTCTGATAACATATTTGGTCCAGCTGTAAGTATTTGATTATGAATTGCAGAGACAGCTCAATGAAAGCCTTAGCCAACAGCCAGAAAGCTCACAGAACAGCATGACACGAGAAGCCATCTTCACCCAAGTGATGGGAGAAGATAGACGTGGCCGGGTTCGTACATTTGGGTTAGGTGTCACCCCCTCTGATATCTATGGCCCACGAGCTTCAATTGCTGAAGCACGAGCTGCAGCTGCTGAAGCACGAGCTGCAGCTGTTGAGTCAGCGAGGATAGCTGAGATGGAGAGAGCTCAGAGGATAGCTTTGCAAGAGGAAGTGGTCCAGATGCGAACCCAATTGAACCAACTGATGACATGGATGCAGAGCTTCACTGGGAGTGGCCCGTCTTCGTCTTCATCTGGGCCTGTGGGTATCATACCATAGATTTGAAAATCAGTTATATTTGGATTTAATTCCTTTTAAAATTCATACTCAAATGACTGTTTTTTTGTACTAGGTTTTTGGTGCTGCTGCTAATGACATCTAGCGTGATGGTTGACCGTAATCTTTACCCCGTTTTATGGTATGTATATATTTCAGGTACCTTTGAGTCTATTTGGTAAGGTGAAAAAATGAAAGAAGATCCTTCAGTTTTATCAGTTAGAAAGGTGAAAAAAGAGATGTATCACAACATAGTCTCCAATAAATAAATAGAGATTGTTCTGTTGGGGAGAGTTTCAAGCATAATTTATCCCTGGAACAATCAGGGATCTCCTTGAATTAAAAGCGCAACTGCGATATTGCATCTATCTGGCAGGGAGGTTCGGCAGGTTGTGCAGATTGGTCATAGCCTGACTAATTTAAATGAGGGCCAGGTTCTCCTAGCCTGTAGCCGACCCATATATCATGTGAGTTAAGTCAACTTCTGCCACCCTGCAATAAACATGTGTTTTTAAAACTCCCAGCATGTATGTCAGTGTGAGTCATGGGTGTCCTTGGAATAGACAAGCCCGAGCCTAACTGGAACCATGCCCACATTGGGTTGGATTGTTGTTGAAGTGGGGCCTACCAATTGCTGTACAGCTGCTGGCTTATCTATTTTAGTTGTGGAATCTATGGAGAGATTGCCCATTCCATGAGAAGTGTTCTGACAGTTCCATGTTTCAATCTTATTATTCAGTGGCAAAATCAGGAGTTGTGGGTAATCTTCTTTCATGGGTTGATTTCAAGCAAAACAAAGATTAGATAGCTGACGACTCAAAGTTATGAATACCACTGGTCTTCAAGTCTACATTTGAATGCTGCTGGGATGTTCTAGAGTTAAATTAAATAACAAAATAGAATGTAAAGGTGCTGAAAATGGAGTTCCAGGTACATTTGCCAAAACCTTTATATATTGGGTGATACTTATAAACCTTGCTTCTTTTTCATTTTGGAAAAACTATAAACCTTGCTTCAAACACTTAATAAGGAGATTTTTAGGTATTGACCTGACCCTGTATTGGTTAGCTTAAAACAAATATGTTGGTCATATAGATGTGAATTTTTTTAATGTTAAGAAAGCCGAATTGGTGTATCAGCTAACAGAGTATCAGTCTCTATTGGTTCTCAACTGTATTGGTGATTACATATTGGCTATAAAAATCAAAATAGAATTTGTATATGTAGTAGAAGTTTTGCAACTATCAATATGACATAACCCTCATTTGTTCGAGCCATTTCATGCCTAGGCATCTAAGGCAGGCATTAGGCCTTGAGCAACTCTATAGTAAAGATATGATGTGGTGTGCAGGTGCTAGAGTTCGGCTGGAATGCCGCGAGAGAGAAAGCATGGAGATGACATACGGCATCGATGGAATGACAGACCAAACGGGAACATACAAGATCCCTGTGCCCGATGACCGAGAGAATGAGATATGCGAGATGGTGCTAGTTAGCAGCCCCAAGATGGAGTGTGCAACTGCGGTGCACCATGCAGATCGTGCCCGTGTGGCCCTCACCCGCAACAATGGAATTGTATCCGACACCCAATATGCCAACAACTTGGGCTTTCTCAAGGATGAGCCCATGGTTGGCTGCTCCCAACTGCTCAATAAGTACCAAGAGTATGATGACTAAGAGACTTTTGAATTTCTCTTTAGCTGTTATGTTGATGGTGAATGATGCTTAGTTTGTTTGGATTACTTTCTGTCCATTGTTTTGGGATGACTAAACGAGTACACTATTGAAGAAAAAGTGTCTTTGCTTAGAGAATTTGGTGCACTCTTTTATCTTACTTCAGTGCTTAAATGTATGGAACAGGGGCTTTGGAGTGAGTCACTTGCTGTTAGTAGTATTTGTGGTGTTTTCTTATGCCTTTTATGCATAGTGTAGTTGTGTAGGAGTATGAGTTCAATTGCAGTTAGATTGCTAGCTATTACCTCTCTGTGGGTTTTGGTTTACCACTGTGTGTGTTTTGTCTATGCAGAAGGCAGGGATCTCAGTTGTTGGCAGTAACACCTATGGCCTGTTCCCATTGAGAGGGAAACTGCTCAATGTAAGAGAAGCAGGTCATAAGCAGATAATGGATAATGCCGAAATTCAGCATATCAAGAGAATTCTTGGGTTTGTGTATTAATAATGGGTTTATTTTTGTTTGTAAGATACATCTTTTGTCATCAGAGTTATAATATGGTGTTTTCTTTTGGAATGTGGTTTTCCACCAAATGGCAGGTGTGATGGAAGAAAGCTTTGAGAGTCGAATGGGATCATATCCAGATAGATATATTTATAGTGGTGCAACTTCAGGACCACTACAAGTCATGAGAACAGCGAAACAGGCCCAAATTGTGCTTTACCATACCAAGGAAGGGACAAAAACATAAAAAGAACCACATGCAAGGGAAGCCAGCATACCATAGTTGTGAATGGAAAAATAAAAGGCTCTTGAAGAGTTGAATGAGTCGTACTGAGACCCATGGCAGAGGACTGGTTTGGATTTTCCAAAGGTGGGCCCCACCCATGTCTCTCACATGGCACTGTAGCATACTACCATTCAGCGACGCTGCATGGTAGCTCTGCCTAGCTTTCTCTCCTATCAAAGGATTTGGATGGGTGGAATAAAAAGTCTTTTGGGAGCGTATGCTAATAGGCTTAACCTGGAAGGAGTTTTTTGGGCCCAACGATCTAGACTGCAGGGGCTAAAACATGGTGATAGAAATTCTAAGTGTTTCCATGCAACAACCCAATGGCACTCTAGATCAAATAGAATTGTTTGCTTAAACAATGATGAAGGTCATACTGTCACGTCAGAAAAAGTGGGACCTATATATGCTGGTGTTATTATAATAACTTGTATTCTGAGACCTCTACTGATAATCCGGTGGCTTTGACCATTCCTGATCATCTTCCTAAAGCCATTTCTGATGTGGATAATGTGGCACTCATGGAAACTCCTTCTGAGGAAGATGTAAAGTGGGCTGTCTTTTTCATTAACAAAGACAAGTCCCCTAGACCCCTCATGGGTTTAATGCCAGATTTTTCCGAAGTCTTTGGGTGGAAATTAAAGAAGATGTGATGAGATTTGGGAATGAATTTTTTGATAATAATTTCCTGGAGGCAAGACCCTAAGGTTAACCGGACCATTATCGCTCTGACCCCAAAAAAGCTAGGGGCAATGCTTGTTTCCATCCAATTAGCTTATGCAGTGTCCAGTAGAAGACTATCTCGAAAATTATGGTCAGAGAATCAAGCCTTTTCTTCATAGGTTATCAAACGGTTTCCCCTTCATAGGAAATGATTGCTTGCCCGTAACTCTTGTAAATGAAATCCTAATTAAGTGATAAATACTAACTTTAGCCACAAAGATCAACGGCCTAAAAAACACTCCCAAGTCTCCAACCCACCCCCTCAGTCCCATGTACAAATGAACAGAACATTTAGCAGCGGTTAGTGGTTTCCGCTAGTGGGACATTTAGCTGCAGTTAGTGATGTCTGCTGCTAAAAGACAACCTTTAGCAGCGGTTTTTTTTATCTGCTGCTATATGATCCATACTCTCGTCCACGTTAAGGTGGGGAAAATCAGCGGCAGAATATAACCATTAGTGGCGGTTTATAACCGCCGCTATTGATAATTCTTTAGCAGTGCTCTACTTTTCCGCTGCAAATACATTTACTGACGCTACTATTTAACGACAAAAGTGACAGCGGACATTTTTCTGCCGTAGAAGGATTTAGCGGCAGTTTTCATATATATAGCGGCAGTTTTTATCCGCCGCTAAATGTAAATTTTCTTGTAGTGAGGAACGACTCGGCACAAAAAAAAAAAAAAAAAAGCGTGTCGCCAAAAGTGCGCCGGCCGGGTTCTACCTGAAGGGGAGTATTAAAGAGTGGGCTCCACCCAAGGGGGAATATTGAAAAGTATTTTCGTTGCCTCTACTAACGCCTTGAGGTTTTGGTAGGAATGGTTAGCTAAAGAAATTTAATAAGAGTTTGTTATATTAAAAGATAAAAAAAAAAAAAAAAAATGCCACTTGACCGTTACAGCCAAAGCAGCACCTTACATTTCCAATCCCCTCCCTATGAGCCACAGATGTCTATAAATAAGACCCCCTTCCTACGTTCAAGTGCACCCCTTCGATTTCCCGTTCCATCCAAACCCCTCTATGAAATGGGAGCCCTCCAACTTAGACCATCCGGTCCCAATCCCTAATTGGATGTCCTAGTTCTAGCCATGTTGGTCAGCTCAGCTTTTGGCTCATGCCACCGCCTTCTACAGCGAGCCATGGTTCAATTTCGCAGGCCAAATGCAACCGAAGAGTTCCCTGCGGTGCAGAACCGAGCCAGAGCCACTGTCCATTTGGGACCATTGAAGTGGAGCCATAAGCTAGCCAAGGAGGCCAGCCGGCTCGTTACATACCAAGTAGACAAAAAGATCTGCCAATTTGCTAACCTGAGCTCCAGTGAGTATGGGGCGTACCAGGCTCGAGGAAGCTACCCGATGAGCCCACGACAAGCGGTGGATCTGTGGGTGAGCCAGATGCAGTTCTACAACCACACCAAGAACTTGTGTGCGCCAACCCACGACTGCAGTGTCTACACTCAGGTGGTGTGGAGGAGGACTTAGAGGTTGGGTGTGCTCAAGCCAGTTGTGTCAAGGAGGGCACTAGCTTAGCTATCTGCTTCTACTTCCCACCTGGAAATGTGGAAGGAGAAAGCCCTTACTAGTAGAAGCAGTAATGTGCCAATGTGTCTCACTTGTGCATGGTCCAAGCCAGAAATCAGTGGGAGCATACTTGGGTAGATTTCTGACCCAATGAATAGCTGGTCTAGTGTAAAAACATTGAAGTAAAAAATGGTTATTATGAAGAACGATTAACGATCCACATTCAATGTAAACGTGCCCCCCTGCCCCCCACCCACCCAACCCATACAATTTGGATCAAAGAAATTAAATCTGGGTCCCACTAATGAGTGGCTTGGGTAAATACTTGTGGCATACGTTGCCATGTGACACCATCAGGTACCATGTTTCGGAGTTTGAGTTGGTACCAGAGGGTGGAGTGTAATGTTTCAAATATGGAAGAGAAGGTGGAGAGGATGTTCGATTTAGTGTTATCAGTTGCTCCAAATAATTGTAGTATGGGTCTGTTTTGGCAAGTATAATGCTTAATTAATGACATGTATTACATACAGGAGAATGATTATATGCATCTTTCCCTCACCATAGGGTGAGGGATACTTCTATTTTGGGGCCTTTTCAAGTACAAAAGACCTCACCCCATGTATTTGAAAAAACTCAAAAATAGAAGTATCCCTTATCCTATGGTGAGGGAAAGATGCATATGAATATTCCCCTTACATATGATCAATTTAATGATATTAGTAGAATCCATTTTAAAATCTAAATCTAATACATGCAAGCAGAGGGGGTTCCCAGTGTTGGACTGATTTAGATAAAGGTGCAGTACGTGCTTCGGACATTAGATTTGGGGTAACATGTGATCATACCCCAGCCAATTTACCTAGCCGTTATGGCGGATTCTTTTACCAGAATTTTTTAATAGAATTTGGTATGTTGCGAATTCATGTATATGATGTGATAGCTTGTCCATGTGGCATTTGCAAATGATTTTTATTTTCAGTTAGAATTCCTACAACTTTGCATGTTGTTGGGATTTCTAGATGCTCCACATCAGAGGAGGATTTAGGAATTCCACCCAAAGGAATAGCTGTTGGATAATTTGAGATTCTCTAGATAGGACTTCTGTTAATTATTGTAAATACAGTGGCTCTAAATATCTATGATAATAAAACATCGAAAACGAACATAATTTTCATCCACTTAGACTTAATAGTTTGGCATTTCAAATTTTAAATACCAAAATTGAATTGTCAGGTCTTTTGCTCACCATTTCTAAAATTATTATGACACTGGTACATAATTCCTACTACACTGGGATTATCATACCTCTTAGAAAAGATTTATGATTGATCCAACTGCCAAAATACATTTGAAACTATGGTGTCCTCATAGAAGATCAGTCACCACATAATACAAGACATTTTTCTCGACAACCTCAAACTCCCTGTAGTCGTTCCCAAAACCAATTATCCAACACGGTTATACTGAAAGTGCTGCACTTTAATGCAATTTGGTTCAACCGGAACGCCTTACTTTCAGTTGAAACCTTTGAATCCTGCTATCAATCAAACTGCCAAATCATTCAAACCAACCAGATCTTGGTCCAAATCTTAGCCTTAAATGGTTTATTGGCCAGTTGCTCTCTATGTTAACCGATTACTAAAAGTCCCCTCCAGAATCATTCACTGGATTCTCTTAAAAACACAGCTTGGCAGATACCTTAACCTTACTCCAAGAGTTTGCATTTGCTAACTAATGTTTGACTAATCATATGTTTACATATGATCAATTTAATGACAGTGGTAAAATGCGGGCCAGAATCGAAATCCAATACATACAGGCAGAGAGGGTTGCCCAGCTGATGGACTGGTTTAAACATAAGAGCAGTGTGCTTCACACATCAGATTTGCAGTGTAGCATTGCATGGGGTTGCATGTGATTAATATCCCCGACCAATTCATCTTAATTTTAATCGACTTACACATTCCAACCATAAGAATTGAATTATCAAATCGCTTTTTATTTATTTTGTATCCTTTTTTTTTTTTTTTATGGGAGATGCTTGCTAAAAGTCACA